>CM045494.1:43742658-44376658 GCA_024704745.1 Rosa lucieae | reverse complement strand
AGGAGAGATCACACAACCCTTGGGATCCGATGATTTGTGGATCACACTGGGCGGCGGCAAAACTCTTGCCACCATGACAGCACACTTCATCATTGTCGACTGCCCCTCCTCCTACAACGTCATCTTGGGACGCGACGCCATCTGGGAACTCCAATGCGTTATGGCAAGCCACATGCTAATAATGAAGATACCTACCCTGGGCGACATCCTCATCGTCAGAGGCGTTCAAGAGCTCGCGAGATAGTGCAACTCCTTGACTGTCGCGAGGGGACACGGCAGATGAGAGGTACTCCTGACCATGGACCTACCCTCTCTCTCCGACAAGCCCGACGATCTAAGGGAAGATCCCAAGACTTTAGAAGATCGCGATACAGGAAGCAAAAAGAAGGACGATAAGTGCAAGCTCAAGCACCCGAGGCTAGATGATTTGGAAGACCTGATATCGGTCTCAATTTCCGATACACATCCAGAAAGAAAATTTAAGATCGGGTCCAAAACAGATCCACAGTTCCAAGAAGAGTTAATCGCCTTCCTCAAGACCTAACAGGAAGTGTTCGCATGGTCATACACCGATATACCAAGAATCTCACCAGAACTGTTGACCCACAAACTCACCATCTCACCAGACATTTCCCCAATTCGCCAAAAACGAAGGGCCTTCAAGGAAGAAAAATACAAGGCGGTCCATGCCGAAGTCAAGAAACTCCAAGACATCAGGTTTTTTAGGGAAGTCTCCTACCTGACATGGCTCTCCAATGTCGTAATGGTAAAGAAGCCCAAAGGAAAATGGCGCATGTGTGTCGATTACACCAACTTGAACAAGGCTTGCCCAAAGGACAGTTTTCCCTTACCACGAATCGATCAATTAGTTGACTCCACTGCAGGCCATAAGCTCCTCAGCTTTATGGACGCCTTCTTAGGGGGGTGTATTGTGTATGGAATTAGTGGAACTTTAAAAGAAATCTATGGAATTTAAAAGTCTGGGTGTATTCAATATAGACTTTTAACAGTCCATGAAAGTCTTGAGGTATTCAATTAGGATTTTTAAAGACTTCATGAATTCCACCAAAATCTAGGGGTATTCAATTAGGACTTTTAAAAATGAATAAAAGTACAGAGGTATTCAAAATATCATTCATACTTATGGAATTAGAAAATCATTGATAATCATGGATTTTGTAGTGTTAACTATACATAGCAAACTCCAATAATTTTCCAGCCTCCAGACCAAAGATTTCAAAAAGTCTATCAAAGTTTCCTCTTCAAAAAAAAAAAAAAAAAGTCTATCAAAGTTCTTCTCTCTACGCACGAAGAAATTTGTCCTTCATCATCTCTCTTTCTTAATTTTTTGTCTTTTCTCTAATCTTTTATGATATCAACCTTTTTTGATACCCAACATGTTCATTGTAGTTGTTGAATGTGATTTTTGTTTTTTTTTTTGTTTTTTTTTTCAATTGTGATACTTTGAACCCTAATAGCAATAAAAATGATTTATGAAACCCTAAAACTCAAATATTGTGGTCTAACCCTAAGACCTTGAACCATACTAAATTTTATTTTATTAATTAATTATTCTCATTAATTTGAATTTATATTATGGTTCAAAAAAAGGTTGAACAATTGAATTTCATTGATTGACTATAGATCAAGACATTGACCGATATTGCTGCAATATATGTTAATCAGCGAAAACAAAATTGATGAGAATAATTAACCATAAACATCAAGTGATCTATATTGTATATTTATGTTGTTGGGAGATTAGGAATGAGAACAAACTCGCTAGACAGACTAACAATCATTTATTTGAGTCAATTTTTATTAGAAGATACTGGAGCATTGAAGAGACAACAAGTAATTATTTTGTTTGGTGTTTGGGCTGCATTTGCTTTAATTTTTTTTTATTTTTTATTTTGTACATCCTAGGAAATCTGTAGAAGTCATTCATAATAAAATATATAGATTTTCATGAATCAATAAAAGTCTGTTGCTAAAATCAATGGTTTTAAGAAATCCATAACAGTCTATCAACTTTTTAAAGAGTCCGTGGACTTTTCAAAAAGTCTGTCATTTAAAAAAAGTCTGCACAAATCCAAATACAATACACCCCCCTTAGGCTACAACCTAATCGCTATGGAACCCTCTAATCAAGAGCACACATCGTTCACCACCGATAAGGGTTTGTAGTGTTACAAGGTAATGCCATTCGGTTTAAAGAACGCTGGAGGCACGTACTAGAGACTGGTTAACACCATGTTCGCAGATCATATCGGTAAGATCATAGAGGTATATGTTAACGACATACTCGTCAAAAGCGTCACCATTGAATACCACATCAAGAATCTGGGCATCGTCTTTGACATCCTACTCTGATACGGTATGCGACTTAACCCAGACAAGTGCGTGTTTGGCGTACTGGGAGGCAAATTCTTGGGTTTTGTAGTAAATGAGAGGGGCATCGAGGCCAACCCCGAGAAGGTGCAAGCAATTCTCGATATGGCATGATAGGAGCACAAAGTGTGATGTTTTTAATGTGTATTTTCCCTCATTTGGCTAAGTTATTCTGTTAAAATTACTAATTATAACATCATTTATGTTTTTAGGTACTTCAAGGTCGGAAATGTAGAAAAGAGCCAAAAAAGAGTTAAAATAAGAGTAAAATAAAGACAAGTCATTTTAGAAACTTTCCTCTTTCACTTTAGGAAATATTTCCTATTTTGTTTTAAGGAACTTTCTTTGAACTTTCCTATTAAAGAGAGAATTTAGGAGTCCATCAAATTAAGAACTCTTGAGTGATGAATTCAAGGAAAACTTACAGGAAAAATCAGGAAGAATTCAAGGAGATAAAAGGGAGTGTTTATAATAAATATTTATTCTTGATTATCTTATTTTCTATTGATTATAGACACCAATTAATTTCTGATTTTTCTTGATTGTAGGAGTTCATTATGTGCACAATTGGAAGAAGAAATTAGTGCAATTCAAAGGAGAGGAATAAGGGATGTATCTGGTCATTATTCAAGGAATATACAATGAGTCATTATGGGGAAAAGATATCAGAAAAATCAAGACTTTTTCATGAGCAAATCAAGCAACTTTGGAGGAGAAATCACCTCAAGATGATTGGCCATGATTGCATCACAATAGATGAGAATTCCACTATAAATAGCAGTCATTCTCTACTCCAAAATCATCACTTCTTCATACAAAATTCAGTTCATTAGCTTAGCTCTCTTCTCTCCAAAACCCTCTCCAAATATTCAGAAAAAGCCTCTTGTCGTGAAGAGCTTTAGGACTTCTCCAAGGCTGTTCGTGTTCTTGAAGGCCAAGCCTTGTGTTCTCTTGACGTTCTCCAAGCTTCCTTGAAGATCAAAAAGTGTAATCCATGGCCCTTATTTCTGTTTTCATACTCTTTAGTACTGAATTTCAGATTTCGTTTATGAGCTTTATTATTGGAATTGGATTTTTGTTGAGAATGAGTTTATGTTAGTAATTTTCAGATTTGTTTCTTTATGTTCTTGAGTTGTTTATGATATCTTTATAATCTGATTTTGTGTCATCCTTTATATCTTTAAGCATATGATTTTGGTTGAATAACTATGTTAATCTGCAGGTTAATAAAGCCAAATTTGTGTTCTGATTCACCTAATCATTTTAGGGCATAAATTAAAGTGGTAAAGGCTATGTACAATGGTCGAGATTATATGCTACATGTCTGTGCGTTTGTAACTTCTTATGGATGCATACATGTTTGGATTCAGAAGATTATATGCTAAATGTCTGTGCGTTTGTAACTTCTTATGGATGCATACATGTTTGGATTCAGAATTCTAATTACACTTAATGATTCATATTTTAATGTTGACGGATGCTCTTCAGTATTAACGTGATGTTTTATATGAAATATTTTAAGTTATGGACTTTTCCTAACTTAGGAGATTAAAGAAGAATTAAAGTGGTACTCGATCTCTTCAGACTTGTACTTCGAATTCATTTCTGATATTTAATGTTGGCACGATTTTAGGTTGTTTAGATTGAAATAATTCATTGCATGTTGATATGGTTTGGAAATTCTGATTTGAGTGTGAAGAAGTCGATCACATGTATATATTTATCTTTTTGTTTTATTTCATAGGAACTTAGAAACCAAAATTTGAATCCCCCTTTTTATGGTTGTTTCTCGTGTAAATTTGTAGATAAGTGTTTCTTTTGTAAATTTGTATATAAATACTTGTTAATACTTGTTTTAATAATTACTAATTTAAATTGACCCATCGTTGCAGGAGTACCCTCAATCCCCGGTTAGAACGATCCCTACTTGCTTATATACTAATGAATGACAACAGGGTTTTAAATTATGAGGCTATTTTAGCCGCATCAATTTTTGGCGCCGTTGTCGGGGATTGAAAAATTCTTTGTTAAAAATGTGTCATTTATTGTATATATTTGTTGTTTATAAACTGTTTGAAACTTAGTTTAAATTAACTAGGATGTTATTTATATTGTTGAACATGAGTTTTAATTGTAAGTTGTAAATTGAACGGAATAGGTGAAGCCTCTTTTGTTAATATTGGCCTAAACCTCTTATTGGCGCCTAGTTCAGGTCCCTTAAGGTTGAGGGCGGCCTTTATTAACACTTGTTGAACTGTCTTCACACATGTGAACTTTCTTATCTTAGTAAGTATAGCCTATGTGGAATGGTGTCTAGGAAGGGGACAACGTTCATGACTGGTTTTGGATCCAGAAGTGCTTGCAAATGGGCCTAAACCACTATGTGGGAGTAGCTCATGCCAAAATGGATTCTGCCTCTTGTGGTCGCCCTCCCCCATCTGGCTATTTCAGTAAGGTTGCCCAAATGATTTGAAAGGGAGTTTGTGTTTAGGCGACTATACTTGGGCCGCACATCCACCTTGATTTACCGCTTGGAATTGATTTTGATATCAACTATATTTATAACAAAAGAAAATGTTGTGTTACGCTGAGGTATATTGGATTAAACATAATCTTGAAAAAGGTAGCTGTTTCAGCCCCATTGTACATCGAGATTCCTTGTTCCTGTACCTAAGTGTTGAAAAGAAAATGAGTATAGACTAATTGGAGCTCCCTCAGTTTTTTATTTTATTTTATTTTATTTATTATTATTATTATTATTATTATTATTTTATTTTTTTATTATTATTATTTGTGTGTGTGTGTTTGAATAGGAATTCATTATACTTGCTTTCTATTCTATAACTTGTATATTAATGGTTTTATCTTGTAGGGTCCATGAATGTCCAAGTCAGTTAGCAAGCTTTCAGAAATCAAAGAACGGTTGGATAGGATAAAATGAAATCAAGAGCTTCCAAATTTCTTAGACATTCCTATCCAAACTCCCTTGGTGTTTAGACAACTATCAATTGACACCCAAGGGAGAAGGACAGAAGAAGAAGCTAACTCGGGTTCAAACTCCTCAAGTTACTTGTCAGAAGAGGAGGAAGAAGAACCCATGGCTGGATTGAATCAGACTGTAAGGCAATTGTCTTCATCAAATGAAGGAGGAGCTGCCCAACATGCATCATCTACCCAGAACCAGCTGATGCAAGGTAGCAGAGTTTGAATTGAAGAGTGGTTTCTTGCACCACCTTCCCAAGTTTCATGGACTTATGAATGAGGATGCCAACAAGCATCTCAAGGAATTCCAGTTCGTGTGTGGGAGTATGTGCCCTCAGAATGCTGACCTTAACATCCTAAAGTTGAAGGCATTCCCTTTCTCTCTTGAAGATAGGGCAAAGACATGGCTATTTGATCTTCCCTCACGCCATGTGGACTCTTGGAACAAGATGGTTAATGAATTCCTTACGAAGTACTTCCCAGCCTCGTGGGTAACTGTCCTAAGGAAGCAGATAACTGGGATACAACAAGCTGTTGATGAATCATTCTGCTCCTATTATGAGAGGTTCAAGACTTTAGTGGCGTCGTGCCCTTCACATGGGATGAAGGAGGGGAACCTACTCACCTATTTCTATGAGGGACTTCTCCCTCTTGAAAGACAATTGTTGGATGCTGCAGCTGGAGGGTCCTTTATGGATAAGACACCTCAGGTGGCTAAGGAGCTGTTGGCAAATCGTTGACAGGACCCGCCCCGAATTTCACCCTGAAATCCGAAGTGGACCTGCAGGGCCCACCTTAGAAGAAATTTTGCCAAAAATTAGGCAGAACTTCCCCTAAAGTGGACAACCCAAAACCTGTAGAAAGAGAATTTACACTAAAGTGGCCCACCTTAGAAGAAATTTTGCCAAAAATTAGGCAGAACTTCCCCTAAAGTGGATAACCCAAAACCTGTAGAAAGAGAATTTACACTTCTAAATCACCCATCCTTATTCTCCTGGAGCCAACCTGCTCCCCCAAACAACATCAACCAAATTCACAACACACAAATCTCAACTTAACAACCTTAATTCCGCAGGTAATCAGAGCAATTCTAATAGAAAGGTAAATGAGGAAAACCTAATTCAAAGGCAATCGCGGAAGCCATACTGTTGACTATGCCTCGACTCCATGTACGCCCGACCTCAACTAATTTCTCCTGCACACTGGGCATTTGAAACCGAAGGGCCCAGGGGAAAGTACATAAAAACGTTAGCGTGAGTGGACAAAAATAAACAATTTTAAACCAAAAGGATTTTATACTTTCCCACATTTATTTCTTTAAAAATTCCCGATGCATGCAATGATTAACGAAAATAAAACAAGAGGAGTTCTGTTCATGACAACCGACTAGCCCCGCTAGTCACAAACGATTAAAAGAAAGAGTTGAAACTCTGATACTCAAGGAAATAAAACTAACCCCGCTGGCTAAAATAAATCGGACTAGCCCCGCTAGTCAAAAATAGTATAATGAGTAGGGAAGACGATAACTATACAAGTGAGCCACCCAGGCTAAAGTACTCCCATTACTCCCGTAATATACCCTTACGCCACTAAGTGTAGCGACAGGATACTGGGCTTCAGAATTACTGTCACAGAGACAGTAATCAGCGCCACAAAGGCGGAGGGCTTCGGTGAGCCCATCACCTCGCCACAAAGGAGGAAGATCAATGCTAGCAATGATAATAGTCACCCAAAGTATGGCGAAAAGAAATCCGAAAACCACAGTAAAATCATAAATACATAAGGCTTCCCCATCTCTTGCAAATGAATTTCCAACGACGTGTGGGACACGTCAGGAGTATCTCAAATCAATAGCAAAACGGCGAGATCAAACAAAATCATAATTCTCAAACCGAGATCATTACTAAGGCATTCCCAATGTCAAAACCAAAGATCGAATAAATAAACAAGAATTTATTCCATCGAAATCCCATTTCGAAAATCTTTCAGAAATCTCAAATCGACGAATAGAAACATAATATAAATAGCATAATTCCGGAAATCACCTCGGAAATAATTCGTCGAAAATCATGCTTTCAAATAAAAGCCATATATTAGAGATAATTATCGAAGGCTCAAAATCCATTTCCGAATTATAATTGAAAATGATGTATAAATAATCTCCGACAATAAATCATATTTCTGAACTTAAATCATAAATCCCAAATCTGAGCATAATAAGTTCATATCCGAAACTCATGAAAAATCAATGTCAATTTATAATCCAAGACAAAATATCATGCTCGATAAATAAAACGATAATTAAATAAACCAATAATTTCAAAATAATTGCATGCATCATTTACTTAAAAACAAAAGTCCACTCACAGTACTATTCCGACGGACACGAATACGAGTTCCTTCATGGCCAGAGCTCGGTACGACATCCTGTACACAATTATATTCCGTGAATAATTTGACATTGATTATCGAATTACGAGAATCCTAAACTCAATTCCTCATAAATTACATCTCCCATTCTCCTCGGATTCAGCCCAAATTATACCACTAATACCAATTCGTTAATTTAAAGGTTCCAAGGCAGAACCGAGAGATATCCGACGGTCGGATTCTCGTAATTCGATAATCGAAACCCTAACCTTCAAAAATTCATAATTAATTCCAAGCTTCTCCAAAATTCACCAAACTTCACATACAAGCTCTATGATAATTATAGAATTTAACTAGCCAGAAATTTAAATTAAAAAGCTACCGCCGCTACCGCCGCCAAAAATTCATATACCCTAGCCGCCGCTACCGCCGCCACCGCCACCATCTCCGATGGCCACCAAAATTTGGCAGTAGCACCTTCTCAACACACCCATTAATTCTTTCAACTGTGACCAAGTTAGAAAATGAGCGGAAGTACCTCAACAATTAAAGAGAAGTTTGAACCCGAATTATGAATAGTAACTCAGAATTTCAAACCTTCGATTCGACCTCCACACTGCAAATCGTGGCTCAAGGCTAGGGGCAACATGATCCTTGGGAAAAACCGCTCCTTCGACGCCGGTTTGGTGGCCGGAGATGGCCAGAATAGCCGGAAATCGACGAAAATCCCAAACTGCTACAATAAAGTTTCACGGGCCGATGCCTCGTTTTCCGGCCAAACCGCCGTGAGCTACCACCACCGGTGCCAAGAGGGGACGGAGGCGAGTCCAAAGATGTCGGCTTTATGCCACCAGGTGGCCGGAGGAGGGAGAAGGCCGGAGTTGCAGGCGAGCGAGAGAGAGAGCGATAGCTCGGGGAGAGAGAGAGAGAAAACGCGAGGAAAGGGAAGAGAGAGGAAAATTACCCAGCAACAGTAAATTTTCAAATTTATACTTTCTACCAATAAACAGTAACTTTACTATTTCGCTTGTAACTTTCGCATACGAACTCCGATTTTTACGCACCACATATGCACGCGCTCGGTTTAACGTCCTCTACGACTTCCATGAAGAACATTTTCCCAAATTTTGACCCGAACAAAAAGTCAACTTTTAGGGCCACTAAAGTTGCTGAAAAATAGTAAAAGTAAAACAAATTACTGTTTACTGTCCAAATGACTAGTAAACCGGTGAATTTGGGTTCGGGACGTTACAATCTCCTCTCCTTATAAAAATTTTGTCCTCGAAATTTCATATTGCCAAAATAGAAGTAGGACGCACATAACAATCCGAAATACAGCATTCTTCAAGAAGATAGTTCGTCGACTAAACAAAAATGACGATCATAGTGTATGAAAAAAAATGTGCAAGCCTGCTCAAATCATGTAGAAATTAACTTTAGATCTAGTCCAAGAGTTGGCTAAATATGATAAAGGAATCAACACACAAAAGGAACAGTCCTCAAGCTGAAATATGGCCAGTCATTGTAATCTGATTGATTTCCACCGTCTAAGGAGTAGACTTATTTCCAAACGTCACAGAGAGTCTTCATTAAGTGAGGAATGAAATCGTTAACTCCAATTGGTTCAATATACAACAATCTCAAAACTTAACAACTCTTCCTTAGATTAAACTTCCCTTTCAACCTCAAATCTAACTAACAAAACTCTGATGATCCCCCACTACAAAGGCAATGAAAACATGGTAATAATCCAAAATCATCCACGTCTGAAGTCAAATCCCTTGTCTTGCTGAACCCTATAGCACCATAACCTCACACATACATGAATTCCGGTGTAAAAGAAAATTCATTTCAACGGTTGGCTCAGATGATACCTGGTAATGACGTCACAAACCACCTGTTAAAAGTATAGCATTCATAAGTTCCTCACAAAAGTCGCTTAGTGACAATCCAACCCATTCACCATCAATATTGTGATAATCACAAGATGGTCGTTGCTAATCGACAATTCTAAAACAACAACTTCCTTAGCAACTACAAGGACAGCACTTCCTTCCTTGTTTGTTTGTGCTTAAATTCCTAATAGAAGATCGTTCACGTAAAGGTCCCTTAGTTGTCAAGCATAATAAAGGTCAGCCTCGAATGAACCTATAAGTTCTTAATCAAGTAGGTTAAGGGGCCACTACACTTCCGCTGCGCTACTCTGATACCTGACTAAAATCATTGGTCTAGCCTTGAGATGACGCTGCGAGTCGACTAAGAAAACTCATTTGATAGCTACCTTACTAGCCACACATAAACACCTTCCTCAAAACTTTTTATAAGTATGGTAATGTGGAAAACTTTTCTAACTCAAATGTGTCTCAAGATCTCTACTAATTACCAATGCCTCCAATCAAAACTGTTAATATTTCTCACAAGTTAATACTCACTTGACTACCATCTCCTGTACCACGTCCTCAATAATCCAGTGCAAGCAAAAATTATAACCACTAGCTCAACTCCAGCTCAACGATTCAAATCCGGAAGAAAATGCATCACCCTCAAGTTGTTCTTAGCCGAGGTTACACTTCTTTAATAGTCATAAACCTGCAATCTGGTTGAATCCATGCCATTCTCGTTGATCTCTGTTGCCCTAAATGGTAATCCTAATTCGTATACCCAGGTAATTCTCACTACTGAGGGCACCACAAATTTTCTAAGTCTCTTCTCACTAAGAGATAATCCAACACGACTCAACCATACTACAATTTAGTATTTTAATGGTCAGATGGAACCTAGATAAAACTTAAGCCTAATCAATTAATTCAAACTCAACTCTTACTACCTGTTCAAGTCCTCTTACCGTTAGTCAAGTGGTGACCGGTTATCACTCATACCAACAGCTTTCTATACATTTCCAATTAAGGGTCACCAGGGTGGCAAAACTCGCTCAATTACTCCAACCACTAATATCAAATCATCAACAATTCCAAACTCCTCCAAACGTGACTGAGAAACCCTATGTTTGAAGCAACCTGTGAATGGTTTGATAAGTAAACAAGAGTGCATCGTGTTACGTGAGCGTAGAGCACCCCAAATACTGCAGAGAAGAAAATCGATTCGTGAATTAGGAAAAAGAGATATTGAAGCAACGACGTAATCCACAAATAGGAAAGAAATTCTTTCATAGTCCCCAAAAGACTTATCGAGAAATCCGTCAATGAATGCTACCAGAATCCCTAAACTTGTTGACTAGCGTCGCCCCGCGAGGAAAACTACTACCAACCTTCGCCATAACTTATAGATTTTAAACAAAGATCATAACCATATCGTATAGTACTTCCACTTGAATTACTATGGACACCCCGTGGGGTCCCTACGACCATTTCTTGATCCCAAGTTCAACAATTTCGCCCAAATGGATATCCAATGACACTTAATAGTACCCTCATGCGCGACAAAACGATCGCAGCCGTCGTAAGACGATCCGAATGTCCTTGATTTCTGAAACCTTTCAAAACCTCAATACTCCCTTTTTTGCTTTTAATTGGTTCCAACTTCCAACTTTCACTACATAGTTCATCCTCAGCAACAGAAAGTCAACTTTTAGGGTCACTAAAGTTGCTGAAAAAGAGTAAAAGTAAAACAAATTACCGTTTACTGTCCAAATGACTAGTAAACCGGTGAATTTGGGTTCGGGACGTTACAATCGTTCTCTCAATTATCAACAATATGAAGGGGCATTATCCTCCTCAAGGAGGGTATTGATCGGGAAAGGCCAAGAAGGAGTAATTTCGTGTAGGGTGTGCTCTACTCAAGGGCACCCAACTGATCAATGTCCCCAACAAATACAAAATGGTGGATGAGAGTCCTTAAATGCTTCTCAAAGGTACAAACCTTTTTCCAACACGTACAATCCAGGGCTTAGGGACCATCCTAACTTTCGTTGGAGCAATACGGAGAATGTTCAGAACCCTCAAAATCAAAGTGGACCCTTTCCACATCCTCAGGGCTTCTATCAGAGGCCTCAGGTTCCTCAAAACATTGCTCCCAATAATAATTTTGTTCCTAATAATGCTACTCACCCTTCTTATGATAAGATGCTTGAAGCCCTTTACCAGGGGCAACAAACTTTGACAAATTCTACTCAAGCTCTTGTAATAGGTCAACAGAGTAACACGAAGGACATAGCTGAGCTTAAGAAGCAAATGGTACAAGTGGTGGACTTCATGGGAAAGATATCTGAGAGTGGGAAGCTTCCAAGCAACACCATTCCCAACCCAAACTTTGAGTCTGCAAAGGTAATCATCACAAGGAGTGGAAAAGAGCTTAGGGATGTCCCAAAGGTCCAAAAGAAGGCCCAGAAGGAGAACCATGTGGCCCATGAGGAGGATGATGACGATGAGATTACAAAGGAGGACATTGAGCATGATCCAGCCACTTTTAGGGTTGAAACAAATGTGCCTCACACATCTGAGCCACCTTTGAAACTAAGAGGTAACGATCTAAACCCTAAAGGTTCAGTTAATACTAACTCCCCTTTCTCTCGTGTTCCTTTCCCCAATAGGTTTACAAAGTCCAAGAAGGATGAATCTGATCAAGCCATCTTGGAGATCTTTAAGAGGGTGCAAGTCAACATGCCCTTGATTGAGTGCATAATACAAGTTCCAAAGTACGCCAAATTTCTGAAGGAGTTGTGCAACACAAGGAGACAAACACGTGAGAAGGAGGTAGTGAAGATGAATGAAACTGTCTCAGCAGTTATCCAGAGGAAATTGCCTCCAAAACATAAGGATCCAAGGAGTTTTTCTGTTCCTTGTGTCATTGGAAACACTAAGTTTGAAAATGTCATGCTAGATCTAGGTGCATCAATTAATGTTATGCCATATAGTTTATATGCATCTCTAGAGTTAGGTGAGCTTAAGAAAGATAATGTTGTTGTCCAATTGGCTGATAGGTCCAAAACGTATCCTAAGGGATATGTGGAAGATGTTCTTGTGCAGGTGAACCATCTGATATTTCCTGCAGATTTCTATATCCTTGACATGGAGGACTCACCCTTAAACTCAACTCCATTACTTTTAGGGCGTCCATTCATGAGGACAGCGCGGACAAAGATTGATGTCTATGAAGGGACATTGACCATGGAGTTCGATGGTGATGTGATTGGCTTCAACATCTTTGAAGCAATGAGGTATCCCTTGTCTGATTCTAAATCGTGTTTTTCGATTGATGTGCTTGATTCTCTTGCGCAAAGCTTTTTAGATGCAATGGAAGATGATGAGTTGGCTCTGACCATCACCCAAGGGGTGGGATACACTGCGGATGGCGTCACCATCCCCAATGCATAATTGGAGGGCATTGTTGAGCCTATTGTGATCAAAACTGTGGCCTCCCTTGAGAGCCAAACTCCTTCATCAAGGTACACTCTTCCTTTGTCAGTTCCCATTTCTACTAATAAACTTCTTCCTTCAGTGGTACAGGCCCCTACCCTTGAGCTAAAATTACTACTAGACCACTTGAAGTATGTGTTTTTAGGAGACAAGGAGACATTGCCAGTGATAGTGTCCTCCAAGCTAGAGAAGGATCAAGAAAAGAAACTTGTGGACGTTATGAAGAAGTACAAGACTGCCATTGGATGGACTTTGGCAGATATCAAGGGCATCAGCCCTACTACATGCGTTCATAGGATACTTTTGGAGGAGGGTGCCAAGCCCACCAGAGAAGCCCAACGTCGCCTTCACCCTCCAATGATGAAGGTAGTCCAAAATGAGATAATCAAGCTGCTTGATTGTGATGTGATTTACCCGATCTCGGATAGCAAGTGGGTTTCTCCAGTTCAGGTAGTGCCCAAGAAGTCTGGGGTGACCGTGGTGAAGAATGAGGAGAATGAGCTAGTGCCTCAACGAGTTGTGACAGGACATAGGGTCTGCATAGACTACAGGAAGCTCAACGCCACCACCAGGAAAGACCATTTCCCATTGCCCTTCATTGATCAGATGTTAGAGAGGTTACCAGGTCATTCCTTTTATTGCTTCTTGGATGGGTATAGTGGCTACAATCAGATATGTATAGCTCAAGAGGACCAAGAGAAGACCACCTTCACCTGCCCATTTGGGACATTTGCCTACAGACGTATGCCCTTCGGATTGTGCAATGCACCAGGTACATTTCAACGTTGTATGATGTCTATTTTCTCTGAATATATTTTAAAGATAATTTAGGTTTTTATGGATGACTTTAGTGTCTTTGGTAAAGATTTCGATTCATGTTTGAGAAATTTGGATTTAATCTTAAAAAGGTGTGTTGAAACAAACTTGGTTTTGAATTGGGAAAAGTGTCACTTCATGGTGACACAAGGGATTGCTCTAGGGCACATTATCTCTGATAGGGGTATAGAGGTTGATAAGGCCAAAGTGGATCTTGTACGTTACTTACCCTCTCCCATTTGTGTGAGAGAGGTACGTTCTTTTCTTGGTCAGGCAGGTTTTTATCGCAGGTTTATCAAGGACTTTTCCAAGATAGCCAGACCCTTATGTCGTTTGCTTCAGAAGGACATACCCTTTGAATTCGATGATGAGTGCAAGAAAGCTTTTGAAAAGCTGAAGGACTTATTGACGACTGCCCCCATCATGCTCCCTTCAGACTGGTCCTTACCATTTGAGTTAATGTGTGACGCCTCAGATTATGCTATAGGGGCTGTGTTAGGACAGAGGAAAGACAGGAAGCCCTATGCCATCTACTACGCTTCAAGGACGCTCAATGATGCTCAGTTGAACTATTCTACTACAGAAAAGGAGCTCCTTGCAGTTGTGTTTGCTTTAGATAAGTTTCGTTCATATTTACTTCAGACTAAAGTTGTTGTTTATACTGATTATGTAGCTCTAAAGTACTTGCTCACCAAGACGGAGGCGAAATCGAGACTCATCAGATGGATTCTCTTGCTCCAGGAATTCGACCTAGAGATTAGGGACAAGAAGGGGAGTGAGAATGTAGTGGCTGATCATTTTAGCAGAATTGTACATGAGGAGGACACCATACCCTTGCAAGAGACCTTCCCAGATGAGCAACTCTTCGGAGTAGAGGTAAGTGAACCCTGGTATGCTGATATTGTGAACTATTTAGTGACTAGGAGGTTTCCAGACACTTTACCTCGTTCTAATAAGGAAAGACTTAAAAAAAATGGCTAGGCACTTTATTTGGGATGAACCTTACTTGTGGAAACATTGTAGTGATCAAATAATTAGGAGGTGTGTCCCAGAAGTTGAGCATAAATCCATTCTTTCATTTTGCCATTCTGAGTCTTGTGGAGGTCACTTTGGGTCTCGTAGGACAGCTCTTAAGGTGTTGGATTGTGGTTTTTATTGGCCTACTATTTTTAAGGATGCCTACTTGTTTTGCATGAGTTGTGATAGGTGTCAAAGGATAGGTAACCTAGGTCCTACGGATCAGATGCCCTTAGCTCATATTATAACTGTTGAGATATTTGATGTATGGGATATTGATTTTATGGGGCCTTTTCCTTCATCCAATGGTTGTCTTTATATACTCCTTGCTGTGGACTAGCTAAGGCCACCCGGACTAATGATTCTCGAGTTGTTGTAGATTTCCTTCGTTCTAACATTTTTTCTAGGTTTGGAATGCCACGCGAGCTTATTAGCGATGGAGGATCTCACTTCTGCAACCAAACGATTGAGGCTTTGCTGAAGAAATACAATGTTACCCATAAGGTCTCTAGACCTTATCACCCTCAGACGAGTGGACAAGCAGAGGTCTCAAATCGTGAGATCAAGAGGATACTAGAGAAGACTGTGGGCCCAACGAGGAAAGATTGGAGTCAGAGGCTCGATGATGCACTATGGGCCTACAGGACAACTTACAAGACTCCCATTGGGATGTCTCCCTTTAGACTTACCTATGGGAAGGCTTGTCACTTACCAGTGGAATTGGAACACAAAGCTTGGTGGGCTGTGAAGAACTTTAATATGCACCTTGATGAGGCAGGTTTGCATAGGAAGCTCCAGTTGAATGAGCTTGAGGAGATAAGGAACGAGGCCTACGATAGTGCATGGATCTACACGGAGAAGACTCGATCCTTTCATGACAAAATGATCCGTGGCAAATCTTTTGTAGTGGGCCAGAAAGTTTTGTTATTTCATTCTAGACTTAGGCTTTTTCCAGGTAAGCTTCGTTCTAGATGGGTTGGTCTTTTCATTGTTACTAATGTTTTCCCTCATGGTGCTATACAGATATGGAGCGAGAGGACCGACAATGAGCTTAAGGTGAATGGCCATCGATTGAAGCCTTACTATGAGGCTTTTGAGGAACATACGGTGGAGGAAGTACCCCTCCAAGAGGTGCCACTCACAAAGGACTAAATGGAGGTACAAGTCTAGGCTGAAAGACTATAAACATTAAGCGCTACTTGGGAGGCAACCCAATTCAACCATAGCTGTGGAGGAGTCATCAACGCAGATTTGCTTTCTTGAACTCTTCCTTCTCTTTTATTTTCATAATTTTTCTTTGTTTTAGGATTTGTTGCGTTCACTATTCTTCCATTCTTGAATGATGGTGTGTATGCTTTCTACTTGTTTCTACATTGAGGACAATGCCTGATTTAAGTGTGGGGGAAAGGTTTAACGTTTCACTTTGTTTTTAGGAGCTAGTTTTGAGGTTATTAAAAAAAAAAATCAGAAAAAATCAGAGAAATAAAAAAAAATAAAAAAAAATTTCTATAACTTTTGTTTTAGGTTTCGTGTTTTATGTGTCGGATTTATACTTTTGTTCTTTATTTTTTTTGGTTTGTTTATTTACTGTAAGAGTCAAAATGAATTTTGGGTAAATATCTTCTTCATCGTAAGCTCATCTAATGGGATGTGATGTCTAAGGTCTAGTTTGGATACGAGAAGCGCTGACAAAGGGTCTCGTCCCCAGTCAATCAAGTGAGCTGAGCTCCGCCAAAATCGTTCCTCTCTTCACCTGGTCATGTTCCAAAGGAGTTACTGAAAGGAGAAGAGAAATATCCCTAAGTCCAAAACTGTTTTTGTCTTGCATGTTGGGACATTTATCTTCTTGTTTTTGTTTTTGTTTTGTCTTGAGTCTTAGGCTGCCCTTTTAACTGTCTAGGATGAGGTTATATCTCAGAAATTAAGGCTAAAAGAGGATCACAAGATTGGGATAATGTTTGATGATATTCTTTGGTTAATTATGATTTATAAAAAGCATATGAATGTGTAGTAGATATGGTGTGTGAGTAACTTTGGTACAGAATATGAACATGTGGAAGATAAGTTATGATTCATAATAAGGGTAAACATCACCAATGGTCACTGAGTTATGACTTATTCGACACTTAACTCACTGTATTTTCAGCAATATCACTTAACTCACTCAGTTTTACATCCGTCTTTCACTTAACTCACTGTCGTTAATTCTACCGTTAAAAACTATTAAAATTGAGGGTATATTTGTCTAAATACTAAAAAAATGCATTTCTAACTCTTTTTTTTTTAAAGACAATTTTTTTTTCAAATTATATTTAAGTTAAAAAAATCATTTTTTATTAGAAATCTCAGAAATTTAAAAAATTGAAAAAAGTCTAATAAATGTAAATTCCTATATTTGTCTAAACACTAAAAAATGCATTTCTAATTTTTTTTCAAATTATATATAAGTTAAAAAAAAAATCATTTTTAATTAGAAATTTCAGAAATTTAAAAAAATTGAAAAAAAGTCTAATAAATGTAGTTTTTTAAAGTTAAAAGTGATTTTAAGTGTTTTGACAAATATACCCTCAATTTTAACGGCTTCTAACGGTAGAATTAACGGCAGTGAGTTAAGTAAAAGACGGATGTAAAACTGAGTGAGTTAAGTGATATTGTTAAAAATACAGTGAGTTAAGTGTCGAATAAGTCATAACTCAGTGACCATTAGTGATATTTCCCCCTTCATAATAAACCCTTGTGAGAATTTGAGCCATGTGCCCTTTCTTTGTGGAGTGATAAATGGAAAAATGAATTATATTCTTATATTCTTGGCGATGAATTTGTTGATCTCATTATTCTTTCATCTTGATTGATTACTTGCCATAGCTCTTAATGGACTAGAGAATGCTAGAATTCACTTTTATGCTTGTTGAAACTTTTATCAATACATGTCCCTGATTCTGGAAAGGATAAAGGCACTTAGGATTTTTACCACCATAGCCAAATATAGCTTGTGTCCCTATCTGTGCCCATCGTGGGACCCCCTAGCTTAACCCTTTTGAGCTTACATTAAGCCTTTTATTTCATCACCCTCAAATTTTCTTAACCCTTAACCCTAGTATAGTTGTATCATTACCCTTTGTTCTAAAGACTTAGTGGAGCATATTTTTGAGACTTTGCTTCGAGTTTTGGACAAGGAAGACTTTTTGAAGATATGAAGAAGTTCAAGTGTGGGGGTAGACTTGTCCATAAGAAAGAAATTGTATGTATATGCCATGTGGAAAGAAGAAAAAAAGAATTGAATTCATGAAAAAAAAAAGGGAAAAGAATATATTATGGCAATGAAAGAAAGATGTGTGTTATTGTTTAAGTTCTATGGATTTTAGTCCCCTATACTTAGTGGATCTGGAGTTTAGTTTGAAGTGAAGACCTATTATTGAAGAATTTGGTCTTTGTCCAATTCACACTTGTTCAAGAGAAGGTTAGAATGAAAAATGGGCCCAACATAATGACATTTGGCCCTTTTATGAAGCTTTGGAGGATGTGACGTTTACAAGCTTGGTGGATTTCGAAGAAATAGTCTCTCTACATCAACAAATGCTCTGCTAGGTCTTGAGGATATTTTTGTGATTCCTTACCCTTCATTTCTTAAAAACCTTAAGCCTTGGCCCCATCACAACCCTTTATAAGGCCTTTTTGATCCTTAAGATGGGACAGCCTTTGATCTGTGGAGATGAGTTATAAGAGTTGAACCTATGGCTTGGCTTCATTCGTGCAAGTAGTTGGTATCTTTCATGAGATCTTGGAAAATTATATTCACAAAGTGCTTTTCGTTTCTTATATATGTGAGCTATTTGATTGCCTCAAAATATTTTCTCTCACATATAATTGAGTAATTATAAGCTTTTAAGCATTACCTTGAATCTGAGAGAAGAAAGAGTGATATATCTATGTGAGGTTTGAATCATGACTTGTTTGAAATATGTTGAGCTCCACCCATCACCATTGTTTACCCCCAAGTCTTACATGCTTATATGTGGATTATATTTTGTAATTAGCTCTTGAATATCTTGATGATGTGATTCTTGGTTAAGTGCTAATCTTTGTGACTTGAAAGTATGAGATTCCTGAGACAATATGTTAAAGGGCAATAGAGTCTTTTGTGGTGTGAACGTTGGAGTCTTTGTTTGTGACGTTTGTGTCTTGATTCTTGTCTAAGTGTTTTCAACGTTTTGCTTGTTTTGAGTCTTTGTGTTTTTCGTTTTCTACACTTAGCATTTTCGTCGTTGGTTTCTTTGTTTTGTGTTTTAATCTTTCTAGTTTGTTATGTTGATTTTGCTAAGGGACTAGCAAAAGCTAAGTGTGGGGGAAACTGATAGGAGCACAAAGTGTGACGTTTTTAATGTGTGGGGGAAACTGATAGGAGCACACGTGGAGTACTTCACTACATACAAAGTAGGTGACTTTGGGATTGTGAAGATGGCAACGATGGCTACTCCAAGATTTCAGGAATTGGAGATATTTGTTTTGAGATCGATTTGGGCAACAAGATTATGTTAAAAGATGTTAGGTATGCTCCGGGTCTACATCTCAATCTCATGTCAACCAGTGTGCATGACCGACAAGGGTTTCATCATCATGGAGGTGATCAGAAGTGGAGGCTTACCAAGGGATCATTGGTGGTTGCTAGAGGGAAGATGTGTTGCATCCTCTACAAGACATATGGCAAGGTACGCAAAGGAGAGTTGAATGTTGTAGATGATTCTTCTCCAAGTCTATGGCACAAGCAGCTAGGTCACATGAGTGAGAAGGGATTGCAAGTTTTGGCAAAGAAGTCTCTAATTCCCTTTGCCAAAGGTACCTCACTTGATTTTTGTGATTACTGTTTATTTGGTAAGCAACATAAAGTTAGTTTCACAAGAACATTTACAAGGAAAGAAAATGTATTAGACCTGCTACACTCAGATGTATGTGACCCCATGGAAGTTTGAATTGCTAGGTCATAATAAATATTTTGACACTTATATTGATGATGCTTCACGAAAGGCTTGGGTTTTTTTGTTGAAATCAAAAGACCAGGTGTTCCATGCCATGGTGGAGAGGGAGATAGGAAGAACCTTCAAATTTATCCATAGTGACAATGGCGGAGAGTACACTTCGAAGGAGTTCAAAGATTATTGTTCAAAGCATGGCATTAAACACAAAAAGACAATTCCTGACACCCCACAACATAATGGTGTAGCATAGAGGATGAACCGCACCATTTTAGAGAAAGTGAGAAGCATGCTAAAGACGGCTAACCTGGCAAAGGAGTTTTGGGGTGAAGCAGTGACAACTTCATGTTACCTTATCAACCAAACATCATGTGTACCGTTGGGCTTGGAGACTCCCGAAGGCATGTTGACCGGTGAAGGCGCTTCATATTCTCACTTGAGGGTGTTTGGGTGCAAAGCATTTGCACATGTACCAAAGGATCAAAGATCAAAGCTAGATGACAAGGCCATGCCATGCATCTTTAATGGGTATGGCAATGAAGAGATGTGGGCTATCGGTTGTGGAATCCAAAGACCAAGAAGTTATTCAAAAGCAGAGATGTGGTGTTCCATGAAGGTCAAACCATTGCGGATTTTGACAAAAATGAATTAGAACATGTAGACCACCTCACCTACGATTCATCAGCGGTTCAACAAGAACCAGTGACAAAGCTCAAGATATAGTAAATGAAAATGTTCTTGATATGGCTATAGCAGAAACAGCTAAAACTGGAGATAATGATCAGGAGGATCATGATCAGGGAAAGCAGCTAGAAAATGCCCAAGTACCAGTTTGAAAATCCAATAGAGTGCCAAAGAAAAGTACCAAGTATCCTTCTTCACAACATATTTTGGTGACTAGTGATGGAGATGATCCATATTCCACACACATTCTGTTGACCGATGATGGAGATCCTGAATGCTTTGAAGAGGCAAAGACTCATGTAGACAGTGATATGTGAATGATGGCGATGAAGTTTGAAATGGAGTCCTTATTGAAGAATGGCACCTATGAGTTGTTAGAGCTTCCTATAGGCAGAAAAGCACTCAAAAATAAATAGGTGTCTAAGTTGAAGAGAGATGAGAATGAACAATTTACAAAGTTCAAGGCTCGCTTGGTTGTGAAAGGTTTTGGGCAGAAGGAAAGAGTAGATTTTGACGAGATCTTCTCACTAGTTGTCAAGATGACTTCTGTCATAGTTAGGCATGGCAGCCAATATTGTAGTACCCCTGAAATTCGTTATTATTTTCTTAGGATTTTTTGAAATCTAATTTATGGTTATTGGACGGTTTCGTGGCTCGTGGACGGAGCAGGAGTGTTTCGGACGAATTATTATTCGAAGAATATGGTTTTAGGGGGGATGCAAAGGTTGACTTTTTATTCATTGGGTTTCTTCAAAAACTTCCTGCATGAAAGTCGTAGAGTGTGTCGATACGAGTTCGTGGACATACAGAACGTGGAAATCGGAGTTGGTTTGAAGAAGTTATGGACATTGGAAAATGTTTCCATTTCGGTTAAATAGGCAAATTTCTGGAAAAATATCAGAGTTTCCGTTTTTGGAAATACTTTCTCTCTCCTCTCTCCGGAGTCCGAGTCTCCTCTCCACTTCACCGGCTTCGTTCTCCCTCCAGCCACCATAAGATGTGATTCAAAGTGGGCTTTCTTCGTCTCAACTTCCTCTACAAGTCTGTGCAACTGGTTCTACACGATTCGAGCCTTAGGAGGGAGCAGCGAGGCTTAGAAACCACCACGGCGAAGCAGAAATTGTCTTGGTCAGAACTGGAGATTCCGGCCACCTTTGCCTGTGATTCTTGAGGGCTTTTGGAACCCAGAGGATGTAGATGCTTCTCCCCAAGGTGGCTTGCATCGATTCAAAGTGTGGTGGTTGAATTTTGGAATTGAAATTCTATGGTGAAATTAGATCTAAGGTAAAATTCTAGTGTGGTGGTTGCATCGATTCAATCGGCCTAATTTGTTCTAAGGTAAAATTAGATCGATTGATTTATAATTTGATGTTGGTGTAGTTATGAAAGTTGTAATTGGAGTTGAGATGAAAAACTCGTGTATTGGAAGTTTTGTCAAATTCTGACTTTGGGCCGGTGGTGGGGCCACCACTGTGATTGGTTCCGGTAGTTTCCGACCACCTCAGAGATAGTTTATGTTCTTGATTTTGATCTTCTCGTCGATACGAGCATTTCGATATACAATACGTAATTTTTGGAGATCGTATGAGCATGTTAGGGTTTTTGTGATTTCGATAGTTCGGTTATCGATCTGTGAGAATCCAATTATCTGATCTACTTGTGGTTTTGTCACATCGATCATTAAGCATTCCAAAGACTTTGGGTGGTCTCGGATGAGGGTTCGCCTCGATTTGTGCTACTTTCAGGGTTGTTCGATTTGGGGATTCGAACTTTAATATCACTTCATGATTCGTATACTGATTTGAGATCATTGGTGATTAGGTGCTTCTCAAGGTTATTTGAACGAGTTGTTTGTGTGAGTATTAGTTCGGTTCTGTATAGAAGATGCAGCAGGATTCCGAGGTGAGTAATCTCACAATGTTCATTTACGAACGGGTTTACCTTATCGTTTTGAAATTTATTTAGTTAACTGCAAACTATAGTTGGTATTAGTAGCATTCCTGAGTGAATGTCTATGTATATATATTTACATGAAATATGTGTGTTGGTGGTTTTGTTGTGATAAAACAATAATTGTGGGTGCGTTCATTTTATTGTTTTGTGTTGTGACTTTTTGTGAAACAATATTTGTGAAAGGGTTGATTTCTATTGTTTTGAAAAGTGCTGTGTATTGTGGAACATTTTTAGTTTGCAGGCGGCTTATTTAAATGTGGGTCTTGTACTGGGAGTAATTGATCAAGGATCAATTACAAGGAATCTTTTATTTTAGATTCGTGTAACATTTTGGGTCCAGTGCGACTCCTTTAAATGTTTTGGTATTTATATAGTGGATCCAAAGACTTACGAGTTGAGGATCGTGCATCACGAAATGTGATAGAGGGTGGGAAAATCGGGACTTCACGCCTTTGGCCGGGTTTGTGGATATGATCAGTTAGAGCTCTAGTCTATCTGCCGTGATTTGTTTCTTGATTGAAACGTGTGTTAGGATCGTGGATCACAAAATGTGATCGAGGGTGGGAAAATCGGGACTTCATGCCTTTGGCCGGGTTAGTGGATACAATCAGTTAGTGCTTTAGTCTGTGATTTGTTTCTTGATTGAAACGTGTGGGTATATCCCGTGATTTGCGTGAGTTGTTTCTTGATTGAAACGTGTGTGTTTATTCCGTGATTTGGTGTGGGGTTATTCCGTGATTTTGTGTGAGTTGTTTTGAGTTACTCATACGAGCTTTCATAAGCTTACCGGGTTTGTTGTGTGGCACTATTCAATGGTGTAGGGGTTAATCCTGCATGTCAGGGTAATCGTGGCTTAAAACAGAGGTAGCATGCTAGCAGCTTTACGGTAGGAAGCCAATTTTGTGACTTTACCGTTATTAAGACTTCTGCTAGTAGTAAGCTCTGAGGAGCATTTACTTATTATCTTGTTGTGGCAATTTAATTTATAAGCTTGTGTAATATACGACTCTGTGGAGCCGGTATATATTGACATTGTGGGTTCAGGGCATAAGCATGTACTTGGTTTAAAAGGAAAAAAAATTTCAATGTATTTTATATTGATGGCTGAACCATCACGCATGTATAATTATGAGATTATATATAGATTTTTATTTGTGATAAAAATCGGGGTGTGACAAGTATGGATCTTGAGGTAGAGCAGCTAGACTTGAAAATGGCATTTCTTCATGGTGATTTGGAAGAAGAAATATACATTAAGCAACCGGAAGGTTTCGAGGTCGAGGGAAAGGAGCACATGGTTTGCAGGTTGAAGAAAAGTTTATACGGTTTTAAGCAAGCGCTAAGGCAATGGTACAAAAGAACTGATTAGGCTTCATCAAAAAGCCCGCGGATCAAGTGGGCCGATGGAGGCCCGCCGGCCCGTAGGGCTTTTGGCCCGGCCCATCAAAAAGCCCGCAAAAGCCCGCCTTGGTGGGCCGATGGAGGCCCGCAAAAACCCGGCCCGGCCCGTAAAAGCCCGCAAAATATTATATATATATATATATATATATCTGTGTGTGTGTGTGTGTTTATATATATATATTAATATATGTATACAGGCGGGTTCTGAAGCGGACGTCCGCACTTCGCTAAAGTGCGGACGTCGATGCAGCAGGAGGGTTCCAGGCGACGACGGCGGCGCGGAGCTGGCCGGAGGGAGGCCGGAGGAGTCCCAGACCTCTTCTGGGCGGCGTTCGAGGTCGGAGGAGGTCGGGCTTGCCGGTTTCTGGGCAGCCACCTCACCTGCAGTTGCAGGTTCTGTGCAGCACCGCAGAACCGTCGCCGGCGACTCCACCGCACCGCATACCCCTCCACACGACCCCCGGCGTCCCTCCGGCAAGCCGCGCCGCGCCGTCGCCGTTCGATCGAGGCAGGAGGAGCGACGTCCGCACTTTTTCTGGGTTGCGGACGTCCTCTTCAGAACATTTTCGTATATGTATATATGTGTGTGTATATATATATATATATATATATGTATGTGTGTGTGTGTGTTATATATGTAGATATATCTATATGTGTGTGTCTTTATATATATATATATATAGACACATATAGATATATATTTGTGTGTGTGTTTATATAGATATATATATATATAGTCATATATATATATATATATATATATATCAATATATCATATATGTGTGTGTGTTTATATATATATATAGAGAGAGAGAGATATAGATATATATATATATATATATATCAATATATCATATATGTGTGTGTGTTTATATATATATATATATATATATACATATATATATATATTAATATATATGTGTGTGGGTATAGAGAGAGATATATATATATATATGTGTGTGTGTGGAAGTTCTTATACTATTATACTTCTATATAAAATATGTGCATATATATATTTTACATATTGGTTGACCAATCCGATCGGATTTGAAAATATGGTGAAATTGGCTAAATTTTTTACCACACTCATAATTTATTGTAATAAACTCATCCAACGGTCGGTTTTTCCATTTTCTTTGAATTGATAGGGGTTGCTCTTTGGAGTGTATGATATATAAATATAGGTTTATAAGAGTAACTACGTTTGACCTAGTTGATCGAATTCGAAACGAGAACCAAATTGGTTGAATTTTCTACAACCACCATAAAACATTACAATCTCTCCATCGAGCGGTTGGTTTCTCCGAATTCATTTTCTACTTCATGGTTGCTTTAGAATGAACCTAACCAATTTAAATGCAATGTATAAGTCATACAACTATATGAATAAAATTGGTATAGACCAATGTGTTTGAAATTAAAATTAATTTTTTTTATCTTATATCCACGCACATCCATTGATGGAATATATACAAACGTGATGTGAAAAAATAAGCACGTTTCGCAGTTGTCACGGCATCGGTCAACCAATAAAACATATAAGTGACTACGGTTGACCAATCCGATCGGATTCGAAAATATGGTGAAATTGGCTAAATTTTTTACCACACTCATAATTTATTGTAATAAACTCATCCAACGGTCGGTTTTTCCATTTTCTTTGAATTGATATGGGTTGCTCTTTGGAGTGTATGATATATAAATATAGATTTATATGAGTAACTACGTTTGATCTAGTTGATCGAATTCGAAACGATAACCAAATTGGCTGGATTTTCTACAATCACCATAAAACATTACAATCTCTCCATCGAGCGGTTGGTTTCTCCGAATTCATTTTCTACTTCATGGTTGCTTTAGAATGAACCTAAACAATTTAAATGCAATGTATAAGTCATACAACTTTAGGAATAAAATTGGTATAGACCAATGTGTTTGTAATTAAAATTAATTTTTTTTTATTTTATGTCCACGCACATCCATTGATGGAATATATACAAACGTGATGTGAAAAAATAAGCACGTTTCGCGGTTGTCACGGCATCGGTCAACCAATAAAACATATAAGTGACTACGGTTGACCAATCCGATCGGATTCGAAAATATGGTGAAATTAGCTAAATTTTTTACCACACTCATAATTTATTGTAATAAACTTATCCAACGGTCGGTTTTTCCATTTTTTTTAATTGATAGGGGTTGCTCTTTGGAGTGTATGATATATAAATATAGGTTTATAAGAGTAACTACGTTTGACCTAGTTGATCGAATTCGAAACGAGAACCAAATTGGTTGAATTTTCTACAACCACCATAAAACATTACAATCTCTCCATCGAGCGGCTGGATTCTCCGAATTCATTTTCTACTTCATGGTTGCTTTAGAATGAACCTAAACAATTTAAATGCAATGTATAAGTCATACAACTATAGGAATAAAATTGGTATAGACCAATGTGTTTGTAATTAAAATTATTTTTTTTTACCTTATATCCACGCACATCCATTGATGGAATATATACAAACATGATGTGAAAAAATAAGCACGTTTCGCAGTTGTCACGGCATCAGTCAACCAATAAAACATATAAGTGACTACGGTTGACCAATCCGATCGGATTCGAAAATATGGTGAAATTAGCTAAAGTTTTTACCACACTCATAATTTATTGTAATAAACTTATCCAACGGTCGGTTTTTCCATTTTGTTTGAATTGATAGGGGTTGCTCTTTGGAGTGTATGATATATAAATATAGGTTTATAAGAGTAACTACGTTTGACCTAGTTGATCAAATTCGAAACGAGAACCAAATTGGCTGAATTTTCTACAACCACCATAAAACATTACAATCTCTCCATCGAGCGGCTGGATTCTCCGAATTCATTTTCTGCTTCATGGTTGCTTTAGAATGAACCTAAACAATTTAATTGCAATGTATAAGTCATACAACTATAGGAATAAAATAGGTATAGACCAATGTGTTTGTAATTAAAATTAATTTTTTTTTACCTTATATCCACGCACATCCATTGATGGAATATTATACAAACATGATGTGAAAAAATAAGCACGTTTCGCAGTTGTCACGGCATCGGTCAACCAATAAAACATATAAGTGACTACGGTTGACCAATCCGATCGGATTCGAAAATATGGTGAAATTGGCTAAATTTTTTACCACACTCATAATTTATTGTAATAAACTCATCCAACGGTCGGTTTCTCATTTTCTTTGAATTGCTATATGTAGCTCTTTGGAGTGTATGATGTATAAATATAGATTTATAAAAAATTAGTGTCTTTAAAAATTTATTTATCAACAAATTAGTATCTATATATAAATATAGATTTTTTTTGGTACAATATAGTTATATAGATTGTTATCTTTGGTTGTATTTGATCATTATCCATTGAATTTCCAAAGCTTGATTAAAAAAAAAAATACTTGTGTCTTTAAATATTTATTTATAAATAAAGCCCGCAAGGCCCGGCCCAAAAAAGCCCGCAAGGCTAAGCCCGGCTCGGCCAGAAAAGGCCCGCAAGGCCCGCTTTATATGGACGGGCTTGGATCCTTTGATTTTTAATAAAGCCCGGCCCGGCCCGGCCCTGCCTGTTGACGACCCCTAGAACTGATGCAGATCCATGTATGTATATCTGACGGTTTACTGGAGGTAACTTCATAATTTTGTTGCTCAATGTTGATGATATATTGATAGAGGGATCACAATACAATCCCCATCCCCGGGGTCATTCTCCACCCCCGTCTCCAATAAAAATATATTGGGGATTCCCCGTCCCCATCCCACTGAGGATTAAGCCTCCAAACCCGCCCTAAATCCCTAATAAGCATTTAATAAATAAAATGATTTTTTTTTCATCATATTGCATTTTTTAAAATCAAAATCTACAACAAATAAAATTAAAACATGATTAAATTCATAAATCATAATTCAGTGAGTGCAAAAGTTAAAACACCATTAAAGTAAAATATTAAATGTGTATATTTGTGATTTATATTATAAAAAATAAATTAATATATATAAATTAATATATATATATATATATAAATTAAATATATGTATATATTTACTATGCCAAAAAAGTCCATCAGACGACAGAACAGTTTTGTCGTCTGAAAGAACCGAAATCAGTTGTCTAGTACGATGTTGTGTCCTGAGGGTATCAGACGACAGAAACAAATAAAAATCTTGTATCGTCTGATGAGTTTTGTATTTCAGGACTAATGTAATCTGTATCATTAAAAGCAGTAACACAATAGTTTTGTGTTGTATGAGTAACAAAACAACTACATTCCAATATAAATTCTATTGTGTGAAGCATATCTGCAAGACAGATTTTGTCATTTTAGGTTATTTACACGACAAATATTTGTAGTCTGAATATAAAAGAGACCACAAATTGCAGGTCTTTTATATTGTCTTTTGCTAAGTCCAACCACACTTATTTGACGTTGTTATACGCTTTAGCCAACATTTTCATCTAGCTTCTGTTGTTGTTTTTCCATTTAGACTACAATTTTCTGTTGTACCAACGCCAAAAAGACAATAGATTTCTATTGATTTTTGTGTTGTTTTTGTGCAGCTGCAACTACACATTTTGGTGTGTTTTGTTATAGCTTGCAATTTGAGATAACACATATTAGTAGTCCCCTGTCACAATTGGTATGCATGCATTCTAGAAAGGCAGAAATATCACTTTGGTCATCGAACTATGTTTCGCTCGACACTTTGGTCATCCAACTTTTAAAAACTTCACTTTGGTCATCGAACTATTTTTCACTCGACACTTTGGTCATCCAACTTTTAAAAACTTCACTTTTGTCATTCCGTCTGTTTTCTTCGTTAACTCCAAGGGTACTTTGGAGATGAAAAGTTTTACCCGCCCATTTTGATAACTTCATTCAATTTTTCCCGCCTAAACATTAAACTTCATCCAATTTTGCCAACATTTCCTGTTACGTCCCGAACCTAGAATTAACGATTTGCTCACTATTTAGACAGTAAAGGTCGACTATTATCACTTATTACTTTTACCGATACTTTATTGGCCCTAAAAGGGTTGACTTTTGTTCGGGTCAATTTATGAGAAAATTTCCCTCATGAAAGTTGTAGGGGACATTAAACTGAGCACGTGTACATGTAGTACGTAAAAATTGGAGTTTGTATGAGAAAGTTATGAGTAGAATACGAAAAGTTATGAGTAGAATACGAAGTTACTGTTCATGGTAATAATTGGTTATGATTGAGGAATTACTGTGGTAGGTTTTCAAAACCGGAAACCGACCCTCCTCTCTCTCCTCTCCCCCGAACTCTCTCTTTCCCTTTCGGTCACTTTGCCTCCCCCTCGATTCCTCGCCGTCCGGCCACCACCAGAGCGCCTCCTTCCTCCCTGCACCCTAGCGGCCTTGGATTGTGACGATTTGACTAAGAAACCTCATATCAAAGCAAAGTTCTTCACAGCTGCAGTTTGGAGTTTTCGTCGATTTCCGGCGATTCCGGCCACCTCCGATCACCAAACTGACGTCGAAGGTCGGGTTTTGCATTCCAATTTGCTGTGTGGAGACCGGATTGACAATTGCAATTTCTAAGGTTCTTGGGTTTTTTCTGGAAAACTTTCACCGGCCAAATTGGAGCCCTTCAAGGTAAAATTGGAACTTGTTGTAGTTGTGAAAAATGTTGGGTCTATTGAGTAGGTGGTGCTGCCAAAATTTGGCGGCCATCAGAGGTGGTGGCCGCCGGCAAGTGTAGCCCACGCGCTACCAATGTTGGTGGCGCGTGGAGGCGTGTAGGGCAGTGTTTTAATTTCAGTTTTTAACCCATTAAATTGTAGAAATGTTGTAGAGCTTGTATGTGAAGTTTGGAGAATTTTGGAGAAGTTTGAGTATGGATTTTGATGTATTATTCTAAGGGTGGAGTTTGTTAATTTAATTATGAGGAATTCATTCATCGGATTTCCGGGATTCTACCCTAGAGCCCTTCAATTAACGGAATGACGTTAGTGGAGAAAATTTGGAGGTTTTGGGCATACAAAAGCAATGTTGGGGTTTGGTTTTTATTTGTCGTAATTTAATTTTTCATCCAGTAATTATGGGTTTCCGAACGTTATATTGTACACTGTGAGTGGATCGATGGCAGGCTTAGCCGTACACTGTGAGTGGACCTTTGCTTTTAAATATGGATGCATGCAATTGTTGATTTGTCTTGTTTTGATTTGGGAAATGATTTAGTGACTTAAATCCTTATTTTAATTTGTCGAGCATATTGAATGGATTTAAATATTTTATTACTATGACAATTGGATTTTGGAATTAATGTTGTTATGCTTGATTTTGAAATTGTGATTTATGTTAAATTTCGTTGAAGTAATTTTCCGAGGTGATTTCCGGAATTAAGTATATTGCTATTCGTTGATTTGAGATTTTCGGAAAGATTTTCGAAATGGGATTTCGATAAGGTTATTTCCTATTTGTTTATCGACTTTCGGTTTTGGCATTGGGAATGCCTTACTGATAATCTAATTATTCTTTTAGTGTGTAGGACACGTTGTTGACTTATGTGACTTTTTACTAGAATTTCCGGGTACGGTTGGGAATCGTACCCGTGTTTTCTTTATTCGCGGGACAAGGGGAAGCCTTATAGATTTACTGGATTTGAATGGTTTTTACCCATCATACCTGGGTCGCTATATTTTATTGCTAGCTAGCCTATTAGTACTCATCCCTGCTTACTATGTGTTCGTGGGTGAGTAAGAGCAGAGCATAGGATGCTCCAGAGTGTGGGACACTCCGACCCGAGCGTGGGAGGCTCCCTTCTTTCGTATTGTGAAACTTCTTCCCCATATTTTAGCATTGTTTGACTAGCGGGGCTAGTCTACTTTACATTATAGTCAGCGGGGCTGGTCTTATCTTCTTGAGAAATGATATTTCGATTTTACAATATTTTTTTAATTCTAATGTTGTGACTAGCGAGGCTAGTCGGTTTAACATTTTGAAATCCTTGGATCTAAAGCTAAATGTGTTTTCTAATTGTTGCATGCATTGGTTTTTAAGTGAATAAATGTGGGAAAGTATAAACTTTTTTTCCGTTGTGTTTATTAATTTTGTCCACTCACGCTATCGTTTTTGTGTACTTTCCCCTGGGCCCTTTGGTTTCAATTACCCAGATCGCAGCGTTGTTGTCCGGCTTAGGAGTTGAGGCTTAGCACCAACATTGCCATCTATCCTCAGTAGGTTATTTATTAACCTACCTTATGTATCATGTTTCAATTGTGTTCTATAGATTGCTCGGATTACCTTGGAAGGATGGATTTAAATATTTGTATAATTATGAGTGTATGGGAGTTGTATAATATTGGAGAAAGTAGAAATATTTAACTTGTTGGGTTGTAATCTATATAAGTGGTTATGTTTGTGTATTACGGTGTTTATACTTGGAAATTTGCGGTTTGTTGCTAGGAAGCAGGGTGGCTTCAAGAATTGAAATTTAATTACCTAGAAGTGTTTTTCAACAGGTTTGGGTTGTCCACTTTTAGGGGAAGTTCTGTCGAATTTTCCTGAAAAGTAGGTCCTGCAGGTCCATGTTGGAGTTAGGGGGTAATTCCAGGGTAGGTCCTGACAGTTGGTATCAGAGACTTAGGTTTTCCGTTTCCTGTCAATTACACTACCTTATATATTTGAGGACGTCTAGTATCTTCTGAGTGATGGCCCGACCGCGGCGGATCCCCATCATGTGCTCATCTAAGCTAGTATGTTCTTCAAGTGTGTAAGGTAGTTGTCTTAGTACCTTTGATGTGAGTCATCTAATTCTTTTTCAATCTCAGCTGCTATGCCTCCTAAACGTAGTAATCGTGGGGAGACCCCTCCCATTTCAGGAGATGAGAATGCTCCTGGAGGAATAGCGGATGCTCAAAATTGGCTGAACAAAATGGAGAGGGTCTTTACTCAGATTAATTGCCCAAAGGACCGAAAAGTGTTTTTAGCAGTGGATTTTCTTGATGGTGTGGCTTTTGACTGGTGGGATATGACTAGCAGGGATTTAGGGAATGATGGCCCAATCATTTGGGAACAGTTTAAGGAACATTTTACTAGGCGGTATTATGGTACAGCTATCAGTGACAGGATGAAGTATGAGTTCTTACATTTAGAGAAAGGGGACAAGACTGTGACAGAGTTTGAGCAGCGGTCCACCCTGCTAGCCCAGTTTGTGCCTGATTTGGTTGGCACTGAGGAAGAGCGGATCTACAGGTTTATTGATGGATTGGGGGGTGATTATCGTCTGCAGTTGACGGCGGTGCCATTCGATACTTACCCTGAGGCAGTTAATGCTGCTCTGCGACTTGAGACCTTGTTTCTATCTGGTGTCCGACCTCGAGATTCAGGTGGCCCCAGTCAGGGTCCATCCAAGAAGGCTGCTTCCACCTCTGGGTCCGAGTAGGCAGTGGACAGAGTAGTGGATCTAGTGCTGGATCTCGTTTTAGACGCGGGGGGGGGGGGGGGGGGGGGGGGGGGGGGGGGGCTATCAGGAGATTCACTCGGGGACAGTTTGGTGGACGCCAGTTTGGGTAGAGCAGGACTAGTTCTAGTAGTCAGCATAGGACTCCAGCTAGTCAGCCAGCCCAGTTTAGGCAATACCAGTCAGTTGGGTGCTTTGAGTGTGAACAGCGGGACCACTTTAGGAGGGATTGCCCTCTATAGACTCAGAGAGTTGCATCTACCCCTTTTCAGCCCGCTGGTCAGTCATCTGCTGGTACTTCTATTGGGGGTACCGTTGCTTCTACTAGCAGTGCCCGTATCAGTTCAGCAGCTCGTGGCAGCGCGCAGAGGGGGAGGGGTCAGAGAGGACGTCCCACAACTCATGCTAGGTTGCATGCTATGACTCAGCAGGAGGGTCGCGACTCACCTGATGTTATTATTGGTACGTTGTCCGTATTTGGTCAGCTTGCTTATACTTTAATTGATCCTGGTGCTTCGCATTCTTTTATGTCGAGTAGATTTGCATGTTTTGCAAATGTGCCATCATCGCTCCTTATTGATAAGTGGTATGTATTTTTGCCTGCGGGAGCGTCGCTTAAGATAGAGTGAGTTTTTAGAGGTTGTTGCGTTTTGATTGAGGGTGTTAATTTGAAAGTTAATTTAATTCCTTTAGATCTTGTTGAATTTGACGTAATCTTGGGGATGGAGTTTTTAGCGACTCACCGGGCCAATATTGATTGCTTCAGTAAGATTGTGGTTTTTCAAAGTCCAGGGAAGCCAATAATTACCTTTCAGGGTGATTAGAATGTTCTAGCTTCTTGTATGATTTCCGCTGAAAAGCTTTTGAACAAGGGGAGTCAGGCTTATTCGGCACTTGTGGTGGATACCAACGGGGAGGAGTTGAGTATTGGAGACATACCGGTGGTTAGGAAATTTCCAGATGTATTCCCTGATGAATTATCTGGTTTACCCCCTGTTAGGGAAATAGATTTTACTATTGATTTGCTCCCTGGCACCACACCCATATCTCTGGCACCCTACCGGATAGCCCCAGCTGAATTAAAAGAGTTGAAGACTCAGCTACAAGAACTAGTGGATAAAGGATTCATCCAATCTAGTGTGTCTCCTTGGGGTGCCCCGGGTTTATTTGTTAAGAAGAAGGATGGCTCCTTAAGGTTGTGCATTGATTATTGGAAGTTGAATAGGGTTACAGTGAAGAATAAATACCCTTTGCCTCATATCGACGATCTGTTTGATCAGTTGAGGGGAGCCAAGATCTTTTCTAAAATCGATTTGAGATCGGGTTATCATCAGTTGCGGATAAGGGAGTTTGATATACCCAAGACCGCTTTTCGATCACGTTATGGCCACTATGAATTCAGAGTAATGCCGTTTGGGTTAAACAATGCTCCTGTCACAGGGGTAAGTTTCAACCCAAACTTTTTGCCCTTGTGATGGCGCCAAGTAGACTTCCCTACTTGACCAGCCTACTACTTACTCGCTTGCTTGAGTACGCAGCGGAACTATCAAGTAAATAGCAGCGAGTAATCGAACACACACACACAATCAACACACAGTGTTTACGGGAAGAAACCTTCCCAACCTTTTTCTCAACTAAAGGACTACCTGTTTACAATATAGCTTTCAGCCTTAGTGATCTCTACACACTCAATCTGCCTAGCTATATTCACACTCCATCAATGTATATGCTGCCCCCCCCCTCATGACACTCTCATGGGTTGGCTTTTATAGCACACAATATTTACATGGAAGTTGACACACTTGCAATCCCATCTGCCCACACTTGCTGCCAGCTTTGTGACATCCACCTTTCGGCCATGTGTTGCCACTCACATGCCTTTAGCTTGCTGTCCCTAGCATTTGCTTTCGGCTGCATGATTGCTTGTCTGCCATAGCTTGCTTTCGGCCCCTTGCCTATGCATGTCTGCCATCCAATGTGCTGCTCTTAGTGCACTCTTGTCTCCTCCTTGCTTTCAGCAAGTGAGGCTGGCCCTTGCCATGAGTGCACTCCAAGTGGGGCTGGCCCGTGCCATCATCAGCTCCCTGATCTCCTCCACTTGGTCTGCCATCAGTGCTTAGTGCTGCTGGCACCTTTCTTCCTTGCCTTCTGACTCATCGTCAGTGCTTAGCCAAGCTGGCACCTTTGCTGCCCTAGCCCACTGATTTGCCCTATTGGGCTGCCTTGCATTTTGGCACATGACTCAGCTATCATGTCCGTACCCCGCTTCGACATGTCACAAGGCTCATGCCATGTCTCAGCGTGCCGCAGCACTAAGGGTGTAACAAACCACCCCCACTAGAGCTAGACGACGCCCTCGTCGTCGGTAGTGCTTCTAGGTACTCATTGATCTGTTTTTCAAACTGCCAAAGGGTTATATCCCTTTCCCAACTGGCATCCCCTGCGCTGTCTCCTTTCCATTGTACCAAGAAGTCGGTTCGCCGAATCTTCTTGCTTTGTCCCAAGGTTCTGTGGTCGAGTATCTTCTCCACCTGTTTGTCAAACTGTTTTCGAATGACAGGAGCAGCCCTTTTCCCTTGTTGACGCCCGCCATCAACCAAGTCTTTGTGAAAAGGCTTTAGATAACTAACATGGAATGTCGGATGAATCTTCAACCGCTCTGGCAGCTTTAACCTGTAAGCTACATTTCCAATCCTTTTGACCACCTCGAAAGGACCATCATACTTTGCAACCAAACCTCGGTGCACTGTTTTGGAATTGATTTTCTTCCAAATCTGCGGTGTTAATTTCAACAACACCATGTCCCCCACGTGGAACTCAAGTTACCTTCTCTTAACATCAGCGCTTTTCTTCATGCGCTTTTGCCAAGCTATCTCTTGCCTGCAAAATCAGCTCTTGCTTCTCTAAGGCAAACTTGTACGCAGCAGGGCATCGACCTCCTGTCTCCTGCCTTGCTACAACAACTGGAGTTAGGGGCTGCTGCCCAAATGCTAACTCGGACTCATGCCGGTTGCTGACGACCGATGCAGGTTGTAGCAGAATTGTGCTGCATCCATGAGACTCAGCCAATTCTTTTGGCTTGCTGTCACATAATGCCTCAAATACTCCTCAAGCAATGCATTGATCCTCTCCGTTTGACCATCTGTTTGAGGATGATTAGCTGTTGAGAACTTCAACTCCGTGCCAATCATGTTGAACAATGCTGTCCAAAACCTGCCAGTGAATCTTGTGTCTCTATCACTGATTATGTCTTCAGGTAACCCAAAGTACTTCACCACATTCTTGAAGAACAACTCCGTTGCTACTTCCGCCGGACAGGAATGTGGTGCAGGTATGAAAACAGCATACTTTGAGAAACGGTCTACCACGACCATGATGGAACTCATCGCATCCACCTTTGGTAATCCACCAATAAAATCCATGGAAGCCGACTGCCATGGCTTCTCAGGTACAGGCAACGGTTGCAGCAAGCCCGCAGCCTTCTTCTTTTCAGACTTGTCTTGTTGGCACACAACGCAAGTCTTGACGTACAACTCGACGTCTTGATCCATTTTAGGCCAGTAGTATGACCTAGACAACAATGCAAGCATGCGCTCCACCCCCGGGTGTCCTGCCCACAATAGATCATGAGTATCTTTCAACAACTCATTTCGAAGTCCCCCACCATTGGGGATGTAAAGTCTGTCACCCTTTGCATGAAGCAGACCTTCGTTTAGCCAATATCTTCGCACCAAGCCCTCTTTCACATCTTGCTGCAATTTAGTGTAGGACTTGTCCACTTTGGCTTGCTCTTTGACTCGCTCAAGAAAATCGGAGTGAACCGTTGTGAGAGCTGCAACATAAGCTTGCACTTCCTTTCGGCTAAGTGCATCCGCTACGTCATTCTGCCTTCCTGGCTTGTGCACCCACTCAAAATCAAATTCTGCCACAAACTCTTGCCACCGTGCCTGCTTCGGAGTGAGTTTCTTCTGAGTCTTGAAGTAGGTATTTGCCACATTGTCAGTGAATACCGTAAACTTCGTACCCAGCAAGTAATGCCTCCACACGTCTAGGCAATGAATTACAGCAACCATTTCCTTCTCGTGAGTTGAATAACGCTGTTCAGCTTCCTTCAACTTTCGGCTTTCAAAGGCTAATGGATGGCCCTCTTGTACCAACACGCCTCCAATAGCTCGACCTGAGGCATCCGTGTGGACTTCAAAGGGTTTCTGAAAATCTGGAAGACCCAATACTGGTGCCGAAGTGACTGCCTCCTTCAGTCCTTCAAAGGACTTCTGACATTCACTCGTCCATTCCCACTTGTGCTGTTTCCTTAACAAATCTGTCAAGGGACTTACCCTCTTGGAGTAATTTCTTATGAATCTCCGATAGTAATTTGCTAGCCCAAGAAATGAGCGCAAATCATGCACCTTGGTGGGGGCAGACCAATCAACTATGGCCTTGATCTTCCTTTCATCCATTCGAATCTTGCCTTTGCTCACCCAATGTCCCAAGAACATCACTTCTTGACGACAAAACTCGCACTTCTCCTTCTTGACAAAGAGCTGGTGTTCTCTAAGCAGTGAGAACACTTGTCTAAGGTGATTTAGATGATCATCCAAAGACTCACTGTAAATCACAATATCATCCAAATAGACCACTACAAAACGATCCAGGAATTCATATAGCACATCGTTCATCAAATTGCAGAATGTAGCAGGAGCATTTGTGAGACCAAATGGCATCACCAGAAACTCATATGACCCATCCCACTCACTGCTTAGGGTCGGTTGAGCAAGGCATCCCACTTCACAAAACTGGACTTACGAGCAGGATATTGGCAAGTTCGAATTGCAGACGGAGACGAAGCAAAGACAGCATGTGTGACAAGGTATGGGTCATATGAGTTTCTGGTGATGCCATTTGGTCTCACAAATGCTCCTGCTACATTCTGCAATTTGATGAACGATGTGCTATATGAATTCCTGGATCGTTTTGTAGTGGTCTATTTGGATGATATTGTGATTTACAGTGAGTCTTTGGATGATCATCTAAATCACCTTAGACAAGTGTTCTCACTGCTTAGAGAACACCAGCTCTTTGTCAAGAAGGAGAACTGCGAGTTTTGTCGTCAAGAAGTGATGTTCTTGGGACATTGGGTGAGCAAAGGCAAGATTCGAATGGATGAAAGGAAGATCAAGGCCATAGTTGATTGGTCTGCCCCCACCAAGGTGCATGATTTGCGCTCATTTCTTGGGCTAGCAAATTACTATCGGAGATTCATAAGAAATTACTCCAAGAGGGTAAGTCCCTTGACAGATTTGTTAAGGAAACAGCACAAGTGGGAATGGACGAGTGAATGTCAGAAGTCCTTTGAAGGACTGAAGGAGGCAGTCACTTCGGCACCAGTATTGGGTCTTCCAGATTTTCAGAAACCCTTTGAAGTCCACACGGATGCCTCAGGTCGAGCTATTGGAGGCGTGTTGGTACAAGAGGGCCATCCATTAGCCTTTGAAAGCCGAAAGTTGAAGGAAGCTGAACAGCGTTATTCAACTCACGAGAAGGAAATGGTTGCTGTAATTCATTGCCTAGACGTGTGGAGGCATTACTTGCTGGGTACGAAGTTTACGGTATTCACTGACAATGTGGCAAATACCTACTTCAAGACTCAGAAGAAACTCACTCCGAAGCAGGCACGGTGGCAAGAGTTTGTGGCAGAATTTGATTTTGAGTGGGTGCACAAGCCAGGAAGGCAGAATGACGTAGCGGATGCACTTAGCCGAAAGGAAGTGCAAGCTTATGTTGCAGCTCTCACAACGGTTCACTCCGATTTTCTTGAGCGAGTCAAAGAGCAAGCCAAAGTGGACAAGTCCTACACTAAATTGCAGCAAGATGTGAAAGAGGGCTTGGTGCGAAGATATTGGCTAAACGAAGGTCTGCTTCATGCAAAGGGTGACAGACTTTACATCCCTAATGGTGGGGGACTTCGAAATGAGTTGTTGAAAGATACTCATGATCTATTGTGGGCAGGACACCCGGGGGTGGAGCGCATGCTTGCATTGTTGTCTAGGTCATACTACTGGCCTAAAATGGATCAAGACGTCGAGTTGTACGTCAAGACTTGCGTTGTGTGCCAACAAGACAAGTCTGAAAAGAAGAAGGCTGCGGGCTTGCTGCAACCGTTGCCTGTACCTGAGAAGCCATGGCAGTCGGCTTCCATGGATTTTATTGGTGGATTACCAAAGGTGGATGCGATGAGTTCCATCATGGTCGTGGTAGACCGTTTCTCAAAGTATGCTGTTTTCATACCTGCACCACATTCCTGTCCGGCGGAAGTAGCAACGGAGTTGTTCTTCAAGAATGTGGTGAAGTACTTTGGGTTACCTGAAGACATAATCAGTGATAGAGACACAAGATTCACTGGCAGGTTTTGGACAGCATTGTTCAACATGATTGGCACGGAGTTGAAGTTCTCAACAGCTAATCATCCTCAAACAGATGGTCAAACGGAGAGGATCAATGCATTGCTTGAGGAGTATTTGAGGCATTATGTGACAGCAAGCCAAAAGAATTGGCTGAGTCTCATGGATGCAGCACAATTCTGCTACAACCTGCATCGGTCGTCAGCAACCGGCATGAGTCCGAGTTAGCATTTGGGCAGCAGCCCCTAACTCCAGTTGTTGTAGCAAGGCAGGAGACAGGAGGTCGATGCCCTGCTGCGTACAAGTTTGCCTTAGAGAAGCAAGAGCTGATTTTGCAGGCAAGAGATAGCTTGGCAAAAGCGCATGAAGAAAAGCGCTGATGTTAAGAGAAGGTAACTTGAGTTCCACGTGGGGGACATGGTGTTGTTGAAATTAACACCGCAGATTTGGAAGAAAATCAATTCCAAAACAGTGCACCGAGGTTTGGTTGCAAAGTATGATGGTCCTTTCGAGGTGGTCAAAAGGATTGGAAATGTAGCTTACAGGTTAAAGCTGCCAGAGCGGTTGAAGATTCATCCGACATTCCATGTTAGTTATCTAAAGCCTTTTCACAAAGACTTGGTTGATGGCGGGCGTCAACAAAGGAAAAGGGCTGCTCCTGTCATTCGAAAACAGTTTGACAAACAGGTGAAGAAGATACTCGACCACAGAACCTTGGGACAAAGCAAGAAGATTCGGCAAACCGACTTCTTGGTACAATGGAAAGGAGACAGCGCAGGGGATGCCAGTTGGGAAAGGGATATAACCCTTTGGCAGTTTGAAAAACAGATCAATGAGTACCTAGAAGCACTACCGACGACGAGGGCGTCGTCTAGCTCTAGTGGGGGTGGTTTGTTACACCCTTAGTGCTGCGGCACGCTGAGACATGGCATGAGCCTTGTGACATGTCGAAGCGGGGTACGGACATGATAGCTGAGTCATGTGCCAAAATGCAAGGCAGCCCAATAGGGCAAATCAGTGGGCTAGGGCAGCAAAGGTGCCAGCTTGGCTAAGCACTGACGATGAGTCAGAAGGCAAGGAAGAAAGGTGCCAGCAGCACTAAGCACTGATGGCAGACCAAGTGGAGGAGATCAGGGAGCTGATGATGGCACGGGCCAGCCCCACTTGGAGTGCACTCATGGCAAGGGCCAGCCTCACTTGCTGAAAGCAAGGAGGAGACAAGAGTGCACTAAGAGCAGCACATTGGATGGCAGACATGCATAGGCAAGGGGCCGAAAGCAAGCTATGGCAGACAAGCAATCATGCAGCCGAAAGCAAATGCTAGGGACAGCAAGCTAAAGGCATGTGAGTGGCAACACATGGCCGAAAGGTGGATGTCACAAAGCTGGCAGCAAGTGTGGGCAGATGGGATTGCAAGTGTGTCAACTTCCATGTAAATATTGTGTGCTATAAAAGCCAACCCATGAGAGTGTCATGAGGGGGGGGGCAGCATATACATTGATGGAGTGTGAATATAGCTAGGCAGATTGAGTGTGTAGAGATCACTAAGGCTGAAAGCTATATTGTAAACAGGTAGTCCTTTAGTTGAGAAAAAGGTTGGGAAGGTTTCTTCCCGTAAACACTGTGTGTTGATTGTGTGTGTGTGTTCGATTACTCGCTGCTGTTTACTTGATAGTTCCGCTGCGTACTCAAGCAAGCGAGTAAGTAGTAGGCTGGTCAAGTAGGGAAGTCTACTTGGCGCCATCACAAGGGCAAAAAGTTTGGGTTGAAACATCGAGTAAGTAGTAGGCTTTTCGATCACGTTATGGCCACTATGAATTCAAAGTAATGTCGTTTGGGTTAAACAATGCTCCTGCAGCTTTTATGGACCTCATGAATCGAGTGTTCCGTCCTTACCTTGATCGTTTCATGATTGTGTTTATCGATGATATCCTAGTGTACTCTAAGTACGATAGTCAACATGCCAAACATTTAAGAGTTGTATTGCGAACCTTGAGGGAGGCCCAGTTGTATGCGAAGTTCAATAAATGTGAATTTTGGCTTAACAGTATAGGATTCTTGGGTCATATTGTTTCTGCAGAAGATATTAGTGTGGACCCTCAGAAGGTAGAAGCGATGTTAAATTGGGAAATACCTACTACAGTGATAGAGATTCGCAGTTTCTTGGGTTTGGCAGGTTATTACCGGCGATTCGTACAAACTTCACACCCTTCCTAGTCAACCTAGTAAGAGGAGTTGCAATCCTTGAGAAATTTTGTACGAATCGCCGGTAATAACCTGCCAAACCTAAGAAACTGCGAATCTCTATCACTGTAGTAGGTCTTTCCCAATTTATCACCGCTTCGACCTTCTGAGGGTCCACACTAATACCTTCTGTAGAAACAATATGACCCAAGAATCCTATACTGTTAAGCAAAAATTCACATTGATTGAACTTCGCATACAACTGGGCCTCCCTCAAGGTTCGCAATACAACTCTTAGATGTTTGGCATGTTGACTATCGTTCTTAGAGTACACCAGGATATCATCGATAAACACAATCACGAAACGATCAAGGTAAAGACGGAACACTCGATTCATGAGGTCCATAAAAGCTGCAGGAGCATTGGTTAACCCAAACGGCATTACTCTGAATTCATAGTGGCCATAACGTGATCGAAAAGCGGTCTTGGGTATATCAAACTCCCTTATCCGCAACTGATGATAACCCGATCTCAAATCGATTTTAGAAAAGATCTTGGCTCCCCTCAACTGATCAAACAGATCGTCGATATGAGGCAAAGGGTATTTATTCTTCACGGTAACCCTATTCAACTTCCAATAATCAATGCACAACCTTAAGGAGCCATCCTTCTTCTTAACAAATAAAACCGGGGCACCCCAAGGAGACACACTAGATTGGATGAATCCGTTATCCACTAGTTCTTGTAGCTGAGTCTTCAACTCTTTTAATTCAGCTGGGGCCATCCGGTAGGGTGCCAGAGATATGGGTGTGCTGCCAGGGAGCAAATCAACAGTAAAATCTATCTCCCTAACAGGGGGTAAACCAGATAATTCATCAGGGAATACATCTGGAAATTTCCTAACCACCGGTATGTCTCCAATACTCAACTCCTCCCCGTTGGTATCCACCACATGTGCCGAATAAGCCTGACTCCCCTTGTTCAAAAGCTTTTCAGCGGTCAAAGCGGAAATCATAAAAGAAGCTAGATAAAATAATGTGAAACACCAGGATCAATTAAAGTATAAGCAGGCTGACCAAATACAGACAACGTACCAATAATAACATCAGGTGAGTCGCGACCCTCCTGCTGAGTCATGGCATGCAACCTAGCATGAGTTGTGGGACGTCCTCTCTGACCCCTACCCCGCTGCGGGCTGCCACGAGCTGCTGAACTGATACGGGCACTGCTAATAGAAGCAACGGTACCACCAATAGAAGTACCGGCAGATGACTGACCAGCGGCCTGAAAAGGGGTAGATGCAACTCTCTGGGTCAAGAGAGGGCAATCCCTCCTAAAGTGGTCCCGCTGTCCTCACTCAAAGCACCCAGCTGACTGGTATTGCCCAAACTGGGCTGGCTGACTAGCTGGAGTCCTGTGCTGACTACTAGAACCAGCCCTGCTCTGCCCAAACTGGCGTCCACCAAACTGTCCCCGAGTGAATCTCCTGATAGGCCCCCCGCGTCTAAAACGACTTCCGGCACTAGATCCACTACTCTGTCCACTGCCTACTGAAGATCCAGACCCAGAGGTGGAAGCAGCCTTCTTGGATGGACCCTGACTGGGGCCACCTGAATCTCGAGGTCGGACACCAGACAGAAACAAGGTCTCAAGTCGCAGAGCAGCATTAACTGCCTCAGGGTAAGTATCGAATGGCACCGCCGTCAACTGCAGACGATAATCACCCCCCAATCCATCAATAAACCTGTAGATCCGCTCTTCCTCAGTGCCAACCAAATCAGGCTCAAACTGGGCTAGCAAGGTGAACCGCTGCTCAAACTTCATCACAGTCCTATCCCCTTTCTCTAAATGTAAGAACTCATACTTCATCCTGTCACGGATAGCTGTACCATAATACCGCCTAGTAAAATGTTCCTTAAACTGTTCCCAAGTGATTGGGCCATCATTCCCTAAATCCATGCTAGTCATATCCCACCAGTCAAAAGCCACACCATCAAGAAAATCCACTGCTAAAAACACTTTTCGGTCCTCTGGGCAATTAATCTGAGTAAAGACCCTCTCCATTTTGTTCAGCCAATTTTGAGCATCCATAGCATCCGGAGCATGGGAGAAACTATAAGCTCCATGTATCTTCGCTCGCTCCATGGTAAAATCGGTTCTGGAGCCAGGAAGCGCTGTAGTCAACTGCTGAACAATACGTCCCAAAGCTTCCGCTATTCCTCCAGGAGCATTCTCATCTCCTGAAATGGGAGGGGTCTCCCCACGATTACGACGTTTAGGAGGCATAGCACCTGAGATTGAAAAAGAATTAGATGACTCACATCAAAGGTACTAAGACAACTACCTTACACACTTGAAGAACATACTAGCTTAGATGAGCACATGATGGGGATCCGCCGCGGTCGGGCCATCACTCGGAATATACTAGACGTCCTCAAATATATAAGGTAGTGTAATTAACAGGAAACGGAAAACCTAAGGCTCTGATACCAACTGTCAGGACCTACCCCGGAATTACCCCCTAACTCCAACATGGACCTGCGGGACCCACTTTTCGGGAAAATTCGACAGAACTTCCCCAAAAAGTGGACAACCCAAACCTGTTGAAAAACACTTCTAGGTAATTAAATTTCAATTCTTGAAGCCACCTTGCTTCCTAGCAACAAACTGCAAATTTCCAAGTATAAACACCGTAATACACAAACATAACCACTTATATAGATTACAACCCAACAAGTCAAATTTTTCTACTTTCTCCAATATTATACAACTCTCATACACTCATAATTATACAAATGTTTAAATCCATCCTTCCAAGGTAATCAGAGCAATCTATAGAACACAATTGAAAAATGATACATAAGGTAAGTTAATAAATAACCTACTGAGAATAGATGGCAATGTTGGTGCTAAGCCTCAACTCCTAAGCCGGACAGCAACGCTACGATCTGGGCAATTGAAACCAAAGGACCCAGGGAAAAGTACATAAAAACGATAGCGTGAGTGGACAAAATAAATAAACACAACGGAAAAAAAGTTTATACTTTCCCACATTTATTCACTTAAAAACCGATACATGCAACAATTAGAAAACACATTTAGCTTTAGATCCAAAGATTTCAAAACGGTAAATCGACTAGCCTCGCTAGTCACAACATTCGAAAAAATCAATATATTGTTAAATCGAAATCTCGTTTCTCAAGAAGATAAGACCAGCCCCGCTGGCTATAATGTAAAGTAGACTAGCCCCGCTAGTCAAGCAATGCTAAAATATAGGGAAGAAGTTTCACCATACGAAAGAAGTGAGCCTCCCATGCTCGGGTCGAAGTGTCCTACACTCTGGAGCATCCCATGCTCTGCTCTTACTCACCCACGAACACATAGTAAGCAGGGAGGAGTACTAATAGGCTAGCTAGCTATAAAATATAGCGACCCAGGTATGGTGGGTAAAAACCATTCAAATCCAGCAAATCTATAAGGCTTCCCTATGTCCCGCGAATAAAGAAAACACGGGTACGATTCCCAACCGTACACTGAAATTCTAGTAAAAAGTCACATAAGTCAACAACGTGTCCCACACGCTAAAAGAATAATTAGATTATCAGCAAAGGCATTCCCAATGCCAAAACTGAAAGTCGATAAACAAATAGGAAATAACCTCATCGAAATCCCATTTCGAAAATCTTTCCAAAAATCTCAAATCAACGAATAGCAATATACTTAATTCCGGAAATCACCTCGAAAATTACTTCAACGAAAGTTAACATCAATCACAATTTCAAAATCGAGCATAACAATATTAATTCGAAAATCCAATTGTCATAGTAATAAAATATTTAAATCCATTCAATATGCTCAACAAATTAAAATAAGGATTTACGTCACTAAATCATTTCCCAAATCAAAACAAGACAAATCAACAATTGCATGCATCCATATTTAAAAGCAAAGGTCCACTCACAGTGTACGGCTAAGCCTGCCGTCGATCCGAACCCTCCTCGAGGGAATCCTCCTCACGTCCTGTACAATATAACGTTCGTAAACCCATAATTACTGGATGGAAAATTAAATTACGACAAATAAAAACCAAACCCCCACATTGTCTTTGTATGCCCAAAACCTCCAAATTTTCACCACTGACGTCATTCCATTAATTTAAGGGCTCTAGAGTAGAATCCAGGAAATCCGATGAATGAATTCCTCGTAATTAAATTAACAAACTCCACCGTTAGAATAATATATCAAAATCCATACTCAAACTTCTCCAAACTTCACATACAAGCTCTACAACATTTCTACAATTTAATGGGCTAAAAACTGAAATTAAAACACTGCCCTACACGCCTCCACGCGCCACCAACAGTGGCAGCGCGTGGGCCCCACTCGCCGGCTGCCACTACCTCTGACGGCCACCAAATTTTGGCTGGACCACCTACTCAATAGACCCAACATTTTTCATAACTACAACAAGTTCCAATTTTACCTTGAAGGGCTCCAATTTGGCCGGTGAAATTTTTTCAGAAAAACCCAAGAACCCTAGAAATTGCAATTGTCAATCCGGCCTCCACAAAGCAAATTGGAATGCAAGACCTTAGGGGAAATGATCTTTGGCAAAAACCCGACCTTCGACGTCAGTTTGGTGACCGGAGGTGGCCAGAATCGCCGGAAATCGACGAAAACTCCAAACTGCAGCTGTGAATAACTTTACTTCGATCCGAGGTTTCTCGGCCAAATCGTCACAATCCAAGGCCGCTAGGGTGCAGGGAGGAAGGAGGCGCTCTTGTGGTGGCCGGAAGGCGAGGAATCGAGGGGGAGGCAAAGTGACCGAAAGGGAAAGAGAGAGTTCGGGGGAGAGGAGAGAGAGGAGGGTGGGTTTCCGGTTTTGAAAACCTACCACAGTAATTCCTCAATCATAACCAATTATTACCATAAACAGTAACTTTCGTATTCTACTCATAACTTTCGCATACAAACTCCAATTTTTACGTATTACATATACACGTGCTCAGTTTAAAATCCCCTACAACTTTCATGAAGGAAATTTTCTCATAAATTGACCCGAACAAAAGTCAACCCTTTTAGGGCCAATAAAGTATCGATAAAAGTAATAAGTGATAATAGCCGAGCTTTACCGTCTAAATAGTGAGCAAATCGTTAATTCTAGGTTCAGGACGTAACAGGAAATGTTGGCAAAATTGGATGAAGTTTAATGTTTAGGCGGGAAAAATTAAATGAAGTTATCAAAATGGGCGGGTAAAACTTTTCATCTCCAAAATACCCTTGGAGTTAACGAATAAAACAGACAGAATGACCAAAGTGAATTTTTTAAAAGTTGGATGACCAAAGTATCAAGTAAAAAATAGTTCGATGACCAAAGTAAAGTTTTTAAAAGTTGGATGACCAAAGTGTCGAGCGAAACATAGTTCGATAACCAAAGTGACATTTCTGCCTTTCTAGAATGCATGCATATCAATTGTGACAGGGGACTACTAATATGTGTTATCTCAAATTGCAAGCTACAACAAAACACACCAAAATGTGTAGTTGCAGCTACACAAAAACAACACAAAAATCAATAGAAATCTATTGTCTTTTTGGCGTTGGTACAACAGAAAATTGTAGTCTAAATGGAAAAACAACAACAGAAGCTAGATGAAAATGTTGGCTAAAGCGTATAACAACGTCAAATAAGTGTGGTTGGACTTAGCAAAAGACAATATAAAAGACCTACAATTTGTGGTCTCTTTTATATTCAGACCACAAATATTTGTCGTGTAAATAACCTCAAATGACAAAAATCTGTCTTGCAGATATGCTTCACACAATAGAATTTATATTGGAATGTAGTTGTTTTTTTACTCATACAACACAAAACTATTGTGTTACTGCTTTTAAAGATACAAATTACATTAGTCCCGAAATACAAAACTCATCAGACGATACAAGACTTTTATTTGTTTCTGCCGTCTGATACCCCCAGGACACAACATCGTACTAGACAACTGATTTTGGTTCTTTCAGACGACAAAACTGTTCTGTCGTCTAATGGACTTTTTTGGCATAGTGAATATATACATATATTTAATTTATATATATATATATGTTAATTTATATATATTAATTTATTTTTTATAATATAAATCACAAATATACCCATTTACTATTTTACTTTAATGGTGTTTTGACTTTTGCACTCACTGAGTTATGATTTATGAATTTAATCATGTTTTAATTTTATTTGTTGTAGATTTTGATTTTAAAAAAGGCAATATGAAGGAAAAAAATTTATTTTATTTATTAAATTCTTATTAGGGATTTAGGGCGGGTTTGGAGGATTTAGGGCGGGATTTAGGACGGGGAGTCCCCAATATATTTTTATTCGAGATGGGGGTGGAGAATGACCCCGCGGATGGGGATTGTATTGTGATCCCTCTATCAATATATCAACATAGAGCAGCAAAATTATGAAGTTACCTCCAGTAAACCGTCGGATATACATACATGGATCTGCATCAGTTCTCTTGTACCATTGCCTTAGCGCTTGCTTAAAACCGTATAAACTTTTCTTCAACCTGCAAACCATGTGCTCCTTTCCCTCGACCTCGAAACCTTCCGGTTGCTCAATGTATATTTCTTCTTCCAAATCACCCTGAAGAAATGCCATTTTCACGTCTAACCGACTACTGAGGAAGTATGAAGGACAACTCCCCATCATTTCTAAAGTGGGGAAGTGTTCCTACAAAGTCAACATTCCAGCCTGGATGAGAGTTTACCACGTCTTCCATGTCAGCAACCTTAAGCCGCACTAGCCAAACCCTAAAGATCAAGCACGAAATCAGCCTGTTCGAGAGCACGTCGACATCCGATCACCCAAGCCGACAGAAGTGGAGGAGATCCTTGTAGAAAGAATGATCCGAGTGTCAGATCGCCCGTGCCAGCAGTTCCTTATCATGTGGAAGGGTCTCGGAGATGAAGATACGAGTTGGGAGAATGCTGAAGCCCTGAAGAAGAAGTTCATGCAGAAGTTTGAAGACTTCAAGACCAAGGCAATCGTCGAGAGCGCCGATAACTTAAGTGGGGGAGGATGTTAGGGGCCACACTTGTATTGCCGCAAGCAACTTTGTCCAAGGTCATTAGTTAAGCCTTTGGTTGCTTGTGTGCTTGGGCGTGTTTTGGTAATTAGCAAATTATGTTTATTTCATTCTAACAATTAGTCTCCTCGGCCAAGTGCATGTTTCCCACTGGCTTGGCCATTTAAGCTCATTATACCCTTTAAGGAGGGGTTCCTGGTCGACATAGTTTGGACTACGAAACTAGTATAGGTAAGCACACGCACTTTTGCCTCCCTTACCATCGACTTACCATCAATAAAAGAGGAATTATTCAATCATCTGTGTCCCGTGAGATTGCTTCTTGATCTTTTCTTTCGATTATTCATTTATTCTTCGTGGTTGCCCAACATTTATATAATTGTGTTCTTGCTTGCCGCTAGCATCATTTTGATATCGTGTGACTTTCATTGTTCCTTGCAAGATACTTACTTGGCTGACTAGCCTTCTAGCAAGTGTTGCGCGATCCTCTTTGCGCATCGCAAAGTTAGAAGTTAGGCTGAATGTGAGGAAAAGAAGCTTTATGAGAAACACTTCTTCATTTCAGAAACCATACCTAGCAACTTTCTCGATTTCAGAGGTATATAAAAGTTGACGAATCCATTAAATCAATCAATTTCAGCACTGGGAAGGATATATTTGTATAAGCTTCTCAAAGTGAATATAATAGAATTAGGCACTTGAACAATAATTATACATATATCTAAATTTGGTCGCACTGTTCATAGGACAGTGGAGTGACGATTTTGCCCTCCTTTTTTTCTCCTGATTACAAGCTGTCGTTGTTCTATAAGCTTGTCATTCGATTGTTGCCAGTATAATCTTGAGAGAGAGAAATAGTGTGTTTGTTTGCTTTGCACAAAGAGATAGAGGGATCGAAAGGAAATTGTCATCGGTTGCTGCAATCACGTAATCAACTGCACCAGTCTCTTAATTTCTGAAATTTCGCTGGTTTTGTTTTTATGTTGCTTTTGCAAGAACAAGGGATGGGAACTTCTAGCTCGTGTCTTAATTTGTGAAATTTTGCTCCCACCTTCGTTTGGTTTCAGATTCAGTGGGTTTTTCATATATCGCTTTTGCAGGAGGAATTTGAGGATCTTAGAGCAAAGAGTTACGAACTTCTAGGTATGGTTTTCTTAATTTCGTTGATGTTTTTGCTGTTTCTACTTTTTCCACTCATTGATACGAAGGTTTCTGATTTAGTTTTTTTCCTCTATTTGTGTTTCAATGGTTTTGTTTTATACTGAATTACTGATTCCTGGGCGCGCCCTCTCTCTGTCCACCCACCTAAAGCTACTTTTTTTTTTCTCTATGTTAGTCTGGGTTTTGTGCAATTATTGTTTTTCTACTGTGTTTTTTATTCTTCTGATTGTATTATATTTGATATCTGCAAAAGGGTTTTGTTCTGTTTTGGTGTTAATGAGTGGTCTAATTGCTGCAAAATTTGATTTTGCAAATCGGGTATTGGTTTTGAACCTTCTGACTGCTTCAAAATTTGATCTTTTCAATTGGGTTGATGTTGTTTACTTGATTTATGTGTGTTCTGGGTTGATTTTTCAACTTTTAATTTCCTTGAGGGAAGAGAAAAGGGTATGTGCATGTATGAGTATCAATTTAGTGAGACTACAAATCTCTCTGCGTTTTCTATGTTGGTTATGGCCAAGTGAGACAATAAGAGATTTTGTTTTGTGAAACTTTATCATAATCAGTTCCTTAATTCAGTTCTGTCATTTTTTTTATCATTGTTTTAGAAACATGATCTATAGGAGTCATAGTATCACAATTTATCATTGTTTTAGAAACATGATCTATAGGAGTCATAGTATCACAACTGCAGTATTAGAGTAAATCCTGCTTAACTTACAGACATCCATTACGTGTGTTTTGTGCTTTAGTGCTGACTGCTTTGTTTGCGCCCTTTTAATTCAGAAGATTCAGGATTGACAACTGTTGTTGGTGCCTTTGAATTAGATGTATCAGTGATAGTTTTGGGGGGGGGGGGGGGGGGGGGGGGGCGGGGCTACTCTTAAGAACTTCCTACAGACCAACAGTGAAAATAGAACTGTGTTAGCATAGAATATCTAAATCAGTATATAGCAGATTCTATTCATCCTGCAATTGGCGCTTGAGCGTAGGATAGGATAACTTTCCAATATGTCTCTTTTTCTTTTTTTCTTTTCTTTTTTTTCTGGATCACTTTACCAGCCAAGTGATTTTGGTTCTTCCATTATGCATAGCTGAGGTTAACTACTATTGTTATGATTGTTTTTAAAGTTATCATAATACAAAAGAGAAACTTCTAGCTTTAGGCAATGATAGAGCATCTGTTCTAAGGTTCCATCACATGGCATTTCTATTCGGAGTGGCATTACTATCACACTTCATCTTACGTACCTAACTCATATTTCTTACAAATTGTGTGGGGTTAAACTTTTTTGATTAAATTACCACCAAATTGCAGTGAGATACAATATTCTTATGCATATGTAGCCAAAACAATAACTTTGGGGATAATATCAGTAAAATATAGACCGACCGATACAAGCTCAAACCAAATGATCATGCATGTAACACAAAGTAATGAAATATAACACAAAGTAATGAAATACGGGGCCGTTAATGATCATATGACTCATCTTTGAGGTTGAGACAATATCGTAGTTCAACTATGGCTGCTATCTAGCTGGTCCTTACCCATCGAGGTGAGGCTATTTCCTGCTGCCCACCATTTCCCGCATGCATAGTGAGCGGTACATGAATAGTGTAGCATAAACGTTGTTGATATTATGAGTGTTTAAACCACCCACATTAGGTGGGTTATCTTGAACTAGGTAGTAGTTTTCTCCTTTTGAGTTTAACCTAAATATATACATTAATCTTTAATTCTTTATTGAGAACAACATAGTGCACATGATGACATCGTCTTCATGATATGCTTCTGCAGCATGCTAGAAAAATTCAACACTGGTATTTTCTGCATATGTATACTTGAGTCTAAGAAATGGGCAGATTGAAAGCAGTTGAAGGATACTATAATGGATAGAATAGTTGGACCCTTAAAGAGAACCACTACCAATGCACCTGATATTGATACTAAAGTGCCCATGACTTTGGCTTGAGTGCTGCTGCTTCTGACACTTGGCCTTTCCATCCCATTGAATTGTAGGCAGCCAAATGAAAAAAAAAAAAACCTCATATGTACTAATTAGTCAGAGATGAGACATGGAGAAAATAAGTGAAAACCTTTTAACTGTTAGTTATTTTTTACAGTGAGTTTTAAAGTTTATTTTTAGAATGAACCAATTTGTTGATTGCATTGCTTACAATGATTTGGTAAACATATATCATTCTTTGACCAATATTGTTTGATCGTCAATAGAAATCGTTGATTTGAGAAAGGTGTAAACATCCCAAAGTTGTGTGAAGCTTTTGCTGTAAAGGCAATCTTTGAGGTTTTTATTGCTTTTTGGAATGTGAAATTTATTGCGTTTTGTTGCTTCTGTTTCTGGCTGTTACAGTGGTATTTTTATTTTTTTTTCTGGGTTTGATGAACTCTTCATCATGGTGTTCTTATTAAGGTGTGGATTATACTTGGTGTTGTTGTTTAAGTATGAGTTTAGTGATGTTTATGGTTTACTGGGAAAATGTACCACAATATGCTGACAAGTAGACAACTGTATAAGTAGGACAAAGAATAAATTAAGAAACCCCAGCTATGAGGGAAAGGCAAAGACAAAAACTGAGAATTACCTTTGAAAATGTCTGGGACTGTGAATTCCATTTGTTGCTAGATAATGTAAATGAATCTCCATCCTTGCAGACTGGAATATACTGAGCTTTAGGAAGACTATACAGATGAGCCAGAACCCTACAAACTTCATCAATCCCTGATTTGTCAGCATCAAATGCCTTCGACCATGGGGGATTCTCAGGAAGGGGGACATGAAACCTCCGAGTAGCAGCATACACAACACCACAAGCAACAACCTCAGTCTTGAATCGAACACACAAAGTTGTACGCAAGCTGCTCCAAGTAAAAGTTGAGTAATAATAAGAAATAAACCAATAACATAAGAGTTCCTGACAATACACTGTCCCTCTTCACACCCCAAATTTTGGTTCAACTATTATTTTTTCTTTTTGAAGTATTGGAATGCATGGTACTTAGAATACATGATCTTAATTGTCAGATTTGCTGGTGCACTATAGAGACTTTATAGCTATTCACATACATATATCCTTTTATCTGGCCACAAACATTTTCTCAAAGTTATCATTTTGAACTGTTTGATCATGAGTTTTTATTGTATTCATTTTGATAGTATTAAGATTGGATTGAGAGGAGAAATATATTATTTTGCATTCGGATTTTCTTTTTTATCAAAATATCATTTTGATAGTATTGTAAATTATTTACAGACACTTCCATAATAGAACTAAATAGAAAACTTTGTTCGACACACGCAGACTGTCAATTTTGCTTTGGTTTGATTATCATCTTGCCAGCATTGACTTCATTTAGAAGTTTCAGTGTTATTCCTTTATTTGCGCAAATCGGTCATAGTCTACAAAATGGTTAATAATAACAAACCCCTGCAGCATAGCGCGGGTATTATTTCTAGCACTATTAGTTTGTCCTCAAAGAGTGAGTTTGTCGTTTCCGTAATGTTTTTCATTGAACAGTCAATTTGTTTTCTTGTACAATAGTGAGTTTCAAGTCACTATCACAATGTGAAACTCCGAGATATAAGAGTAATTATGTGTATATCGCAGCTTCATTAGTCAAATCCACAGCACTCAAAAAAAAAAAAAAAAAAAAGAGGCGTTCATCCTTGACATAATTAAAGTCCTACTCTTCTTTATTCAAGCAGCAATTCAGATTCATGGGTTCGCGCATCAATCCAAACCATTGATCATTCGATTGGGGGCATAAAATATAATAATAGAAAATAATAAAAACATGCGAAAGCATAGGAAAGCAAAATCAGCAAATCTGTAGGAGTTTCAGTTTTCATCAGAATCAGTTCTATCATAACACAGCGAAGGGAAGAAAGAAGGAATCGAGGTAGGGAAAGGAACCAAGAGCATGAACTGAAAGCTTGAAGAGCTTACCACAGCAAAAAGCTAGTCGAAGTCTACAGATCTGGGAGACGGAGAGGAAAAGAGCAGTGAACCAACAGAACGAGCGGGAGACTCTCCTGTGCTTCGATAGTTGATTCGGGAAGCAGAAAGGGCGGTAGTATCAGTGGGTCTTGGGCTGCACCGTCATTCCCTCTCTCTCCTTATTCGACTGCATTCTAAGTTGTTCCATTGTGGGTTTGAGCACGGCGCCTCTATTGTTGGGAAACGCAAAGGATAGAAAAGAGGGAGGAGAGCGAGAAAAGGCATGAACGATTAGGGCAACTCCAACCATAGGCACCATTTGGGGGTGCTATTCTCATTTTAGCACCCCCTTGTTGCACTATTCATATAGGACTCATTTCTCATCTCCAACCATTAGACCTATATGGAGGTGTTATTTTCACTATTCTTGACTAAAATATAATATAAGTATAATTTTGATGAATATTATATTAAAAATATGTTAATTTAATGAAATAAGGTAAAAAAAAATCATTTAACATTTTATCATAATATTTAAAAATTATTCTTATTATTTAATGAATTTTTAAAAAAAAAATTGTAATTTTTTTTTTGTCGGCATATACGACAAAAGTGTCGGCACATACGAGTAAGAATCTAACTATTTAGATCATAATTTTTAAAAATTATTCTTATTATTTAATGAATTTAAAAAAGGTTTTGAAATTAATTTTTTTGTCGGCATATACGACAAAAGTGTCGGCACATACGACAAATAATCTAACTATTTAGAAGATATTTTGATGTTTGTGTCGGCATATATGCCAAACATACGAATTTCGATGTGATATCAGCGCCACGTGTCAATCTCTAATTGGATGTCCTAATTACGGTCGAGTCATCGTCCGCCACGTGTCATACATTATCTAATAAAATAAACTCAAACCGTCCATAAATATGGGGTCATTATCATCCTCATCTCTCACAAATTCACAAACACTTCTCATATCCAAATCATACAAATCTTTCTTTCTTTTCCGTTTTGATTTTGTCAAACCATTTCTACAATGAATCGTTTGACGAAATGGTTGCAGAAAGATCAAGAAGAGGCCGTCACGAGAAGCCGTCGACGAGCCTTGATGATGTCTGCTGCTGCCTTGCAAATCCAAACTCTAGAAGATGAGGATTCACAATGGGGTGGTTCTTCAGAAGGTCGTACCTATAAGGCCAGGGATCGAGAGCTGATGGATCTTCGACTCAAAGCTCAATACTTCACGGATCCGTGCAGGTATGAACCAAATATATTTCGCAGGCGATATAGAATGCAACCTTGGGTCTTTGACAAGATGATGCGCGATGTGGCCAACTACGACCCATATTTTGTTCAAACAAGAGATGCTTGTGGGAGACTCAGCTTATCCACTGAACAAAAGCTGACATGCGCCATGAGAATGCTCGCGTATGGCATCACAGCTGATTTCTGTGATGATTATCTAGATATTGCGAAGTCCACTGCCATTGAGATTTTTGAGCACTTCACAAAAGCAATCTGGAATGTGTACCATGAGACTTACCTCCGCCGACCAACACCAGCAGATTTGCGACGGTTGCTTGACAAAGCTGCAGAACGGGGATTCCCGGGGATGATCGGTAGCCTTGATTGTATGCATTGGCAGTGGAAAAATTGTCCCACCGGATGGGCAGGGCAGTATACTGGCTACAAGGGGAAACCCACAATCATCTTAGAGGCGGTGGCCTCCTACGATACTTGGATTTGGCATGCCTTCTTCGGACTTCCAGGTTCCCTGAATGATATTAACGTCCTTGGATGTTCACCTTTATTCAATGACGTATGCACCGGTGAAACCCCTGAAGTGAACTACCAGGTACATAATAGGCATTATCGTCAATGTTATTACCTAGTTGATGGCATATACCCAAAGTGGGGGTCATTTGTACAAGCAATCCGAAACCCGAGGTCGCCGCAGACACAACATTTCACAAGGATGCAGGAAGCATACAGAAAAGACGTGGAGAGAGCATTTGGTATTCTCCAAGCTCGTTGGGCAATCATAAGAGGACCAGCTCGTGGGTGGAGTAAGGAGAACCTTCAGTACATCATGATGACGTGCATTATCTTGCACAATATGATTGTTGAAGATGAGCATGATGAAGATGCAGCGCAGCCATTTGATCCGGATGATATCCCAACCAGACCAAGGAAAGCAGAGATATATAAGAGACCAGTGATGGACACCGATGTTGATCGCAATCCGCAACAACTAAATCAATTCTTGCGTCGTTATAGGGAGGTTAGATGTCCAGTGATGAATAAAAACCTCCAAGATGATCTAGTCGATCACCTATGGACCATGAAGTTACAAGCTGATCAGAACCACGAGTGAGCCTTTTTTTTTTTTTTGTGCTTTCAATAAGTGGCCATGTTGTCATGATAAGTGGTCATGGCCTACTTTGGTTGTATTGTTGTGTGGTATGCTTTTACTTTGTGTTGTGTGCTTTTACTTTGTGTTGTGTGCTTTTAATTTGTGTGGTGTGCTTTATTATGAAAATAAAAGTTCAATGCTTTTTTACGAAGATGATCTACTAAACAAAATAATTTTTATTATCATAAATTAAAACACAAACCATTCAAAGCAACTAACAATATTCATTACATCCAAGATGTCTCGCCAAGTGGATCATAAGTGGTCAAGGCTGTGTTGTCTCCTTCAGGGGGTGTAGGATCTTGAGAGTGTTCCGGGATGCTTGAAGTTTCTGCCTCCTTATCAATTATTTGTTGTTGCTTCCTCTCCCAATAACTCCTCTTTCTTGGGGTGAAAATTGATGGATCCACCTGCATCGTGCGAGCATCCTCAGCGCGTTGCTCAATTAGTTGACCTTCCTCAAACTGTCTTTGCCTTTGTTGGTACTCGCGTTCGGTTTGTTCATAACATTTCTGCATTTGAACTCGTAGGCCATCCGCATCCTGCTTATTGCCTTTTTTCTTAGCTAGCTTCTGTGCTTTTTGTCCTTGAGGACGTGCCTTTCTTGATGACGGAAGCTCATCCTCGGGCGTGGTTGTTCCACCGTCATCCAAGTTGACATGATTAGGAACACTAAAGTTGGTGTTTTCCATTGATGGTGTTTTCCCAAACTTTTCCGTATTTTTCAAGTATTGCCAACAATGCTCAAACACAAAATCGCAACCTTCCGAGTCGTAGTACGTTGATTTAACATTCATGAGCTACATATAATATTAAGTAAATAAAATATTAAAAAAATATTGGCTTAGTATAAATCGATGAATAAACTATATAACAATATTTTACTTTTAACAACTACATGATAAATAAATCAATAATCATTATTGAACATATTTCAAAATAATTACCTCGTCCTCCATATTTTCGCCGCTTCTTCGTTGAAAGTGTTCGACCTTGTTAAGAGCTTGGCGCCACTTCATACATGCCGGACTTATTTTCTTCCAACGAGCGTGGCAACTAGAATGTGTTCTATCCATGCAACCGGCCGGTTTGTGAGCATTGTACTCCTCCGCCACACGACTCCACAATAAGTCCGACTTTTGATCTTTTCCAACGCAACCATCACCCCCAACGGTGATCCAAGCTTGGCAAAGAATAACTTCTTCATTGTGCCTCCAAGAATCCCCTCTTGGAGCCATTTTTTCCAAGACAAAAAAAATAAAAGGAATATATATTTAAGAACAAGAAGATGTAACAATGAATGGAAAATTGTGAAGGAGATGGAGGATATTTGGTGTGAGGAAATAGAAAAGAATGGGTAGGTATTTATAGAATTTCCCATAATTTACTGTTCCAACGGATATATTTTTTCCCCCAATTTTCTGGTAATTTTTTTTATTTTTTTTGGAACAAAAAGGAAATAATAACTCGTCAATTAATGAGAGCCGTTCATTACTTTTTTCCAAATAATCTGAACCATTGGATCTTGAATAGATCCGTTACAGTCAAAAAAAAAAAAAAAAAAAGAGGTAACATCGGACCGTCAAATTGATCAGGGAAACAATCTGGACCGTGCATTTCATGACCGTTGGGGGTTCCAACGGTCACTAGGGGACATTTTCGCAGGCGAGGGGCCCACGGCTGCAGACGGAAAGCAGTCTAATTTCTCTCTCCAGCGCGCGTTCCGCGCGTGCTTCTCTTCCTTCTCCCTTTGGCGCGCGTTTCCTTCAGTTTCTTCCTTCCGCGAGTTGGTTCGGTGTGTGGGCTGAGGCAGCAAGTGGGCTGGCCCCCATGCACAGTAATAAGTTCTGGTCTTGGAAAAGTCTCATATTTGAGACTACAAATGAGTCCAAGTCCTATATTTATAGGACCAGACCCCCCAAAAACAAAAGGTTGGAGATCCAAAGTCTTAAAATAGCCCAAAAATAGGTTTGGCACCCCAAGGTTGGAGTTGCCCTTAGGAGTTTAAAAGAAGGAAATAAACTGAAGTTGAGAAACTGAATTTGAGAGAAATTTGCTGTGTATTCTCATTGATAATAGGGGCCTCTTTATATAAATCATTACAATGCATAGAGTTAGAATTATACAAGGAAAGATAATCTCTAGATTCTTCTAATTGAACTCTATTACCACTAGGTCAAGTAACCTAGAGTTTGGATCAAACACAAATAGAAATATCCTTAAACACTCCCCATTGTGTTGTCTAAAGGCGGTGCTTCTCTTGTTGCCTCGTTAAAAACCTTGCCGAGTAACAAAAACCCAGTGGGACAAAAATAACCTCGGTCGAATGGGCAAAAAGAGCACAACACACCCTTCAAGTTTCGAGGTGAACATGCAGACATACATCTCCCCCTGATGTCCGCGTCTACCCCTGATGACTACGATCGTGGGGGTTCAGATAATTTCCGCAAGCCAATTCTTGCCACATGTTTCTCGAACGTGGATTTGGGCAATGACTTAGTAAACAAGTCTGCCATATTTTCCTCAGATTGAACCTAATTCACTTTGATCTTGAGGAAAGTCTGTTGTTGCTGATTATACTTGGTGTTGTCGCTTTTGATGTAGCCTTGCCTCATTTGTTCAATACAAGCAGCATTATCCTCATAAATGCTCCTTGGCTCATCTGTGGTAGACTTCAAACCACAATTGTTCGAACATGCGTAATTATGGATCCAATCCATATACATTCACGAACCACTTCGTGAAGAGCAATGATCTCTACATTGTTCGAAGATATAGCGACTATGGTCTATTCTGTAGATCTCCAAGATGTCACGGTCTTTTCCCATGGTGAACACTTGACCAGATTGGGAATGACCTTTGTGTGGGTTAGAGAGATACCCAACATCAGCAAAACCTTCCAAAACACATGTCGTTTTGGGATGGGGATAGTGGACGCAGGCTAGTGTTGGCGGCGTACCTGGTCTGTGATGGGTCCGAATCCATCGTCTCTTTCTAGGGATAGAACAAGCTCATATCAATCATACATCTCAAGTATCGAAATATATCTTTTACACCAATCCAATGGCGTCGCGTTGGCGCAGAGCTATATCTAGCTAACAAGTTTACAACATATGAGATGTCTGGTCTTGTGCATTGGGATAAAGTACAATAATGCGCCTATTGTACTAAGTAAGGCACTTCTGCCTCTAGCACATCTTCGTCATCATCCTTTCGACGAAGAGGATCCTTTTTAGGATCAAGACTATGGACGATCATGGGGGTGCTTGAAGGCTTGACCTTGTCAAAATGCCTAAGCATCTATCGACACGATGCTCAAGTTCCAAACCGAGACATAATCGTGTTCTCCCAAAATCCTTCATCTCAAACTCGGATTTCAAGTGTTCAGCGGTTTCCCTTAACTCTTTAAGGGCTTTTAATGAAGATCATGTCCAACATGAACCGCGATAGAATCCGAAACTTGTTATGGAAACGCGTGGGCATATCCCCTCCCAATCAAGTAGTCATTTTAGTGAGCGTTTCAATCTTATTGTAAACGCGCTCCGTGGTCTAGAGCCTCTTGACTTGGGTAAATGAAGTTCACCATGAACCTTCATGTATATTCCGTATCTAGATCCCCATAGAGATACGTAGTGACCACATTTGTAAGCTGCATGTTCAGTTATTCGGAAACTACCAAACTAACAAGGTAGTGAAGTGCAATGACATCCATTACGAGAGAATATGTCTCATCGTAGTCGATTCCAGGGCGTTTTGTGAGAAGCCTTGCGCCATAAGGCGAGATTGCCATCTCTTTTTCTCATCATGCTTTCTAACGAAGACCCATTAGTCAACAGGTTTTATGTTAGGAGGTGTTGGCATCTCTAGCTTGAAAATCTTCCTCTTCATTAGAGAATCCATCTTAACCTGGATCACATCTTTCCATTTAGGCCAAATTTCTCTACGTTGGCATTCATTCATCAACGGAGCGTGGTTCGATATCATCTGACTCAACAAACTCATGCGCAATGAAATACGCAACTACATCATCAATTATGATGGAGTTTATATTGTTGAGAGAAAATATGCACACTTTGAGCGTAAATGTCACCCAACATAATTTCACTCGTATTCATTTAGTGAACAGAGTTTTAATTAGTTCGGGTTCGACCCATTCAAGACAGAATGTGTCTCTTAATTACAATCCCCATTACAGGGAAACACCCTTTGATTCCATTTATGAAGAAACCAATTGTGGATGTGTGTTTGTTTATTTGTTTTTGCGGCTGCACCCGGATTTGAATGGGTTGCCTACGTACCCTTGGCGAGGGATCAAGCCACTCGTAGTTCAAGAGTTCCATTGGGTGTATGACCCATTGGAGGGTATTGCTTTTTGGAATAGGAATAGTGTTTGGACGAATTTGGTGTGAGTGAACCAGGGATTTGATTTGCGTATGAGGTCATTTTGGGAATGATTCGACCTCTCTGGTGTTTGGATGAATTTGACTGGTGAGGTCAGGGATTCGGATTGGATGAATTTGACTGATGGAGTCAGGGATTCAGATTTGATGAATTTGACTAGTGGAGTCAGGGATTCGAATTGGAAGAATTTGACTGGTGGAGTCAGGGATTCTGTTTAGACTTGCGATTGCATCTAGTGGGTCGCTAGATTGCCTACATACCCTGTAAAGGGATCAAACCGTTGTAGTTCACAAGGAATTTGTATTTCTGATGTTCGTACCAACTTCTAGGTTCGACGGATGTATATATTTTAAACCCGTCAAATGTATTTCTTTTGGACATCCAATTTGGCAATGTCTGCTGATCTGATCCGAGGACCCGATGTACTGAGATTTGCAGTGGGCCTTGATTTGGAATGGGCTTTGAGTTGCAAATTAATCGGACTCGAGCTTCTGAGGTAGACCAAGTAAACAAAGTGATTTGGACACCCATTGCGAAGAGTTGAGCTTCATGCCGAGTCGTTGCTTTGTTTTTGTTTGGACCGAACTTTAGACTAAGAATTTAAAGTGGACCTTTGCAGGTGGGCTTGCTTCCATTTCTGTAAGAGGCCCAATAAACTGACTCTGTCAAATGTGATCTTCTTTGAAATGTGTGTGATTTTTCAAGTTAAATTAATTAATGAAAAATTATTATCCATTAATTAATTAACCAATTGTTTTTGTCATTAGTCTTTGGTGTGATAAGCATGACTTCATGACAAAGTAGGGAGACCAATTCTGATAGCACCATCTTGATTTATGTCGAGTACGAAGCGGTGAATTTTATCTCCACATTGCCTGTGAGTGTGATTAATTAAAAGCAGAGACCACCATTTCCATTCTTTGGTCCCTTCATTTGTGTAGCACATTCCATTATGTGTTGACCTCACAATCACGGCCTCAAAAGATTAATTAAAGTAGCCATCACTTGTCTTCTTGCGAATGAGATGCAGCAAGTTCAAGATGGAACAATTAAGTTTAACTTGCTTCTTGCTTTGTTATTAACCATGTATTTCGCTGCTGCATCACCGCTTCGATTAAACGAAGCATTGAATACTTCTTCAAATTAAATAATTCAGCTTGGCCTCCATTTTTGTTTTCTTATTGATCAAACCACCGTCAATTAATCAAGGCTGGTTTTGTTTTCTTGTTGATCAGACCACCGCCTCGAGAAACAAAGCAAAAAAAATGAAATTGCTCTTTCTTTTGCTTCTAAGCCTTTGGAACTTGTCTTGCTTCTATACTTTTGGCAATAGCAATATACTAATGTTAAAGCTTCTTTATGCAGACTTTGATTATTCTTCACCGCAAAGTTCCAACCATTTGTATTACTTTTCTGCACCACAATGTCATTAGTTTTGGAGAATATTTTGGTGTTGAGACACATATTGTCTCCTTCCAGTTTTGGTATTTCTTTGACCTCATATGTATTGCTTGGAGCAGAAACAACTTGACTGCAGATTTCTTCTCTTTGTGGCGTTATGATCAGCATTAACTTCTTGTCAGATTCAAGTAATGATCAACTGAAAGCTTTGGTCGATTATGGAGAAAACTTTGGTCGTGTTCATGAACAACCTCAATTCTCGTAGATTCTGTAGGACGACCATCGTCGTGTCACTTTGGAGGGAGTTTTAGCATTTTAACGGCTATTCATGAACAACCATTTGTATGCATTAACTCTTGCAGGAGCAGCACCTTTTTGGAGGCGTTTTGGGCACGAAACTTGGCTGTTCATGAACAACCACTTTGTTTCGATGCTTTAAGCTTTAGAGAGCAGCAAAGAGGCCTGGAAAGGCTCTAATGGTTGGGGTCGTTGCATGAACGGCCTATTAGAGTCTTTTAACACCATATGAAAGTTGCACCATGGAGGAAGGCAGAGTTCTTCTCCCTGTCATAAGCATCATCGGAAAAATCTTATGTAGGAAAGAATAACCATGGAATACCTGCAGCTTTTCTTCTTTCCCCTGTAGCAAAACTCGTAGTTGGACCTTTCTTTTCTGCCTCTCTGTGCTGCGTATTCTCTTCTTCTCTCTGTATTTCTGCTCTGTAGCCTTTTTCCTCCTCTGCTAAGTGTATCTTTTGTATTTCTCCCCCCTCGCCTTTGATGTAGAAGGCTTCATTTATAGGCAATGAAGAAGCTCAGGATTAGATCATTTTTAAATTTGAATTTAACCCAATCTAAAATAGTATACATTCAAATTCAAAATTAATCCAACAGTCTTCCACCACGTCGTTCAAGTGCAGCATGAGCCAAACAACTTTGAAATTTCAAAAGCTGCATTATCTACTTCAACTTTGACCGCAGTTGATCTTATCAGGTTCCTCTTCTTTTGATTTGGATGTACCTGGCCTCTTCCTTGTCTTCCAACTGTGCTTGGAGTCCTCATTTCACGCATAAGCTGCAACTTGGATGCAAACTACTGCACATATTTTGAATTTTCTCAAGACGAAAAGATAATATTATCATAAGAAAAAAATAGAGCAAAGCCACCTCTCCAAAACTTGGACGTCACTCCTTTCATTTTCAAGGACGTCTTTTTTTTTTTTTTTGGTTTCAACATATATCCCACGTCTCAAGTACACTAGTGTAATTTTTATAGAGCTCTATATTCTCAGGAATAGGTTCTGACGTTGAGGCGTCCCCCAACGATAACGCTAACCCGGAAGATTCTCATGAGACGGATTTTGAGTCTTGATGATCAAAGGATTGGAATGTGCCAAAGTGTCCTTCGAACCTACGGGCCTCCCACGCATCCTAGCAGGGGCCACGGCCTGTAAGGCCAGAGTGCCACTCTCTTTGGCGTTGGCGCCATGCCCACCTCCGTGTGGGGTGGCGCTACGTCCTCTCGTAGGGACATCCTTCCTTGCAGGTTTGTTTGCAGCATATTTGTGTGATCTCGTCACTTTAACAGGGATCGAGATGAGACATAGTGAGGACAGGCCACGACAATCCCTGTCGTTCCTGCTGAACATCCGTGTTCTTATCTCCCCCTAACGACGCGAAGACTGTCTCATCAAAGTGACAACCCGCAAATCTAGCGGTAATGAGATCGTCTGGCAAGGGCATTAAGTGGCGGACGATTGTAGGAGTCTCAAATCCAACGTAGTGGCCCATTAGTCTGTAATGACCCATCATAGAGCGCTGTGGCGGCGCAATTGGCACATAAATGGCTCACTCAAATATGCGTAAGTACGATATTTGTACCCAGTCACTAGCTGTAACACAGAGGTACATTGAGTGGCGGTGGGTCGTAGACGAATGAGCATAGCTATATGCAATATTGCATTACCCCAAGCAGATATAAGGAGATTGGTGCGCATTACCAATGTCCGGACTATCATCGTAGTCGTTTCCACAAGACTATTTGGGTGTGTACATGGGAATGTGATGTCCAACATCAGGCCCATTACAATATCCATCGAAAGTCTTTCGATGTAAACTCTCTAGCATAGTCAAATCCAATTAACTGAATAGGATGATCTGGGGAGTGAGCCCGTTGTCATATGATATGTGCTAGGAGTGTAGCAGAAGCAGCATTTATAGGTGGACAATGGCACAACACGTGACTAGCGTGTTTGCGTGTCAACCAATATCATGGAATATTTAAGCGACCGCAAGTTGGTTGAATCAATCCATAAATTCCCTACGGATTCTTTGTAAGAACATAATGAGTATTGTCATATCTTTTGCATAGGACGGTCTCAGTCCTAATTTCCCTAAGGAACGGGCTTTGTAAAACTAGTGAGAGACCTTAAAAGCAACCATTGAGTATTGTGGTTAGGCATGCGCGTCTAAAACGCTATTTGAAGCAAGTTGGTGATTGCAGCATCACCTGGGGTGCCATCACCATGATGGACGCCATGGAACGCCATCCATGGCATCATGGATAGGGACTACGCCAGCCTTAGGCTGGTGGTGGACGGAGGCGGTGCCCTAGGCAGCAGCGTCAGTCACACTTAGTCCAGGAATCAACTTTTGATTCATGCTTCATTTCGCTCGAGAGAAAAGATGTCCATGTGAAGTCTTTAGTAGACGGATCATCATATCATAACCAGGATGACCTATCATGTCGTGACAAAGCCAATATGTGTCTAAATCCAAGAGATCTTCTCTCATAACTGTTATGGATTAATAGCTTGAATAGTGACATAGAGTCCACTAGAGAGGCACATAAACTTCTCTAAGATGCGTCTTTGTTCGCAATCATTAAAGGTATTGCAAAGGAACTCATTTCCATTCTCTACATGCATTTTCGCATGGAATTCGTTGGCTATTCATAGGGTACGATTTGCCCTAGGAGCGTAGAAAGTTTCTGTGACAGCTGTAATCAAGGTGTCATTTGGCAAGTGGAACTTGGGCTATTCCATGTCCTTGAATTAATACTGATGGCCCAGCCATCGTAGTCACAAAGTCATAAGTTCAGAATCAAAATTGAGTCATAATGAAAAGAACTCGAAATTTTATTCATAAGTCAACAAAGTACATCATTGTCTCTTAACCATTAGGAAAATCTAATCCAAATGCTAGCTAATGCAAAACAATGGTAGTCGTCTAACTTCTTTAGGTAATTCCAAATTAAATGTGACCAGGTGAGTAGAGAGATGTCGGTGGAGCAAGGCTCGCTTAAGTACCACTAATCTCAAAACCGTCCTAGACATCACACTTACTTTGGGTGAGCCTACTTTGAAGAAAGACTAAACCATTGGCATTTACTACAAAGTATATGGCAATCGCCTACATCTCTTGGAAAATAAAAAAACTTAATCAAAATCGCCAGTTTCTGGGTCTTGATCCTTGTAGTCTTCCATCCTTAGATCGAGATCGCCATCTTGATCTTCTTGTTCCATGTAATTTGCTTCCCTTGCTTCACGATACGTCTTGTATGCGTTTGCAACATTCTGGGGTGCTGTACATGTTTTGGCCCAATGTTCAGTTGATCCACATCGAAAACATACATCATTATGGTCAGGCTCCCTTGATCGAGGTGCCATTGGGGAGCGATTTGGACGACCTATGATCTTGGTGGCGTTACCACCATGGTCGGAGGCTCCGCCTCTCTCTTTCTTCACACGTTGACCTCCACGGTTCAGTGCACACCTCTCTCGGTGATTTCCTTCCTCTTTAGGGCGAACATATGGACCAGAATGTCCAGAATTGTCTCTACTCTTAGGGTTTCGCTCCTTGCGTCCTCCATTGGGGGCGCGACTATAGTTAGACTCCATAATAGGCTTAGTTCCCACAGGTCTAGCATTATAGTTCTTCACAAGAATATTGTCGTTCTTTTCAGCTACGTTCATGGCGCCAATGAGCTCATGAAACCTTGTGATACGTCCTACATTTACATCAATCCGATAATTCTTTGAAATCATCAGTGCAGAGACGGAGAAGGTAGAGAGAGTCTTCTCGATCAACATCGTATCAGTTATGGCTTGGCCAAAAAACTCCATCAGGGACTTGATACGAAGAGCTTCCGAGTTATAATCAAGCACAGACTTGAAATCACAAAAGCGGAGGCTATGCCATCGCACTTCTAAATCAGGAAGCAAGGAGTCACGAACGTTGCCAAATCGCTGCTCAAGTTCTACCCATAGCTTTCTTGGGTCTTCCTCATTGAGGTATTCATTTTGGAGCGCGTCATTCATGTGCCTTGTCATGAGAATTATGGCTTTAGCTTGTTTTGCTTCAAAAGCAATAGCTTGCTTAATGGAGAGCACGTTCTGACTAGGCTCTTGGATGGCTTCCAGAAGTCCATCAGCCTTAAGATGTTGGCGCACATCTCGGACCCACATATGGTATCCTGCACCAGTTATCTCTAGTGGAACAAAGTTCAACTTGTTCAGGTAACTCATCCTGAAAAACAACACAAGATTAGGGTTAGTTTCGGAGCGAAAAAGGCTATCACGAAAAACTATTAAATTTCTGAGCGTAGTCGCTTCCAAGAAATTAGGAATTTTCTGAGCGTAGTCGCTTCCAAGAAAATCCGATTCCAAGAGGGGTTTTGGATTAGATCGAAACAACGATGTATGTGGTCGATCATTTTCTTCTCAACAAACTCTAAGTTTGGAGGACTCTACAAGCTCCAAGCTTGGAGTGAGCACGAACCCCCACAGTTCGGTTTTTGGTCTCCCCTATGTAGAAGAAAGGGGGGTAGAAGAAGGGATGTTGGAAGTCCCCGAGAAAAGAAGAAGAAATTTAAAATAAAATAAAACTTCAAAAACGGGAACTTTTTGAAAAAATTACCTTGAAAAATGGTCAGAAATTCTTGCTCGGAAAAAGTCGCAGGAAAAGTTAATGTAGATGGCCGGAAAAGTTGTCAGAAAAATGGCCTGAAAAGTGGTCGGAAAGTGGCCGGAAAAATCACCGGAAATGGTTGACTGGCTTTGACTGACTGTTGACTGGGGTGCTGACGTGGTAGTGCTGACGTGTGCTGACTGTGTGCCTGCATGGACGCTGACGTGGCAGGCTGACGTCAGTGGGCCGCGTTGCTGGGCTTCAGGGCAGTCCCTTGCTTCAGGGTAGAGTCTTCTTCTTGATTCTGGGCTTTTTGGTTGGGCTGACGTTGGGCTGACTGAAGCAGGGGCTGGGATGACCAGGTAAGCTGCCGGCGGTTCAAGATGGAACAACTTCTGGTTGTCGGTTTGAGGTCCTTTTTCCCTTTCCTGTAAAAAAATTTCCAGTTCCGGTAATCTGGGATCAGGTTGCAGCTTCTGGTGGAGTATGGCTGCAGGAGGCTGGGAGGATAGCTTTGAACCGGGCAGAGGGACTTTCGCTACTTCCGGTGGCTGGTTCAGTGGTTTTCCGGCCGGTTCTGGGGGTGGGGCCGTTGGTTCTGGACTCCTGGAGTTGAGATCTTCAAGGCGGGCCGTGGTGGTTTCTGGGATTTGAATGTTACGAATTTAGGATTTCAGGGTTAGGGCTTCGTGCTGATAACGTGTTGTAGAGAAACTGAATTTGAGAGAAATTTGTTGTGTATTCTCATTGATAATAGGGGCCTCTTTATATAGAGGATTACAATGCAAAGAGTTAGAATCATACAAGGAAAGATAATCTCTAGATTTTTCTAATTGAACTCTATTACCACTAGGTCAAGTAACCTAGAGTTTGGATCAAACACAAATAGAAATATCCTTAAACAATAATAAAATAATAATGAAAATCAGTATTAATTAAGCCAATAAGGCTTATGGATAAATTTTCAAAAGGGTCTTTGACTCAAAGCCCTAAAATGAGCAAAAATTATCTCACTTACTCCAACAACAGATTTTTGTTTCCACTTACACAATCTAACATAAAATGACCGCTTTGCCCTCAACTCAATTAAAGAATTACAACTACTGTCATTTTCCACTCTCTCTGTCCAACACGCCGGCACGTTCTCTCTCCAGCACGCTGGCACAAAATACCTTCGGTTTTTCCACGTCGATTTTTCAACGCCGATGAGAATCTCCATAACGATGTCGTCGAAGGCGAGGATATGAGTGATGGTCGAGATCGACCTCCTCGGCGGTCCAAAACGACCTCACCGGTGATGAAGGTTTCCGATCCCCTTGGGTCTTTGCCCTCCAGTTTCTCTCTCTCTCTCTCTGCCATGAAAGCTCTGTCGCTCTCTCCTCGTCTGAGTCGGACAGACAACAACACTGATCTCCGTGCTCGCCGACGGTAGCTTCTGCGATCAGAAGGTCGGCGATCTCCTTCACCTCGATTCTATTGCAGCCACCGCAAATCAATCATCTCCGACAAGATTCAAGTCCGATTTCTGGGATTTTGAAGCGGGGATATCGGGGTCGGTCCTCTCTGGCCCATTCTCTTCATTTCCGGCCAGATATTCCCTGAAGTCCCGAGCCAGTCTCCTTTTTACAAAAGCTTTTTTTATTTAGATGGAGCTTCTTTGTTGCAAATCAAAATAGTGGTGCTTCTTTTTTTTTTGGGTAAATGGTTCTACTTCGGTTGTAAAATAGTAGGCCTAGAAGGAAAGAAAAAATTTAAAAAAATGTTTTATTGTCTCCCAATAGACATCTATTGGGGGGCAATAGACGGCTATTGGGGGGCAACAGAGGTTTTGAATTGATGTAATCTCCTTGTTTTTTTTCTGTAATCAAAGTTTTATTTATCTAAATTTAGGGAGATTAGTTCCCATTCTGGAGACTGAAAGTCCTATTGGGAGCCAATAAACGTCTATTAGGGAGCAATAGACTATTGGGGCAATAGACGTCTATTGGGGGCAAATTCCGGTGGGAGATTTTCAGCAAATTCCTGTGGGCGGAGGCCGGTGACCGGATCATGCCAAAGTTGGCCGGATTCCTGCGGCCGGTGACTGGGTTTCGGCGAAGTCTCCTATGGTTTCTCTCTCTCTCTCTGAGTAACAAATGGGGTGAGAGTAAAATGGTATTAAAAAAATTAAAAATTAAAATAAAATCTTAATGGGGTATTAGAGAAGACCTCCTTAGAGTGTTTTGGGTAAGAGGGAATTAAAAAAACTTAATGAAGTAAGTGAGAAAAAAATCCCTAGAAATGGGGTAAATGGATAAAAACCATTTTCAAGAACTCTGCAATTGCCCCTCTTTTTATATAAGTCTACTGCAAAATGATTAAATAAAAGCAGGGTAAAAACATATTTCATCGTAAAAAAAAAAGAGGATAAACACGTTAAGATTCTTCTCACGTGAAGTTGAGAAGTAGAAACCTCAAACTGATATGCAGTTATTATCCTCCCACCCGTCCTTCTTTACCGTGCAAAACTCTTTATTGGTAAGCAAAAAAGATTCTTGAATATCCCAATAGTCTCTCCTCATAATCTCGCACTCCAATTACAAGAATTAATATTGAAGTTCATCCCTATGGTTCTTTTTTCTATATATTTGGGTTTTACCTCACATTCTCTGTGCTTACTATGTGTATGTTTCAAGTTTTAGATCAAGGAAGAGTTGTGGAAGGAGAAAGAGAAATCAATGAAGGCTCTCAAAATTGCTCAATCTAGTAATTTATTTCTTTCCATGTGTTTGCAATGGGGAACCAAAACCAAGTAGGTGAAGCCGTAAGTAGCTGCCATGTTGTCCTACAAATCAATTTCAGATTTGTCAGTTGAAGCGTAGGCTACTGCCTTTAGAATTCGGGATTATACTCTTCCAAATCTATGTTAGAAGAAGTTTGGTGTGGGTGTGCATATGTTGATCTGTATGATGTCAAACCCAAAAAAGAACACAAACAACAGAGTAATGATAGGAGCATTTTAATGTCATGTTTTAATAGTTATTTCCTCATATTTTACTTAATTATTTCCTTAAATAAATAAATTTTAATTTAGTTTCTATTTTCTAGGTACATAGGATAAAATGACAAGGAAATGAGCTTAAAGACACATGAGAAGGATGTGAGACGTTGGAGATGACAAAGGTAAGGCACAAGGATGCAGAAATGAGTTGAAATGAAGAAATGGAGTATTCCTGGTCCGACTAGGAATCTCAGTCAAAGTAGAAATCCTGATGAGGCTAGGAAACCTGAGGGCACCAGGAGACCATGTGGATTCAAGATGACTCAAAACTGAAGATTCTTCTAGAATACTTGGGAATTTTCGACAAAATGAAGAGATATTATAGGGGTCTTGGAGGTAAAAGGAGTAATTTTGGGGGATAAATACATGGAATCCCAGTCAAAGTAGAAATCCTGATGAGGCTAGGAAACCTGAGGGCACTAGGAGACCATGTGGATTCAAGATGACTCAAAACTGAAGATTCTTCTAGAATACTTGGGAATTTTCGACAAAATGAAGAACCCTAGATATTATAGGGGTCTTGGAGGTAAAAGGAGTAATTTTGGGGGATAAATACATGATTTGTCATCAAAATAAAAGAAGATTCTAGAAAGTGACTTTTTGAACTTATCTTGGAGAAATTAAAGGGATTACAACAAACAAAAAGGTTGAAAACAGGTCCAGATACATTCCTTGAGCTCTACACTCTATCCTTGGCCAAAATTGAGGAGATAAATCAGAAAATAATCATGTAATTAATGCAAAAATAATCTCTCTAGAATCAAGGTGCTAATTTGAAGGCTTCTTATTGGTTGGATGACATGGGAAGGATGATGTGGAATTATCTGATTGGCTAATGCTGTGTGGATCAATCTTGAAGGCTTAGAGACTAAGTTGTCATCCTCCCATAAATAGCCGCCATTAGACCACACCACTTCTCCCATAATTCTACACACCAAAAATTCTCTCTATTCTCTAGTCTTCAGAAGCTCTGCGTCTCAACCAAGGAGGAGAAGAAGTCATGCAATACATCAAGATCCTAGCCGCCATCCACCCTTATGTCATCCCTAGAAGATTGCTTGCTTTCAAGGATCTTCAAGTTCTTCGTCTCAAGGCTTTGTCATCCATCTTTCACGGTGTATTCCATACTTTCTCTTGTTTTCCTTTGTTTGATTCGTAGAGTTATGAATTCTAGTTAACATGATGTTACGGGCAAATTTAAAGCCCGTTTATATGTTTTGAAATAAAGTTGTGATTTCTTTATAGTTGGTTTCTATGTTGCTTATGTGAGATTGCTTAATTGATTTTGGATTACAGAAAACTTTTGCATTTTTATGTTCTTTGGTGGCCAACTTAGGATATATGCATGTAATTGGTGCTAGATTTAGGTAAACAATTCACCTAATAGTTTTGTGAACCTATTTCATAAGTAGTAAAAGCTTTGGACAAAAGTCGGAATCAATTAAGGAGGATTGCAAATAGATAAACTTTTTCATACTAGGTTGTGCACTTTGGTTGACATCCTTTCTTTGTTCTTCATGCGTTGAATGTGTTCTTGAGTAGCTAGCTTTTTAGACTATGATTTCATGTTCAATAGGTTTAATTTAGGTGCTTTCACTTAGATTAATTATTCAAGGAAAGTAAAAAATAGGAAATCGTTTGCTTTTTAACATTTCACTTAGTCAACTTCTTTCTCATGACATAGCTAATCAACTATAGGATTGGTAATTGGATTTCTTGCATATGGATAAGGTTTTGATCTATGTTCCTTGCGTTCCATCTTTCTATATATGTTTTTACATTTTATTTATTTTATTTATTTAATTTTTGATTTAATAATCCTATATCCCCCATTTAATTTCATGTATATATTTTTATTCTTTGTTTTATTTTTTTAAATATAATACTTTATACTTTTAATAATTTTTTATTTGTTTTTGCAATTACAGGTGTACCCTCAATCCCCGGCTTGAACGATCCCTACTTATTCTATACTGACAACTACATTTTGCAGGATTAAATTGTGCGCTTGCTTTTAGCGTACCAAGGAATAAAGAAAAACCATATCAATTGATTGACAGTTTTTTTTTTTTTTACTCGGTGTTTTTCATCTTATTTCATAACCAAAAACAAAACAGAAGAATGACTATAGGTTCCAAGTTTTAAGCGTGCCAGATGCAAATGAACTTTTTTCTATGGTCATTTGATCTCCAGATGAAATTTATATGGTATTCGTACTTTTTTGATCGAAATGTTCTTTGTTTTTAAAATTCAAAGATGTTATTCCTATGCATATTGACTCCAGGGAATAAAGGAAGGCAGAAATGAATAAGCAAAAAGGCCAGAGAAGAATGGTGATAAAAATTGCTTCCCTTTCTCTTTTCACCATGTTCTATATCGAATTTTGCTTAATTAATTTGAAATTTTATTTTTAGGTCTGAAAAATAATTTGGAGTTTATGAATAAAGAAAAGTTGGAGGTTATATGTTGTGTTCATGCACACTTTCATGCCTTTAGTTTACTCTGTGTTCTTTGGTGTATTTACAATGAAGATCATATGCGTTATTTATCTATTTTGTTAGTTCTTTGTTACTTTTAATGTGAGAAGCTAGAATTTGATACGCTCAAAGCAAGTGCATAATTTAACCCTATAAAATATCATTAGTAGTATAAGCAAGTACGGATCGTTCTATTCCGGGGATTGAGGGTACAGCTGTCATTGTAGGACAAATAAAGAATCAAAATAAGTACAAAGTAAATTATTTACAAAAATAAGACAAAGTATGAACATATTTACGAAATTAAGGGGGGGTTTTGATTTAGGGTTCCGAAAATTAACTAAATAAAGAAAATAAATAAAACACAAAAAACATAATTACAAGAATGAAATGAGAGAAACAAAGATCAAAACCAAAGTTCTAATCAAATTCGATTCAACCCTAATATTTTTCATCTAAGTCATGAGAAAGAAGTTAATCATGTGAAACATTAGAAAGCAAACGATTTCCCATATTTTACTTTCCTTGCTAATTAATCTAAGTGAAAGCACCTAGATTAATCCTATCAAACATGCAATCTGTTAGTGTGAGTCATGGTTCCCTATTAGGAATAGACTAACAAGGGAATATATTGTTGTAACTACTTACCTTGTATATGTTGTGTAGTAGTACACAATAGTAGTAGTACGTTGTAGTACTATTGTAATCTGTTTATATACACCACAGAATAGGTGTAATAAGATCATCAGAAAATTCATTCTCAATCTTGTTCTATTTGACTTGGTATCAGAGCAAAGATCCGAGAGGACTTTGTCTCTTTGTTTCAAATTTCAGACTATCATCGTCGTTTATCCGTCAAAGAACGACCGGTGTCTTCTTCTTTGACTTCGGCGACATCATCTCAAGTCCAGAACGCCTTCTGCAAGTCCCGTCTGCATCATCTCAAGTCCCGTCTGCATCAGACAAGACCCGCCGGTTTCCAGATCTTTTCTCGACCCAGACGCGTTGGTTTTTCAGATCCGGCGTCGCTGCATCAGATACGGTTTTTCAGATCCGGCGTCGCTGGATCAGATACGGTTCTTCAGTTCTGGCGTCGCTGCCCAGTTCACGGCAACACTCAGACCAATCCAGATCGTCGGCCTTCCTCGTTTCAGACGACTCAGATCCTCTTCGGGTCGTTCTTCTTCGAGTCCAGATCGGTCAATTCCAGCTCAGACGTTGGTCTATTCCAGCCCAGACGTCAGTCGATTCCAGCCCAGATAGTCCTCGCCCAAACTCGGGACAATTTCAGATCGATCTCGATCTCTTTCAGATCGATCTCGATCTCTTCTGTGAGTCAATCCGCCTCAACTCGGTGAGAGAGTCAACTCAGTCAGTGAGTCAACTCGTCTCCACTCGGTCAACCCATTCAGCTTAGTCAAACAGGTTCCCAAAAAAAAAAAATCAATTGTTATTATTTGTTTATTTCCGCTGCGTACTTTGAGATAAATCTACTGTATTATTGCCATGGGTGGAGATGACAGTAAAAGTCAGAGTTCTAAGACCAATGAGGCCCAAAGGGTTGAAGTGTCTGTGAGAAGTTCAGATGGAGGTTCTTTTAGGGATTGTGGTAAGATTGGTATGGCTTTACAGGCTTCTAACTTTGTTGGTTCTGATACATGGATTATTGATTCTGGTGCCTCCGATCATATGACTTATGATAAATCATATTTTACTAACTTTTCTTCCCCACCAGTGTCCTATGTCACCAATGCCAACGGTGAGGCTTTTCCTGTATTAGGGTCCGGGTCAGTGCGAATTACTCCCACTTTAGAGCTTCATAATGTGTTATATGTACCTGACTTGTCTCATCACTTGATATCTGTTCCACAGTTGAATACTGAGTCTAAATGCTCCGTAACCTTCTATCCTATGTATGTGATTTTTCAGGATCTTCTCACCAGGGAGATAGTCGGTCGGGTGTATCTGAGGGGCAGGTTGTTCCATCTGGACCAGACATACGCGGGAGAGAAACCAGGAGCACGGTCCCGAGTCGCTTTGACTTCAAATTCTGATAAGATAAGTGAAATTTGGTTGTGGCATCGCCGCTTAGGGCATCCTTCTTTTAGTCTTATGAAAACAACCATGCCTACTCTGTTTCTTGGTGTGCATGAGTCTGCTTTACGTTGTGAAACATGTGTTTTGGCCAAGAGTCATCGTGCTACTTATTCTCCAAGAGTGTCTACGAACAGTGTTATTCCTTTTGAGTTGATTCATTCTGATGTTTGGGGACCTTCTAGAGAGCCCACTGTATCGGGTATGAGATATTTTGTGTTGTTTATTGATGATTGTACGAGATTGTCATGGGTTGCCCTTCTTAAAACCAAAGATGAAGTCTTTCTAGCTTTCCAAACTTTCCGTACTCTTGTTCAAACACAGTACCATAGCACCATTAAAGTCCTTCGTTCTGACAATGGGGGGGAATATGTTAATCATGTTTTCCAAGAGTTTTTTAACACTCATGGGATTGTTCACCAAACCACATGTCCACAAACACCTGAACAAAATGGAGTGTCTGAACGGAAAAACCGTCATTTACTTGATATGGCTCGTGCTCTTCTCTTTAGTGCCCATATGCCTAAGTATCTTTGGGGCGATGCTGTATATGCTTCCTCCCATCTTATCAATCGCCTTCCCTCTAGTGCCCTTCAGGGAAAAATTCCATTTGAGGTTCTTGCATCTCATGTCTCCTTACCTTCATTTCATAACCTTCCAGCTCGTGTCTTTGGTTGTGTTGCTTTTGTCCATGTTCCTAAGAACCAGAGGTCTAAATTTGATGCCCGGGCACTTAAGTGTGTGTTTGTTGGCTACGGAGAGTATCAAAAAGGGTACAAGTGCTTTCATCCACCTACCAGGAAGTACTATGTCACTATGGATGTCACTTTCTTTGAGGACATGAGTTACTTTACCTCTTCCGATACAGCTCTTCAGGGGGAGAATTCATTTTTTGAAGAGCTGTATCATGGAGAAGGGGAGGAATCAGAAGAAGGAGAAGAAGCAGGTGGTATTTTAACTGATCCAGTTGAGACCATTAGCTCGCCGCCAGAAGGAGAAGCTCCAAACATTCAAGCACCAGTTTCTATGGTGGAAAATGATGTTGCAGATACAACTCCAAACATCCAAGCACCTGTCTCTATGGCCGAAAATGATGTTGAAGACACAACTGTCCCTTCTACCATTGCTTCTACCCCTGACCCACAGCTTCCTGGTACTGAAGATCACTCATTTGAGGTATGTTTACCCACTATTACTAGTAGTAATGAGTATAATGTTGGGCAATATGTGTTACCAAATAGGATCACTCGGGGTCAATCAGCCAAAAGATATGAACCTACCCTTACTGCCAAATCAAAATACCCAGTAGCCAATTATATGTCCACTAGGAGGTTGTCTAAGTCATATGAATCTTTTGTGAATCAAATATCTGCTGTATCAGTACCTAACAAAGTGCAGGATGCATTGGGGGATCCAAAGTGGAGGAAGGCAATGGAGGAAGAGATGGAGGCGTTGCAGAAGAGCAATACTTGGCAACTTGTGCCTCCACCACAAGGCAAGAAGGCTGTAGGTTGTCGTTGGGTGTTTACCGTGAAGCATAATGCAGATGGATCAGTGAATCGGTACAAAGCACGCCTTGTAGCAAAGGGGTTTACTCAGACGTATGGTATTGACTACGATGAAACGTTTGCTCCTGTTGCCAAGATGAACACTATTCGGGTTCTGCTCTCAGTGGCTGCTAGTTTAAACTGGCCACTCCGACAGTTTGATGTTAAGAATGCATTTCTTCATGGAGAGTTAACCGAGGAAGTGTACATGAGCCTTCCACCTGGGTATGTAGTTGCTTCTCCTGGTGATTTTGTATGCAGATTGAGAAAATCTCTGTATGGTCTTAAACAGTCACCTCGTGCTTGGTTTGGAAGATTTTCACAGTTCATGCGGAAGGTTGGTTACAGATAGAGCAACTCAGACCATACCTTGTTCCTTAAGCATCAACAAGGGAAGGTAACATGTTTAATTATTTATGTGGATGATATGGTGATCACTGGCAATGATACTGTTGAGATAGATAGACTGCAGAGACAGTTAGCCTCTGAGTTTGAGATGAAGGACTTGGGTGAACTTAAGTACTTTTTAGGAATTGAGGTAGCCAGGGGGAGAGAAGGAATCTATATGTGCCAGAGGAAGTACATTCTTGACTTGCTGACAGAGACAGGTTTGTTGGATTGCAGACCTGTTGATACTCCTATTGAGCAGAACCATTGTTTAGCTGAGTATCCAGATCAGGTACCTGCTGATCGAGCTCGCTATCAGAGGTTAGTTGGGCGCCTGATTTATCTGGCTCATACTAGACCAGATGTTGCATATGCAGTGAGTGTGGTGAGTCAGTTCATGCATAACCCGAGTGAGAGTCATATGGATGCTGTTATGCGAATTTTGAAGTACTTAAAGTCAGCTCCAGGAAGGGGAGTACTGTTTTCTAAACACAGCAACATTCTTAAGGTTTGTGGCTTCACAGATGCAGATTGGGCTGGAAACATCACAAACAGGAGGTCAACATCGGGTTACTTTACCTTTGTGGGAGGTAATTTGGTTACATGGAAGAGTAAGAAACAGAAAGTTGTGGCACGATCTAGTGCTGAGGCTGAGTATAGGGGTATGGCTCACGGAGTGTGTGAATTGTTGTGGCTGAGAAATTTGTTACGTGATTTGGGTTTCAAACTCAAGAGTACCATGCAGTTGTATTGTGACAACAAGGCAGCCATTGACAGATCACAAAATCCGGTACAGCATGATCGTACTAAGCATGTGGAGGTTGATCGTCACTTTATAAAGGAGAAGCTAGATGCCAAAATTATTAGTTTTCCTTTTGTTCCATCTGAAGAGCAACTTGCAGATATACTTACCAAAGGAGTTTCCAGGAAGGCGTTTTATGACTCACTTAGCAAGTTGGGCATGGTTGATGTATATGCGCCAACTTGAGGGGGAGTGTTAGTGTGAGTCATGGTTCCCTATTAGGAATAGACTAACAAGGGAATATATTGTTGTAACTACTTACCTTGTATATGTTGTGTAGTAGTACACAATAGTAGTAGTACGTTGTAGTATTACTACTATTGTAATCTGTTTATATACACCACAGAATAGGTGTAATAAGATCATCAGAAAATTCATTCTCAATCTTGTTCTATTTGAAAGTCTAGAAAGCTAGCTAATCATAACATGTTCAACGCAATACACATGGAGAAAGGCTATCAACTTAAGTGAACAACTTAGTATGAAAATGTCCATCTAATTGCAATCCTTTTCAATTAAATTCGGTTTTTGTCCAAAACATTTACTACTTTTTATTCAAGTTCACAAAACAATAAGTTGAATCATGTTCTTAAATCTAGCAACAATTATATATAAACCCTATATGTTTCGAACCACATAAGATAAATACATAAAAGATTTCAATCAAACAAATTTAATTAAACAATCTCACAAAAGCAACTAAGAATCACAATATAGGAATCGAAAATCTCATTCAATTATATAAATTTCAGAATTAACAACTTTGCTCAAACATCAATGTCAACTAGAAACAACCCAACGAAAATCAAAACAAGGTTACAAAGTAGAGGTCGAATTACACCGTGGATGGATGATGGAGATGGAGATGTAGACGTTTGGATCCTTGAAGCTTGAAAGCAAGTCTTCAATGGTGGTTGATGGATGGATTGCTCACGGCTCCTTCTTCTCTTCTTTGGCCTTGCTTGAAATTCGTGGGATGCACTAGAGGATGCAGAGAGGAGGAGAGGCTAGACGTTTATGAGCGAGTAATTTTCTGAAAATTGTAGTGTGGAACCTCAAACGTCCAAGGAGGGAGGATATTTATAAGGGAAATCAAGGCTTCATGACACAGCTCCATCCAATCAGTTAATGCCACGTCAGCTTGTCATGTCACTCATCCAATCAAAAATTTCCACGTAAGCCTTGTTGTGTTGTCCAAAAACTCACCAAAATAATTCCCTAATATTAAGTTGCCGAAATTCCATGAATAAATTCTGATTTTCTTATTTATTTTCGGCCACAATATCTGTATGGATGAACCTAGACTTGATTTTAGCATCTCCTTGTTGTCTACACTTTTTATTTCCTTAAAAACTCTCCCTAATTCTCCTCCAACGCCATCTTCCATATATTCTCTTGATTTCCACGGCAACCACACAATTATCTTTCAAGAATATCTCTTTTCCCTTAAAACTCTCTCCCAGAAAATCTCCAAGGCAATCCTTCCTTTTGTGGCGTCAATCTCCTTGATATTTTCTGATTTTCACATTATTTTCTCCATTCCTCCTTGGCATTTAACGGCAAAGCACAATTAAATCTCCAAGAATATCTCTCATGCATCACAAATCCCTAATTTGTTGGGCTTTCATACATTTTGCCAAAATCCATAATACTCTAGAAGATTCTTGGGCCTCCTTGCGTCATTTTCAAGCCTTATAGTTTCCTAGTGCCTCCAGGAATCTTCCTCCAACGTCAACTTCCTTTATTTTTCTGCTCATGCTTCCTTGTTTGCTCAGGAGTCTTGCTGTGACAAAGTTTCCTTTTCTGGACAAGGTTTCCTGGTTGAAACAGGATCTCCTGGTTGGACCAGGAAAACTTCATTTCTTCGTTTCAGCTCACTTAGGCAGTCCTTGAGCTCTCTCCAGCGTTCTCCAGCTTTGCTTTCCCTTTTGAGCTTATTTCAGCTTGTTTGCTCCAAGGACCTGAAAATAGAAACTATTACGAAAAATGGAAACTTTCTAAAAATAGTAACTTTCCTAAACAAGAAAGATTTATTTAAGGAAATAACTAAGTAAATATTAGGAAATAACAATTAAAACGTCGCATTAAAATGCTCCTATCAAAATTTATAAGTTGTAATCATGAGTACTTTCTTTAGTTTAGTCCAGGTGTTCTTCCATGCATTTACAAGAAAGATCACATTGATTCCTTATCTTTCTAGCTTTTTAATAACAGTCTCCATGTTTAGCCAAAACAAAAAAAACTGATTTTGTAGTTACCATTATCTCAAACTACTGTGAAATGATACACGATAGAAGACTAACGCAAGCATTAAAGGTCTCAATTGATCTTGCAAGTGTCTTGGGTAACGAAGACCTTAGTGTCTTCACTATTTGGCTGCGGTCAATTCTCCCTATATATAAATAAAAGGGTTAATGCCCATACACCCCGAATCCATGTGAATACTTCTCATACACCCCAATGTCTTATTTTTGTTCCTCTTTACACAACATTTTCTCCCTTCTCTTCTTACCCACCCATCTTGTCAAATTTCCTACCATCAGTACCCTTCTTTGCTATCTATTTCGGTGTTTGTATAACAAAATTTTTGTTGAAACTTGGTGGGCCCCTCAGAGTTTATTTGTTTAAAAATATATGCAATTGTTGACATTCATCCTCTATTTTCAACAGTAAACAGTACGCTTTACTATTCAGAATTTCGATCGTTGACAGATTAGAAGTTAACTGTTATTTGCCAAAATACTACAAGAGAATTGAAGAAAGAAAGAAAGAAAGAAAGAAATTGCAAAAATTAAAAGACTATAGAAACAGTCTTAAAAGAGAAACTCCCAACTATTGGGACCTCATCTTTAGTATCCAAACTAGGAGCTATAAAGTTGAGCAGGATATTGAAAATCTCTTATATACTTTAAAAGATGAACAAAACCCTCTTGATTATTTGATCATTGGTTAGATCCGCAAATCACTGGTATCAGAGCTTGTAAAGAGCTCAGCAGGGGAATCCCCAATGGGGACAATGTCTGATTTGATAATAGAGAGACTGAATTCTCTATTAAAATCTTCTGATGAAAAATATCAGAACCTGCAAAAACAAATATCTAGATATCAAGATCATCTAGAAAAAATACTTGTTATAATCCACCAATTAGAAAAATTGGAAAACAAATTGGATTATATCAAGGAACTTCCAAAAACGGAAGAAGAAAAGCTAACAAGTGTTAGTAGAAAAATCAATGAACAGCAAAAAACGCTGTTTTCCATGAAAAATATACTGAAAGACAAGAAAGCGCCTACAGTAAAAACAAAGAAAGCTAATGGATTCAAACCATTAGAAAGACCAGAAAAGAATCCTGTTCCAAATATGATTTTTCTGGATCCCCCAACTAGTTCTACTAGTATTCGGTATGAAAATCCGAAAGAAACTCGAGATGTAAAAATGATGAGCATCTTCGGGAAAAGGAAAGGAGTACAACTCGTAAATTCTGAAGAATTCGAATATAATGAAATCGAGCATGAGGTAAAAAAACGCCTCAATTCCAAAGCTAGATTTCAAACAGATCTACCAAAAGGGGAACGTTTGATCTAATGGATAGCCATCATTTCAAACTACTAGAATTCACAATCCCCTCTACAACAGGAGAAATAGATCTCTTACTGATCACTCCTGAAGAAGTTGCCAGAGCAAGAGCAAAAAAGTACCAATTTATGCACATTGGAGCAGTCCAAGTTAGCATAAAACTTCTTGCCCGAGAAGGCATAAACTGTTCAGTTCTATGTGTTTTACAAGACAATAGACTAACAGATTTTCAAGCTAGTCTGTTGGGAACCCTTGAGGCATCTTTATGCAATCAAGTGGCTTATTTCAACTGCTTCCCAAATTTCTCAACCAGCTTGAAAGATGCAGCCCACTGTCTCCGACTGAGAGTTAAGACAGATGACATATCTATGAAAAATGATGTGCAAGAATTGGCAATAGTATATAGAATATACTATAAACTGATGAGTACACAGTAGAGCCAAAGACAAGGATATCCAACATCCCTGGTCTTACTACTGGATTCCTCACCAGTCAGAAGAACCATTCACAATAGATTCACAAGGTTACTTGGAATGAAATAACTTTTCCTATTGAATGGAAATTATCTGGTCCGAAGCTACCAGCAGAAAGTGCAAAAGCAAAAATTTACGAAAGTAGAAAGACTGGAGAAATCAGTCTAAATTTTGACAATCACAGGAAAAGTGATGTCTGTCCTGAAAATTTCAGGATAAACAAGAATCTCCTAAGAAGAAGCTACAGCACTAGAGAAGCTAGTGTTAGTGGTACAAAAAACTCTGAAGAACCATCAGAGTCTATCACTTAAGAAGAATTAGAAGCTGATCTAAACAGACCAGTAAATATGCTTAGAGCGCAAAAGCTCTATGATCTCTATGAAGAAGCAGAGTTTTACGAAAATCCTGAAAGATTAGAAAAACTAACCGAAGAAATGCAAAATTTCAATCCAGGAAAGGAAAGAAAACTCCTTCCCTACCAAGATATTGAAATGGAAGAAGGAGAAAGCTCCAAAACTTTCATCACTAGAGAAAAGGGAAAACTAAAACTCCCTATACAAAAAGCCCCTACGGGTAGACATGGAGAAAGAAATTCTCAAAGATTTGTCCCAGAAGACAAAATACCCAGAGTACCAATTTCCAACTACGGTATATGGCTAGATCTAGACAAAGCTCTAGACAAGAGAAAAACTCTTGACCAATGGGTAGACAGCCTGATGATGGCCTCTACTCTTACCCTTGGAAAATTTGAAGCTCCTGATCTTCAGATGTACTAATAGGCTAGCTAGCAATAAATATGGCTACCCAGGTATGGTGGTTTAAAACCATACAAAAACTCGAAGATCAGTAAGCCTTCCCCATTACTCACGAGAGAAGACATATTCTAACGACGTGGCCCCGCACGCCAAAATCATCTCGAATTTATAAACCATCATGCGAGAAATAATCGATAAATATAATTCCCTCGAAAATCCCATTTTCGAAAGATATTCCAGAAATCTCAATATCGACGAATAGAAATGTATTATAAATTTCCGGAAATCACCTCGGAAAATAATTCGTCAAAAATCATGCTTTCAAATAAAAGCCATATATCGGAGATACTTATCGAAAGCTCAAAATCCATTTCCGAACCCTAATTGAAAATAATTTATAATTAATCTCCGAAAATAAATCATATTTCCGAAACTAAATCATAAATCCAAATCCGAGCATAATAGATTCGTAACCGAAATTCATATGGAAAGACAATGTCAAAATTATAATCCAAGGCAAAATATTATGCTCAATAATTAAAATGATAATTAAATTAATCAATAATTTCAAAATAAATGCATGCATCATTATTTAAAACAAAATTATATTCTGTGATCACTATTTAGGCGATCACACATACGAGTTCCTTCGTCGAGCAACAGCTCGATACATCGCCTTGTACACAATTATATTCTGTGAATCACTATTCAACAATTTAATATGATTCCTAAAATCAAATCCTCATAATCATGTCTCCACTTCTTCTTGGATTCAACCCAAATTACATCACTAATATCAATCCGTTAATTTAAATGTTCCAAGGCAGAACCGTGAGATATCCGACGGTCGGATTCTCGTAAATCAATAATGGAATTTCATATTCAACACAAATTTTCTTCAATTCCAACCAAATTCACATTTACGAGCTCTACATCAATTATAGGATTTAATAGGCTAAAACTCGAAGCCATAAAACTGCCCTACGTGCCTCCACGCGCCACCCACAGTGGTGGCGCGTGGGGCCCACGCGCTGGCGGCCACCACCTCCGATGGCCACCAAATTTTGGCAGCAACAACATCACAACAGACCCAACATTTTTCTCAACTACAACAAGTTCCAATTATACCTGTAAGTGATCGAAATTGGCCGGTGAAGAAAACCCAGAAAATCCAAGAACCCTAGGATCGGGTTTTGATCGATTCTCCCTCTACACTGCAAATCGTGGCTCGAGGCTAGGGGTAAAATGATCCTTGTCAAAAACCGAACCTTCGACGCCTGTTTGGTAGCCGGATATGGCCGGAATCGCCGGAAATCAACGGAACCTCCGTTCGGCTACAGTAATCTTCGCGGCTCAATTCCGAGCTCCTCCGGCTGAGCCACCGCAACACCACCACAGGCGTGACAAGGAGGAGAAGGCGAGCTTGCCGGTGCCCAAATTCCGTCGTGGGTCGGCCGGAGAAGGGAGAAATCGGTGAAAGAAGAAACCGGACCGAAGAGGAAGAAAGGGTCGGGGGAGAGGAGAGAGAAAAGCCGGTAAGTTTCCAAAAATGGAAACTTACCACAGTAACTTCCTATATTTATAGAAACTTACCGTGAACAGTAACTTTTACATTTTCTCTTATAACTTTCGCATACGAACTCTGATTTTTACGTACCACATATGCACGCGCTCGGTTTAACGTCCTCTACAACTTCCATGAAGAACATTTTCTCAAATTTTGACTCGAACAAAAAGTCATCTTTTAGAGCCCCCTAAAAGTACCGAAATGACAATAAAGTGAAAGTAAAACTCGTTTACAGTCCAAATAACTAGTAAATCGGTAAATCCAGGTTCGAGACGTTACAGAAGATCTCCTGAACAAGAAATTAATTCAACCATCCACTAGCCCCCATCATGCACCTGCTTTCTACGTAAGAAATCATGCAGAAAACCTCAGGGGAAAAGCTAGAATGGTGATTGACTACAGAGATGTCAACAAGAAGACTGTCAAATATGGTTATCAAATTGCTCAAGTAAGAGTACTGATCAACCATCTCAGAGGAGCCAAAGTCTTTTCAAAATTCGATGCAAAGTCAGGTTTTTGGCAAGTCAAGATGCATCGTGAGAGTGTTCCTCTCACGGCATTTGGAACACCACAAAGCCATTACGAGTGGTTAGTAATGCCTTTTGGTTTAAAACAAGCTCCCTCAATCTTCCAAAGAAAGATGGACAACATCTTCAAACATGTTGCGGAGTTCTGTGTCGTCTACATTGATGACATCCTTGTCTTCTCTAAAAACATAGAAGAACATATGAAACACCTCCATGAGGTTGTAAAGCTGATAGTTCGGCATGGAATTATCCTAGGTGAAAAGAAAATCTTCTTTATTCTTGATGAAGTTGATTTTCTAGGAATAAACATCAAAAATGGAGTAATAAAACTCCAGCCTCACATCCTTGAGAAGATCTGGAAATTCCCAAATATAATTCCTGATGCCAAGAGTCTAGAGAGATTCATAGGAGTCATAAACTATGGGAGAGATTTCATTCCCAAAATCTCAGAGTTAAAAGCAATGTTATCTCCTAAAACAAGTTTCAAAAGAAAATGGAACTTCACAGAAGATGATAAAAAAAATTGTGAAGCAGATAAAAAATCTCTGCAAAAAACCAGAGGAAAATGATGAAATTTTCCTCCAAACAGATGCAAGTGATAATTATTGGTCTGGTGTTGACAGGACCCACCCCGAATTCCACCCTGGAATCCGAAGTGGCCCTGCGGGACCCACCTTTAAAAGAGATTTACCAAAAATTTTGGCATAACCTCCCTTAAAAATGGTTAACCCAAAATCCTGCGGAAAACCAAAATTCACTTCTAATAAACAAACCACAACTCCTGGAGCCACCCAGCTCCCAAATTCAACCAATCCCATCTCAAAGCTAACAACATCATACATAATCTCCAAAAGGTAAAAGTTACTACAATCACCAAAGTTGGGTCATAGACCTCAAATATAATTCATACAAGTCTGGGTCACATATCCCTTAGTAATCAGAGCATTCTAGGAATATAAATGGACAAGGAGTGCAGTAGGTTAAACATGTAACCTACAGAATGTGATGGCGGAAGCAGGTGCGGTCACTATGGCTCACTCTCGTAAACCGAGCAGCAATACTGCAATCTGGGCATTTGAAACCGAAGGGCCCAGGGGAAAGTACATAAAAACGTTAGTGTGAGTGGACAAAAATAAACAAATTTAAACCAAATGGATTTTACACTTCCCCACATTTATTTCTTTAAAAATCCCGATGCATGCAAGGATTAACGAAAATAAAACAAGAGGAGTTCCACTCATAAAAACCGACTAGCCCCGCTAGTCACATATGATTTAAAAGAAAAAGTTGGAACTCTGATACTCAAGGAAAATTAGACCAGCCCCGCTGGTTAAACGAAAATCGAGCTAGCCCCGCTAGCTTAAGTAGTAAAGTGAGTAGGGGAAGGCGATAGCCATACAAGTGAGCCTCCCAGGCTCGGGTGATAGCCTCCCAGGCTAAAATACTCCCATTACTCCCGTAATATACCCTTACGCCACTATATGTAGCGATAGGATACTGGGCTTCAGAATTACTGTCACAGAGACAGTAACCAGCGCCACAAAGGCGGAGGGCTTCGGTGATCCCATCACCTTGCCACAAAGGCGGAAGACCAATGCTAGCAATGATAAGTCACCCAAAGTATGGCAAAAGAAAATCCGAAAACCGTATAAATCCATAAAACTTCCCCAATTCTCGTCAATGAGTTTCCAACGACGTGTTCCACACGCCAAGATAATCTCATCATCAAAATAAATAGGATATAAATAAGTATAAAGATTAACTTCATCGAATCTCATAGAAATCTCAAATCGCTGAATATGAGTATAATATAAATAGTATAAATCCGGAAATCATATCGGAAATAAATAAATAAGAGAAGATAAGCGTAATCTAATGACGTGACCCCGCACGCCATAAAATCTTCAAGTAAATCAATTAACCAAAACCGTTTCCGAAATGACCATATGCTCGAGAAAGTAAATTGATAAATAACTTATAATCTCGGAACTTATTAAATAAATGCATGCATCATTCTTTGAAAAATAAAAGTCCACTCACAATATGCGGTCAATCCTGACGTCGCTCGTGATTTTCCTAGTATGGAGACTCCTCTCGTCCTGTCCGAATAGCATTCATAAATATATATATTTCACAGGACGGAATTTTAACTTTACGATACTTAGAAATGGAAATTCGAAACATCCCCCTTCCTAAAATCCAACTCCTCAACTCTCCACAACATCCATCCTTAATAACATTAATCTTTCATCGATGTAATATCTAGAGTGAATTCGAAAGGAATTCGGCGATCGAATTCGCGAAAATCAATAATTAATCAATTAAGCTCGATTCGTAATTCCTCCGATTTCCACCAAACTTCATGCATTACATTCTACAATCATTATAGGGTGTATGGGATTAAAACTACAATTAAAACGCAGCTCTACGCGCCACCTACAGTGGCAGCGCGTGGGGTCCACGCGCCGGCGACCACTACCTCCGATGACCACCGAATTCCGGCACTAGCATCTACACAACAGGCTCAACAATTTTCCCAACTACAACATAATCCAATTTTACCTCGAAGTGGTCGAATCAAACCGGTGAAGAAAAGCCCCGAAACCTCAAGAACCCTAGAAATGAGAAATCGTTAATTCGACCTCTACAATGCAAATTGGAAAGAACTACCTTAGGGGAAATGATCTCCATCAAAAACCGAACCTTCGATGCTAACCTGGGGGCCGGAGGTGGCCGGAATGGCCGGAAATCGGCGAAATCCCAAAACTGCAACCGGAGCAATCCTTGCTTCGATCTGGACTTTCACAGCCAAAACTCCAAAATCCTAGGTCACTAGTGTCAAGAGCGGGTTGAGGCGCTCCTGTGGTGACCGGTTGCACGCCGGTTAGTGGCCGGAAAGTGAAGAATCGAAGGGAAGAGGAGAACCCGAAGGGAAAGGGAGAAGAGTCGGGGGAGAGGAGAGAGAAGGAGGGGTGGGTTTCCGGTTTTGGAAACCTACCCGGGTAACTTTCTTTATTTATCCAAATTTTACCATGAATAGTAACTTTCGTATTTCACTCATAACTTTTGCATACGAACTCCGATTTTTACGTACCATATATGCACGCGCTCGGTTTAACGTCCTCTACCACTTTCATGAAGGAAATTTTCTCAAATTTTGACCCGAACAAAAAGTCAACTTTTAGGGCCACTAAACGTACTGAAACGATAGTAAAAGTGAAAATAAAGGTCGTCTACCGTCCAAATGACTAGTAAACAGGTAATTGAGATACAGGACGTCACAGGTGTAGTCCTGGCAAAAATGCCTGGAACTAACATTGAAAAGATCTGCAAATTTTGCTGTGGCAAGTTCAGCCCTGCAGAACTAAATTATTCCACAGGGGAAAAAGAAATTTTGGTTGTCAAAAAAACAATTTTAAATTCTCCAGCTTTTCTTGGAAAACCCTTTACTGTCAGCACCGATTGTACTAGAGTAAAGAATTTCAAAAATTTTAAACTTGATAAAGCTGCTGATAGAGGAAGATTAGCAAATTGGCAATTATTTCTTAACCAATACGATTATAATGTTGAATTAATTGCATGAAACAAGAATTATCTTCCAGACGCCTTAACCAGAGAAATGGCAATGTTCAGCCGAAAAGATGATGACGAAGGTTGCAATCCCAGAAGCAGAAGAACTGGGAAAGAACATGAACCTACTGAGGACCCTAAAGAAAAAAATCCTCAAAAGATTTCTGCTAGGACCAAAAGGACTAGCTACAACTGATCAGTCTCAGGGTAAAGGATTGGCTAGCCCGTCTCAAACGGCAGACTGTAAAGGCTCATCAAGACCGTTGACGGCTGTTGCTTTGCCAAAAAGCAAACCTACTCCAACTGGAGTAATAAATGTTTTTAATTATGAACTTCAAACATTTGATGCTCCTGTGTTCAGAACTGGCAGGAGACTAGCTTACCACCAGAAAGCAATTCTGGATAATCTCCTATTTGCTTTTCAAGAAAGAAGCAATGGTCTGATGTTCCCAGCTCTCTTTGCACTAGCTGAAGAACTCTATGAAAATGCTAGGCCACAGTTTGAAGAACTGCATACACAGCAAAGTGCTATTCGAAAAGAAAAATCCACTTCCTAGAAGATCCAGAAAGTGCTAAAGTCCCTATCATAGCACTCAAAGAAGCAGACTGGCATGAATTTCATAGTCTGATCGGAAGTCATAATTCTGAAGACCGTATTCCTCCAACTCTCTTCTTCATTGCATGACCATATGTTGGAAGATACTTAGTCAATGTTCAGAGTGAACATCTTCAGGAACACAAGCTTTGGCTTGTGGAAAATGGTTTTGTCCATAATCTGTGGACTAAAACAAATGATGATCTCAAAGGCTTGCCCCTATCATTGTCAACACAGTCAAAAATATTTCGTCTGAAGTTCAGATCCACCCCCCCCCCCCCAAGAATGGATCTAGAAGGCAAACGGTGAAGTAGTATATTTCTCCATATCACTATGTGAGAATTATTCAAAGGAAATACCTTCAGCCTGCCTGTGTTGGGTACAATGGCTAGCCACACTCAAGCATCCCATGGATGAAAGCCATGGCTCTGGAATATATCAAGAAGATCATATCTGAAGATATCAATAATACCCTCCTGGCAGCAGGAGAAAAAACTATTATCACTGCTTACGATTATCCTGACGTACTCAGCAGTGACCTATTCCTATCCCTCACCAGAAAAGAGATAGATTCGACATTTGCATGCTTACAGTGGGTGGAAAGACTTGAAAAAGACAATCACTATAAGATGTATGTTGATACAGATGTCAAAGATAATGCAACAACTGTTAGAATGGCCCAGGCAGACAACAACTCCTTTGTCTTTGGCCACAATTCAGAGACTGATGAGAATATGTAAGTCACAGGTGAAAAGAAGAAAAACACCAAAAGAGCAACTGTAGACCTTTTGACTTACAAAAGCTACTTTTGCTTTTCCAAAAAGGAAAGAAAATAACATTTCAACCAAAAGCTTTTGCTTTTTCCGGCCGACCTCCATTATCAGGAGCACTCAGAAAAGCAGAAGAATCACAGAGTTATTCTGTACATTTTTATGTTTTGAATTCTATTTTGAGTTCCGCTCCCTATATAAGGAGCTTTAAGTTTAGTTGTAAGGCATCAGAAAATTGAGCAGAAGAGTCTTCTCTCAAAGAGTAAGAAAGCCATAAATAGCAGTGTGCTTCCCTTCCTTTCTAGTGAAGGAGTGTGTTTTCATTTCAAGTAAGTACCTGGTTCTCATTCTTATGGATAGCTAAACAGCATTTTGCTGTTTACCTGAGAATGAGGCTCTAAATGTTTAAACATGTATTTATATTTGAATAAATAAATTCAGGTTGCTCACCCATTTCATCAAAAGATATATATTTGTCAATATATTTCGTTTTCTAAATGCATGCATCCTCTAGAGATCCAAGGTTCTAATTTTACTATTCACCTGAAAAAATCAGTTTTAAACAAAAACTCAGGACAAGCAGCAGTGATTCCGCCTGTTAAAGTAACCGATAGGTGAAAAACTTAGGCATGTTGAAGGCTAGTCTTGTTTTGTTTTTAGTTTAATGCAAAGTTTTTTTTAGTAGAATGATATTGCTAAAACCACGGGTCAACATAGGATACAAAAGACATTATCGTAAAAAGACCTATCCCTATTAGTCTTTTCCCAAAGTAATAGTGTAATACAAGAGTGTTGGGCAGATGGGCATAATACAGATGCTTTTTGGGTATACGGGAAAAACCCCTAAATAAAAATACCTACTCACCTAAGGGACAATTTTTAAGGGATTGTGAGGGACAAGTGAATCTGACGATTGAAAATAAATGCACAGTTTTAAGTTGTTATAATTTCTGCTTGTATATTTAATACATGTGGTTTAGATGCATTTACCCCTCACAGTCCCTTAAAACTGTCCCTTAGGTAAGCAAATCTGTATAAATTTGATAATCGTGCTTGGACTTTTTTCTTTTGTCAAATAATACTCAGACAACACGTCTGTAATTTCTTCTTTTATTTCTTTTAGTTTTTGTTTTAAATATGATTATACATTACAAATTAATGCTAATTTGAGCACACATTTTTCCTGATCATTCTTTAGAAATTCCCTTTGATAGTGAGATCATTTGGTTTATTGAAGAAAGCAAAAGAAACGGGGGAGGAGAAAACCAAAGAGATCAGCTGCGAAGAAACGGGGGAGGAGAAAACCAAAGAGATCAGCTGCGAAGAAACGGTTGAAGAAGCATGGAAGGGCCTGAGATGGAAATACAGTTCTAATCATTAGCTAGTACGTCAGAACAAAGGGAAGTAGGGAACTGATGCTGAAATTCTTTTTTTTCTCAATCCAATCTTGGAAAACGGTGACGGGGGAACCCAGCAATATCGTGTGCTGATCAAATTCTTGCAGGATGATAGTTCTGATTTCTGATTTATGTTCTAGTTTAACCAAAGCAACAAGCTCAAGCTGGTGCTGATCCACTGCAGTACAATACAGTGTCTCCACCACTTACAATCTTCCATCTTTGGGGTTTATACTAAACACAAGTAATCAAGCTGCTTTGAAAAACTCAGCCTAACTGTAGAGTTTGATACAAGTAATCAAACTGCTTTACATTAAAAACTACATCGAAATGCATTTCATTGAGGAAATAATAAATCACAAATGTTGATACAAAATGTCTTACTGGCACATCTTGATCTTTTGCATGGTATAGTAAAACAGTTTTCAATTTATGTAGCCTAGTGTGTAATTGGACCATGCATAAGCAACTCTATAATATATACACTGTATTGCAAAATTTTGACTATCCGCAACCTTTTTTTCATAATCCATTGACAACTAGACAATGCAACCAGGCATTTGTGCCAAACCACACGCCAAATAAATTATCAAAAACCAAAACAGAATCGAAGAATGCACTATTGAACCACAGACTAGACTGCAATAAGCCAACTTATGCAGATGCACTTTCTCGAGGAATGAATCAGGCATCCACCAATGCAAGAAAATATAATGATCAGAAGCAGCAATTTCCGTAAACAAAAAACAATGCCATCAGAAACGAATTATGATGAGAGTATAAATTGCAATGCAAGCTGTTGCTGGGGTTGCAAGGATGACCAGGTTGACGCAAGGGTAGAGGGTGGTAAAGTTTGTTGGAGCTGCCTTAATAAATTAATCATTCGACTAGTTGTTTGCTCTGTGGCCAAGTCTTTACCCGCACATATAACCTACACCAAATTATCCTAAATGGGTGAGACGCAATATTTCGGAGGAATCACGTTAAATAATTGTGCAGTAATTTCATACACAATACCTCGGCAAAAACCGCAACTATTTTCGGAAGATACTGATTATTGGGGCCCAAAAGCTCTCTATCCGACCTGTACTCAATGTGATAGCTCTTGATTATATAACCCCTTTTGAAAAACTAAATAAGGAACAACACCGAGTTAAAAGCCATGCAAACGTTCAAGATTGAACTTTTTTACCTTTCAACCATTGAACATAGCTGGTCATGGACAACCTTGGCCTCAATCAAATCACCTTTTATAGGCAGACAACCTAACCAGGCAGGGACAAGCTGCCAAATAAAATCAGATATAAGAAACAACAAAAGGTGCAAACAGCACTACAAGCAAGCAAATAACAATAACAGGTGAGAACAGTGTAATTATTATATAACATGATAGCACATGATCAGACTTCTGGTACATTAGTTATTTTCAACAGCTTCATCACAGAATGAAATGCTCCAGGATAACAATTAAATGACTCGGTTAACTTTTAAGACACCAGTCAATACTGTCAATCAGAACATCGGGTAAAGTGGAACTAGCCAGAAAAATGCCAGCGGAGAGCCGACGGTGCACTAGAAAACCACCTAGGAGCTCATGAAAAGTGCCTCAAAGCTAGTGGATTGTGGTTGGTTATGGCTTTACGCTACTACCAGAAAGGAGAAGAGGGATTGAGGTCTTGTTTTGGTTTTTTAATTCCTAAAAGGGGGACACCTCCAAGGAAAATAACCCAAAAGATGCGCCACTTTGTCAGAAAGGCTCCTGCTTTTGAGGACTATCAGTTTTCACAGGATCCTTATGCCAACCCTTCATCATACCTTGAGAATAGGTCCAAAATTAAATTGAATAGATGTATCTAGGGAAAATTCACTTTGAAGAAACGAGGGTGCACTCATGACCGCATATACACTCATAACAGAAGTCAAAACCCAAAAGAGATCGGAGGGTGTAAATATGAAGACAATCATAGAAAAAAAAAATGAAAATACCCAATTATGCAGCAGAGATTTGAAAAAAGTAAAGCCGAGGCAATAGAATATTTTTCACCTGTGGTGCATCTATACTATCACGGTGGAACTGGCATATTTTCCCAAGAGCTGAAACAGCGTTGTCATATGCCATCATATTGTCAGAGTGTTGTGAATTGGGGTTCCTGATCACCATATCCAACCTAGAAAGAGCTTCTGCAGGGAGACAAAAATGAAATGTGATTTCCATCTACAAACATAGAAGCAATCAACTTCAAATAAGAAAAGAAACCAAGCAAGAGGAAAGCAACCTACCACCAACAAGAGGTTTGAACACAGATCCACCATACTCCGCACAAAGACCAACCCCATAAACAGCAGCCTGAAGTGGTTAATTGTTAGCATGTTAATTGTCATAGTGAGAAGTAGGCATGCACTAAGTGCAGTTAAAAGGAACCCAAACCTGACGAACATCTGAACTTTCATCATTGCAGGCTTCCAGTAGGAAAGGAACGTAAGTATCATAATATCTGTTTCACCGAAAAGCATATGATTTCATAAGAAAAATCATACGTCACTATTCTAATAAGTGCGGGAAATAAGATAACAAAAGGAAATGCTTACTTAAGAGCAGCTTCACGGCAATGCTCTGCAATATCATCAAATATGCAAATGGCAATTCTCCTCTCTTCTGCAGTTTTATCCTTACCCTGATTGGTCAAAAACCTTAATCAGAAAACATGTTTCAAGAGTTTCTTAATTTCAAAGCATAAATTAAAAAATGAAAGGTAAAAGTGCTAAGCGCAGAAGGTTACTTGATTACAATTTATATCAAAGATTATTGCTTCATTTCATCATAGATATCCAAGTATTTCCTTGAACAACGGGTCAGGAAAAACTTACCAACATAGGTGTTATGTAAGAGGAAAGCTCGTCAAAGAAAGGCAAGAAAGATGCCTTGAATGTCTTAATCAAAGTTCCCAAGCAATCACCAACCTGAATGAAGGAAAAAAAAGGAAGACTCAATGAAAATCTATTCTTCAAATACAAACCACTTTACAATTCCATAAAATATTCCAAAATCTGAAAACATACCAGGTCAAAAAGCTCTTCTTCTTGTTCATTTTCCTCCTTCAGAAGTTCCCCTTCTTCTGCATCAAAGTCCTCTGCCTTGGCCCTTTCTGCTCGCTCTTGTTTTCTGGATGAGCTTGCTGTAACCACCTGTTTGATCTCATCCACGATGCATCTAACTTGGTTTTCATCAAGAAGTGGCCCAGAACTCTGAAGAAGTAAGTGCTACATTAAAATAGATCCTACCATAACAAATAACAGAGGCATGCAGTACCGTAGCTCAGCTCCAGATAAATTAAAAAATGAAAACAAGACTAAATGAAATTGCGGTTAGATGATTAGAAATAAAGAAAGAGGAAATTAAATTATCCTAAATTCTAGCCAAAAAATGAAAACATAGTACAAGACAGAATTTGAACTGATAAGCAGAATATGTTGACATACTTCTTGTTTTTATGAGTAAATTGATAAACATAGGACAAGCATAAAACCTAGGAATGGAAAGTAGGACTTGGGGATTTAATGCAGTAAGATAGAGAACCACAAGAAGCATTCATTGAATTTTTGCTTAAAAGCAGATGAGACAGCTTAAGAGTTCAATTACACATGGAACGCATTAAATAGATCCTACAAACCTGCACACATTCGTTCAATGCATCTAGAATGCTGGCACAAATTTCTACCTCAGGTTCCTGCACACCATATACAGTTCAAGGCAATTCAAAACAAAAGATCACTCGTATTGGAAATATACAAACAAACAGCAAAAGACATTCAAGAAATGAACCAAGGGGACCAAGACCTTGTGTAATGCTTCAACCAGTGCTGGTATTATGTAATCAGATAACTGCTTTACATAGGACTCATTATGACCTTGAGATTGTCCCTTCTCTACTGCTAATTTGGCTGAGCGTAGGAGCTCCGGCATCGCTAAGGATTGTAGATAGTTGAAGTGTCAGTTCCAGTAGACTCCAAACGAAGCTGATGCAAATTAAAACTAGAAATAAGAACAGCTCTGGCTAATACCTGAAACAGCTGCCTTTCTAACTTCTTCATGGAAATAAAATTTTAGAAGAGGAACCAATGTTGGAGCAACCTACATGAACTTACACACAATCAGTATAAACTTACAGAACTTGATGAAAATATGGGAAACAAAAACGTGAAAGAGATGTCCATCGTCAACCTGATCAATCCACGGGAAAAATCCTTCCTTTAACTCATCAGCATAGCAACATAGCATGTTACAGGCTGTAGCTTTTTCCTCCAGAACACTAGTCTTAATCCCTATCCTTTTATCGCCAACAGTAATCATTTCAATGCTGCATTAAGAACACAAAACATGTCCACAAATGAAGATAAATTTTTTTTTTCCTTTAAAAAAAAAAAAGAAGGCATATCTTTTACTCAACTATTATTCAGGCAGAGGTATAAAATCTAAAAACTGCTGGTCCTTTTTTTTTTTTTTTTGAAATAAAGAACAGTAAACAAGAATGAACGATACATGACAACTCTACCTCAAAAAGAAAATATGATATTTCCAAAGGTAGGTTCAAAGGCATAATATTTTTTTTAGAAGTTTGTGGCCTTTAGATTTTATAACATTGAATGGTAGGGATTAAATGTTATACAACTTTTTTTTGTCGAGAAAATATATAACTATGTTTGCTTAAAAGTTAAAGACTGAAAAATTAAAAATAATAAGAAAACCACCTTCTCTCTCCTAAAAAGAACAAGCATTTTAAAGTTTATCTACTCCTCTTCTTTGTTCTTGGCTCTCTTCATCTCTAGCACAAAAGCAGACTGGTTATGAGGATTACCTCCACCTCTTCTTTATTTCCCCTCTTAAAATAGAAAAATTATGTACATGAAAATCATTTGCACCCAAGGTCACAACCCGAATTCCCAAGATATGAAGGTTTTGGTAAAAAAATCATAAAAAATTATAAAATATAGAAGATAAAATATAAACAAAACTCAAACACCCATATAATGGTTTTGGATTTATATTGTCAATGGCTTATTGGTGAAAGTGCTCTTCTTCAATGGAGCATTAAACACAAAATTAGTAAATTGTTAACCAGAAACCCATATTTGTTAGTAACAAATCTCATACCCTGTCACTTTCTCTTATAGTATTATGCAATTTTGCTATATTTTTCTGATGTTCAAGAAGTAGAGGAGCTATCAACAGAAGAAGGTTTACAGAGAGGAGAGAGAAAACTGTTATTTAAAATTTGTAATTTTGTTTAATGAATATTTAAAAAAATAATATTAGTTTTGTATCTTTTAATCAACGCCATCAAATGTTATCAAATCTAAGGCCCACAAACTTCTGTCAAAAATTGTGTAAAAAATATGATGCCATTGAACCTGACCCTATTTCCAATACAGAATGCATAAGCATGAGTTGAAAGAAGAAACTTTAACCAACCTATCATCATCTTCATCAATTTCTGCATCTGAATCTGCAGAAGTAATTGTTACATCAGGCTTAAGCTGAGCAGACTGAAGCAAAGAAGGCATGACAACATTCATGTACGGGAGAAAATCCTGCCCAAGGCATTTGCAAAGTCTAGCCCATGCCTGCAACATAATTAAGCACTTCTTAATACCAAACAACAAGAATGAAACTTTATTAAATATATGCAGAAGTTTTTAATAAATTGCATGTTATTTTTTAAAATGCAAGAACGTACTTGTAACATATAACTTGTTGTGGGGTCATCTGCCTCCATTTCAGATCCTTGCAATGACATCAAGACTTCCATAACCTTGCAAAACAATAGCGTCACTATTAATGGATCTCACGAGATCAATAACCTGGAATAGACGAGAATGGTAAAACAATTTGAAAGTTGAAAACAGAGAAGTCATAAATGCTTTAAGCCTCGAACGGAACAAAAGCCAAAAAATTTCTATTGCAGTCAGCACCCAGAATAATAACAAAACGAGGTAAAATCAGAATCTGTAAATATTATTTATAGTCACCTGCTTTGCGTCATCCCTGAACTTATCCTTCCCGACAGCCATTCCAACCAAACTAATACACTCCATTGATTTTGCACGTAGCATACGATTAGCTTTGTCATTTGCATTAACCAAAATAGCTTTCAAGTAAGGCATTACAGCATCATAATACTTCTGGAATTGCTCCTGTTAATACAATACAAGCATGAAACATCAAAATCCAATAAATACATTCTAAAATAAACTGAAAAAATAAAAAATTACTTTGAGGTATATAAAAGTAGCCCCTGCTCCGCATATCCTAACCTCTAACCCCTAACAAACTTTATTATGAACATGAACTATAAGTTTTAAAATATAAATACCTGTGACGAATCAGCAACTGATGCTAAAGCTGTTAAAGCCCCCTCCTGGACCATCTGCTTTCCATTCTGGGAGGCGAAATTCAAAACATATAAATCCATAAAGAAGTATATGGCCCTTGTACTAACTACTAAGAAAAGAAATCTCACAGTCTCACACTAGAAGAACTTTAAACATTCATCACTGGCATAAGGGAAGGACTCTTTCAATTTCAACTCAGGATGTGAAGGGCTAGGTGTAGCTGAGAATTGGAATTTTTAAGAAAAAGAAAGTAGCATGCATTTTTTCTAACAAGATAAGTTCTCATTATTTCCCATTTCAATTTTCTCTGTATCAAGACAGTATTTCCCCCAATAGATAGTTGAATTCTGTCATTATGACTATGCAAAAGCCAAAAGCTAACTGGTAAATCCTTTTTCCCTTGCACCTCTAATAACTACCAGGAAGAGTAGCATTCTCCTATCTTACATTTTTTTTCCTGGCACATTACCCTCCATCCTTTCCTAATGCTCTTTTCAATATATCAGGTTCTCATTTTGTATTCCCTCCGCAACTGCCTACACTCATGAGCAACCATTTATTGGCTAAGCTCATGTTGTAGTCAGCTTATAAAAATTATACCTTCTGTAAAAGGGCCATGCATCCAAATATTTATTAAACTAATTATCCGATACAAGAAATATCTTCTGCATAGCTACTTCTACCAAAATGAAGTGGTTTCACCAATCAAATTCTTGAATGACAAACCTTTATCTTGAAGCCTTGAGAAGTTTTGAACTGCTAAACTTATATTTACATATACGCCACCAAAAAAAAAAAAACAAACAAATGCCTCTGTATGAAAATGCCTTCTTGTGTAGGACAATTATTTACCCGTAGAAGTACAAGAAGCTTGCTAACAATTCCATCCAGGTACGGTACCAAAATATCTGGGGTGCAGTTTTCACTGAAATTGAGTACTGCTGAAGCAGCATGGGCCTGTAACATACAGAAGGATGAAACAATAAACCATCTCAATGAGTACATTGGAAACTTCTAGAAGATAAAATTATATGTAAATGATCTGCATGCAAGAATTTTGAATGTCATGCATGTCTGGCCAGTGGTCAATGTCAGAACTGATATGGGGGAAAGGATAAAATGTCTTGTATATAAATACAGGGTTTGCCCAACACTTGTTGAGCTTCAGGATTATTCTACGGCAGTCCAGTATAACTATTCAATCAAAACATAGTTCCATCAATTACTACAATTTCTGAACAAGAATTGCACAAGTTTCATTACATAAAAGATTTTATCTCTAATATGCACAATAACAAGACAAATCAACAAGTTTTCTGGAATCTGTATCATTTTCTAATTCAGGCTCACTAAAAGTTTAATCTGAAGTCGAAATATCTTCCAGTTCCAAAATTAATACATACCAGGGCAGGGGATAGGGGTGAGACAGTATGTGTTGGATAGGCATTATATTATTTTTATTAGCATAAATGGTTCATATTTAAACCCTCATAAATATCCAAATTTCTAATTGCTAACATTCACACCTTCACAAGTTAAAGTAGTCGGAAACACAAAAGTGGGTTTAATTTTATGAATATCATATTCAGGTACACCCAATCATTTTATACAACCACATTATGTAAACAATTCCATGACATTACAGGGCAAGATTTATCATACTGTATGCAAGTATTTCTGCAGATGGATGTCAATGATATTTGAATGATTAATTGTTGTGAAAATGAAAACCAAATATTACCAGCTTTATTCCTAAAGAGGAGGTGTTGAGTTAATGAACATATACCTATATTGAGTATAAAGCAGAGTTGCAAACCTGTACTCGTGGATTTTGGAAGTCATCCATTGCTCCAGCTAATGCAGGCAGCACTCGCTGGTGATACTTTTCTTGTAAGTTTGGGCCTAAATCCGTTGACAATTGTCCAACTGCATTAATTGCTGCCCACCTCACACGTGGGTGAGGATCTTGGAACGAATTCAATACCATTGATACCACCTGTTCGAGGTTTTGTACCATTACCTGCATCAATGAGGATATCTTAGAGAAGCAACTTGGAAGGGTATACAGCCTAGCAGATGGATAACTAATGTGAGAGGTAATGTTGTCATAAGACTATGAAAAGCAAAAACATCTACGATGATGACAAACCATTCTGATAAAACAACAATAACAAGTAAGTCGATGGCTCAAACTAAGTATCATTGTCCAGAATGATGAATTTGACAATGTGGTATAGACAGTAACAAATTAAACAATAGGTGTCTCAATAAAGCACGAGCATTGGCAAGTGAAGTTGTACCTTAGAGCACCCCTCGGCAATCTGGGCAAGGGCAATGTGCACAGCGTGGTGCTTTTGCCATTCAGGAGCAACCAAGTAAGACGGAAAGAGCTCGGAAGCAACAGGGACAATGGTATTGCCGCCCAATGAAATTGAAAGTCTGTCCAAACACTCCTGTCCAAAGCCATAATTGCTAGTCTCACCAGCATCCTCATTCTCAGTATCTGCAGTGTGCCAGTCGGGGTCGTCCTCAAGGTCCAACAACATGTTCATAAGTATGGCAAACAACCTATGAATAAACTGAGGCAACTTCCTCATCATCCCGGGGGCTCTCTCCCTGGCCTCAGCCAGAGTGATGACAAACTCAATGGCCAAATGCCTTGTACCTTCCTCGAGGGACGCAGCCTCCGCAATTTGAAGCATAGAGCCAACCACATCCACCAATTGCCTCCGCAGGAACCTCGGCTCGGTCCCGGCCAACTCGATCAGCAACTCCAGCGCCTCCTGCGCCGTGGCCTCCTGACCGCCGTTCAAGGCCTCCGTCAAAGTCTGCATCATCAAGGGCAACAGGTCCTGGAACATGTCCCTGTCGGAGGCGCTGGTCAGGCACTGGATGAAATTGACAGAGGCGCCGAGTGCTGCGATTCTGACGTCGGCGCTCTTGCCGGCGGCGTTGGACAGGCACTGGTAGAAGACTGAGTGGAGCGTAGTCAACTGCGGGACTAGGGTTTCGCCGATGTAATGCGCCAACTGCGCAAAAATCAAAAGCGCAGACTCCTGGAGCTTGGAATTATCGGAGGTGACGCAGTGGAACATGAACGGCAATAGCTCCGGCCATTGGTTATCGGGTAGAATGGCAGAAGCGAGCTCCGAAACGGTGTCGCAGAGCTTCTTGGCCATGGATTTGGTGGATTCTGATTGGAGGCAAGTGAGGAGTGCGGACTTGAGGGTCGACTGAGTGGAGGGGCTGAGGCGGGGCCAGAGGAACGAGTCGTCGCGAGTGAGCTGCCGCCGGAGGAGGATGACGGACATGGTGCGGGACTCGGGTCGGGTCGACGCCTGCAACACATGGACCAGCTTCAGTAAGAGGGCGTCCGGGTGGGCCTGCTTGCAGAGGTTGAAGAGGGCCTCGGCCTGCGACCGTTGCTCGTTGCTGGAGGACATGAGATGAGAGATTAGGGTTTCGAACTGACTCGGGTCCGGGCCAAGAATTATGGCCAGCTGCTGCTGCTGCTGCTGCTGCTGACTTGGATCGGCGGCCATCGGAGCGACTTTAATTTGCTCGGAGGGAAAGGGAAGGAGGCAAAGAGAGGGGGGAGTGAGAGGGTTTTGCTTTTTAAATACGACACACTTCTGGTCTCTCTCTCTGCGCCCTTTTTTTTTTTTTTTTCTTTTTTCTTTTTTTTTCTTTCTTGTTTATTTCCCCCTTCAAATTATCGCCACCTTCCAAATTCAAAACAGCAAGTCCATCCACGAGAGATTATTCAGAGCACCGCCGTGCACTTGCACCAATATAAATGAATGGTTAGATTGCATTAAATACACTTTTTGTTTATTAAAAATAAAATTGATAATAAATATCAAGGGTTGAGATTATTTTATAAGGGTTGGGTCACTTACACCGTCGGTGCATAGAATAATTTCCAGTCCATCCACAACCATATTACATTTTGTCTTGGACACGTTTTGTTTGACATCCAAATTCCTTAAATAAGAGCTTTACATCAAATTCACCACAAGAGAAGAATCTGATTCTACCTTAACATGATTAAAATTAAATGAGGAGGCCATCTCTAAACCCAAATACAACACCTAGATATATTTGCTATTAAAATTTTTCAAAATAGTAAGTCCATCAACAACCATATTATATATTTTGTTTTAGACGCATTTTGTTCAACTCGTAAGTGTACTTTTTAGGCCCCTTATATTGGTGTTTAAGCCCCCAAAATATTTGTCTTATAAGGTCAGTCTCAGACCAAAACACGTGCTTTTATGCCCCTCACATTTTTCCCTTAATCTGATTTTGCCCTTGCATCCTCGATCCTCTCAACGGAGAACGTGACTAATCTCTGTTCCCAATTGAATTTCAAAGTTAGCAGAAATGATGGGCTTGTTCTCTGCATTTTCCTCTTTTCAATTTTGCCTTAGCTGAGCTTCGGTTTTCTTCTATCGATGAGTTTGCATATTGTTGTTCATCTCTGAGATTGTTCATTCCTCTGAATTTGAGGCTTGCAATTCCTGATTGAGGGTTTCAAAGTTGCTTATATCTCTTATCTCCATCTTCGATTTGTGATTTTGCTTCTACAATTATTATCAAACTTTTGTGATTGTTAATCTGAGTGATCAATGTTTCAAAACTGAATAGCATGTTTTTCAAAATCACAATTCAATTCAAATTCAAGTTCTACGCTTCTTTATAATTTCATTTTGGTTATGTTGCTTTGTTGGATATTCCTATTCCAATATTGATAATTGAAATAGTGGATTGTGTTTTGTGGACAATCGACATATTGTTGGAAAAGCTACTAATATACTTGTGAATTGTTGCAAACACATTTTAGGAAAGATATTGTCAAACAAAACCTAATGTACGTGGATTGTTTGTGGGCTACGTACTTCATGTAGTTTTCCTTTTGCGCTTCCATATAAATCAAAGCTAGAAGTTGATTATGTAGTTGATAGAGCGGTAAGTCTGTGGTGCAACACACACCGCTGCCTTTTTAGTTTTCATTTTGGAGGGGTGAAATTGCCACCCCCTCTCTCTTTTTTTTTTTTTTTTTTTTTTAAAAACTACACCTTAATCCATGAATAATTTTTCAACTTTCATGGACGGGTGTGTGGTTTGTAAAAAATCACCTTCATTGAAATGCTAATTTTCGTCAACCTGCGAAATAATTTTTAGTTTTTACTAAAGCAATAGGTGTTACTCCTTGTATCTAGATTTACTAGTTTACTGGTCATTTAGACGATAAGCAATTAAAATCTTCACTTGTTACCTTCATTTTGAACTTTTAGGAGCTCCAAGTTTGACTTTTTCTTTAGTCCACTTTTTATAAAACTTCCTTTATGAAAGATGTTGAGCATGTTAAACTAAGTTTGTAGACATGTTGTAGAACGCAACAAATGGAGTTCGCATGAAAGAGTTACGATCAGAAAACTAAAAGTTACTAGTCTAGGAAACCAACTATAAATAGCAATTTTTTCACCTTCCACTTCAGGAAAGTTCCCATTTTCATCGAAACCCTAAAACCCAAATTCTCTCAAGACTTATCCAAATACCGACCTAACCCGAAACTAAGATCCGACACTATCTTCGTCTTCCGATGACCCCATAGCGTCGAACCAGTCGTGTTCGACGTTTACGTCGACCAAACCCATACCCTTCACTTGCCTCGATTTGTGTTGTGGAAAGAGAATCGAAAGGAATTGTAGTTGCAATGCAGTTTTGGACGACCGACCAAAAGTTGCAGCTCCGGCCACTGATTGGGACAAGACGTAACCCATGAAATTTGAGCTCGTTCTGATATGATTTTGAGCTTTCAAAGAACTTTTGTTTTTAGGGTTTTGGATTTTATTATTGTCAATTTATTTTCAATTCTCGAAAACAATTATTCATAATATCAATTTACTTAAGACAGTGTGTAGATCAAGCGAGGTGGAATTCGTTGGACCGTTGTCATAGCCATAATTCAGTGAGTGGACATTTGTTTATTAAATTAAATGTGCATGCTGTATTATATTTTCGAATATTAAATTCTCATATTGATTTAAATTGATAATAGTTGAGATTTGTTTTACGATTTACTTATGATTTATTGACATTGAGTTCATATTGAGTTATGGAGTATTCTCATAGTTTTTGCCGATACTTGAATTATTGGATTATTGAGAATTTCTTTTCAAAAAGTGGAGATTTAGATATATGAGTTTGGATAATTTATCGAGATTTCATGAATTATGTTTGCGGCGATCATTGATGATTTATGAAGTTATTAATGAGTTTCCTTTCCGAAAGCTTTTATTAATTACATAGTTATTTTGAATTACGAGCTACTAAGAGTTTCTTTCGTAAAGATGATGATGATTTAAAAATTATGAGGAGTTAATGAGTTCATAATTATGTAATTGAAGAGGTAAATTATGAAAGATGATGATGTTAGCACATGCATGCATTACTTGGTCGGCACTACCCTCTTAGGGATGACAAAAATCCCTAGCGGGGCGGAGCTCCATTGGATACCCGCCCCAAATGGGGGGAGAATTAGGGGACAAATGGGGAATGGGGATGGGGCGGGGATGGTATTATGATCTCCATCCCCAAACCCGCCCCAATGATATATATATATATATATATATATATTTTATAATATAAATCACAAATATATACATTTACTACTTTACTTTAATGGTGTTTGATTTTTGCACTCACCAAATTATGATTTATGAATTTAATCATGTTTTAATTTTACTTGTTGTAGATTTTGATTTTAAAAAAGGCAATATGAGAAAAAAAATTATTCTTTTTTTTAAATTCTTATTGGGCATTTGGGGCGGGTTTGGAGACTTCGTCCCCAGTGGGGATGGGGACGGGGAATCCCCAATATATTTTTATTGGGGATTGGGGCGGGGATGGGGGTGAAGAATTACCCCGGGGATGGGGATAGTATTCTGATCCCCATCCCCAACCCGCCCCATTGCCATTCCTATACCCTCTAGACGATATATTGGTCAACAATACCCTCCATAATATATATCCAGTCGGCAGTACCCTTTGATGCGTCATCTGGTCGTCAGTACCCTCCAGATGGCATGAGATGGTTAGTCGGCAGTTGCACTTCCGCATATACTATCGGAGACAATTGGATTTCGTTCCCTTGCTAGTGTTGACCACGGTTGACCTTCATTGACTATTTCGTCCTTCTGTCAGAATACTTCAATTTCCTTCATTTTTGCACAATTTTACCTCTTTTCCGCAATTTTGCTTATTTACTACAAAATAAATAAAAATTGATTAATCACATATTGATTAACTTGAGTATTAGCTTATTTTTAGTGTTTAAGATACAATTGCACGTATAGAAATACGTGTAATCAGTAGTACCCTCAAGCCATCGCCTCTTCATATTTCAATCAGCAGTATCCTCTGATGCATCACATGGTCGACAATACCCTCTAGGTGGCATAAGATGACTAGTCGGCAGTACCCTCTAGTCATTGCACATTTTATCATGTGAGAATTTGGAATGATTTTGAGTCATCGAGTATTTTTGAATTCATTCATAGTACCTTTTCAGAAATCTTTATTAGAGGATTTGAAATGGACTTTGAGTTGATAACAACAATATCTTTTGAGATTTTAGTTCCAAAGAATGATTAAAAGTATTTTCATAAAACTTACTGCATCTTTGGTTTTTATTGATAGTGAAAATTGGGAAAGCATTAAATTTTATTTTATTTCGATAAAATTATTTATTTTTCCTCCACTCACTCTAACAATTTTCCTAAATGTTTTTCTCGTGGGTTTTTCAGTTTTTCGTTGCTCAGATTGTAAATTAGTTGAGGTCGAGCGTGCGTAGGAGTCAAGGCATAGTGTCCACCACTTTCGACTTGGTTGTAGATTATATGTTTAACATACTCGTACTTTATATTAGTTCATTATCTAGATTGCTCTGATGACCAGCTTTCAGTTGTATTTGTATAAAGATTGAAATTTGAGATTGTGTTTAAGTTTACTGGTATTTAACTTGGTGGAAATTGAACCTTGGAGGAGAGCATGTAGGGTTATTGGAGTCATAGTTTTGGTTGGCAATTGTAGAAGTGTTAAATTGTTCAAGGTTTCAGTAGTCCACTTTTAGGGTAAATTCTGCTAAATTTTTGGGAAGATTTCCTCTAAAGTGGACCACACATGACCACTTCGGATTTCATAGTGAAATCTGGGGCAAGTCTTGTCAATAGATATGGCAATAGCTTTTTATAACTATTATAGTAGCCTTTGATAACTTTGGTAGTAGCTTTTTGTACCTGTGTCAATACGCAATAGTTTTTCAGGTTGTTCCCAGTGTTTTTAACTTTTTATTTTTATTTCTGATTATCTAGCTAGTCGTTAGCCAAATAGTTACCCTCAAGTATAAGGGATATAAGTAATAGTGTAGAGATTTAAGAAATGTTCTCTAAGAGCAAGTGCACCCGTAGTCAAGAAAAGGCAAAGTCGAGAAGTCAAGAATTCGACCAGTCAAGTTACTATTCACTGCCACTGGACATAGGTTTACACCCGTTGTTTTTCTTGCCCGGTCAACACTGTTCATTATTATATAATTTTAGGGGAGTCTCAAAAATCGACTTTTTACACATACATAATTTGGGAAAACTTCCTTCATGAAAGTTATAGAGATCGTCGATACGATCTCGTGCATACATGGAACACAATATTCGGAGTTTGTATGAATTTATTATGAATTTTTGAAATCTGAAAATTTTTTATAAATAGCAAAAAAAAAAAAAAATCTTTAAAGGACAAAAAATTTTCTTTTTTGCATTCCCCCCCCCCCCCCCCCCCCCCCCGGTTCTCTCTCTCTCGCAGCTGCTCAGAAACAAAGACCCCATGGCCGAACAAGAACTTAATGTCTAACAAATCCTACTCTTGGTTTGTTTTATGAATCTTTCATCTCTTCCTTTTCACTTCCGTTCCTTAATCACAACCCTCATCCACTACAGTCGTCAAAAACACCTCCAAGACGGCAAAGCTGCACCAGACTTGTCGGGTTTAGTCCGACCCGACCCGGATTGTTCTCCGTTCTCCGGCGTCCTCCGGCCAAGGACCCGGCCCCCCCCCCGAGGTCGCCTCACCTACTCCGGCCGCTCCGTGGCGTCAGCCCACGCAGACGCTGCCCCAGGCCAAGATCGAAGCAACCCAGGCGGGTTTGCTTGCTGTTACTGCTTCAGTTCCACGATGGTGCTGCCCCCGAGGTCGGCTCACCTCTTCTCTCTCCTCCTCCTGTCACCCACGTTTGGGTGTGGGTCGAGCTGGCACAAGCCTTGGCTGGGCAAGGAAAATGTCATGGGTATGACTATTTTCTTGGCTGTAGTCAAGAGGGGGTGGGTTTTGCCCGGTCAAAAAACCAACGGTGCAAGTAGGGAAATGGAGAGCAAGGTCACCACATCAGATTTTTCTTGACTATGACTATGACTATGACCTCCGGTGGACTTGTTCTAACCCACGAGGATTTGATTCCTTTCACTAGCTAGGATGTTAACCTAAGGAGGGCTAGAATATGCAAATGTACAATCACAAACCTCAATTCACAAGGAAATCTAGGCTCATGGTGAGTATGTGCATTGTGATGTTAGTGAAATTGTTTATTGGATAGAGTGATAAACCAAATAAAAATAAATGCTCAAATATAAACTAAACTACTAAACTTGGAGGGGACTGCCGACCAGACTTACCTGGAGGGGACTGCCGACCAGGTAATGCATGCATGCGCTGAGTTATTTACCTCTTCAATAAACTGGAATCAAACTCTCTCAAATAATTGCTTTCAAAAAGAAACCCTGTAATGCCCTGGAAATTCGTATTTATTTTTCGAGGATTTTTTGGAATCTAATTTGTGGTTATTGGACGGTTTCGTGGCTCGTGGATGTAGCGGAAGTGTTTCGGATGAATTTTTATTCGGCAAATATGACTTTAGGGGTGGTGCAAAGGTTGACTTTTGATATGTTGAGATTCTCCAAGAACTTCCTTCATGAAAGTTGTAGAGCGCGTTGATACGAGTTCGTGGACATGTGGAACGCATCATTCAGAGTTCGTATGAGGAAGTTATGGCTTTCGGCAAAAGTTTCCATTTTAGTATAAACAGAGGATTTCCGGAAATTATTTCATAATTTCATTTCCTTTTCCGGAAAGTTTCTTCTCTCTCTCTTCTCTCTCGACTTCACCTTCAGAATCAAAGTTTTTCGACTGACCCGACCTGACCCGGCTTTTCAGGCGAACTCCGGCTGTCTCCGACGACCAAACTCTCCAGATCAGTTTGTCTCCTTGCTCTGGTCGTCCCTCTGGCATCCTCTAGCGGCGATTCTCACCCACGACTGAGCTAGAAGGCGACAAAGATTCGTGTATTCGGACCCGATCAGTTCTCCGATCTCCGACGTCGATAAGGCTTCAAGTCTTCTTGGTTGAGCAGCTTTTTGGATCAATCTGTGGTGGTTGTTTGGATCTATTCACGTGAAACTTGGTTAAATTAGGATTGAACAGTAATCAATGGATTATGAGGTAGTTTTTGACCCTTTATGCTTGTTTTCTGACTTCGAGCTAGTTATGAAAATTTACAAGCATGCTTAGATGAACATTTTTTATGTTGGGAGTTTTGGGAAATAATGAGTTTTGGCCAGCGGCGGTGCGTTACCTCCTGTGGTGGCATTCCGGAGGTGTTCTGGCCATCTAGGGGATTGTTTTTGGTATTACATATGTTCTACTCGTTAATACGAGTGTTTTGATAAATAATATGTAAATTTTGGAGTTCGAATGGATTTGTTATGATTTTTACCATTTCATATCAGTGAATTTATTCAATCCTTGAGGATTTAAGCGAATCGACTTGTGGTTTGGACACATCGATCGTGGAAGTGTTCCGAAGACTTTGGGAGGTCTCGGAAGTGGTTTTGCCTAAATTTGGCTTTACCTTGAGATTTTGGTTCGATTTAGGGTTTTGAACATTATTCCTTGTGTTTCATTTACTGAATCAGAGCTGTAATTTCTTAGGTACGTGACGAAGTATTCCTTGGACAGCTATTTTGGGTGGTTGGGCTGCCTTGTTCTGTATTGAAACGCAGCAGGAGTTTCGAGGTGAGTAATCGCACAAGGTTCATTAATGAACGGAAAACCTTTATTTTTTTTAGAGTTATTTAGTAACTGCAAACTATAGTTGGTATTAGTAGGCAGTCCTGAGTGGATGACTACGTATATATATATTTACGTGAAAAATATATGTATTTGTGGGTTTTGTGGATTTATGAAAACAATATGCATGAAATGATGTTTTTTATTGTTTTGGGTTGTGGCTTTTGGAAAACAAATAATTGTGGAAATGTTGATTTCGATTTGTTTTGAAAAGCGTTGAGATTTGTGTACGAAAACAATATGCATGGATTGATGCTCTTTTATTGTTTTGTGTTATGGCTTTTCGGAAAATAATGATTATGGAAATGTTGATTTTGATTGTTTTGAAAAGCGTTGCGATTTGTGTAACATATATTTTGGGTCTAGTGTGACTCCTTTAATGTTTTGCTCCAAGGGACTGTGCAGCCCAAGGAACGAAGGTCTATGACCTTGGGCAGAATATCAGGTAATCACGTCTTTGGCCGGACGAGTGGTTAAGTTTCAGTTAGAGCTCTAATCTGTCTGCCATATAGGTGATTCATGGGGTAACGGGAATTGGTTATTGATAACTCATGACATTACGTGTTTTTAGGGAACAAGGTGTGAGTTGCTTCCTTATTAACGGTTTTTAAGGGGACAGGGTGCAAGTTGTTTTCCTTATTAACGATTTGATAGAAATCAAGGTGTGAGTTGCTTTCTATGGTACGATTTTGGTACAATTGATAGAAATCAATTTTGGTACAATTGATAGAAATCAAGGAGTGAGTTGTTTTCTATATTTTATTGATAGAAATCAAGGTGTGAGTTGCTTTCTATGGTATGATTTTGATACATTTGATAGAAATCAAGGAGTGAGTTGCTTTCTATGTTATATTGATAGAATTCAAGTGTGGGTTGTTTTCGATGGTACGATTTTGGTACATTTGATAGAAATCAAGGAGTGAGTTGCTTTCTATGTTATATTGATAGAATTCAAGTGTGGGTTGTTTTCTATGGTACGATTTTGGTACAATTGATAGAAACCATGGAGTGAGTTGTTTTCTATGTTTCGTTTTAAAATGAACCAAGGTGTAAGTTGCTTTTTTATTTTATTTCGATTTGACAGGAAATTAAAGTGTGAGTTATTCTCCTTTATTTCGTGTTTTAAGGAATCAAAGCGTGAGTTGTTTTCCTTATTTCTAGTGTGAGTTGTGTTAACTGTTTTGAGTTACTCATAAGGGCTTGCAAAAGCTTATTGGGTTTGTTGTGTGGCAACCCGGTGCACTATTCAAATGGTGTAGGGGTTAATCCTGCAGGTTAGGATCATCGGGGCTGAAGCTGAGGTAGCGTCTTTGCAGCTTTAACGTAGGAAACCATTTTTGTAACTTTACCGTTGATAAGGACTTCCGTTGTAGTAAACTCTGAGGAGCATTTACGTTTTATTTTGCTGTTGACAATTTAATTCGTAAGCTTATGTAATATATGACTCTGTGGAGCGGGTCAATATTGACATAGTGGGTTCAGGGCATCAATATGTACTTGGGTTAAAAGGGAAAAAGTTTCTAGGTATTTTGTATTTATAATTATGGGATTGTATATCGATTTTTATTTGTGTTAAAATCAGGGGCGTGACAAACCCAATATTAATTAAATAAATCATCCATAAATCGTCGAAAGCATAAATCAAGAAATCTAGATAAATAACTCAATATCTCAATAATCCTTGAAATTTCTTAATTCTCATAATATTTTCTCAATCAATCACTTTCTGAAAACCACTTCTCATAGCTCAAAAATAAATAAATGCTTCCGAAAAAGAAAACTCAATATTAATTCCATAAATCCTCAATAATCACCGGAAACATATTTCATAAATCCTGATAAATCAAATACTCAAAAATTATCATCATGCCACTAAATATAATTTAGAAAGTTCTGATAAATCAACAATTAAAGGGAATCAGTATATCGTAAAATCACATATTAAATCTCAATCGGAACATAATAAAATAAATCAAATACTGCATGCATAATTATTTAAAATCAAATGTCCACTCACAGTACTATTTAAGCGACCACGCAACCAGTTTCATTCGTCGAGTAGTAGTTCGGTACGTCGCCCTGTACACAATTATAATTCATGAATAACAATCCGAAAATTAAATATGATTCCCATATCATATCCCATAAATCAACATTTCCATTTCTTCCCCGATTTAATCAAAACTTCACCATTAACACCAATTCATTAATTTAAAGGTTCTAGGGCAGAACCGAGAGAAACTCGATGGTCGGATTCTCGTAACTCAATAACCAAACTATCAAACTTCAGAAAATCAAAATCAATATCAAACCTCTCTGTGTTCCACCAATAATCATATCTACATGTTCTTTAACTCACAATTGAATTATCTAGCCAAAAACCGAATTTCAAAACCGGCCCTACGTGCCACCAACAGTGGCGGCGCGTGGGCCCCACGCCCCGCCATCCAACACCTAGTCCGGTCACCAAATTTCATCCACAGTATCGTCTCATCATCCTCAACATCTTTTATAACTACAACATTGATCAATTTCAAGTGTAGAGGGCCGATTTTACCTCAATTCTGAAACCCCTAAATTTGGCTCAAATATTCGATTCTCCTTCCTCCAGCTGAATTGAAGCAAAAAAAAATTAGTGGCTTATGATCGTTGAGAGAGGACCTAAAAAGCCCAGATGGTGGCGCCGCCTACAATGGCCGGAAAATCATGAATCGATTGGAAAAACCGAAATTGAGCTAGCCGGAGATTGAGCTAAATGCGCCGTCTACCACCATTAACGTTGTACGCCACTACCACAGGGAGGAAGAGGAAGATGAGGCGGTCCAGGAATGGTCAGTTTCACGGCCGGGGGTGGCCGGAAAAGTCACCGGTGAAGCCGGCAAGCTTGCTACCATTTTCCCTTTCTCTCTCTTCAGGTTCTCTCTCTCTCTCTCTCTCTCTCTCTCTCCTCAGCTTCCCAAAAGGGAAAGCCCGAAAATAGTGACTTCCCATTTGGGAAACACCCCAATATACCACAAAACCTCTTAAATTTACAAAATTGCCACTGTGTTTCAACCCCCATAACTTGTTCGTTACAACTCTGATTTTAACGTGCCACATGTCAACAAACTCGATTTAACGTCCTCTAAGACTTTCATGAAGAATGTTTTCTCAAAAACTGATCCGAACAAAACGTCACCTTTTAGGGCCCCTAAAAGGTTGAAACAGAGTCAAAAGTAAATGTGAATGTCGTTTACCAATCGAAAGACTAGTAAACCGGTAAATTTACATTCGGGACGTTACATGGTCACTCCAGATGTTGTTCTCAGCAAGTGTTCCGAACTCTGGAATAACCTTAACAAAGTCATCAATATGACCAAGTTGGCAAACAATTGGTTTTCTTTTGAGTTCAACAATGAATAGGATGTCCTCTTCATCCTTGCAATAGGCCTTGGTACATTAGGAGCAGGCTTTTCAGGATCCAAAGAGGGACCCTAGAGTTTGATGCCACAACCACTATTATCGACCGCTTAATGTTCTGGGTCAGACTACCCAATCTGCCTCTACCTCATTGGAACTAGTCCTCCCTCAGGCACCTAGGACAGTATCTTGGTAGTTATGTTCTGGCTGATGAGCTCACCATATCAGGCAAGAAAATGATGTTTGCAAGGATCAAGATTGAGCTGGATCTGCGCTACCCTCTGAAAAGAATGGTCTTGGTCAATAATTCATATGGTAAGTCTCCAACATTTGTTTTGGTCTCTTATGAAGTAATTTTCGAGGTGTGTTTTAGATGTGGCCTCTACCGCCAAAAGAATCACGTCTGTCCTCGAAGAAATATTAAGGACAGTTTTTTCATGGTTGAAAGAATGGAGAATGAGCAGGTGGTTTATCCAGCAGACATGGCTAATAATGAGTTCATTAAGCCTCTACTTTCAAATGATATCTCTATCATCTTCCCACAACCAATGTTCAATTATTATGATGCGGCAAATTATGGAACCAATACGGGAACCTTTTCTTCAAATGCTGGAGATCAGGATCCGGATCAAGACCATGGTTCTTGGAAGATCGTTTCTCTGAGGGAAAAGGGGAAAGGTCAGTTTTTTCCAAAGAATGGTGGCTTACAACAAAGTCCCAACACTGCCAAGCCTAAAGGATCAAATGTCGTTCTCTCGGGTGTCTCCTTTAAGGATGTTGCTGCTGGTACTTCGGCTGCTATACTCGTTCTTGCGGCAGCCAAACATAAGGATGTTGTTGTTCTCTCCTCAGACTCCTCTTAAGAGGTGGATAAGTACCTTGATGCATTCGAAGTCCCTAAATTTGGGGATATTGATGCTCTCCTAAAAGATGAGGCTAATTTCCCTATTCCTAGCTCTAGTGGTGCCAGTCCTGTGGCCCCGAGCTCCAAAAAATGAACTAGGCAGATGTTAGAACTTATGGAAACTAGTGAGAGCCAAGATTTAGGATCAACCTCCAACCACTCTGTTAAGCCATGCGATGCCTAAGTTGGAATAGCCAAGGTAGTTCCTGTTCAGGGTTTCTAGCTCAGCTTCAATACTATGTGATTGGACTGCAGCTAGATGTTTTGTTTGTCCTGGATACCAGGACACCTGACATTAGTTAGGTTAATAAAATTTCTTCTCGTTTTTCTTTCTATTTTGATAAGTGTGATTATGTGCTCTCTGATGGACAATCTGGTGGACTCCTTTTACTTTGGAACTCTTCTACTGTTAACCTTTCTGTTATTCATTACCATGAGCGATTTATTCATTGCAGTATTATGGACTCTGTAAAAAAATTGACTTGGTTTGTTACTTTTCTTTATGCGTTTCCTCAAAAACAATTGCAAAATCAACTTTGGAATGATATTGGTTCTCTGCAACCCACTAATGGAGATCCTTGGATTTTAATGGGTGATTTTAACAACATTGTTTCTGCCTCTGAGAAGTGTGGGGTTTACCTCCGTATAATATTTACATGCAAAATTTCATTAACTTCCTGAACAGCTTAAATATGATTTCTTTATGTGCTAAGGGTATTCCCCTCACTTGGTCAAATAAACACTAAGATCAGACAGTTATTTATGAAAGACTTGACAGGGTTACTACTAACCCAAGTTGGGTTCAAAATTTCCAGAACTTTTCTCTCCAGAATCTGCCAATTGTGGGATTAGATCATGGTCCCATTTTGCTTAGTACTTACTCAAAACAACAACTAAAAGCTCGCTCTTTTAAACTTGAAGCGGTTTAGTTTGATCATCCTGATTTTGTCAACATTGTTAAACAATCTTGGAATGTTGATTATGATATTGACCCATTTAAAAATTTCTTAACTGTCACAGGTGCTTTTACCCACAAACTGGCCTTTTGGAGCAAGGAGCAATATGGAAAGCTTTTCAGGAACTTTAATATTTTATACATGATCTTATTTTTTAACAGAACTAGTTAATTATAATGATGTTTCCTACCTCCAATTTTCTACAAAACAAGGTTCTAAATCTTACTCACTCTTTCTTACATTTGGAGAAAGCAGAAGAACTTTATTGGGCACAAAGGGCAAAAGCCAATTGGTTATCCCTGGGGGATAAAAATACCATATTCTTTCTGACTCAAGCGAGTCTAAGGAAAAGCATAAACAAAATCCTTAAGATTAAAAACAATCTGGGATATTGGTTTGATAGTCATGATGATATTAGTAATGTTTTTGTTCAGGAATTCCGGGACAAATTTAAAGCTTCTAGTTGTTTTAAAGTGCAGACAGCCTTTAATTTTACTGAGGTTATTGAACATGTTATTGGAAACGCAAATAATGACTCACTTATGAAACCAGTTACCCTGGAAGAGACCCAGTGACAGAACCTGACCCAAGTTTCACCCCGAAACCAGGATACGAGCCTGTAGGGCCCACTCTAAGTGAAATCCTACCAAAAAATCGGCAGAACCTACCCTAAAATGGACTACCCAAAAATTTACAAAACCTGGACATGATTAAAATTAAACTCCTACTCAAATACACATTCCAATATTTACATTCCAAGTGTATATGTTACATTCAGAAATTACGAATTCCATCACAACTTCAACACGATAACAAATTCTTAGGCAATAGCATTCGCCAAATTTAAAAGGGTTATCAGAGCAATTCTACATAACTAAGCCGATATCATACAAGGTAGGTTAAGTAATAACCTACGGACAAAACGGAAGCGCTGATTCCTATGCCTCGAGTTCCCGGACAAGATCTCGGCAAATCTGAAATCTGGGCATTTGAAACCGAATGGCCCAGGGGGAAAACATTTAAAATCCGTTAGAGGAGTGGACAAAAATGAAACAAGCTAGTTATGAAACAATTAATTGAATGCTTCCCCATTTTCTTGTTAACAAAATCCGGCATGCAGCGAGATTTACAAAACGTTTCCAACTCAATCCTTTTTGAATTATCCTTTTTAAGAAAACTCGTTCAATGACTAGAGAGGACTGCTATTTAGTCATCTCATGCCATCTGGAGGGGACTGCCGCCCAGATGACCCATCGGAGGGGACTACCAACCGGAATGTAGGAGGCAGTGGTTAGAGATGATTGCCTACTAACCATAGGTAGTTAGAGGGGACTGCCGACTAACTACCTCATCTGGAAGGGATTGCTGACCAGACTATTACCTAGAGGGGACTGCCGACTAGGTAATTTACGCATGAGCCCAAAATAGCCTCCTTGCTAACTCGTTTCTTTAAACACATTTCTTTCCACGAAAACCTCGTTATTTCAACAATAATCAAGTTATAATTTAATGTCATGCTGCATGCATCATTTAAATAAAATAAAGGTCCACTCACCGGTGAATCTCGCAGCTAATCCTGCTACCTGCCCATGTCCTCCTCGCTCGAGGGCTCAGTACGTCCTGTAATAATTGGCAGGATATAATTAACCGCAATAAGGAATTAATCTAAGAAACAAAGCTTAATCCTTCGAAAATTATTACTCATTACACATAATTCTTCTAACGACCAGATTCTCCAATTTAGGATTCAATTCTCGAATTTCAGAATTTTCTTAATGATTTCCACGTCCTTAGTAAACTTTAACCTTCACAAGGATCGATTCGATAACTTAGCCAATTTAATTTCAATTCCTTAACCATAATTAACCACCAAATTATAAAATAATTCCCTTTCCGAAACTTCCAAATTCTTTCTTAATTTTTCCTTTCCAATTTACAACCCCATCTCCAATCCTCAACCAACAATTAGTCAACAAGGTTATAAATACATTTTCTTCCAAATTTCCAATTTCTCCTTAATATCCTATAACCCATTTTACTTCTCCAACCTCCCAACGATCTCAACCCAAAATTATAATCATAACACCCTTCAAACCACATCCAACATCAAAATATTCAAAAACAGTGACAAACAAGGGTTCCCAACAATTAGTATAATTTAACAACTAAAATAAAGCATTTCTAATGAACTGATGGAGCCTCTACAGGCCACCAACAGTGGGCGCATGGCATTCACGCACCTCCATCCAACACCCAAAACCGGCCACCAAATCTCACCTACACTATCTTCACAACAAGCCCAACAATTTATATACCTGCAACAACAACCAATTCTAAGCAGAAATAGCCAGAATTTCACTCCAAAATCAAGAAATCTGATGATTATTGTTCATCACCACTGTTCATCATCAATCCCACTTCCTCTGGCCACAACAAACTCCAACAAGGTTGGAAACATGCTTAGCACTTCACCAGCAACCAAAACCCCAAAGGAATCCGGCCGAAAACCGGAGATCGAATCAAATCTCCGATTTCCCATTTTTGGGAATTTCTCTTCAAATCTCCAAAATCAAAGCTACCCAAGGTGAAAAACTTACATGAATAGGGAAAGGAGGAGGAGAGGATCATGCATGGTGAACGACATGCCTTGGGTTGGCCGGACGGCGACGAATTTTGTCAGAGAAGGCTCGGAGGCGAAAGAAAAAGAAAGGGGGAGGGAGAGCTCGGGCTTGTCCCGATTTTTCCTTGATCTGTCACTTTCTCTCTCTTCCCAAAATGGAAAACCTCCATTTAAATGTCAACCATGAATAGTTAATTTTCATTTGGTCATAACTTTCCCGTAGAAACTCCGATTTAAACAAACTACGTGCCCACGAACTCGATTTTACGTATACTACGACACTCTGAAGGAAATTTCCTAACTTAACAGACAAAAGAAAAAGTCAACTCCTCGGTCAATAATGGTAAAATGTAACTAGTAAAAATTTTAGGGTACGGGGCATTACACCCAGTCTACTATTTCGGCTATTGGGGGTCTTAAGGCGCCAGGTCCTGATGGAATTCATGCACTCTTTTACCAGAAACACTAGAGTCTAGTTCAGGAAAAAATCAGTAAGATGGTTATTGATGTCTTTTAAAATAATACTTCCTTATAGCCTATTAATCATACTAATATTGCTTTGATTCCTAAAGTTGATGTTCCTGAGATTGTCAATCATTACAGACTAATAAGCTTGTGCAATGTTTCTTACAAGATCATTTATAAAATTCTGATCACTAGACTAAAACCCTTACTAGAGAATTGCATATCTAAAAAACCAGGGAGCTTTTGCACCGGGTAAGAATATTACTGATAACATCTTGATTGCTCATGAATTGTTCTCCTCTTTCAATAAGAAAAAAGCTAATTCTGGGGCCATGGCTTTAAAGCTGGATCTAGAAAAGGCTTATGATTACTTAGACTGGAATTATATATGCATTTGCCTTCACAGATTTGTGTTTTGCTCACAGCGGATAGATCGTGTTATGAATTGTATTACTTCCACTACCTTTTCCATCCTGATTAATGGTAAGCAAGAGGGTCACTTTGTCCCTTCTACAGGAATTAGGCAGGGTGATCTTCTTTCCCCCTATATTTTTATTCTTTGTATGGATCCTTTCATTCTAAATCTAACTGCTGCCACCAGCAAGTCCAAGAATCATATAGGCATTCTTTCCTCTCCCAACGGTTTTAGAATTTCAAATTTGCTATTTGCTCATAATTGTTTGATTTTTGCTAGGGCCTCCAACAAAGTGGCTAGTTATTTAGCAAGTTTCTTGCCGACTTTTGCCTGGGCTTCAGGTCAGAAAATTAAGTATGATAAGTCCTCTATATTTTACTCTATTGGAATCACTAATAGAACTAAAAATGATATTACAAATAGACTGCAAATACAACATAGATCAACTATAGGTAAGTACTTGGGAATACATAACATTGTTTTTTGGAAAGATCTGTTGAATGCTAAGGAGCTGTTAATAAAGATTTCCAGTAAGCTTAATAGCTGGAAGAAGGGTACTCTTTATAGAGCTGGTAAGTTGACTCTAATCAATTCTAACGTTTCTGGAATACCTAACCATGTTCTTTCTTGTTTCAAATATCCTGGTAAGGTCACCAAAATTATAGATTCTGAAACTCGAAAGTTCTTCTTGGGGCATGATACTTGCTCCCCCCCCAGTAGCTTGGAGGCATGTCTGTAAGCCAAAAAGCCTTGGAGGGCTTGGTATTAGACCAGCTGCTTATTTTAATAAGGCTGCCCTTGCAAAACTAGGATGGAAAATAATTTCTGATTATAATAACTGGTGGGTTGATATTGTTCGTAGGAAATATCTCCGAAAGCACTCCTTTTTTGACCAAAAGCCTAGAGCTAATCACTCTATGGCCTGGAGAGGAATTCTAGATAGCAGAGATATTCTAAATGAGGGTATGTGGTGGATTATAGGTAATGGAACAACTGTGAAATTTTAGACTTTCAATTGGGCCTATCATTTCCCTTTGTTTAATCTTTTGCCTCAAAATCTTACAGACTCTATTGATCTGAATGAGGATGTTAGTGATTATATTATGAATGGTTGCTAGAATATTGCAAAACTAAATCTTGTTTTACCTCCAGAGGTGGTTAATAATATCTCTGGTATTCCGTTACCAGCTTCCTTTATTTCGGATGAATTTGTTTGGGGCCCTACCCGTAATGGTAAATTTACAATAAAATATGCTACTTGGATGTAATGTGATTGGACTTCTCCTGTGGAGAGAGGTAAGATTATGAATAATATCTGGAAATTGTGTATCCTACCTAAGGCTAAAAATTTTTCCTGGCTTCTGACCAGGAAGAGACTGAAAACAAGATCTAGAATTGCTCGTTTTAATCCCGATTTTATTGCATCTTGCCCTTTTTGCTACACTGGGGTTGAGGATATAAACCACCTCTTTCTCTCTTGCCCCTTTGCAACAAAAGTTTGGCAGGCTGCTAGGTTGAATATTTAAGATATTACCTGCTTTGATGACTGGTTCCTTTCTTGGTTTAAGTCTGGTTTTTGTAAGCAAACTACCGAGAATAGGATTTTAATTTGTTGGAAAATCTGGGAGGCCAAAAATAATTTGATTTTCAGACAAAAAACAACCCCCCTTCTGCTGTTGTTTTTTTGTCTACCATTACAGGAAACGATTGTAGATTGTTGAACCGGTGTCCTAGCCAACAACAGAGTTCTTATCCATCCAACATTAGATGGGTGCCCTTCTTCAAGCTTAACTTTGATGGCTCGGTTATCAAAAATTCTTCTGCTGCAGCCGGGTTCATCATTAGAGACCATGAAGAAGCTCCAATTTTTTTCGGCTCAAGGAATTTGGGATTTGCCTCTGTCCCTGTTGCTGAAGGAAATGCTCTCCGAGATGACCTCTATCATGCCTATCTCCTCGACTGTAAGAAGATTATGGTAGAAGGAGATTCTAAGCTCCTAATTGATGCTGTTAATAAACATAATTTGCTGCGTTGGCGCCTCAGAACTTTGGTAAGAGACATCCTCAAACTGGCAGCCACCTTTGATCACGTTTCGACCATATTCCCCGTGAGGCTAACTTTGTAGCTGATGCAATTGCAAACCAAGGTCATCGTCAGAAGAACCCAGTTACCTGGAAAGAGAAGCTTCCTTTATCTGCCCTCTCAGCGTTCAATTTTGACAAGTTTAGTCTTGGTTGTAATAAGGGTTTCTCATTGTAATTTCTTTTTTCCTCCTCACAAAAAAAAATAAAAATCTAAGTACGACACATTTTTATTTATTGAAAGGTAATTTTATTGACTATAAAGGATTACATCTAGATAGGGACTTATGCTCAACGGAGGACCCCAAGCAAAACAACTAGTTTTCAACAATTAAGTCATAAAGCCACAAAGGCCCCTGCTCCTTACAGTACCAAGCTTGTGGCAAAGTCAGCGCGGATCTGGCCAAGTGATGGGCTATGGCATTAAAGTGCTTCTTCACATGCTTCCAAGACACCAATTCAAACTCATGCATCATCAATCTCACTGCATCTAATACTCCTCCAATCTCGCTAAGGTCCCAACCAACAACCTTTAGTCCATTAAGCACATTAAGGGCATCTCCTTTTATTACAACACTCTGAACCCCCAACTCCTTGTAGTAGTTAAGCCCATGCCACAACGCAAGAGCTTCAGTTGCTGCCGGAGTGAGAAGCAGGAGCTTCAGTTGCTGCCGGAGTGAGAAGGAAAGGTAATGGCACCGATAAAGCCCCCAAAAGACTCCTATCTGACCGCAACACCACAGCTCCCAAACAGACAATTCCAGTATCTTTATTCACAGCCCCATCAAAAAACACAGCTGGATTAGAATTATTACTAACCTCAATAGCCAACTCACCCACTCGTGTCACACTTGTAGCAGCAGCAAAGTTGCTACCCATTAACTTGGATAACTCTTCATGCCACTCAAGACACCGTTGAACAAGGATCAGTGGGTCCAATTCAGGTTTTCCATGTAGTACATCGTTCCTACCCTTTCAAATCCACCAAGAAAGCAGCCCAAACAGTTCCACCTCTTTGTTTGTACCTGTTGCAGCCACTCTATGAACCAGGTCAATAAACATGCGTTCTCGCCAACAGTTCACAACCCCTCCCAACCAAGTAATTTTTCAAACCTTCCGAGCCTTCTGACACTCCCACAAGCTATGCAAAACCGATTCCTGTGCCACACCACACCTCCCACAGACATCAGATGAGCACACTTTGCGTTTAAACAAACGCTCAGCACAAGGTAAGAATGCATGGCAAGCTCTCCAAAGAAACAACTTGACTTTTTTTGGGACCGAAAGACCCCAGCTAATACTCCATATATTTTTGGAGTTTGAAACAGCATTCTCACCACTACAAGCAGTATGTATCTCCACCCGCTTTAATTCCATCCCTAACCAATAGCCTGACTTCACAGTATAATAACCATCCTTTGTGTAGTGCCATATAGCCACATCTCCCCCACTTCTTTCACAAAGAGGAATAGATAAAATTTTCTCCACATCCACTACAAGAAAGTTGCTACGAATAAAATCTATATTCCACATACTTGGTTGCACCATCAGCTGATTCACCGTCGTATTACTCTCCAAAAATCTGGGCGTAACCACCCGAAAAGACCAAGGTTCAGGTAGCCATTTGTCTTCCCATATCCGAATTGCTGCTCCAGTCCCTACTCTCCACCGAATACTAGCACACAGTAGCTCCTTTTCCCATACCAAACTCCTCCAGATGAAGGACGGTTTTGGACCAACCGACGCAGCTACCCAATCACCCCTATTTACATATTTTGCCTGTAGTACACGGTTAACCAAAGATCCTGGATGTAGAACAATCCTCCAAATGGTCTTTGCGAGTAGCGCTTGATTAAATCACACAATGTCTCTGAACCCCAGGCCTCATTCCGTCTTATTCTTGCAAAGCATATCCCATTTGCACCAGTGGATACTCCTCTTCTTCCCACCTGATTCCCACCAATATTTAGCTACCTTTGACTGATAAGTACAACAAATACCTTTGGAAAGCCTGAAGACCGACATGGTGTAGGATGGTATAGCCTGGGCAACTGCTTTCACTAACACCGTTTTGCTAACCTTAGACAATACCTTTGATTGCCATCCCTGCAAGTGATGATCAAGATGGTCATGAATCTTTTTGAACATTTCCTTCATATTCCTCCCCGCAATAGTACTTTTCATGAAAAGGAACTACTGGGACCCCTGAGAAATCAGCAAGAGAACTTTCTTGTGCTTGCACCAATCCTGGACCAAAAGAAATGGGCGATTTCTGAAAATTAATTTTCTGCCCTGCAACACTCTCATACAATAATAGACATTGCTTCAGATGGGTCACTTCCTGCATCTCCGCTCTCCCAAACAGTACACTATCATCCCCAAACAAAACATGAGAGATAGTTGGATCCCCTTCACTCACTCTAGCCCCATGAATGAAACCATCCTTATCCGCCTTCTGAAATAAACCAGTGAGACCCTCCGAACAAAGGAGGAAGAGGTATGGTGATAATGGATCACCTTGCCTCAAGCCCCTAGATGGCCGAAACTTTCCCATCGCATTCCCATTCCATAAGATATTCAAAGAGACAGATTCCACACATCGCATAACAAGCGAGACCCACTTCTCACAGAATCCCAGCCTTGACATAATGTTTCAAAGAAAAATCCACTCAACTCTGTCATAAGCCTTACTTATATCCAATTTGAGTACACAAAACGGATCCTCACCTGTCTGCTTATTCCAAATGGAATGTATCACCTCAAATGCCGTAATCATATTGTCATGTATACATCGTCCCGGATCAAAAGCGCTTTGAAAGCTAGAAATTACCTCAGGAAGCAGCCCTTTTCATACAGTTTACCATTGCCTTTGAAATCAACTTGTAGAGAACATTACATAAACTGATCGGTCAGTAGTTTGTGACATTCTGTGGGTTTTCCACCTTTGGTATAAGCGCCAAAAGAGTATGGTTTAAATCCCCCAAACTAGCGCCATCATTCTGAACTTGTAAACAGAACTTACTGACCTCCTCTCCCACCACTTCCCAATACGTCTGGTAGAATCTAGCAGAAAATCCATCTTCCCCTGGTGACTTATATGGCCCCATCTGCTTCAGAGCTTCTTCGATATCTAATCTGGTGAAAGGCTTCTCCAATTTACCATTCATTTCCTCCGTAACTTTCTGAGGAATAGCATCTAAAACTAACTCCATATGACGACACCCCTCAGAAATGAATAAGCTAGAGAAATGATCTCTGAAAGCCTTATGAATCTCCTCCTCATTCTCTTGCCAGACACCCTCCCTACTATTAATTCCCAAAACGCGGTTTCTTCTACCTCTCCCCTTTGCATAACCATGGAAAAATTTAGTATTGCGATCCCCTTCTTCCAGCCATGAAACTCTGGAACGCTGCTTCCAAATTGATTCCTCAATTTCCAAAGCGGTATTCAATTCAGTGACTATCTCCCTTCTCCTTCTCTGTACTTCCACATCCAGACTATCAAAAGGCCATACCTCAAGTTCTTTATTTAAGTGACGAATTTTCTTTAGAATGTGTCTGAACCTATTCACATTCCAACAATGAAGGGCCTTAGCTACCCCCATCAATTGAGTTCTCACATCCAGACCCCTGCCCCCTCCTTGCCAATTATCCAACACTACCTGCTTGCTGTCTTCCTCCTTGGCCCAGAACGCTTCGAATTGAAAGCGTCTAGTCCTAGCTCGTTTTCCTGGTCCTCCCCTGTTGAGTCCATCCAACAATAAGACCAAAGGAAGATGATGTCAAAAGAAAAAAAGAAAAAAACACTTTAATTAAAGAATGGCAAATGGTAATACTATGTCAAACCTTTATTTACAAATTAATATTCATGATTAAACAATGAGAGTTTCTATTCATACCTTTAAAATTGGCATTTGGACCTCCTCACTTAATATACCTCAACTTTACTTTTACAAATAATCAATAGGGATATCTTCACAAATGGTGTATGAACTTTAGGCCATTCTACATTTTGGTGTACCAACTTTCAAAACTATCAGAATGGTGTATCAAGTTTGCTCCAATCTTTCATTTTGGTGTACGCCGTTAAATTTTCCGTTATCTTTGCAAAAAAAAAATAAATTCCGTTATCTTTCCTTTAGCTTTGTCAGTTTTTTTTTTTTTTTTTTTGTAAAGATAACGGAAAATTTAACGGCGTACACCAAAATGAAAGATTGGAGCAAACTTGATACACCATTCTGATAGTTTTGAAAGTTGGTACACCAAAATGTAGAATGACTTAAAGTTCATACACCATTTGTGATATTTTCCCTAATCAATATGTTATCGACACCTCCTTAATTTTCCCACAATACCCCTCCTCCAATAAAATCGAGAGATGGTGCAAAATTTATGTATTGATGAATAGGTCATCGAGTTTATACCAACTGTATACTTCAATGTGATTCATGTGAGGAGGGATCTCCTTGAGGGAGATTCAAGTGAGGAGATCTCTTCGAGGAATGATTCTAGTGAAGAGGGATCTTCTTAAAGGTGATTCAAGTGAGGAGAAATCTTCTCTAAGAAGATTCAAGTGAGGAGAAATCTCCTCGAAGAAGGATCCTAGAGAGGAGGAATCTCCTTTGGGGTGATTCAAGTGAGAATGATCTCCTCAAGAGAGATTCAAGTGAGGATAGATCTCCTCGATGGTGATTCAAGTGAGAAGACATTTCCTCGAGGGTGATTAAACCATTCAGGTGGGTTGAGCATTGTGTGAAAAACGACACACCAAGGGCATGATCATTTCGTAGTTAGTTGGGAACATTCCTTCACTGAGAAGCAAATCTTAAATAAAATCCCAATAAAAGCCCTATCCTTCCCACTACATAAATTAATCAAGCATCAAACTTCAAAATCCAGAAGAAAATTTATAGAGGTAAGAAGAGACTTTTTTGTGTCCTTCTCTTGTGTCACTATTGGTAATATGACATAAGATGACAAAGTCAATTATCAATTAAAAAAGTGAAATCTACTACCCCATTGTACAATCCAGACTTCATGTTTTATTTTTTGATAACTTAAATTTTATATTTTTATGAGAATTTTGACAAAAAAAAAAGGGGAGTGTGGATTTCACTATAAAAAAAAAAATCAAATGTCAATTTTAGAGATATGAATAGAAGCTGTTTGGCTATGATCTAGTCTGACTAGCAAACAGTCTCTTTTGTTAATGATGCGCTGACAGCGCTGTGAGTTGTTCGGGATGTCCCTAACCTGACTTCTTTTTCAAGCTTGTGGACAAAGAGAGCACCAACTTCATCACAAGGTTCTTCTCTATGCCTTATTGATAAGGACTTCTGGTGTGATCTTCAACATCATAGTATCGATACTCAACGTTGTAGGTTGAGCAGAGCAATCACTGAGAATGAGGAGAAAGCATTGTTTTGCTAAAACGTCTGTGAGGGTCCTTTTAGAATTAAGCATTGACTAGGCCAAAATCAACCCAATAATTGATTAATGAGTGGATTTTGCGTGTGATTCAGATAATGAACATAGCCTAACAACGTGTGTAGTAGCTAGAAATATATTGCGGTGAGAGAGTTGGAGAATTTTTGGACATGGGCATTCTAGAAAAGTGGATTTGAAGAAGGTTTGGGGAGAAAATGGCTAAGAGCTGGGTTCATGCTTGATTGCTTAAGGAGTTTCTAAGTTTTCTGGATTTTACTCGATTGTGCTCGATGCCAAATTCCAATCCCAAATTTCCGTTTATAGAGGTTTCATTGGGAACACATGATTTCTGGATAAAACATTTTTTCTTCAAGTTAGACACAATTTCTGCCCAAAAATCGAGGAAAGATGTGCTTACTTGAGAGACAAGGATTTGGGAGAAAGCAAAAGTTGCTACAACGGTGGACAATCGCTGCAATAGAGGCAACTGCAGTGACAAGAAACATGGAACGAGGTAAACGAGGAAAATTGAGAATTGTGCGCTCATGGTTTAAGGAAGAAGAAGAATGTTCTTTAACCGGTCACAAGGTTTGCCTTTCATTACCTAGCAGAAAGAATCGATCGTGCTTCATGATTTTTAGTTCAATCTATGTGTATACAATTGTTGCAGGGAAGAAGGCAAGATTGAATGAAGACGAAGAAGGTTGGGCTTTTTGTCTTGGGTTTTCTATTTGTTTGGGCTTTGAGTTTTAAGGAAAAGTGTTGGCCCAAATCTCATATTCACCATTTCGTTATCGATTTAAGTCATCGGGTTTAGATCTCGGTCTTGGGACTGAGATCACCAACGACTCTAAGTCAATAGATGAACATTATGTATTTCCGTAACCTTCCATACCACATCCATTTTTGTAAGCCCCAATAGTGTAGTTGTGGATTGAGTCCACATGCGTGGCATGACACTTAATAAGGCGAATCGAAAGTGAACGACCACTTGATTTACAGTCGGACGTGTTACCATTGTACGCTACAGATTTAAAAATTGGCCGATCTAAAAGAAAGTCAAGAATCAGACAAAAAAAAAAAGTGATTAAAAGGAATCTGCTGCGATGCCGAAGATTCCAAACTCCAAAGTCGCTGAGAGTCAAGAGGTAAAAACATATTTCTTGTTGCGCTTCCCCATATAGTATTTGTGCTGCTGCCTGGCTTTGGCTTCGGCTTCGGCACCCATCTCCCATCCATGGCTTCACTGGTGATTTACTATTTGTCTCAGCAGCGTCTTCCCAGAAGCTTTTTGTTGATACCCACCAGCTTGGCCCTCGTAACCTCTCTTCTCATCCTCTTTTACATTTCCACAACCTCTAATCTCTTCCCTCATCATCCTCCCCAACCCAATCTATCTTCCTTTGCTCATCATCTCATCCCATCTCAAAGTCAACGCTCACTACCACCTAACTCGGCCCCAAATGGTATGTCTCTTTCTTTAATGCTCAAATGTCTACATCTTATTCTTGATCTATAACATGTAAATCCCTCAACATTGTATGTATATAAGTAAGTACAAGTTTTGGCATTCGCCTGGTTGGGTGAGTAAGAGGTTTCACTTAGTTAGTTGTTATATTTGAACATTTGGAAACCGTGCTGCTTTTTTTATGGTTCAGGAAACAACGAGGTGTTCCATGATGCACATATCTTTCTTCAAGACTATAAAGAAATGAAAAGGAGCTTTAAGATATATGTTTATCCTCACAGGAAAGATGACCCCTTTGCAAATGCACTTTTGCCTGTGGATTTCGAACCTGCGGGTAATTATGCCAGTGAAAGTTACTTCAAGAAGGTCCTGTTGAAGAGTCATTTCATCACAAAAGATCCAACCAAGGCACATCTTTTCTTTTTACCTTTCTCTATTGCAAGGTTGCGGCACGACCCCAGAGTTGGTGTGGCAGGCATCCAAGATTTTATTAGAGATTACATCTTCAATATTAGTCACAAGTACGAATATTGGAACCGGACTGGTGGAGCAGATCATTTTTATGTTGCTTGTCATTCCATTGGACGCTCAGCTATGGAAAAAGCAACCCAAGTCAAATTTAATGCCATTCAAGTTGTGTGCTCTTCTAGTTACTTCCTATCTGGGTACATTACTCACAAGGATGCATGTCTGCCTCAAATATGGCCCAGAAAAGAAGAGCCCCCTAATCTTCTATCATCAAATAGGTGAATGTACTTCCTTCATTTGCTATTTCTATTTTTTTGTATTAGACATATGCTCAAATTGGAAATGTTTTTTCCTCTTTTTAGAGGCTCATCATCAGTAGCAATAGGTTATGAGCAACTAAATTCAAATTATATGAACATGATTATTTGTTTCTGAATACAATGCTTTTCAGTTGACATTTTGTATACTATCAGTAAAGAAAATCAGAAAAAAAAAAAAAAAAAAAAGACTTTTGTCCTTGCTTGCTTTTGCATCTCCTTGATCATCTGCAGATGTCCAACAGTAGATGCACTCTTAACTTTATTTATTTGTTTCCTGGATTTCTATTTACATCTTTTACTCATTTACACTGTTTCCTTTTCAAATGCTGTTTATATTTCATTAAAGATTGTGAACTGATGTAATGTTGTTGCTACGCTAATCTAAATCCAACCAATGTTAGTCAATTCCCATTTTGCCAAGTAAAACAATATGAACAAAATTGATACTAACCATCAACCAAAAGGTTGAATCTATATGTTCCATTAGGTCCACTCTCCTCATTGCGCCTATATGATACAATTCCTCACCTTTTAGGTGAATGATGCTGATATGGTGGTATAGGGTATATCGAGTCGCTGTGATTGTCCTTCCAGACTCGGCTTTACTTACTCACCTAGGTGCACTGTTTACTAGTGATATACCTTATAGAAGAAAGGTGTTCCATATAAATATAAAGGAAATCACCATTTCAGATTGATTTCCAATAGATAGAACCTTTTAAGGCTAGGTTTGTAAATTGTCAATGTCAATATTCTTTTCTTCTTCACTGGAATGGAGCAGATTTGAGGATAGCCTCGAAGGTGTTACATAATGTAGCATTCATAAGGCACACACTTCTTAGCTTTTCTCATAGTAAATAAGTGATGGTGAGCTAAGTGAACTGAGTCCTAGTATCTACAAGTTTTATGGTAATCTCATCAATTAAGTTTTCATTTGTACTTGATCATTGAAGTTCTCTAGAACAGAATATAAGAATCAGCGTCTCATCTCATTTCATGTTTTCTCAAAAAGGAAGTAGTTGCAAGAAGTGAATCTAGCATTTATTGAAAAATACACTTTTATAAATAAGTAATGTTTTTTTTTTTTCTTTTCTTTCTGGTTCATGTTTATGTTTTGATTATATATTGTGGTGATCTCTAAATGAACTAGAACTCAGTTTTTCTCTTTGACACAGAACAAAACTTGCATTCTTTGCCGGAGGAATTAACTCCCCAGTACGGGAAAGGCTTCTTCAAGTTTGGAGAAATGACCCTGAGATTTTTGTGCACTTCGGTCGGCTTAAAACATCTTATGCTGATGCGATGCTTGGTAGCATGTTCTGTCTCCACGTTAAAGGATTTGAAGTAAATACAGCTCGTATTGCAGATTCATTGTATTATGGCTGTGTCCCAGTGATAATTGCCAACTACTATGATTTACCATTTGCAGACATACTAAACTGGAAGAGCTTCTCAGTCGTTGTTGCCACTCTAGATATCCCGTTGCTTAAGAAGATCCTTAAAGGAATCAGCTCCAACGAATACATGAGGTTGAAAAGCAATGTGTTGAAGGTGCGCAAACAGTTCCAATGGCACCTTTTACCTACTGATTATGATGCTTTTAACATGGTTATGTACGAGTTGTGGCTCCGTCGGAGTTTTTCAACAGTTTCCTTGAGCACTTTTGAACATTCCAAATCAACAAATGATTTTACATGACTTTGTCCATTTCATCCGGATTCTGTATCTATCACTATATGATTCATCTAGTTAGGTTCTTTTATTGTAAAGGTAGCTTGCATATTTTTGATCTTGACAATTTGCTGCTTTGTAATCCACAACAGAATCAAACTAAAGAAATGATTTGTCATTTATCTCTCTACCTGAGAGCTTTCCTTCCAACTGAACATGAGCAAGAGGTCATTTATCTCTATTTCATTTTTGCCGATATGATATCAATTCAAGAGTTATGAGATGAAATATCTATTTGGTGAAATTGCATGGTAGATCCTAGTGAATACAGGCTTACCTTTTGATTTACTAGAAGCCTCAGAAGCATCAGAAGCAGACTATCAAACCGAAGCCCTTGAGTAAAGTTTTTTGAATTTTTTACAAAATGAGCCAGTTCCTTTGACGAGTCAACTACTGGTTAAAACAAAATATTAATACCTACATCTGTCATTGGCTCCTTTCTTGAAAGGAAACGGAATCATTGTGAGATGTGTAATCAATATAGACAAGTATATATTGCACTTAATTTAAAAACACACAAATACAAGTGAACATTAACATGGAAGAGACATGCTTGATCTTCTTCTTTCAGCAATCTTGATGAAGGCAATTTCAGTACGGGGCAGAGAACTTGAATGCTTGTAAGTGATTACTAGAGCAGGGATCCAGGTCTATAAATATGCATTGAGGATTAGGTGCCTCCCATAAAGGTTCTCTAATTCCATTACATTTAGGCCAACCTTTTCCTGTTCCATATGCAAATAACATTTTAATCAATAATGATCAAAAGGAAAAAAAACCATGGAATCATTGAATACTAGGAATGTCTATTTGCTTGTTTTGCAAGGAAAGTTATTCCTAATGAGTCCGCATCAACTTGCACTGTTATCAAGACTCTTAAGCTAAGGTTTGGCAAGAATCGAAAATCTTTTTTTTTTTTATTTATTTAGATTTTTAATTACACGTATTTTTATGCGCGTAATTACATCATAAACCTTGATATTTAGGCTAATTCTCAAACTTATCAATATGTAAATGATACACATTTGTTTTAATTATAGAAAATCAGCAGAGTTATGAAAACGAGACAAATCGATGCAAAAATAGAGCAAACAAGGATTTTATACTACAGAGTGTAGGCCTCATCAAAAAGTCTGTGGATCAAGTGGGCCGATGGAGGCCCGCCGGCCCTGAGGGCTAAAAGGCCGGCCCTGCCCACCAAAGGCCCTCTAGGCCCGGCCCGTAAAAGCCCGCTAGGCCCGGCCCTTAAAAGCCCGTAAAATAATATATATATATATATATATGTGTGTGTGTGTGTGTGTGTGTGTGTGTGTGTTTATATATATATGTAGATATGTGTGTGTGTTTATAAATATATATATATATATATATATATGTAGACACATATAGATATATATATTTGTGTGTGTGTTATATATATATATATATATATATATAGATATAGATATATATATATATATATGTGTGTGTGTGTGTGTTTATAAATATATATATATATATATACACACACACATATAGATATATATTTGTGTGTGTGTTTATATATATATGTGTGTGTGTGTGTGTCGGTGTGTGTTTATAAACATATATATGGAAGGTTGTAGAATCAGTGAGAAAAAATGGCTAGTTGGGCCTTCTGTTACTATCTTTTTCTCCTTGAGCTTGCTATTCTTTTTTGCAATATGTGAAGCTTCCAAATGTATATATATATAGAAAAGATATATATGCATTACCGCATAATAAATATATATGTGTGTGTGTGTTTATATATATATATATATATATATATATATCAATATGTGTGTGTGTGTGGAAGTTCTTATACTTCTATATAAAATATGTGCTAATGTGCATATATATATATATTCTACATATCGGTTGACCAATCCGATCGGATTCGAAAATATGGTGAAATTGGCTAAATTTTTTACCATACTCATAATTTATTGTAATAAACTCATCCAACGGTCGGTTTTTCCATTTTCTTTGAATTGATATGGGTTGCTCTTTGGAGTGTATGATATATAAATATAGGTTTATAAGAGTAACTACGTTTGACCTAGTTGATCGAATTCGAAACGAGAACCAAATTGGCTGGATTTTCTACAACCACCATAAAACATTACAATCTCTTCATCGAGCGGTTGGTTTCTCCGAATTCATTTTCTACTTCATGGTTGCTTTAGAATGAACCTAAACAATTTAAATACAATGTATAAGTCATACAACTATATGAATAAAATTGGTATAGACCAATGTGTTTGTAATTAAAATTAAATTTTTTTTATCTTATGTCCACGCACATCCACTGATGGAATATATACAAACGTGATGTGAAAAAATAAGCAAGTTTCGCGGTTGTCACTGCATCGGTCAACCAATAAAACATATAAGTGACCACAGTTGACCAATCTGATCGGATTCGAAAATATGGTGAAATTGGCTAAATTTTTTACCACACTCATAATTTATTGTAATAAACTCATCCAACGGTCGGTTTTTCCATTTTCTTTGAATTGATAGGGGTTGCTCTTTGGAGTGTATGATATATAAATATAGGTTTATAAGAGTAACTACGTTTGATCTAGTTGATCGAATTCGAAACGAGAACCAAATTGGCTGGATTTTCTACAACCACCATAAAACATTACAATCTCTTCATCGAGCGGTTGGTTTCTCCGAATTCATTTTCTACTTCATGGTTGCTTTAGAATGAACCTAAACAATTTCAATGCAATATATAAGTCATACAACTTTAGGAATAAAATTGGTATAGACCAATGTGTTTGTAATTAAAATTAATTTTTTTATCTTATGTCCACGTACATCCATTGATGGAATATATACAAACGTGATGTGAAAAAATAAGCACGTTTCGCGGTTGTCACGGCATCGGTCAACCAATAAAACATATAAGTGACTATGGTTGACCAATCCGATCGGTTTCGAAAATATGGTGAAATTGGCTAAATTTTTTTACCACACTCATAATTTATTGTAATAAACTCATCCAACGGTCGGTTTTTCCATTTTCTTTGAATTGATAGGGGTTGCTCTTTGGAGTGTATGATATATAAATATAGGTTTATAAGAGTAACTACGTTTGACCTAGTTGATCGAATTCGAAACGAGAACCAAATTGGCTGGATTTTCTACAACCACCATAAAACATTACAATCTCTGCATCAAGCGGTTGGTTTCTCCGAATTCATTTTCCACTTCATGGTTGCTTTAGAATGAAACCTAAACAATTTAAATGCAATGTATAAGTCATATAACTTTGGGAAAAACTTACAAACAGTACCTGAATTACGGACCACTAATAACTTTCGTACTTCAACTTCAAAAACTATCACAATGGTACCCAGATTATCTAACACGACCTAACATTCATACATGCCGTCGACTTTGCCGTTAACGGTGTTAAATTTACAAGGGTAAATCTGTTATTTCACTGTTTATCTCTCTTACCATGGTACTGTTCATAATTAATTTTTTTTCATCCTCAGAAAAAAAAAAAAAAAAAAAAGTACCATGGTAAGAGATATGAACAGTGAAATGACAGATTTACCCTTGTAAATTTAACACCGTTAACAGCAAAGTGGACGGCATGTATGAATCTTGGGTCGGGGTGAAAAGTCCAGGTACCAAAATGATAGTTTTTGAAGTTGAGGTACGAAAGTTATTAGTGACCCATAGTTTGGGTACTGTTTATATTTTTTTCCCTATAACTTTAGGAATAAAATTGGTATAGTCCAATGTGTTTGTAATTAAAATTAATTTTTTTTTATCTTATGTCCACGCACATCCATCGATGGAATATATACAAACGTGATGTGAAAAAATAAGCACGTTTCGCGGTTGCCACGCCATCGGTCAACCAATAAAACATATAAGTGACTACGGTTGACCAATCTGATCGGATTTGAAAATATGGTGAAATTGGCTAAATTTTTTACCACACTCATAATTTATTGTAATAAACTCATCCAACGGTCGGTTTCTCATTTTCTTTGAATTGCTATATGTAGCTCTTTGGAGTGTATGATGTATAAATATAGATTTATAAAAAATTAGTGTCTTTAAAAATTTATTTATCAATAAATTAGTATCTATATATAAATATAGATTTTTTTGGGTACAATATAGTTATATAGATCTGTTATCTTTGGTTGTATTTGATCGTTATCCATTGAATTTCCAAAGCTTGATTAAAAAAAAAAAATACTTGTGTCTTTAAATATTTATTTATAAATAAAGCCCGCAAGGCCCGGCCCAAAAAAGCCCGCAAGGCCAAGCCCGGCCCAGCCCGAAAAAGCCTGCAAGGCCCACTTTATATGGACGGGCTTGGATCCTTTGATTTTTAATAAAGCCCGGCCCGGCCCGGCCTGTAATTATTTAAAAATATAGCAAGGCCCGGCCCGTTGACGACCCCTAACAGAGTGGAAGGGCAACACTACGTCAACCATGAGTCGGCGCAGATAGCGTAGTCGACAAACGCAGAAGTGATTTGGGAAATAGAAATAAATAAAAAACCTAAAAAAAAAATATGCATCATCATGACATCAACATTCAATTATCACATCAACATTTAATTAAGGGGAGTGAAATTTGCACTCTTCAAATTGTAATATACACTCCCACTATTTACATTTATTATATTTTATGCTTCTTACAACTTCACTTCTTGTTTTGCCCTTTTATTTTTTTTTACCAAAAATTAAATTAACTTTCAGTTTACTAGCGGGGATTTGAGAGTCTTGGCCACACTGGCTTCTCATACGACACACTTCTTGAGCTCTTCACCGTCTTCCATGGTGGAATCCATCTGCTTTCTGAATGGAGGGTTAAACATTTCTCAAATTAAACCAAAGTGGCCAACTATGTCATTTGATAGACGTGATATTCGTCAACATTCCAAGCGATCTACTGGAGAATTTCAAATGTCACCGAATTCCATTAACCAAGATGCTGAGAGCTTCCTCATTAATGCCATCAATATGAGTTTCTTCGAACCATTAATTCCAACTCATATCGTTCCTTTCGGAAGATAATCTTGTAGGAATAAATTGAACAATCTCTTCTATTTCATTGAAAATATATTTCTTTTCTATAGTAGAATATCTTTTTCTGTTTTGGTTCTGCTCAGGATCTGAACTCTGTCACAAAAGGCTCTGTCTGTAGATCATATTGGATATGCGCAATTTTCATGATTTGATAAGTTATTGATGAGAAGGCTGTGATTTGTACATGCATTTTTTGTTTTCTCATTGGTGATGAGATCTGTATGAATCTCTATTAATTCAAAGTATATTAATGTGTTGAAATCCAAATGATAGACAAGTTTTGATGAATTATCTTTCAATTGAGCACTCTTTATTCACATAAATCTTATTGTTTGATTATTTCGCATACAGGGATGCAAGCCACTAATTGAAATTGCAGGCACTCCCACAAATATCAATGCGCGTTCATCTATGCAACCAAGCCCACAATCCTCATCGTTCCCAAGTCCCATGCCGTCCTACCATGCTAGTCCATCATCCTCCTCCTTTTCGAGCCCAACTCGGTTTGATGGAAACCCCTCCTCTTACCTTCTTCAATTCCTGCATAACTTGGCTTCCATTCCTACAGATCTTCGTCTCTTCGAATTTCCAGTAGTGCTCCTGTTACTCTACCTCTTTCTTCTCCAACCTCTAGAGGATCAAAGCGGAAACCTGACTGGGAGTCCCTTACTATCAAATATAGCTATATATACATAGCAATTACCTGCCATAATCTGCACTCATACTTAACCATGTCACCTTGGCGGAATAACTTCAATGGAGTAATCTCCAGAAACACAACAAGACAACCTTCACTGGCAAGCCAGCTGCAGGCCGAAATATGCCTTGACGAGCCGACATGCGCCACCCAAAGTTGTCTCTGCAGAAAGAACCAAAACTCAACAAACTGAAGGATATCAGTCCCACATCGAAAACAAGAGTGAGGTAACTCACTATTTCACCTATAAAAGGTCCACTCCCCTCTCTTCATTGATTACACGTTCAATAGCTATTTACCGCCATATTTGTCAATACAAGTACATCGTTTAACTTTAACATCGGAGGAGAGAAGACGGCCAACCGCGGTCTCCTCTCTTGACACCGTTGTATTTCTCTTGATAGATTAGCGGGATTTCGTGAACTATACATATATCGGAAGATTGGACCATTGTCCACGTTATCGGAAGCCGACATCATATGGCGGTATTCTGAGCATTAACATTGGCGCCGCCTGTGGAAACCTCTGAACAAAGAGTCATTTCCCATTCAACCTACCATGACTAGCAGAAGCGGCGAGGGTGTTGGAGACCAAGCAGATCAAGCCACGAACCCTCAGCCCATCCCTACCAATCCATCAACCGTCAACCGTGAATTGTTCACCACACCAATTAACATGGACGGCCAAAATCTCAACACCCCCGAGATACTCCCAACACAATCTGTAGTGGAAAATCAGACCGACACAAGCAGTCAAGCGCAAGGCCGGGATCTTGCTGCTATGTTAGAAATAGCCTTGGCAGACTTGCACAACGCAAACAGTGATCGAGAAAAGGAACGAAAGGAGAAGGCAGAAGCTCAAAATCAAGTAGCGACGTTATTGTCAAAATTTGACGAGCTGAAGAAAGCTCTATGAACAAATGCACGACCAAGCCAAAGTGAACACTCCCAAAGCGCAAGGCTCAGTCCAAGCACAGGGATGAGAGCAGCACCGATACCGGTAATCCCAATGGGTGTCGCTCTAAACCCAGCTAAATTAGTGGGATTAGGACTAACACCACCACTACAGGTAGCACAAGAGCAGGTGGCGGACTCACAGCCGCAATATGATAATTCATTCAGCGCCGGTCAACAAAGAGGAATTGGAAACATGCTTGCACCATGACAACAGATTGTGGCACCAACCCAACACAAGCTTAGACCGACTGTTGACACCACCGCCTTGATACTGGAAAAAATGCGGGAGCTAGAGGAAAGGTTACTCAGAGCTGAGGCTGGCACCCTACCACTAGTGCAGAATCCACTCTTTGCGGCATGACCTGGTCCATTTACCACCAGAATTTTGCAAACAGTCAGACCCACATATGCCAGAACACCCAAGATAGCCCAATTTGGCGGATCAACATATCCATTCGTGTACATGGACACTTTCAAGAAGGTGACAAGTAACAAGGGATTTGAGGACGCAACGCTTTGTCACCTATTCAGTGAAACGTTGGATGGCGAGGCAATGAGTTGGTTTTTTGAATGCCCTCCAGGTTCCATGGACTTATTCTCAGCTCTATCAATTGCATTTCTGTCAAGATTCATCCTCATGACAGACGACTACCATAATTCCAGCCAACTATTCAGCATCAGCCAGGGTGGAGGACCGCCACATCAAGATGCCGGGATCTTGACAAAACAATGGCATTGGTGGCCTTCAAGCAAGGACTCCACAAGGCAAGTTTTCTATACCACCTCAATTGTAATTGTCCAAATGCCACATATGACTACGTCATGAATGAGACAGTCCTGCATGCCCAAGCCGAGTATAGCACTTATGGCGCCACACCACCACCACCGCAAACTCCACTTAAAAACCCCCAACCCGCCACGTTCCAACAAGGAAACACCACCACCACGCCAAACATAACCACACCATGCAATGAAAAAAAGAGGGAATGGCAGTAGGATAATTATCAAGACAAGCGGCAAATGGATCAACATTCTCATAACAAGGGCAACAGATCTTTCACAACGATCGTTGCGACAATTGAGACAACCGCCACAATAAGCCCACCACAAGTGCTAAAAAATTTAAGGTCTTTACAGCCTTGAAGGAGTCGTATGAAGAAATATATGATCAGTGCAAGGATCAAATACCGCCACCACCCCTAAGAAAAAACCCCAGAGTAGGAAAACCTAGAAACACCGGCAAATGGTGCAAACACCATGAAGACAGCGGTCACAACACCAACGACTGCAACGCCCTCAAGACTGCAATTGAGTCATTATACCATAACGAAAAGCTGGAGCAGTACAAGATCCGACAACCGCCTCCGGTTGTGGCCAACATTGAACCAATGTGGCGGATCAACACCATTGATGGCAGTGCTTTCATAGGCAGCCTATCACACAGAGCAAGAAAGCGTTATGAGCACGCTAACCACCCAAAAGAGGTATTCAATATCTGCTATGGCCGGTTAGCCAAAATGGCCAAAACAGGTTGGGAGCCTATCACTTTCTCCGAGGAGGAGGAGCGAGGTATTCACTCACCTCATGATGACCCATTCTTGATAGATGTTGTCCTCAACAAATCGTTTGTAGGAAGTGTACTAGTGGATAGCGGGTCAGCTGTCAACATCATATTCAATAGCTGTTACAAGCAACTGCAGCACAACAACAAACTTTTACAAGAGCACGAGCCGCTACTTAGTTTCTCCGACGACGTAACCCAACCTCTGGGGTCAGATTATATGCGCTTATCGGTCGGGACAATCCCTTGCACGGCGGAAATACATACTGAATTCATAGTGGTAGACTGCTTCAGCTCATACAACGCCATTATCGGTCGCCCAGCTCTCAACAAGCTGAAATGCATCATCGCCGGGTACATGTTACTCATGAAGTTCCCGACACCCAACGGCACCGGGTCTGTCAGGGGAAGTCAGTCAATTGCACGAGAGTGTTACTCAACGACGGTGTCAAGGTCAAGAGGCAGCCACGAAATTTTAAAGGTAGCTAATACACCATAGTTGACTGACAAAATCGATGACCCCAGAGATGACGAAGAAACATACTACAAAAAAGAGCTTGTAAACCCAGAGACGTCGCTCCGTGTCGTATGCATATCCAACGAGCACCCAGAGAGAACTGTTCGTATCAGAGCCCAACTCTCCCCCAAGATAGCGGCTGAACTCACCTAGTTTCTCAAGGAGAACGCCGCAGTCTTTGCATGGTCTTACGCCGACATGCCAGGAATCTCTCCCGACATAATTCAACACAAACTCAGCATTAAGCCATCCTTTTATCCGGTCAAGCAGAAGTGATGGACATTTGACGAAGGGAGATATCGGGCCATCAGGGAAGAGGTAACCAAGTTGCACGACATAGACTTCATTCTTCAGGTTCATTACCCACAATGGATCTCCAACGTGGTGATGGTAAAGAAACCTAACGGAAAATGGTGGATGTGTGTTTTCTTCAAAGGTTTGAACAAGGCATGCCCCAAGGATAGTTTCTCGCTACCGCGCATTGACCAATTGGTTAACGCAACGGCAGGACATGAGTTACTTAGTATGATGGATGCCTTTTCTGGCTACAACCAGATAAAGATGCATCTCGGTGACCAGGAGAACACAACATTCACCACTGACAAGGGTTTATATTGCTACAATGTCATGCCCTTTGGCCTAAAAAATGCCGTAGCCACATACCAATGGTTGATGAACGCAATGTTTGCGGAACACTTGGGTAACATCATTGAAGTATATGTCGACAACATGCTTGTCAAAAGCATAAAGACCAGTGGTCATGTGGCCAACCTCCGCATCATCTTTGCCATTTTGTTAGCATATGGGATGCACCTGAATCTGGAAAAATGTTTCTTTGGCGTAACCGTCAGCAAGTTCCTTGGATATATAGTCAGTGAGTAGGGGATAGAGGCTAACCCTGACAAAGTACAAGTAGTCATAAACATGAAATCTCTAGAGAAAAAAGTTGAGGTACAGAGTCTGCAGGGAAAGTTAACGGCTCTTTCCCGGTTCATCTCCATGCTAACCGATAAATGCTTACCCTTCTTCAAGGTAATGAGGCGGTCCTATTGCAAAGTGGTAGATTAGAGGCCTGATTGTGAGGCGGCGTTTCAAAATCTCAAGGAGTATTTGGCCTCTGTTCCGCTACTCTCAACTCCTGTACCAGGCGAAACGCTATACATTTACCTAGTAGTGTCCAAGACCGCCATTAGCTGTGCAATTGTCCGCAGGGAGGCAACAAAAGAATTACTGGTATTCTATGTCAGTAGAGGCATGAATAGAGAGGAAACAAGATACCCGCCACTTGAGCAACTAGCGTTAACACTCATAATGGCCGCCAGGAGGTTGCGTCAATATTTCCAAGCACATACAATCCATGTTCTCACAAATCAACCGCTAAAGCAAGTTCTCCAAAGTCCGGAACACTCAGGACACCTTAACAAATGGGCAATAGAACTCAGCGAGTTCGACATCGATTACAGGCTAAGAACAGCCATCAGGGGGCAAGCTGTTGCTGACTTCATAGCAGAATTAACGGAACCACAGTCTGAACATACCATCGATGTAATGTCGGAGGACGACATTCAACAACCTGAAGCTGCACAGGCGAAGACACAATCATAATGGGATCTCTATGTAGACGGCTTCGCGTGCTCCAAGGCTTGTGGTGCCGGTATAATCCTCACAGGGCCAAGAGGACTTAACGCAGAGTACGCCCTAAAGTTCAACTTCAAGGCCTCGAGCAATATGGTGGAATATGAAGCACTTATCGTAGGGTTATTATTAGCCATCGATTGTGGAGCAGAAAGTGTCAGCATCTTCAGTGATTCACAGCTCGTGGTCAATCAAGTCAACGACATTTTTCAAGTCAAGGACAAACAACTGGCGGCATACCTAGGGTACGCCAAGACACTGTTCGACAAGTTCAGTTTCTTCAACATCACACAAATACCCCGTGAAAAGAATGCTAAGGCCGACTCCCTGGCATGCCTGGCAATAGCTCAACCACATCAAAGTCCCACCGACACTATCGTGGAGACCCTTAAAAAGCCTAGCATCACAAAAACTTTGGTGGAAATCTACACCATCGAGGTAAGCCAAAATTGGATGGATGAGATAATCAATTACAAATGCGACGGCACATTGCCATCCGGTAAAGTCGAAGCAAGACGACGGGTACGAAGGGCAACACGGTACAACATTCAAAGTGGCAAACTCTACCGCCAAGGTTTCACACATCCCAACTTAAAGTGTTTAACGCTAGAGGAGGGAAAACAAGTCCTAGCAAAAATACACTCGGGAGAGTGCGGCAATCACTCAAGAGCTAGATCATTAGCCAACCGCACCATGCGCCAAGGATATTTTTGGTCGACATTGGGAGATGACGCCAAAGAAACATCAAGATCATGTCACAAATGTCAGCAATATGCAGACCTGCCGCATGCACTAGCAGAACTGTTATCCATCATCATTGCACCCCAGATTCACTCCATGTGGGGGTTGGACTTTGTCGAAAAACTCCCAACCGCCAAAGGTCAGTTCAAATACATAATCGTAGCCATCGATTACGACAGCAAGTGGGTCGAGACTGAACCTTTAACGACCATCACAACTGCTAAAGTCCAGCATTTCTTATGGAAAAATATATACTGTCGTTATGGAGTGCCAGATACAATCATTAACGATAACAGAACGCAATTCAACAATGAAGAACTCATCAGCTTCACCGCCAAACTAGGCACCAAGATGCGTTTCGCTTCAGTGGCACACCCCCAAACCAATGGCCAAGTGGAATCCGCGAATAGAATCATCAATAAACTGCTAAAAAAGAAATTGAAAGACAAAAAAGGCTTATGGGCAGAGAAGCTCCCTGAAGTTCTTTGGGCCATCCGGACAACGCCAACATCCGCCAATGGCGAAACTCCATTCTGCATAATGTTTGGCACAGAAGCAGTCCTCCCCATTGAGGTAACCTGTACATACATGTACATTTGCAAGCATAATTAGCTATAATGGGCCATGCTCATTGTACCGCCAAAGGTACTAATTCCAACCAAAGGAATGACATGCGGACACACCGCCAGGCGGGCTACAGCCTCAGCGTCGGACCGCCTCCAGATCGACACCGACGCCCCGCCACGCGCCGCGCCAAGATAGCATCAGAAGCTTCTGAAGCTGGGAACTGAAGCTCATCAGTCCCACATCGAAAACAAAGACAAGATCAGTCTCTTCCTCACCTATAAAAGGTTCTCTCCTCTCTCCTCATTAATTACGCATTCAATACTTACCTACTGTTACTTTGTCAACATAAATACATCGACTAACTTAGGCATCGGAGAGTTGAAGACCGCCCAGCGCGGTCTCCCTCTGACGCCCATTGTATTTTACTTGACAGGTAACGGGAACAACAATATTAACACAAGTATCTATCCGCCCACCGGATCAGCGTTAACTAAGGTCCGGCTACCGCTAGGCTTTTAGACATTAACATTGGCGCCGTCTGTGGGAACCCTTGAACTAAAGGTCATCCCGCTACAATCACCATGACTAACGACAGCGGGGGAAATGCTGAAGAGCAGACAGAACTCTCCGCCATCCCCCAACCCTCCGACCCCGCGATCGGCGTTAACCGCGCACTATTCACAACCCCGGCCAACCCAGGCAGCAGCCGCCCGCCAGGCCAGGATCTCGTCACCATGTACGAGATGGCACTGGCGGATCTCCATAAGGCAAACAGAGAACGTGAGGCGGAACGCAAGGAGAAGGCCGAAGCCCAAAAACAGGTGGCTGCGCTCATGACACGTTTTGAGGAACTAAAAAACACTTTGGCGGCCACCGACCGCCCGGCACAGAGCGAGCAGTCACGCAGCACCAGGCGTGGTCGACCCAGCACCGGCACAATGGTGCCAGGGCCGGTCGTACAAATGCATGTACCGCTGAACCCACCTGGGTTGTCGGGAATGGGACCACCGCCCATACCCCAACTAATGTTAGAACAGGTGGCGGAATCGCTTCCGCGCACCACCCGCTCAAGTGCCAGGGCAAGGACTGAGGGTGATCCGCCCATACCTAGGCGCAAGCCAACTCGGCAGGCCAGCCAGGCCGATTCCGCCGGCGATGCAACCGCCCAGCTATTGGAAAGGATGCACCAACTGGAGCAGAGGTTGATCCGGGCGGAGACGGGCGTCCCGACGTCAACTCGGAACCCGCTGTTCACTTCCAGACCCGGCCCCTTTTCCGCCGCGATCCTACAGGCCGTCAGGCCAACATATGCAAAGACCCCAAAAATGTCGCCATATGGCGGAATGACCGATCCCTTTGTCCACATGGACACCTTCAAGAAGGTCACCAACAACAAGGGATTCGACGACGCCACCTTGTGCCATTTGTTCAGCGAAACGTTGGACGGCGAGGCAATGAACTGGTTTTTTGAATGTCCGCCAGGATCGGTCGGCTCATTCCATGCACTGTCGCATGCTTTCCTCTCCCGCTTCATCCTATTGTCCGCCGGACATCACAACACAAGTCAGCTGTTCGGCGTTAAGCAGGGGGAGGACGAATCACTGAAGGCCTTCATCACAAGGTGGCGGGCGGCAGCATCTCAGTGCCGCGACCTAGACAAAACTATGGCGTCGGCGGCCTTCAGGAAGGGACTCCTCAAGGGACCGTTCCTCTATCACCTCAATTACAACCATCCCAATGCAACGTACGACCACGTCATGAGTGAGGCGGTCATTCACGCCCAGGCGGAATTCATCACATATGGAGAGACCCCACCACCAGCAACGCCAGCAAGGTCAGCACAACCATCTTCCAATCACCAGGAAGCCGCTGATAAGCCCCCCTCAGCACCGCCAACTGACAAGAAAAGAGAGTGGCAGCAGGGCCACCACCAAACCAAGCGGCAGAAGGGGCAGCATTTTTACAAGGGAAACCGCCCAACTCATGGGGACAACAACAACAAGCAGACGGAGTCCTCACAGTGGTATGCAGTTTTCACGGTCCTAACGGCCTCATATGAAGATATCTATAATCAGTGCAAAGATCAGATCCCACCGCCACCCCCTCCAAAATACCCAAAAACGGGCAAACCCAGGAACACTGGCAAGTGGTGCAAATACCACGCGGACAGCGGCCACAATACAAACAGCTGCAATGCTCTCAAAACAGCCATTGAGACTTTATACCGTGACGGCAAGTTGGAGCAGTTCAAGGTACGCCAACCACCACCAGTGATTGCCAACGTGGAAACCTTGGGCCGCATCAACACCATCGATGGCGGCGCTCCAATCACCAGCATGTCTCACAGAGCAAGAAAGCGCTATGAACGTTCTAACCACCCAAAGGAAGTTTGCAACATCCGCTATGAAAGATCCGCCAAACTCCCGAAATCAGGTTGGGAACCTATCACCTTTTCAGAGGAGGAGGAGCGCGGAGTACATTTACCCCATGACGACCCATTCTTAGTCGATGCCATTCTTGGCAAATTCTCGGTGGGGAGAATCTTGGTAGATAGCGGATCCGCTGTCAACGTCATCTTCAGCGGTTGCTACGACCACCTCAAGCGGAACAAGAAACTACTCCAAGATCATGAGCCACTGCTCAGCTTCTCCGGAGACATCACACAACCGCTAGGGTCGGATTACATGCGACTAGTTATTGGCACTAGTCCCTGTATGGCGGAGGTGCACACGGAGTTCATTATTGTCGACTGTGCCAGTTCGTACAACGCCATCATTGGTCGACCAGCGCTTAATAAGCTCAAGTGCATTATTGCCGGGTATATGCTTCTCGTGAAGTTCCCCACACCCAACGGCACAGGATGTGTAAGAGGAAGCCAACAGTTGGCACGAGAATGTTATTCAACGGCTATAGCACGGTCAACGCGCCGCCATGAAATCCTGGCAGTAGGCAATGACCCACCACTACCTAATATCTTTGAGGATCCTAGGGATGAGGAGAAGAAATATGTAATGAAGGAGCCGGTTAACCCGGACACGTCGCTGAAGGTCGTCTGCATCTCAGACAAGCATCCTGAGAGGACGGTCCGCATAGGCGCCCAACTAGACCCAGAGGTGGAGGAGGAACTCACTCAGTTCCTACGTGATAACGCCACCGTCTTTGCATGGTCCTATGCGGACATGCCTGGCATCTCCACTGAAATAATCACCCATAAACTGACCATCAAACCTTCCTTCTACCCCATCAAGCAGAAGCGGAGGGCTTTTGATGAGGAAAAATACCGGGCAATCGGACAGGAAGTCGCCAAACTACGGGACATTGGATTCATCCGCCAAGTCATCTATCCTCAGTGGATCTCAAATCTGGTAATGGTAAAAAAGCCCAGCGGCAAGTGGCGAATGTGCGTCGACTTCAAAAATCTCAACAAGGCATGCCCAAAGGATAGTTTCCCGCTACCTCGTATCGATCAGCTGGTCGATGCAACCGCCGGACACGAACTCCTCAGCATGATGGATGCCTTCTCCGGATACAATCAGATTAAGATGCACCCCAGCGACTAAGAATGCACCACCTTCACCACCGACAAAGGCCTCTACTGCTACAATGTCATGCCTTTTGGTCTGAAGAACGCCGGTGCGACTTATCAGCGGTTGATGAACGCCATGTTCGCTGAGCATCTGGGAAAGATCATCGAGGTCTATGTGGACGACATGCTAGTTAAGAGCATAAAAGCCAGTGGACATGTGGCAAATCTCAGGATCATAGTAACAATCCTCCTGGCCTATGGTATGCGCCTCAACCCAGAAAAATGTTTCTTTGCAGTCACCGCTAGCAAGTTTCTCGGTTACATCGTCAGTGAGCGAGGTATCGAGGCTAACCCAGATAAGGTACAAGCCATCCTTAACCTGTCGGACCCCAAGTACAAGGTGGACGTCCAGTGCCTCCAGGGCAAGTTAACCGCCCTCTCTCTATTCATCTCTCGACTTACTGACAAGTGCGCCCCATTCTTCAAACTACTCAAAACAACTCACAAGAAGGTCATTGATTGGAACCCAGAATGTCAGGCGGCGTTCCAGGGCCTAAAGGAATATCTGGCAGCAGTCCCTCTCCTTTCTGTCCCCGTCCGAGGAGAGACACTATTCATATATCTGGCGGTCTCGACAACGGCAATAAGTTGCGCCATTGTTCGGCGGGAGGAGCAGGATGAACTCCCGGTATTTTACGCCGGCAGAGGTATGAACGGAGCAGAAACAAGGTATCCACCTTTGGAACAGCTGGCCCTCGCACTTATCATTGCCGCCAGACGCCTCCGGCAATATTTCCAGGCTCACACGATCCATGTGTTAACCAATCAACCGTTGAGGCAGGTGATGCAAAACCCTGAACACTCGGGGCGACTCAGTAAGTGGGCGATTGAGCTCAGCGAATTTGACATCGAGTACAAGCCAAGAACCGCCATGAAGGGCCAGGCAGTGGCGGACTTCATCGCTGAACTTACTGAGCGTCAGCCGGAACCCGGTACTCAAACCAAGTCTGGAACAGAAATAATAATCAGTGCAGAGGCAACTCCCCCACAGTCAGGTTGGGACCTACATGTGGACGGCTCCGCCTGTGCCAAGGCCAGCGGCGCCGGAGTCATCTTAACCGGACCCGGGGGACTAAACGCAGAGTACGCGTTGAAGTTCAACTTCAAAGCTTCAAACAATATGGCGGAGTACGAGGCGCTCATCGCCGGCCTACTCCTCGCCATTGACTCAGGAGCTGACAGCGTCAACATATTCAGCGACTCCCAACTAGTCGTCAACCAGGTCAACGACAGCTTCCAAGCCAAGGACCAGCAGCTAGCGGCGTATTTGGGGTACGTCAAAACGTTGCTAAAAAAGTTCAAATTTCACACAATCACACAAATCCCCAGGGAAAAGAACGCTAAAGCTGATTCCCTGGCGAGACTGGCAACCGCCCAACCACATCAGAGACCGGCGGACACAAGGGTGGAGTATCTTGACAAGCCAAGTATCACAAAGACCCTGGCGGAAATCTTCAACGTTCAGGTCAACCCCAGCTGGATGGACGAGATCATTACATATAAGCGCAACGGAACGTTGCCAGAAGATAAGGTCCAGGCAAGACAGCTCCAGCGAAGAGCAACCCGCTACAACATCCAGCACGGCAAGCTCTACCGCCAGGGATTCACCCATCCTAACCTCCGCTGTCTGACCCCAGAGGAAGGAAGGATTGTCTTAGCAGAAATCCATGGCGGGGAATGCGGAAACCACTCGGGCGCCAGATCCCTGGCCAACCGCACAATGCGACAAGGGTACTTCTGGCCCACACTTGGCGATGACGCCCGGCGGATTTCGAGGTCTTTCCACAAGTGCCAACAATTCGCAGATCTCCCACACGCACCAGCGGAACCACTGTCAATCATCGTGGGCCCATGGATTCATTCCACGTGGGGCCTTGATCTGATGGGCAAATTCCAAACTGCCAAGGGTCAGTTCAAATACATCATTGTTGCCATCGATTACAACAGCAAGTGGATAGAGGCAGAACCACTGACGGCAATAACCACCGCCAAGGTAATTCGCTTCCTTTGGAAGAATATCTACTGCCGCTACGGTGTCCCACACACAATCATCACGGACAACGGCACACAGTTCAACAATGACGAGCTCATCTCCTTCACCACCAACTTAGGCACCAAGTTGAGGTTTGCGTCTGTCGCCCACCCCCAGACCAACGGCCAGGTCGAGGCGGCAAATAAGATAATCAAAAAGTTGTTAAAAAAGAAGCTCGACAACGCCAAGGGTTTATGGGCGGAGAGGCTCCCAGAGGTCCTGTGGGCCATCCGAACAACTCCGACCTCTGCCACCGGAGAAACTCCTTTTTGTATGATGTTCGGCACAGAGGCTGTCTTACCCATTGAGGTTACTCAACCTACCGCTAGAGTCGAAGGCTACCGCCCAGAGACCAACAGCGCCGGCGTCAACTTGGACAAAGACCTCTTAGAAGAGAAAAGACGCAAGGCCCATTTACACAATTTACAAAACAAACAACGGGTATCACGTTTCTACAACGCCAGAGTCAAGGCCCGGAACCTCCAGTTGGGGGACTCGGTCATGAGGGAAGTCATTCCGCCACCGACAAAACTCCGCCCAACCTGGGAAGGCCCATACAAAATTGTGGAAGTCGTTAGCCCAGGCACCTTCTACTTAATGGACAAGGACGGCGTCACGACGCCCCGCCCGTGGAATACTGAACACCTTCGGTATTATTACAAATAGTCAGACCGCTACCCATGCGCATCTTGACTTAGCTAAATTTTTGTTCAAATGTTTAGCTAAGGGAAGCTACCCAACGGGTACTACCCCACTTTTGTACGCTGATCAGTCAGCCATCAATGAAACGAGGAATTATTCAAACCATTGTTACCAAGTCTAGCACTGAGGGCAACTGGCAACGCCAGCAATCGTCGGCGGACCCCGTCCGCTACGTGGTGCACTTGGACCAATCTTAATTCCTTTAATGTTCCATTGATTGACAAAAGAAAAATATAACTCAAAAATACTACACACACATCATGGCAAACCAAGTCAGAAATTTACTTTATTCCACAAAATTCTTTACAAACTAATGTGCCTCAGCGGCTACAAAAAACTTTGGAGGTCTCAGATAGGTTCAGCGGTTGGCTTCGGCCTCTGCTGCTTCAGCAGCTGGCGGCGCGACCGATCGGCTCGCTTGATCGGACCCTCGGGCTGTCGGACTGGGGTCTCTATGGTGCCGTCGGCCCGGGTTTGTGCCTCCAGAAATCCGGCACGCGACACCTCCGACGGGGTCTGCTGGGGAGTTTGCTGGGACCCTTCCGTCGGATGTGGGCCACTTTCCCCGCTGCCCGAATGAGTACCCACAGCTGGGGCAGGCACGACTTCTGTCTCCGCCGGGACACTCTCGACCGGCGGCACGTCAGGCTGTGACGCCTTTACAAAGTCAATGGCACCCTTCCGCTTCAACATGTCAATATTGGCCCGGGCCCCAGACTTCGCCGCTTCGGTCAATGTCTTCTTAAACTCCGCCGACTGCTTGAATGCTTCAACAGCAACGGCCGCAGCGGTGCTCCCCTCAGCTCTCAGGCGGGTAACCTCACCCCCCAGCCGCTTCATCTCGGCCATCCTGTCGGCGGACTCCCGCTGCACTATAATCAGCTTCTTGTCTTTAGCGGCTATCTGCTCCTGCAGCAGCGCCATCTCCTGCTCCAACTTGGAGACTTGTTCATTCCTCTCCAGATCCCGCCGGATGGCCACATTAAGCTTGCCGCGGGCGTCCGCATAATCACACTCCGCCTTGACCAGTCCCCGCTCAACCCCCGCCAGTCTCTCCTTTGCCTCCGCCAACTCCCTCTGGAGACCTCCGATTTCTCCCCTGAGCTCTTCCTCAATCCGGGGCTGCTTAGACGCCCCCACGAACATATCGTGTAACCCCGCCGATATTTGACCAAACGCCGAGCTGAAGGGCGATTGGTCAATTGCCGTCGGGCGCGATATGCCCGCCAGACCCCCGAACCCCAGCCGCTCGCACAGATGGAAAAGGAACTCCCGCTCCCCTTCTGTCATGAATGGCGCATACTCGGCGAAGGAGTCCAGATCACTGACGGCAGGCGCCTCTCCCTCCACCGCCACAGTTTTCGCAGGAGCTTGGCGGGCCTTCTTCTGTCGGCGGGCCCCGACCACCTCCACTTCATCTCCCTCTTCCTCGTCAGGAGACTCAGCCGTCCGGCGCTTTTTCTCCAGCGCCCTCTGGCTCCCAGCGGCGGTCCTCGTAGCCCTTACTGGCGGTTCCTCCCTGGTCACAAGGACTTCTTCCGCAGGCTGAACCACCTTTTGAGGTCCACGCCTCTGGGCAGGCATCCGCTCCTTCTGTGGCCCGGCCGCAGCGCTTCCCCTCTGATCCCCGCCGGCCGTCTGGGTCCCCGCCTGCACTGTAGGCAGACCATCTTCACCAAGATGAGACTGGTGCGGCATCGGCATCACCACCGGAACCTCGGACTGGCTCAGTGCCAACGTCTCAGGGTTCACTACAGTCTGCTGGGCTGCTAGCCCCTCGGCGTACATGGCCTCCAAAAAATTTTCTATCTCCGCCCGATCCATCGCCTTCTCAAATGCGTCGCGACTCGATTTGTTGCCCGGCGGAGTTTCTAAAAAAAAAAAAGATCGACAGCCACCAGTCAGACAATTCAAAAGTATAATACGAAACGACAGGGTAGACTCCTCACCAACGGAGCGTGTTAGTCGCAGGTCGACCAGCAACTCCCAACCAGTCAGCAGGCGGAAATCAAGCAAGTTTCGGTTCCGCCAGCAACCCCTGATCCTCGCCACACGGCACTCTTCTTCGCGCGTTAGCGTGTACCGAAGTCCCGCTGCACACAAAAAAAAAAAAAAAAAAGCAAACACGTCGTTAGTCGGAATACAAGTGCAAGCACGTAGCCACGCCAAGTATTTTCAGCGGACACCGGGCACCAACCTCGAATAGGCTGGAACTCAGATTTAATCCTAAACGACGGCCCTTCTTCATTCGACCTGGCGTGGTACTCCCAACCGTCTGTAGCGACGCAGAAGGTCCCCCGCCAGTAGGACATTGAGTCCCTTAGATTTTCTATCAACTTGGGCGCTCCCTGCCGGCGGCTCAAGTTCACTTGCCCTTTGCAGCCTTGGCGCTTCACATACACTAACTCGTAGAAGTGGAGCACTTCCGCCACAGTAGGCCCCTCGCACCCGGATAACCGCCAGAGGGAGTTCATGGCCAACATCAACCGCCACATATTGGGGCAAATCTGACCAAACGCAAGGCCAAATTCGCACACCAAGATCTGGAGGCTGGGCACCAGCGGAAACGTCAGTCCTTGACGAAATATCGCCTCATGAACGGCAGCAGATCCCGCCGGGAGAATTGACGCCTTCTCATCCGCTGTCGGCGGACGCAGCTTCACCGACCCCGGCAACCGGAACGTCTGTTTCAGTCGGTTAACCGCAGCGGCTATCATCCGCCCACCTGCCTCGTCAACGGCGGTGCCATCTGAGAGGAACCACGCCGATTCCGCATTCTGCCCCGCTACGTCTTCTTCCCCAGCGGAGCCGCTAGCAGCACTATTGCTCGCCAAACGTTCGTCGCGCCTAGCTTTGGCAGCAGCGGCCTCACCCGCCTTAGAACTCTCCGGACGCGAACCACGACCCATAACTACTTCCCAGGGGATAGTCTGTAGCGGCTCAACGTCTAACGCTTCTGGCAGTGAGGTTCCTGCAGGGGCAGACGGACGCAACGAATCAATAAAAATCCTATCCGCCGCGCTGAACGACACGTCAGACCCGGAATCCTCACTGCTCGAAATCTCTATAACGCTAGCCATCCCAAAACCCTAAAACCCACATCAGTTAGCACAAACATAGATCTAGCCTATTCTCGCATCAGATATAGCCAAAATAATCAAAAACAAAACCCAGAAAACTCCAAACTACAAAACAGACTACTCAACCCAGATTCGGCTATCTAAATCCTTAACCACCAACGCGTAGCCAGCCATAATCCAACCATCCCACCCAAGGAAATCCCATTCAAACCTCATAACACACCCATTAAAACCAGCAATTATCCAAGAAAATAGCAGAAACAAAAGGCAGAAGAGGGAAATCCAGATACCAACCTCAGTGATGCAATCTCCGGCACGGTGGTGCACAGTTACGATCGACGTCTCTCTGGGAATGGTATACCCAAACTTCGGTAGGCTCCTTTTCCGGTCTCGGACAAACAGGGCTCGCAAACGATGACTAAGTTTTCAAAATTTTCACAAAGTGTCAAATCCCCCAAAGTCCCCCCCCCCTTTTATGTTGGCATCAACGCGTCCTAAGCCGTCCGCTCCATAACGGCATCACGTACCAGCCATACACGTGTCATCAGCCTCCACTCACTCTCCGGAGTACTCGAGGCGTTACCTCGGTTACGAAACCTACAGTTACTGTCATTAAAGGCTAGAAGACGGACAGGCCTAGGAGGCAAGCCTACGCACGCTAACCCGCTGTAGGTTCGACACGTGTTAACCACCGTAGGGATTTCATAAACACAGCCAGCGGAATTTCTCCCTTGTCACTTTCCAAGAGACGAAGTCTCCGCTGAGCGAAACCCCGCCAGCGGAACTTCTCCCTTGTCATTTTCCAAGAGACGAAGTCTCCGCTGAGCGAAACCCCGCCAGCGGAATTTCTCCCTTGTCATTTTCCAAGAGACGAAGTCTCCGCTGAGCGAAACCCCGCCAGCGGAACTTCTCCCTTGTCATTTTCCAAGAGACGAAGTCTCCGCTGAGCGAAACCCCGCCAGCGGAACTTCTCCCTTGTCATTTTCCAAGAGACGAAGTCTCCGCTGAGCGAAACCCCGCCAGCGGAACTTCTCCCTTGTCATTTTCCAAGAGACGAAGTCCCCTCTGAGCAAAGCCCTGCCAGCGGAGCTTCTCCTTTGCTATCCCACAAGCGGGGTGTTTTTCGCTATACACCTCTGGCGGAACCCCCTTTTCATCTTGCAAAATACCGCCAGGCACGTCTACCGGACGCTGCTTCCTGCTGCATCCAGCGGGGGGATACCCGACAAGAGGAAAATCCCGAGGCTACGCCTCACTGACAACGACCGCTACGCGGCGTTACCGTCAGACCGTCCCTACGGGACACGGGGACTAGTCAAACAGTCTACGACGGCCCTGATCAGGCACGTTGACCCCCGTCATTTGGGTGCTAAAACATTGGGCTCGCTACCCAACACCCTCTGCTCCGTGCAGCTCCCCCTCATCAAACAATTCAACGACCATCCGGAGGTCTATCTTCGCCGGGGAGTGGGGGACTCCCTGGGGGGCCCAGCAGGGCCCACCCGAAAGGGTATAAAGCGTTTGCTCAGTAAAACCAACGGTTGACAACGCACTGACGCTAATTATGCTCTTGCAAGTCTAGCGGAGGAAAACGCTTCAAACCGCCGAACAACTCCCCAACCAAGATTGCCCTCCTTGACTGGGGACTTGGGGGACTTGTACATACATGTACATTTGCAAGCATAATTAGCTATAATGGGCCATGCTCATTGTACCGCCAAAGGTACTAATTCCAACCAAAGGAATGACATGCGGACACACCGCCAGGCGGGCTACAGCCTCAGCGTCGGACCGCCTCCAGATCGCCACCTACGCGCCGCGCCAAGATAGCATCAGAAGCTTCTGAAGTTGGGAACTGAAGCTCATCAGTCCCACATCGAAAACAAAGACAAGATCAGTCTCTTCCTCACCTATAAAAGGTTCTCTCCTCTCTCCTCATTAATTACGCATTCAATACTTACCTACTGTTACTTTGTCAACATAAATACATAGACTAACTTAGGCATCGGAGAGTTGAAGACCGCCCAGCGCGGTCTCCCTCTGACGCCCATTGTATTTTACTTGACAGGTAACGGGAACAACAATATTAACACAAGTATCGATCCGCCCACCGGATCAGCGTTAACTAAGGTCCGGCTACCGCTAGGCTTTTAGACATTAACATAACCCAACCAACAGCTAGGATTGATAGACATAACACCACAACAAACGTTGCCGGCGCCAACCTCGACAAAGATCTATTGGAGGAAAAATGAGAGAAAGCCCACATGCACAACTTGCAAAACAAACGGCGGGTGTCACGTTTTTACAACAATAGTGTGAAGGCAAGAAACCTACAACTTGGCGACTGGGTCATGAAAGAAGTCATACCACAGCCAAAAGCATTTCGCCCAACTTGGGAAGGACCTTTTTCAAATCATAGAAGTGGTGAGCCCGACACATTTTACTTAAAAAGCAAGGAAGGCGTCACGTCCACTCACCCGTGGAACACTTAACACCTCCGCTACTACTATAAGTAGCGCTGCAACATGCCCACGAGCATCTTGACTTAGCTAATTTTTGCAAAATTTAGCTAAGAAAAGCTACCCTATGGGTCCATATTTTTGTAAGAAGCTGGGTCCGCCCAGTCGTCAATGAAACAAGGAATTATTCAAACCATTATCCCACACATGCAAAAAAAAAGAAGAAGCAAAACTATCAAGTCTGGCCAGGCCAACACCTTTGATCCTCAGGACAAGGGCAATATACATACATTTAACGGGCCAATCTTAATCCCTTTCATGTTTCATTGACGTTCAAAAATATTTCCGCCACAACCCCAAGGGATTTAGCGGACAAACATCCATCACAACAAAAGTACTATTCTGCTTACAAAAATGTGGCAAAAACGCCACAATACAAGGAAAAGCAATTACATTAAAAATTCCATATCAACATATCCTCATCTTGACCGGTGGACCCCAAAACATGTTCACCACAGCGCTGTTTCTCCTCGGCCCTCTGGCGGACGAGAGCCCATTTTTCTCTTCTCAGTTTTACTTATCGGCGTCGGAGTCTCAGGATTACCATCAGACCGTGTGCCATCTTCTTTAGGAGAACCACTCTCTTCGTTACCATCAGAAGAGCCATTTTCTGAGGAACCACCATCTTCAGATCCCGCAACATCCTCAATGGCGACATCCTCGCTAGGCGTCGACTTTGGAGGGGCTCGATCAGGTAGTATCTTGTCAAAGTTCAAGTAGCCGCTATCTTTGAGTTCTTTAAAGTTGGCGGCCGCACCTTGTTTACTAGCATCCGTCAGAAGTGCCTTGAACTCTGTTGATTTCTTAAAAGCATCAACCGCCTCTAGGCGCACCATCTCCCTCTCGTCCTCCGCCAACTTGGCCATCTCTTCCTGTCTAGCCTACTGGAAGTCCGCCAACTCTTTCTCTTTGGTGGTAGGCGCCTCTTGCAACTGAGCGATAGTATCTTCTCTCTCAATTTTCTTCTTCTTCAGGACCGCCAGCTAGGCATTAAGGTTGGCAATAGTGGCGGTATCTACGATGGTCTTATCCACAACACTCTTAAACTTCTCTTTGACGTCTAGAAGAGCACAGTCAAGCTTGGCAATGTCCCCAGCGGTGGACTTATTCTTCTCTCTCTCGGACGCCAAGTTACGATGTGCTTGCAGAAGTTCTTCTTTCAGTTTGCGTTCCTCCGCCTAACCCTGGTGAAGGTAGAGCTCATGAACACCCTTCAAAATCAAATCCATGGATTTCTCCAGCTTTGACGACGCCGCTGGCTGAGGAATTCTCGCCTCACAACCGAAACTAAGGCTCTCACAGACCTTGTGTAGAAAGGCCTGTTGATTGGCGGGTGCACTTTGCACTAATCCTATGACAGGGTTGTCGGAGACAAATTTTCCTCCGACATCTCTATGGCCAGCCGCAACATGTTTTTCCGCCACATGCTTCTCTCTAACCTTCATCTTCTTCGAGGGATTTGAAGGAACGGTAGAGGTGACAATCTTCCTCTTCTGCGATACGCCGGATCCCCCTACTGGTTGACCGCCAACATCCCCACCAGTACCACCAACAACCTTTGAACCGACATGTTTTGACCTTCCAATGTCGGCCCCAGCTTTTGTTCTTCTCACCTTCGCCCACCGTAATATCTGCCTCCCCGACAACAGTTGTCGCCTTCTCCTGTGACTTGTCAGTGGGTACATCCAGAGAAAACCCCGTATCTTCCTCGTTCTCTTGTTCACTCTCCTCTGCCACATTCTTTCCTTTGCCCCATGTCTTATTCTTCTTCTTTAGATTGGCGCGATTCGAGTGTAGCAGAGCCACCAAAATCTTCGCCTCTCCCGTCATCGTTATCTCCCTCGTTTGCGGATCAACAGTCTATTTTTGCACCTTGGCCGCCTAGTCAATCATAAAATTGACGTAGTCCATAATCCCGCCAATGTCAGCCGTCACTTTTTTAACAACTTCGATGGTTCTTTTGTTCGTACGAATCGTAACTACAAAAGAAAGCATGTATACTGTCACTTTTGGGAAAAATAATAGCATAACACAATTCTAATGATTTCACTTACCAGGCTCCTGAGTCAAGCGCAAGCGAATAAGTAGCGACCAATGTGAGAGGACACGAAGATCTAGGCAGCTTTTGTGCTCCTAACAATAGTGCACCCGACACACCCGCTGTCATTCAATGTCCGTCAAATTCAGTCTCCAACCCTCTGCAGGCAGAGACAAGATATCACATAACGAAACAGATGCAATAACAAAACGTGGCGGCATAAACAACAAGCAGGGTAGCAAATATCACACTCAATACAAAAACAAAGCCTCAAGCACATGGACAACAACCTTTTATGGCTTGGAACTTCTAGGGAACCTGAAACCGCGGAACCTTCGCCCCATCTGGCCTCGTGTCATATTCCCAACCATCGGTAGCAACACACACAGCGGCACACCATGATGTGGAAGAATCGGGCGTATGTTCCAGAAGTTTCAGAGCTCCAGGTCGACGAGTTAGTTTAACAGTCCCGCCACATTTTTCCCTCTCGTTATATGTCAACTCGTAGAAGAATAATACTTCAGCCAATGTCAAAAATTCACACCCCGAAAAATCCCACAAGGCGGTCAAAGCCAATAACATCTTCCACATGTTTATGGACACTTAACCCACCATTACATTCAATTCGTGCAGTAGATATTGCAGGCTCGGAAGTAGCAGCAGCTTCACTCCGTTATTCAGTATAGCCTCATGAACAGCGGCATAACCCTCCGACAAGTCAGTAGCCTTCTCGCCCTTCTCTAATGGCCAGAAGTTCACGATTTGGGGCAGGTGAAACCTATCTTTTATCTGCTGTATTTTTTGCCATGACATAATAGAGGAAGGTTCATCTACTCCGACACCATCGCTCATAACCCACGAAAAATTGTTAGGTCCAGAACTCTGACCCTCATCCCCAACCTCAATCCCTTCGTCACTTTGTCTAGAGGCGCCAACACTTTCTTCGCTACTATCGGACACTTCCTCCTCCCTGGTGTAACGAACAACTTTGTGTTCCTCACTCTGACGTACTACCATAGATGTCCGATAAATAGACTGGAGAGGAATAAGATCTAGCGGTTCTTCAGGGCTACCTCCTGCAGAAGTAGGACGACGTAACGAATCAATAAAACCCCTCTCCGACGAATTAAGCTACGACACGTCCGATTCTTCACTACTTGAGATATAGACAAACGCCGGCATGCCACACAAACACTCTAAACCTATAAGTTAGCAATCAAGTTAGATCTAAACCTACCCCATGCTATCAACTACAAGAACTCATTCAAGAACAATCACTCCAAAACCCCAGAAAGTACCCGAAAGGTCCCAAAAAAGTCAGAAACCCTCAGACACATAATAACACAAAAACCTGAACAAACAGAGCAAATGCATTCACACAAACCAGACCAAAACAAGAACACACATACAAAAAAAAAAACCCCAAAAACAGAGCATACCTCAAATTCGAAGAAACAAACGTCGACGAGCGACGAAGCAGACTAACCATAAAATGAGCTCGACCACCTCTTCTCTCCTTCAAATTCTTTTCTTCTTTCTATTCTCCACTCGATCAACGCAGTTTGCAGATTTTTGTTTTCTCTGATTCTCTCTCACTCAGAAAAGAATACAAAGGAACATAATAGGGCAAGGTGAGTAAAACTCGATTTCGTTCCCCCCTTAAATACAAACTTTGACGACAAATCTCAGCCGTCTCATTAAAGTAACCGCATGTCATGATCACGCCACGTACCCCCACTAACCAAGATGACGCCTCGGTAAAAATGACGTGATCATAAATGCAACATTTATGGTGACGCGACAACTGTTGCGTAGCGACGTATTCGCCATGCCATTCCTATCAACAGCCCCCACGTGTCACCTACAGTGTTAAAGGATCACGCAGAATCTGGCCAAATAACCCTAAAATTCAAAAATCACCGCCATAGACACTTCTCTTCCGCTAAATATCCTCATTCCCCGCTACGAATCATCAAACAACGAGTCAACAATCCGCTAAAACAAGTGTTAGCGCCAACAATGTCATTTCACCTCTAACATTTACCTTGCTCCAACAAACTTGCAAGGCAATCATACCATCACTCATCAACCGAAAACTGCTGGACAACATGTCTCAGACATCGTGACTTCTGATAATAGTCGACTGTCACTCACCCAACACAATTTACACTTAGCGGAACATTCCCAACCAGGGATATCCCATTTATCATCAGTACACCGACCTTAACGAGGCGGTGCAGTCAAGTTCTTCTCCTCAGGGAAACGGTAAGGGAACAATTAAACACAGCCTACGGCAGCCATTGATCGGGCAGTTAACTTCCCGACGCTAAGGCTCTGAAAGAGTGGGATAGCTACCCACCACCTCATACTGTCACACAGCTCCCCTCAACAAACAAGCATCCGACCAAACGGAGGTCTATCTTAGCCGGGGAGTGGGGGACTCTCTGAAGGGCCTAGCAGGGGCCCACCCGAAAGGGAAAAAAGCGCTCGCTCAGACAAAATCCATGGTTGACGACGCACTCGCACTGATTATGCCCGACATATAACTAAAGGTTCTGCCTTAGTTGTGGTAACTCCCCAACCAAGAAATCCCTCCTTGACTGGGGACTTGGGGGACTTGTATATACATAGCAATTACCGGCTATAATCTGCACTCATACTTAACTATGTCACCTTGGCGGAATAACTTTAATGGAGTAATCTCTGGAAACACAGCAAGACAACCTTCACCGGCAAGCCAGCTCCAGGCCGAAATATGCCTTGACGCGCTGACACCAGCCACCCAAAGCTGTCTATGCAAAAAGAACCAAAACTCAGCAAACTGAAGGATATCAATCCCACATCGGAAACAAGAGTGAGGTAACTCACTATTTCACCTATAAAAGGTCCACTTCCCTCTCTTCATTGATTACACGTTCAATAGCTATTTACAGCTATATTTGCCAATACAAGTACATCGTTTAACTTTAGCATCAGAGGAGAGAAGACCCGCAAACCGCGGTCTCCCCTCTTGACGCCTTTGTATTTCTCTTAACAGATTAGCAGGATTTTGTGAATTATACATATATTGGAAGATTGGACCATTGTCCACGTTATCAGAAGCCAACATCATATGGGGGTATTCTGAGCATTAACAGCCAAGCAGCTAGCGCTTGAAGATGATCCTCTTCTTTGACCGATGTGAATTTAGTGATGAGGATAAATGGAAGATTGTCAACAATGGTGGTCCCTTTGGCCACAATTTCTTCAGCTGGTCTATCAATTTTCACCACTTCCACCTTCACGACGGCCACCACCACTTCTGTAGACACCACCTCCAACGAAGCTGGGGTTGAAGATGAAGAAGATCGGTGGGTATATGGGTGAGAGCAATTTAGTGTTTTGTATAAAGGCAAAAGAGGAAGTGCAACAAATAGAGTCATAAAATAAAATAAATGTAGATAGTGGGAGTGCAGATTACAATTCGGAAAGTGCAAATTTCACTCTCCTTAATTAAGCATAATTAAATGATGATGTCATGATCTTCACGTGTGGAGGTGATCACTGTCCCTTTTCCTGTGTCAATTTAGTCATTGCCCTCAAAAGTTGACACGTGTTTTCTTACAAATGCCTAACATCATCAAGTTTTTTTTTTTTTGAAAGAGCCCGAGGGCTAAAAATATATTCATCATAAGCCAGAATAGGTTGTTAAATACCCTTCTGCTGTCATCTAGGCAAACAAGAAGATAGTGGTAGTGTCATCTAGGCAAACAAGAAGATAGTGGTAGTACCCACAGTGGTACATGGAAAATAAACCTACTCATTGTACAATCAAATACCTAGACAAAGCGGGATCCCCCTTTGGTACTAAGCCGGAGGCGCTAGAAGGGTCCTGCCCTCCCAACCTAACTCTTAACCGGCAAATCTAGTTGCCTAGAGACCTCAATTTGTGTATAACTAGAGACACTGAGAATTAAGTGAACAAGACCAAGACCAATTTGGGTACAACTAGTCGCCTAGACTGTCCCTGAATGTAGGGAATTATTGAAGACTAACCAAAGTAAATAGGGACTAGAACAAAACCAGCCCAAAATAAGGCCCAAGAGAGCAGCCCCAAGGAAATGAGTCCAGCCCAAGGCCCAACAAAAAGGTTGACCCGGGCGAGCCACCAAAACATCATCCTCCAGCACCGTCGATCAACGCCAGACCTGCAGTGGCCGCGAACCCCACGAGATAGCGCAGAACTGCCTAGCCACACCGCCACCACGATCGTTCCAAATCCACCATGGCCCCGCCCCTTCAGCGATCCTCCCAGACCACCAAAGCTGCGCTGCCACTCTGATCACCCAGAAAACCGCCATAGTCACGCCACCATCACATGTTCAGGAGAGCTCCTGACGAAGCCCCGCTGCCAGTAGTCGTGGACCCACCAAAACTTGCACAAACCGATCAGCCCGGACTCCTTTGCCAAACCTCGAGCCACCCCCATTCAGAAGACTACCCGGCCATTGATTTCAAAACCTGCCCGGCAACATCTCATTCGGCATGGCGAACCACCACCGACAAGGGCCGCCTGATGAGAAGGAGATCTTGAAAAAAAACCCTAGACGCGGTCTGAGTTTTTTGGAGTAAATGAGGGGGTTATTGTTGATTCCAAAACTTGCCTACCATCATCAAGTTGTTTAAACTGATGAATTTTTTTATTAAGAAAAAGGATTAAATATTATTTACTCCCTATACTTATAGGGTTTCATCGTTTCAGTCCCTGACCTTCGAATTTCACCTAAAAAGTTCATCAACTCTTAATTTCCTCCCAATTGGTCCCTGCTGTCAAATTTTTTGGTTAAAGTTTCTAAAATGTCTATTATGCCCTCACTTAATTTTTTCTCTCTCTTTTATTTATTTTTTTCATTTCACCTCTTGAAGGTCTGTGGTTTGGAACCATCTTGATGAGGAGATGAACAGAAGGAGCCGAGAAGGCCGGAAGAAGAGATAAAAAAAAAAAAAGAGGAAGAGATTTTTTTTTTTTTTTTAAGTAATTGAGGGTATAATAGACTTTTTAGGGGAAGATAACGGAGTTTATGACGGATGCTTGATGGCAGCGACCAATTGGGAGGAAATTGGGAGGTCATGGACTTTTTAAGTGAAAATAAAAGGTCAGGGACTGAAACGATGAAACCCTATAAGTATAGGGAGTAAACAGTATTTAACCCTAAGAAAAATTATTATCAAGGAAAGGGAAAAAGAAAAAAAGAAAAAAATATTGTGTCACTCTGCCTTCCATGACGCATAACAGTAGGGGCTTGTTATATTTGCCTCCACTTCATCTTTTCAAACACCAGTATTTGGAAATTTGGAATGCCATCCATGATCTAATATCTTCCCTTGTAGGTTTTATTACAAATGAGCTATATCGATAATATCCCCAAGCAAAATCAGAAATACAATACTTTTGAGTTCTCATTAGTGTAGTCACTCAAAAAATTAAATCAACAGATGATTTCGTCCTTGACAGGGAGGAAATCACCTCTCCCCAATTTAGCTATCCAATTCTGTCCCATTCACTGTTATTTTGACACGTGTGAATCGCTGTTAACCATCTAACTCTGTTAATGAATACAGCCATTCCATTTGCTTCTCTACTTTTCTTTTCTTTTCTTTTTTGATTTTTGGTTCAATCATTCCATTTGCGTCAAACCACCCTTTCTATTCTTCTGTAAAACTATGCTTGCCATTCTTCCTACCTAGATCAAAAGCTTCAAGATAATCCAAATCCCAGGTTACAATGAAGCCATGAAGGTAAGCAATTTAATGGGTTTGAGTTTGCGATTAGAGTGAGAAGTGGGTTGTAGATGATGTGTAATCTCAGTTTTAGTCTGAAAGAACTCGGCTTCCAAACGAGGCTATGATTTAGCATAGCAATGGAGGAATAGGAAGTCAGAACAGGTGGTGATTAGAGTGAGAGGTGGGTTATAGCTGATTGGTAATCTGAATTTCATGCCGATATAATGGATTTGAACCGAGTGAAAGAGCCAATTGGTCTCTCAATTTTTCTTTGAGTCCCACAATTTTTGGGCACGTAGATTTGAGTTCGGTAAGGTATCTGTTGGAAGCTTAATTTATTTGGACCCCAAGATGCAGAGTTTTGTTGGGAGTAGGGGAAAGCTTAGTTTGCAGGGAAGAGATGATAAGATTATACAAGAAGAATATATTATCCAATTGATAGTTAGAGGATAGGTTTGCAGAGTTCCATCCTCCAGATGATTGATTTATCTGGGTTTTTTCTCTACTTCTCAACTAATCGATTATATTGTTGAAAATGTTTAACAAAAATCAAAATTGGGAGAGAATTGAGTCGTGCTTTCATTGATAATAGGAGGGTTTTTTTTTTTTTTTTTTTAAACTTTGTCAAGGAGAACTCAAAGGCTTCCTAGGACCAAGATAAACCACTTCGGTGCATGTGAAATGCTCCAACTGTGCATTGCAGCACAGTACTTGGCCACTTTGATAGCTTCAGAGGTCGAACCTAGTTTGGGGAGCACACCCAACTAGGCAAGAACCACTAGACCACTTGCAGTGGTTATAGGGGCCTCTTTATATAGAGAATTACAAGACATAGAATCAAAGTTGTACAAGGAAAGATAATCATACAATTAATCGGATATCTATGAATATCTCCGAGAATATCTCTAATTCAAAACTCTCTTATAACTAGGTCAAGTAACCTAGAGTTTGGGCCAGACACATATTCTGGATTTACTTGAACACTCCCCCTTGTGTTGCCCAAACATGGTGCTCCTCTCGTTTCCTCATTAAAAACCTTGCCGAGTAACAAAAACCCTGTGGGACAAAAATAACCTCGGTCGAAGGGGAAAAAGAGCACAACACACCCTTCACTTTTCGAGACCATAAATGTAGATATCTCCCCCTGATGACAACAGTCATGGGAGTTCGGATAACTTCCGCAAATGATGCTACCAACATGTTTCTCGAAAGTGGAATTTAGGCAATGACTTAGTGGGCAATGACTTCGAGAGCAAGTCTACCACACTGTCCTCAGATCGAACCTTATTCACTTTGATCTTGAGCAGAGTCAGTTGTGGCTGATTGTGCTTGGTGTTGTCGCGTTTACTGTAGCCTTACTTCATTTGTTCAAAATAAGTAGCATTATCCTAAATGCTTATAGGCTCATCTGTGGTTGGCTTCAAACCACAATTGTTCTAACATGCGTAATTATGGATCCAATCCATATACATTCACGAACCACTTCGTGAAGAGCAACAATCTCTGCATTGTTCAAAGATATAGCGACCAGGGTCTATTTTGAAGACCTCCAAGATATCATGGCCTTTACCCATAGTGAACACTTAACCAATTTGGGAATGACCTTTGTGTGGGTCAGAGAGATACCCAACTTCAGCAAAACCTTCCAAAACTCATGTCGTTTTGGGATGGGGATAGTGGACGCATGCCAGTGTTGGTGGCGTTCTTGGTGTGTGATGGGTCTGAATCCATCATTTCTCTATAGGGATAGAACAAGCCCATATCAATCATATATCTCAGCTAACAATCTAATAGCGTCGAGTTGGCGTAGAGCTATACCTTAGCTAACAAGTTCAATGCAAATGAGATGTCTGTTCTTGTGCATTGAGCTAAGTATAATAATGCGCCTATTGTACTTAAGTAAGGCACTTCTGCCTCTAACACATCTTCATCATCATCCTTTGGACGAAGAAGATCCTTTTCAGGATCAAGACTATAGACGACCATAGGGGTGCTTGAAGGCTTGACATTGTCAAAATGCCTAAGCATCTATCAGCAGGATGCTCAAGTTCCAAACTGAGACATAATCATGTTCTCCCAAAATCGTTCATCTCAAAATCGGATTTCAAGTGTTCAGCGGTTTCCCTTAACTCTTTAAGGGCTTCCAATGAAGATCATGTCCAACATGAACCGCAATAGAATCCGAAACTTGTTATGGAAACGCGGGGACATATCCCTTCCCAATCAAGTCGTCACTTTAGTGAGCGTTTCAACCTTATTGTAAACGTGCTCCGTGGTCTAGAGCCACTTGACTTCTGTAAATGAAGTTCGCCATGAACCTTCATGTAGATTCTGTATCTAGATCCCCATAGAGATATGTAGTGACCACATTTGTAAGTTGCATGTTTAGTTATTCAGAAACTACCAAACTGACGGGGTAGTGGAGTGCAATGACATCCATTACGAGAGAATATATCTCATCGTAGTCGGTTCCAGGGCGTTTTGCGAGAAGCCTTGCGCCATAAGGCGAGATTGCCATCTATTTTTCTCATCACGCTTTCTAACGAAGACCCATTTGTTAATAGGTTTTCTGTGAGGAGGTGTTGGCATCACCGGCTCAAAAACCTTCCTCTTTGTTAAAGGATCCAACTTAACTTGGATCACATCTTTCCATTTAGGCCAAATCTCTCTACGTTGGTATTCATTCATCAACGGAGCGTGGTTCTATATCATCAGATTCAACAAACTCATGTGCAATGAAATGCGTGACTACATCATCAATTATGATGGAGTTTCTATCCCACGTCTCATGAACATTAGTATAATTTTCATAGAGCTCTATATTCTCAGGAATAAGTTCTGACGTTGAGGCCTCCCCCAACTACAACCATAATCCGGAAGATTCTCATCAGATGAATTTTGAGTGTAGATGATCCAAGGATTGGGTTGTGCCAAAGTGTTTTTCGAACCCACGGGCCTCCCATGCATCCTAGCTAGGGCCATGTCCTATAACGCCAAAGTGCCACTCTCTATGGTGTTGGTGCCATGCCTACTTCCATGTAGGGTAGCGTTACGTCCTCTCTTAGGGACGTCCATCCTTGTAGGCATATTTGTAGCAGATATGTGTGATCTCGTCACTTTAACAAGGATCGAGATAAGACATAATGGGGATAGACCATGACAATTTATGTCGTTCCTGCTGAACATCTGTGTTCTTATCTCCCCTTAATGATGGGAAGACTGTCTCATTAAAGTGACATCCGCAATTCTAGCGGTAAGGGGATCGCCTAACAAGGGCATTAAGTGGCAGACGATTATTGGAGTCTCAAATACAGCGTAGTTGCCCATTTGTCTGTAAGGACCCATCATAGTTCGCTATGGCGGAAAAATTGGTATATAAATGGCATACTCAAATATGCGTAAGTACGATACTTGTACCCAGTCATTAGTTGTAACGCAGAGGTAGATTAAGTGGCAGTGGCTCGTAGACGGATTAGCGTAGCTGCATGCGATATTGCATCACCCCAAGCAGATATAAGAAAATTAGTGTGCATTACCAATGTCCGGACTACCATCGTAGTATTTTCCTCGAGACCATTTGGGTGTGTTTATGAGAATATGATGTCTAACATGAGGCCCAATGCAATAACCATCGAAAGTCTTTGATGTAAACTCTCTAGCATCATCAAGTCCAATTGACGGAATAGGATGATCCGGAGAGTGAGCCCATTGTTATATGATTTGTGCTAGGAGTGTAGTATAAACAGCATTTACAGGTGGACAATGGCACAACACGTGACCATCGTGTTTGCGTATCAACCAACATCATGAGATATTTAAAAGTCTGCAGGTTGGTTGAATCAGTCCACAGAATCCCCACAGACTCTATGTAGGAACAGAACTAGTATTTTCATAACTTTTGCATAGAACGGTCTCAGTCCTAATTTCCCTAAGGAATGGGCTTTGTAAAAGGGGCGAGAGGCTTTAGAATCAACCAATGAGGATTTTGGTTGGGCCTAAGCGTTTGAAACGCTATTTGAAGCAAAGTTGGTGATTGCAACATCACCGGAGGTGTCATCACCATCATGTACGCTATCCATGGCATCATGGATAAGGACTATGCCAGCCCTAGGCTGGTGGTGGATGGCAGCGGCTCCGGAGGTAGCGGTGGCGGTCACACTTAGTCCAGGAATCAACTTATGATTCATGCTTCGTTTCGCTCGAAAGAAAGGATGTCCATGTGAAGTCTTTAGCAGACGGATCATCATATCATGACCAGGATGACCTATCCTGTCTTGACAATATGTGTCTAAATCCAAGAGATCTTCTCTCACGACTTTATTGGATTTAATAGCTTGAATAGTGACATAGAGTCCACTAGAGAGACACATAAATTTCTCTAAGATGCGCATTTGTTCGCAATCATTAGAGGTATTGCAAATGAACTCATTTCCGTTCTCTAAATGCTTTTTCACATGGAATCCATTGGCTATTCATAGGTGCGATTGGCCCTAGGAGCGTAGAGAGTTTTTGTGACAGTAATCAAGTTGCCATTTGGCAGGGGGAACTTGGGCTATTTCATGTCCTTCAATTAATACTAATGGCCCAACCATCGTAGACATATAGTCATATGCTCAAAATTAAAATGGAGTCATGAAAAGAACTTAAAATTTTATTCATAAGCCAACGGAGTACATCAATGTCTCTTAACGATTAGGAGAATCTAATCCAAATGCTAGTTAATGCAAAACAAAGATAGTCGTTTGACTTCTGTCGGTAACTCCAAAATAAATATGACCAGGTGACTAGAGAGATGTAGGTGGAGCAAAGCTCGCTTAAGTACCACTTAGCTCAAAATCTTCCTAGACATCATACTCATATTGGATGAGCCTATGTGAAGAAAAACTAAACCAATGGCATTTACTACAAAGTATATGGCAATTGCCTATTATATCTCCTGGAAAAATAAAGACTTTAAACAAAATTGGCTATCTATTAATCCCAGCCAAATTTTTGTAGTCTTCAACCCTTCACTCTAGATCATCTTCTTGTTCTACATAATGAGCTTCTCTTGCTTCACAATATGCTTTGTAGGCGGTGACAATTTTTTCACGAGCTCTACAAATGTGTGCCCAATGACCGGATACTCCACATCGAGAACATACATCTCTTTGCTCATACTCCATTGATTGAGGCGCTTTGAAAGAGTCATTTAGATGGCTCTTAGTGTTGGTGGCGCCACCAACATGGCCAGAGGCGTTGCCACCCTCTCTCTTTCCACGTTTACCTCTTTGGTTCCGTGTTCACCTATTTTGGCGGTTACATTCCCAAGTAAAGCGATTATATGGACCAGAACATCCAGAAGTATCCCTGAGATTAGGGTTTCGCTCTTGGCGCCCTCTCTTAGGGACGCGACTATAATTGGATTCCGGAATATGCTCTGTTTCCACGGATCTCGAATTATAGTTCTTACAAGGATGTTGTCATGCTTTTCAATGACATTCATAGCTCCAACAAGCTCATGAAACCTTGTGATCCATCCTGCAGTAATATCGATTCGATAGTTCTTAGCAACCATCAATGCAAAGATAGGGAAGGTAGAGAGAGTCTTCTAAATCAATATCGCATCTGTGATCTCTTTACCACAGAATTGCATTAAGAATTTAATGCGAAGTGCTTCTAAGTTGTTGTCAAGAACTGACTTGAAATCACAGAAGCGAAGGCTATGGCATCTCACTTCTAGGTCAAGAAGCAGGGAGTCATGGACGTTGCCAAATCTTTCTTCGAGTGAGACCCACAACCTTCTGGGGTCCTCTTTATTCATACACTCGTACTAGAGCGAATCATCCATATGACAAGTCATTAGGATGATGGCTTTCTCCTTATTTGCCTCCAAGGCTGCTCTATTTGCTTCCAAAGCTTGAGCTTGCTCAACAGTTAGCACATATTGGCTAGGCTCGAGAATCGTATCCAGGATTCCATCAGCCTTGAGATGCTAGCGGACATCACGAACCCACCTGTGATATCCAGAGCTAGTTGTTCCCAATGGAGCAAAGTCCAATTTATTCAGGTTACTCATCCTGAAAGAGAACAAGAAAAATGGTTAGTTTCGGAGCAGAAAAAGCTATCACGAAAACATATAATTTTTTTTAGCATAATCGCTTCCAAGAAATTCAATTCCAAGAGGTATTTGATTAGATCAAAACAATGTCGTAAGTGGTCAATCATAAATTCTCTACAAGCTCCAAGCTTAGAGTGAGCACGAACCCCCACAGTTCAGCTTAATTAGGTCTCCCCTATGATGAAGAAAGGGGGGTAGAAGAAGGAAGTTTGCAATTCCCCAAGAAAAAGAAGAGAAAATGAATAAAAACTAAAAAACGGGAACTCTTAGTAAAAATTACCTCGAAATAGGTCGTCGGAAAATTTAGCTGGAAAAAGTCGCCGGAATGTTGACTGGAAACAGTCAACTAGCGTTGACCGATGCTGATGTGGCATGGGGTCCGGTTGCTTACGTGGTAGTGGGGTCTGGTGCTGATGTAGGAATGGGTCCAGCTACTGACGTGGCTCTGGGGTCCGGTGCTGACGTGGTAGTGGGTCCCGGGAATGACGTGGCAGTGGGCCACGTCAGTAGGCCTTTGGGCTTGGGCTTCTAGTTGCCTTCTTTTCCTTTTTTTTTTTCTCTCTTCTGTCGATTTTTTCTGCAGGCCGGTTCAGTAGCTTTTAGACAGTTTTTAGAGTTCTGTTTTCGGTTCCTGGATCCTGGGATCGAGTCGCTGCTGGTGGTAAAATTTGGTAGCAATCGGAGGTCCGGAAGGTGGTGAACAGGTGCAGCGATCCCTTTTTTTCTTCTTGGAGGCCTGGTTCGATACTTCCGATGGCCAGTTCGGTGGTTTTCCAGCCAGTTCTGGAATCCTGGGGTGGAGGGCTTCAATATGTAAGGCGGGGACCGAAAGGGTTTCAAGGTTTTGTATTCGGATTTAGGGTTTTGGCTATTAGGTTTTAGGGTTAGGACTTCGTGCTGATAACGTGTTTAAGAAAAACCAAAATTGGGAGAGAATTGAGTTGTGCTTTCATTGATAATAGGGGTCTCTTTATATAGAGGATTACAAGACATAGAATCAGAGTTGTACAAGTGTACTTACATAGGCATTTGCAAGCATAATTAGCTACAATGAGCACACTCATGATACAGCCAGCGGTACCAACTACCGCCAACTGTGTGACCTACGGAAACACAGCCAAACAGGCTACCGCCTGAGCCCCGGCTCACCCCCAGATCACCACTGACGCGTCACGCCAAGTAAGCATCAGAAGCCTCAGAAGTTGGGAACTGAAGCACATCAGTCCCACATCGAAAACATGGAAGAGCTCAGCCTCTTCCCCACTTATAAAAGGTTCTCTCCTCTCTCCTCATTAATTATGCATTTACTACTCACCTACTGTTACTTTGTCAACATAAATACATTGATTAACTTAGGCATCAGAGAGAAGAAGACAGCCCAACACGGTCTCCCTCTGACGCCCTCTGTATTTTACTTGGCAGGTAGCGGAAGCCCTGAGAACATCAGCTAGCTGTCCGCCCATCAGATCAGTGTTAACCTAAGTTCAACCATCGCTGAACTTTAGACATTAACATTGGCGCCGTCTGTGGGAATGTCACTCCCTAGAATGTCTGGACATTTGGCAGTAGCGGGAATGTCACTCCTTGGAGGAAGATCTCCTCGTGCATGGAGGCATGCCTCGCTGGTAAGAATGAAGCTCTCTCACCCTTCAGTGGCAGTCGCAACTTCATAACACCTGGCAGGCGGAACACCCGCTTCATACGATTGACGGCAGCCACAATCATCTGCCCTCCCTCCTCGTCAACCACTGTACCGTCATCGAGAACCCAGGCTGACTCAACCTCTTCCCCGCCAGCCTCTCTCACACCATTAGCGGAGCCGCTAGCAGTGCTATTGGTAGCCAGCCTATCCTCCGCCTTTTGCCAGTAGCGGCATCCTCTCTTGCCCTAGAACTCTCAGGACTACAGCGCGACCCATGGCAACTTCCCAGGGTATGGTCCGTAGCGGCATAATGTCTAGTGGTTTGGACGGTGAGGTTCCTGCAAGGACAGACGGACGTAACGAGTCAATAAACACACTATCCACCACGTTGAGCGACTCGTCGGACCCGGAATCCTCACCGCTCAAGATCTCTACGACGCTAGCTATCTCAAAACCCTAAAACCCAAACAAGTCAGTTTGCATAGGATCTAAGCTATCCCTTTATCAGTTGCATCCAAGAACATCAAGAACAATTGCCCAGATAATGCCAAAACAAGAACAAAACGCACCCATATACTCATCCCAGATTCGACCATCTAGCAAATCCCTAAAGCCCAACTCTCTATCAAACACCAAAACGCATCCCCAAAACTCGCTTTACACCCTCAGAGCATACCGGGGAGGAACAGATGGTACCCCAAATCCAAAAACCCAGAAACTGACAAAAGCAAACACAGAAATCCAATAAAATAGGGATGGGATTCAAGATACCAACCTCAAAGGTGAAAGCTTGGGTGCGATCGAGGGCGCTTGTCTTCACTGAAGGAGATCTTCGTGCTTCAGAGAGCGATAACTTCACAGAATAGTAGCAATCTGCTTCTCGAAACGCAAAGCGAAGCTTGAAGACGACAATACTAGATCAAAGTGCAAAGTACCAAACCACCAGGTTTCCCTCTCTTTTATTTTAACATCAACCCAATCTTGATCGTCCGCTAAAAAACGACATTGAACGATAACCGTACATGTGCCCCACGCTTACACTTACTCTCCGGATTAACCGAGACGATGCCTAGGTTACAAAATCAGTAATTACCCGCATTTATGGGGAGGCGACGGGCGTGCTGCACTAACATAAATCCACACGCTAACCCAATACATGTGGGCCACGTGTTGAACGCCGTCACATGAAGCATCTGTACAGTGTAACCATCAAAAAGGAAAATAATCAATCATCGGGAGCAAGCGAGATAGTCTCCGCTAAGCACAACTAGGCTAGCGGAACTTCTCCCCTTCCATCTTGCAAGCGAGATAGTCTCCGCTAAGCGCAACTCCGCTAGCGGAACTTTTCCCCTTCCATCTTGCAAGCGAGGTAGCCTCCGCTAAGTGCAACACCGCTAGCGAGACTTCTCCCTCGGCATCTTGGAAGTAAGACCGTCACCGATGACCGCAACGCCATTCGCCAGGCTACCGCCAGGCAGGTCCTCACTTTGACAACGACCGCAACGCGGTGTTGCAGTCAAACCAATGTCCTTTGGGACACGGGGACACGTCAACAGTCTACGACCACCCTGATCAGGCACATTGACCCCCGCCACTCGGGTACCAAAGCTTGGGCTCGCTACCCAACACCCTCTGCTCAGCGCAGCTCCCCTCAACAAACAATTTACCTACCAAACAGAGGTCTATCTTAGCCGGGGAGTGGGGGACTCCATGGGGGGCCTAGCAGGGGCCCACCTGAAAGGGTACAAAGCATTTGCTCAATAAGTCCATGGTTGACAAAGCACTGACGCTAATTATGCTCTTGCAAGTCTAGCGGAAGTAACGCTTCGAACCGTATGCAACTCCCCAACCAAGATTGCCCTCCTTGACTGGGGACTTGGGGGACTTATACTTACATAGGCATTTGCAAGCATAATTAGCTACAATGAGCCACTCTCATGATACAGCCAGCGATACCAACTACTGCCAACTGTGTGACCTGCGGAAACACAGCCAAGCAGGCTACCGCCTGAGCCCCGGCTCACCCCCAGATCACCGCTGATGCGTCGCCACACGCGCGCGCCAAGTAAGCATCAGAAGCCCCAGAAGCTGGGAACTGAAGCACATCAGTCCCACATCGAAAACATGGAAGAGCTAAGTCTCTTCCCCACCTATAAAAGGTTCTCTCCTCTCTCCTCATTAATTACGCATTTACTACTCACCTACTATTACTTTGTCAACATAAATATATTGACTAACTTAGGCATCAGAGAGAAGAAGACCGCCCAACGCGGTCTCCCTCTGACACCCTCTGTATTTTACTTGGCAGGTAGCGGAAGCCCTAAGAACATCAGGTAGCGGTCCGCCCATCAGATCAGCGTTAACCTAAGTTTAGCCACCGCTGAACTTTAGACATTAACAACAAGGAAAGATAATCGTACAATTAATCGGATATCTATGAATATCTTTGAGAATATCTCTAATTCAAAACCCTATTACAACTAGGTCAAGTAACCTAGAATTTGGGCCAGACATATATTCTGGATTTACTTGAACAGAAAAAAAAATGATTATAATCGGTTAATGAAAAATAATAAAAGTAAAAGATTTAACAGAGTTAGATGGGTTAACAATGATTCGCATGTGTCAGAATAACAGTGGACGGGACATAATGGAACAGCTAAATTGGGGACAGATGATTTTGTCCTTGACTTCAACACTCACACTCATTGTTGAGTTATTAAGCAGTCATATTAACCCAAAAAGTTAAAAAGACAAATAGTTGAGAACTTGAGATAATATCCAAGCCCAGATGGAGAAATTCATAAATTATCAAATTCAATAAAATCACATATTTGAATTAAAGAGATGATAAATAAACTAGTCAGAGAAAAATTCGTTGAAATTTTTAGCGGGCCAACCACCAAAGGTATATGATATGTGGAGTTGTGGTTTGACTATTTTTAGTTTCAAAAGATAAAGGATCCGAAGAAAGCATCAAACCAGAGGAACTTAGAAAGGAATGAGAGTCTGATTTAGTAGAGTGAGTTTTTTTAGAGATTTTGAGAAGTGTAGTGAAAAAGATGAGTACCATAGTTAGTAAAAAACAAGATGTATATAGTACGCGAAAAATACCTATGTATATTGTTCGAACATTTTATCAAATAGTACGTTGAAAAGTTCAGCAAAACATTTTTAATTAATTAAATAATTAATTTTTAATTAAAAATATTATTTATATTCATTTGTGTTCAATAACATGTATAAAATATTAAAATAATGTAAAAATCTTGTATAGTACGTGTATAATATTTTTTGACTTCTAAAGTACAGGAAATTTGATGAGTCCCTTTCAAAATTATTTTACGAAGTAAGAAAGTATTTTTGAAAAAAAATGTAAATACATGTTTCATTTGTATATAATACGAAAAATTACTAATTATGATGAGTATACAAAAGAAGAGGAAGAGGAGGACAGGTGTAAGCTCAATCATTTTGGGTAGGGCTGTCAATGGGTCATATAGGGTTGGGTTAGTGTCGGGTCAAGGTATTTGTCGTGTCGCAAGATACAAACCCAAACCCAACTCATTTAATAATCATGTCAAAAATTTAAACTCAAACCCAACCTATTTATTAAACGGGTTACTTGTTTCCAACCCGCTTACCCCATTTAATAAATATGTCGTGTTATGTTAGACAAAATTACTCATTTAAGGGTTAACAATGCGACCCATTTAACTAAAAAAATGCATAAATTGATTAAATTCACTAAAAACTCCACAAGATGAAAAATATAAGTAATTATATATATTCATAAATAATTAAATCCAATAATTATAAAGCAAAATATTTCAAATTGTCTAATCCTATGATCAAATACTCCCAACATCCAAAATTTCAAGACGAAGTATAGCATAATCGGGTTATACGGGTTCACTTCATGTTAGTGGGTTGACCCGTGGCCGACCCATTTATTAAATGGGTCATGGCGGGTTGACCCATGGTCAACCCGCTTTTTAATCGTGCAGGTTCAACCCGCTTTATTTCTTGCGGGTTTCAAGTTGTGTTATCGGGTCGTGTCGGAATTGACAGCCCTAATTTTGGGTTGTCAAATACTCATACATCTAGAACCACTCCCTTATATAGTGCACGGCATAGCATGGATGATTAAGTCCTTCTCTACTTCCTTAGTAATTCTAGGAATTAATCAATTGATCCACATAATACAAACCTATCAAATAAATCCACGTCACATCTTCTGCTTCATTCAACAAATGAAAAGCCTTCAAAAGCAATTAGAAAGCAACCATGAATCTAGGAAGATTATTGCCAAAATATTGCTGAATATTTTTTTTTATATTTATCTCCATATTTCGGCCAAAAGAGATATAAATCTCTTATCACGAATCCAAATCAAATTTTTATTCTTGTTTCCTTGTTACATACAAGTTGTAATTGCTTCCCAATTTGATCTTGACGTCAACTCTAGAATCTTCTTTTGCGGCACATGTACAATATTATTTGGAATACTAAGCACAAACTCATCTATGAGATTTCTAATGTAATTTGGGCCTCAAAATAGAAATTCCCGTCAAAAGTCAGATTTATGCTTGACCTTGCTGTACTAAATTGACCATAACTTCTTCTAGAAAAATGATATTAACAAACCGTAAAAAGTTCTGGAAACTAAACATCCAAGGCTTTCAACAATATAAAGATCATCATCTTTCGTACTGAGCTTCTCTCATTGCTCTGTCAAAGTTGACTGATCTGCACAGGTAGATTTCCTGAATTTGCCTTTCATGCGTCTTTTATCATTTTATTCAAAAATACACCTAAAATAATAAAATAAAGTTTAAAACTATATAATAAAGAAAATAACTAAGCAAAATGTAGAGAGATTAACATTATAAACATAGCATTTCATGCTCCTATCAGGAGCCACCGGATGGGAGCAACGGAAGAAAAACTTGAAAATCCAAAGTTTGATGAATCCCTATGAGATCCGAAAAGGACGGATAGTTCTTGTGGTTTCTTTTTTGTCATTTGGTTGTTTGGTTATACAAGTGGAAGATTTTCTTTTTTTGAGACGTATGATTTTATAGAATATGCTTCGGTGATCATATCAACGGTTACATTAATGAGAGATTTCCCTATTATAATCGGTCATACCAGAAGTAACATTGGTGGAAGATTACGCTCTATTGGACGTAAGGTTTGCATGAAATTTTTTTGGTCGGTCACATTATTTGTTACATTGATGGAAGATTGTTCTACTATGATTAATCATCATCAATAAATTTTTACATATCCCCGCTTATATTAGATGTTTCTTTAGATGCGTGTTTGCATCCATTCGTATTCTTGTTATGTTTAATTTTCACTACGTTATAGCATCTCGTATTGTTTTCAATTTTTTTTTTGAACAAAGCATAATATTATTATTAGGAGAACACTCCATAAACATACAAGAACTACAAGTGTGCATATACTGGCCTCATTAAACCTATCCTAGGTAAACCACGTCAGAAAAATCTTAGGCATGAGAAGAGTACCACACACCCTAAAATACATTAAATTACATGAGAATCATACATAAGTAAATCCATAAGCCATGGATGGGCCTTTTTCTGAAGACTAGAGAATGGAATAGAACTTTGGTGTGTGAAAGAATGAAAGAATGGATGATTGAAACTTCTCAAGGGTGCATCTATATATAGGGGGGACATCCATGCTTTCTGGATCATTCTTTTAATTTCCAAGAATTATATATTTGGTCCAAACAACTTAAACCAATCAAATAATTCCATGTCAGCATTCCTGCGTCATCCGACCAATGAAAAGTCTCTAAAATTAAGTGAAATTACACCTTGATTTTAGAGAGATAATCCTTGCCGAATTTAAATGAATATTTTCTGATTTTTTATCTCTTTATTTCGGCCAAAGAAGCTTTAATGCAACAGGAACGTATCTAGACTTGATTTCATCTTTTCTAAATGTAAACTCCTTAAAACTTTCCTTCATTATCTCTAGGAGTCTCCCTTGACCACAATCATGCATTTATGATTTAATTGAGATGTCATTATCCAGATATATACTTGAAATTCGGCCAAAATTAGTCTGTGTCTAATATGGACTCCAAATCTGATTAACGACTCACAATCCATATCACCTTTGTATATGACGTTTTGGACTTCTTCTAGATGCTTCTTGAATATTCTTGGGCTCTCCTAGTCCAATCAGGTATCCTAGTGTCATTAGGACTCATTATGCAATCAAATTTCCTAGTCCAATCAGGACTCCTCATGTCATCAAGACTCCTAGTCCAATCAGGACTCTTTGGTCGAGATGTTTCTGGGACCTTACTGGGACTTCTTGTCTCATTAAGATTCATTTTCCTGTCAGGAGTAGGTTTCCTAGTCCAACTAGAACTCTGCATTTTTCGCCATTTCTCATAGCTTATTTCCTAGTTGACTCAAGATTCCTACTTTGATTGGGATTCCTTTTCCTAGTTGGATCAGGAATACTTCATTTCTTCATTTCTTTGTCCCTTGTGCCTTCTACTTGTCATTTCCAACATCTCACATGTAACACCCCGTACCCGGAAATCCTTTCCCTTAATTTATTTGCTTTGCATTTAGATATTTCAATTCATGGTATCATTAAATTAGTCTTCTTAATAGGAAATTATTTTATGGAGTTTCAAAAATTATTTTCTTAGCATGGAAAAAATAGAGCACGACAATATGAGAGTGTAGGCGCAAACGGTTCGTTAAACGGAGTTGTAACGAGAAAGTTATGAGTATTTTCGTGTGAGGGGCAATTTGGTCTTTTCATCTTACTCTACCTTAATTAAATCAGGTCCTCCCCCTCCCCCAACCATTTTTCACGTTGGAAAACAGAAGGAGAGAGAGAGAGAGAGAAACTCAAGCAAGTCACCACCGTCCCTACTTTCCGTCACCAGCACCGATTCCGACCAAATCCGGCCAAAATTTTTACACCATCCTCTTCCTCTCCTCATGGGCTTTCTATCCATATGAGTTTCATAATTTAATTTCACTTGTGTGCAACAAATCAAAGGAGAGAAGGTTTGATAATTCTTGGCTAATTCTCCGATTTCCGACCAAACCGTCGACTTTTTGGAGAAACCCCAAGGTATAAAGTCATTCAAAATCTCATGGGCTTTCGTTTGAGTATAATATTGCATATATATTTGAAGGTTTTGGAAGTTGGGGTTCCGGCCACCATGAGCCACCGCGGCTCCGCCATCTCCGCCGGCCCTTCATGGCAATTTTGAGTGTTTTTGAGCATTATTATGTTTCCTAGGATGTGCTATTACTAGCGCAAGTATAATTGTTGAATTTTGGATGAGAAATTAGAATTTGGTGTTGGGAATAAATTGGGAAAAATGGTTTTTGGAGGTGTTGGAGTTAGAGATAAGCTAGTGGAAGAGGCTTAAGATGATTATTTGATAATAGGAAGACTTGGGTGCCTTTATGTCAAAGAGAGGATACGATTTGCTAGGATGCATTCACGTTTCTTTACTTAGTTTATCGAAATTGAGCTTGATTTACTTATAAATTATTATGGGCTAGGTAATCCGGTTGAGCAAGCTTCCGAGGACATTCCCGAGATGGGACTCACTTAGTCACCCTTCATTGTGAGTTGGACTTTGTTTTAAAGAAATGCATGCAATTACTTCAATTCTTGATATTTGATTTCTTTAATTATCTATTTAATATTCAAGAAGTTTATTGTGATTTCTAGTAAATTAATTGTTGTGGTCATGAAGCAATTTTATAATTTAGGTTTGAAGTAAATTGCTTATTTTTTGGAAAGAAAGAACCTTTTCAAATGGTCTTTTAGATATGAAGTTTTAAGTGTTGTTACGTATACGAAAAGAAAGAACCTTATATTTTGGCAAAGTGAATTGGATTTCAACTCACCTTATGAGTACCCAACCCCAGCAAGAAACAGCGATACTTCATCAGTTTTCCGGTTACATGCACGTATACCCTCATGCTCTGCTTGTGTACCGGCGGACGCACAAGTGTATGACCAGCTCCCCGCTCTGCCTGATGCGCACAGGTGTATGACCAGTTCTTCCCCCTCCCCCGCTCTGCTCATGTTGAGTTCGCTCAACATGGGTGCATGACCAGTTGTCTGCCACGCTCTGCCTATTTTGATTTAGATCATTGTAGGTGTATGACTAGTTTTTGGGTACAAGTTTGGTAATGCTTTTCAGTTTTGGAAGCTATGCAAGATGCCCTGGACTAAGTTACCCTTGCAAGCAAGTATCGAGTTACTCCCTAGTTATTACCTTCAGTTTTCTTGAGACCTTACTAAAGCAAAGTGTTTATCTTGTAACAAGTTTATCTTTTAAATTGGTATTTGAAAGTATTCATGACTTATAACTTTTGAACTTGTCTTTTTACTATAAGTGATTAATTGCATGCCAAAGGTTTACGAAAGAAAAATGATTTTAAGGAAAAATAAGATTTTTGGAAAGTATTTTTTTTTCTATTCAATAATTTTTGTCTTCTCACTGAGCTTGTCTCACGTTTTCTATGATTTTCTCGGGGCTCTTTGGTTTTCTGTTTTGCCCAGGTTAGCGATGCAGAGGTCGGATCAATATCCACGTCAAAGGTATGCATCCACTTGATCTTCTTGATCTTCTGACATCAGTCGTATAGTTTACTTAGTAGTAGTTCTTATGTTAATTAGAGCTTTGAGATGCCATAAGTAAATTGAGGTCTATTGAATTTGCATGTAAATATTGGACGAGACACTTTGTTTTATCTATTCATTGATGGTTAGTGAAAGTTGATTTTGTGAGAGACAAGGGGTCATATTTGGGAGTTATTGGAGATCTAGGATATTAGAGGTGTATTGTTGATTTACAGGTTTTTGGATAGTCCATTTTTAGGGGAGGTTATGTCGAATTTTCGAATAAATCTTTCTCTAACTTGGTCTATATGGATCCACCTCGGATTCCACCTTGGAATTCGGGAGCGGGTCTGACATCACATGCTTCTCATGTGCCCTTAAGCCCATTTTCTTGTTTTGTGCTCCAATGTACTTAGAAAATATAAACTAAACTAAAAATGATTAAGTAAAGGAAATAACTTAGTAAAATATGAGGAGTTAATATTAAAACGTCACATTTATCACATAGTAGGATTTGGGGCATATCATTTGCTGCTGTTGTATTTTATATTGTAGGTTACTTGTTTAACCTATCTTAATTTATTGTTTCTTCATTAGAATGCTCTGATAACTTGTGAGATTAATGTTATTCAGTTCAGACTTGTATTTGTATAATTGGAGATGTTGTGATTTGTAGAACCCCCGTATTTTTTTTATTATTTATTTTAATTTATTGTATAACGTATGAAATTACGTATTCGTGAGGTACAAAAGTATTTGTGCTTAGGTTAAGACTTTGAGACCATTTAAAGGATTAAGAAATTTAGAGAAAAATCCAATTTGGGTCTAGGAAAGTATTTTTAAAGTATCGAGGCTTAGGACAAGCCCGGAAAATTTTTCCTGAAAGGATTCGGTGAAGTAACGGAGAAATAAGGGTGTTTGAAGAGGTAATTTTCGGAGTGGGCTTAAGGAAAATTAAGAGGAAAATTAAAATGGAACAGCCCAAGCCCATTGGCCCAAAAGGAGGGGCAGATTCAACTTTTCACAATTAAATTTGGGAGAGGTATTTAAGCATCTCATTCTCCCCAAAACCCTAGCCTCTTCCTCGTTTTCTCCCTTTCCTCTCTCTCTCTACCCGAGAGCTTCTCTCTCCTCATCCTCGCCGGAAATTGCAGCCGGCCGCCGTCGTCGCCGGAATCCAGATTTCAACCAAAATTTTCAAATTTTCTTCTCTTCATCCCCTCTTTCCATTTCTCCAACCAAAATCAAGAAATTTGGCCATTCAATCCTCAAAAAACCCTAGAACCCGAAGCTAATTTGGGGGTTTTTGTGATTTCTTCCTTCCAAGCTTAAATCAAGGTAATATCCATCCTAATCTAGTCTCTATTCCTTCGATCTATACATCTTTCTTATCAAATTCGAGTTTTTGATTTCCATTTTGATTTTTGGTGCATGAACCCGATTTCTTCTTAAACCATGAAGCTAGGCTACGGGTTTGGAAAGGATTTGTCGTAAGGATCTATCTATGCAACCTTTTTTTCGAGTTTTTTGGTTGAGATGTTGATGTTGGACGGATTTGTAGGTGAAGAAGGCCAAGGAGAAGGAATAGGCCATGATTTTTGAAGAAGAAAGGGTAAGGAATGGGTTTTGGACAAACCCTAGAATTTTTGGAATTTATTTGGTTGATTTTGATTATGTTGAGCTATTGTTGTTATTGGAAAAATTGTGAAATTAGAGATTTGAGGATGGTTTAATTAGTAGGATTTTATTAGCATAATTTTCATAGTGTTGGAATTTTGTTGTGGAAGATTTGGTGATTGTTGTTGTGTAGTTTTGGCCAAAAGAAAAGGAAAAGGAAGAAGAAAAGAAATGGATTTGTTTTTGGAAGAAAAGGAAAATAAAGAAAATGGTAAAAGTTGGATTAAATGAGTTTTACTGTGGTAAAGTGGTAAAAAGTGAAGAAGGTGAAAGTAAACGTGAATTCGGTAAAAAGGAGGTAAAAAAGTAAAAGTGAAAGTATGAAGGTAAAAGTCATGGTAAAAGTGAAAGGTGAAAAAGGAGAAGTAAATGGGTAAAAATAAAAGTAAAACTTTATTTATAATTATTTACTTATTTATTTTTAATAAATAATAAATAATAGTAAATAAAGGAATACTTGGTCAAAAGTCAAAAGTCAAAAGTCAACTCTGAGAGTTGAGCATGGTTGACCGACCTCATAAAACGTGAGGATCGACTCGACTTTAGTCGCTCGGATTGGCGAAAGTTTAGCGGAGCGATAAGGACGTTTTTTTTTTAAGAAAGAAGTAGTTTCCCAAATTGGTAAAGGTTGAAAGAAATAATTAATGGCCTCATTGAAATAAAAAGGATTTAGTGTGCGCGGTTACTTAAAGTTGATCATAATATTTACCTAGATAATTACTTACAAACTAAGTAATGGTTCAGGAAATACAATCGTTAAGGAAGCTTAGGCGGAAAGTATCAGAGTGTGGAGTACGCCAACATTTTCCAGGTAGGGTGAGCTGTCCCTTCCTTATTAGAGGCTTTTCGATATATGTGGAATGCTCTAGTATAATATTATGTTGCCTACAAGTACTTTTGGTTGTTCATTAGTCGATGCCTCGTGATACCTGTGTTTTCGCAACTGATGATTGTTGATTTCGAAAACCGAGGCTAGACTTGCATGTTGAGATACTGTACCCTTTGTATGTTTGTGTTTGACCTGAAAGTGAATGGGACCTAGACGCGTAGATTCCTAGGGATCCCACGGTGTCGATAACCGTGAATCTCCGGAGGGGGTTGTGCTCCTATGTTTGTCGAGGAAAGGTGAGTACAGACAGTGAACCAGTCATAGGAGACTCAGAGCCAGGAAATTGACACTTTCACTACTTGTAGTCATAAAGACTATAGAGTAGTTGGCCGGTTCTCGAAGGATGACGAACCAGGTCGGTCACCAATTTATTTTAGTTTAGCCGGCAGGTAAGTATCTCGGAGCTCTAAGTTGTGTGAAGCATGCTGCATATGATTTGCTGAAACGAAACAACTGTGATTGGTTTTGTTTGCATTTGTTTTTCTCGATTTTACAAATACGCGCAACCTATATTCTAATAGTTATGTTTTACCTATTAGTTTTCAAACCTAACTAAGGTTGGGTCTGCCCCTATTGGGCTGGCGAGGACGAAATGCTCACCCTTACATTTCAGGTTACAACGAGGTCATTCCGGACGATTTGGATTAGAAGTGGGTCGTTGGCCGAGTTCGTGTGTTGCTGTTCCTGTTGCTTGAAGTTCTTCCCTTTTGGTATTCCATCGATTTACTCTTTTTTCATTCCATGTTGAACTCTGTGAGGTCTGCCTACCTGGGTGACAGGACTCGACCCAAGAATCACCCCGAAACCTGGATACAAGCCTGCGGGACCCACATTAAGTGAAATTCTACCAAAAAATCGGCAGAACCTCCCCTAAATACGGGCTACCCAAATGATTCACAAACCTGGACATGATTAAATCTTTAACTTCTACTCAAACACATAATACCATATTTACCTTTCAAGCGTATATGTTACATTTTGAAGGTACAAATTCCATCACAACCTCAGTAATAAACATCAATTCAAACAAAATCATCCACCAAATTTAAAAGGGTTATCAGAGCAACACTAATAACTAAGCCGATATCATACAAGGTACGTTAAGTAATAACCTACTGACAAAACGGAAGTGCTGATTCCAAAGTCTCTAGTGCCTGGACGCGATCTCGGCCAATCTGAAATCTGGGCATTTGAAAACGAAGGGCCCAGGGGAAAACATATAAAATCCATTAGAGTGAGTGGACAAAACTGAAACAAAATCTGAAACAATTAATGGAATGCTTCCCCATTTCTCTTTTCAACAAAACCAACATGCAGCGAGATTCCAAAATATTTCCAACTCAATCATTTTCCAAGAAAACTCATTTGATGATTAGGAAGGACTGCTTCCTAAGCATCTCATGCCATCTGGAAGGGACTGCCACCCAGATGACTCATCGAAATGGACTGCCAACCAGAATAGGAGGCGGTGGTAAGATGGGACTGCCAACTAGCCACAGGTAGTTAGAAGGGACTGCCAACAACTACCTCATGTCATCTGGAAGGGACTGCCAACCAGACTATTACCTAGAATGGACTGCCAACTAGGTAAGATACGCACGCCAAAACTGGCCTCCTTGTCAACTGCTTTCTTTTTAAATCCTTAACTTTCCACAAAATCACATTTACTCAAAATAGTAATCCAACTGAAACTTAATTCCATGCTGCATGCAAAATTTAAACAAAATAAAAGTCCACTCACTAGTGAGTCCCGCAGCTAATCTTGCTGCCTGCCCGTGTCCTCCTCGCTCGAGGGCTCAATACGTCCTGTAATAATTGGGCATGATAAAATTAATCTCACCAAGAAAATCATTAAAGAAATAAAACTCATTCCCTTGAAAAAGAAACATAAATAATGCTTGTGGATATTTCCTCTAAACTTCCCCCTCTTCAATTATGATTCAGACTCTCAAATTCAGAGTTCAACAACTAATCAACATCCTCGCTAACTCTCTAATCTTCACCTTCACAAGGATCGTCTCGATAACTCAATTAATTCAATCTCAAATCCTTAATCACAATTATCCACCAAAATAATATAATTTCCTTTTCTAAAAATCTCCATAACAACTTCAAATTCTCAACCAAGTAAATTAAATCTGCACTAGCCCTACTAGCAATTTGTCAAGGGATTAACCCAGAAGATTGTAAACCATAACATCAAAACAACCAACCAAACAATTAAACACAAGTCTAAAACAATGCTAATCGAAGGTTTCCAACAACAACAACACCCCACAATGCAGTTAACTAGTCTGATAACGACTCAACATGCCACCACCAGTGGCGGCGCGTGGTTTCACGCGCCATCACACCAAACCCCATCTCCGGCCAACTTAACTAGCCTAAACGCATCACTACAGCAAACCCAACAATCTTTAAACCTGCAATAACAGCTAAAACTAAGTAGAAGTGGTCGGAATTTTAACCCAAAATCTGAAAAACCCGATAGCTACTGTTCAACACCACTGTTCATCATCACTACCACTTCCTCCAGCCAAATCAAGCTACAAAAAGGTTGGAAATGTGTTCAACCCTTCACAGAGAACCAAAATCACAAGGATTTCCGGCCGGAGACCGCCGAAAATCGAAAACCCAGCCGAAGGTTCTCAAACCCGATCGGCAATCCTCCCCCAAAATCGTTCAAAACAAAGCTACCCATCGAAAATCACGTACCTGAGATGAAAGAGAATGAAGAGAGGAAGCTTCGGTGGCCGGGGACAATTCCAACAAGGTCTGTCTGCGGATGGATTGGCCGGAAATCGGGTCCGGTTCTGGGAGAAGAAGAAAAAGCAAGGGGGAGGGTTCGGGAGGTCGGGCTTTGTCCCGATTCTCTCTCTCTCTCTCTCCTCTTATTAATCTAATTCCCTTTTTTTTTTTTTTGAAACCAATATTTTAATCAGGAATAGTACTTTCCAAACATTAAATCACAACTTTCCCTTAAAAACTCCAATCAATACCAACTGCGTGTCCACGAACTAAATTTTTCATAACCTACGACGTACTCAAGAAATATTCCGACGTAACAGACAAATTAAAAAGTCAACTCCTCGGTCAAAACCGATAAAAACATACTTCATAAAGATGTTAAGGTACGGGGCCTTACACTGGGAGCGCGCCTCATCCCTTTGTTTTATTGTTATTGTTGAACTCCTTTCATTTCGGTTATAATGTAAGCCCTAAGGCGCCACAGTGCACTTGCCCACTTTGTTTTTAAGCATTTCTAGACTTGTTATTTTGAATGTTGGGTTGTTGATTTAAAGTCCTTTCTAAAATTTAGTTTTTCGTGGTCTCCTATTTTCTAAAACTTGTATTTTCAAAAAAAGGCCTTGTAGTATTAAGTTGGTAGGTCTACGGTACATCTACGATGTATCGATCTCCTATTGGCTTAATATTACGGCGCTGTGGTATACCCATTCGGGTCGCCACAGTAGAGTGGTATCAGAGCCAGGTTTCGAAAAAAAAAAAAAAGAGAAATTGTTTTTGTAAAAGTGTTTTTGCTAAAAACCCAACAACCCAAAAAAGTTTTCGTGAAAGTTTTTCTTGGTTTTGTAAAAGTGTTTTTCTTTTTCAAAAAAAAAAAAAAAACTTTGAGGAAAATCTTTTGAGTTTTCGTTGTCTTGCAAATTGTTTCACTTCAAAAGAAAAGGATTTAAGGAAAGAAGTTTCAAATCACCTGTGACGCCTAATCCCACAACCATCACTTCTTATTTAGATTCTTTTGCACTACCCTAACCCTTCGCGTGGACCCCCTATCTACTTTGCTTCTTTTCGAGAGTCATTCATTCGTTGTATAATCTGATCATTGTAGTTTTGTGTTATTGCAAAATAATATTGTGAGATCTTCATTAGGGAGATTCCACATCGTGCATTTGGTACATGAAAATGGAAAGGTCTTTGATTTGTAGACTTCAACTGGACATTGAAGAGTTTATGATTGATCTCATGTTGTGAGCTTTGTGAATCATAACGTCTTTTGTTCTGTCTCAGTTTGACTCCTGTTACGATGCCGCCACGACCCGATCCTAGAATGGCAGCAGTGCTAAGGGCATTCGAAGCCCTAGGCAATGCCCCAGAACAGACCCCAGAGGAACTTGAAAGATATAGGGTGACGCAATGCTTAAAGCAGTTTACCAAGCTTAAACCACCCCAGTTCAACGGAATCGGTGAAGCCTGTGAGGCCGAAAACTGGTTGAGGCAAATCTTGAAGATCTTAGATATCCTACGGACACCGGAGCAGTACCGTGTGTCCCTAGCTGTACACCAGCTTGTCGGGGAGGCTGACAACTGGTGGGATACCTTCCGTAGCCTACGGACTGTCGCTGACCTAACTTGGGCAGAGTTCGAGCAACTCTTCCTGGAACGGTTCTTTCCACCTGTCTTGAAGGCACAAAAGATCAGGGACTTTGCTCTGACCCAAGGAAACAAGACCACTCACGAGTATGTTGTGGCCTTCACATGACTACTTAAGTACGTGCCAGCAATCGCGAACAACGATCAGATGAAGAAACATATGTTCATGGTGGGACTCCGAGACTCGATTCGACGCGAGTTACGCTCGGACACTACCTTGAGCTATAGTGAGTCTGTAGCTGCCGCCTACCCCATCGAGGCTGATGAAGCTGCATACCCAAGACGTGGGGATGGTCAGGGAATCTCTCACCCACGGAAGAATCGCTGGGTGCACCGGAGGAAGCTCCGAGGAGGAAACTCCCAAGGATATGCCAGTTCCAGCAGTAGCAGTGGATCTTCAGGAAGACGGGGCCCAGCACCCTACACTTGTTTTGCTTGTGGCCAACCTGGACACACCAAGGTTCGCTGCCCGTTTGTTAACAACTCACAAGGAGCGTCTTATGGCTCGGGATTCCAGAATTCGAGGCCAGCTCAGTCACTATCGACTCAGATATCGCCAGCACCTTACCGACCACCGAACCCTACTCCGCAACTGTACCGACCATCTCAGCAGTTGGCAGTGATGTATGACCAGCAGATTACTGTACCTCGACCTGCCACCCAGGCAAACCGAGGAAGAAACCGTGGAGGACGCAACCAGGGAGGACGTGGACAACTGTATGCAATCACCGGTGGAGAGACTACTGAGGCTTCTGGCTCTGGCACCGCACTAGCTGGTACGATACTCATCTCTAACTCTGAAGCTAGAGTATTGCTTGACACTGGTGCATCACATTCATTCATCACTACATGGCTAGCTGAGTCACTAGGACTAGAACCAACACCTCTAGACGGAGTTTTAGACTTTAACACCCAGCTTGGTGTGGGGACTGGTGTAGACAAAGCCTATAGGAAGTGCCAAGTTGTTATCGGTGGTAGGAAGCTCCAAGCCGATCTTTATCCTATCGAGTTGTATGACTTTGATCTAATTCTCGGGATGGACTGGCTGAGCAAGTACAAAGCACTCATCGATTGCGATCGACGCGCCGTACGAATCACACCACCAAGCAAGGAGACCTTCAAAATAAAAATGGCTGAACCCCTCTTACCTCCAAGTTCACAACTGAAGGCTTGTTTTCCAGGAAGGAGAACGCTTGCTTGTTACAGCATCATCGCTGCAGGGGAAAAGGCAAACATGAAGACCAACTACTACGTGCCGATTGTAGACGAGTACCCCAACGTATTCCCTGAGAAGCTACCAGGATTACCCCTGCATCGTGAAGTGGAATTCCGTATTGACCTAGTTCTAAGTACCGAACCGATCTCGATATCGCCGTATCGGATGGCACCAGCCGAGATGAGAGAACTGAAGTTACAACTAGAGGATCTAGAAAGCAAGGGATTCATCCGAAAGAGTTCATCACCTTGGGGAGCTTCTGTCTTGTTTGCTAAAAAGCCTGACGGAACGCTACGTTTGTGCATAGATTGTCGACGACTAAACCAAGTAACAATCAAGAACAAGTATCCACTACCAAGGATAGATGAGTTGTTTGACCAACTCGTGGGAGCGATGTTCTTCTCTAAGATCGACCTTCTATCAGGGTATCACCAGTTGCGAGTGCGTGAAGAGGACATACCGAAGATGGCTTTCCGAACGTGCTATAGGCACTTCGAGTTTGTTGTCATGCCTTTTGGGATGACCAACGCCCCAGTCGCATTCATGGACCTAATGAACCGAGTGTTTCGACCCTACTTGGATAAGTTCGTGATCGTCTTTATCGATGACATCCTCATCTACTCCAAGACGCAAGAGGAGCACGCTTATCATCTTCGCATAGTTCTGCAGACACTATTGGATCACCAACTCTACGCTAAGAAATCAAAGTGTGACTTCTAGCTCACAGAAGTAAAGTTCCTTGGACATGTCATCTCTGCAGCTGGACTTTCAGTGGACCTTTCGAAAGTCGAAGCTGTACTTAATTGGGAACAACCACGGAATGTGACCGAAATCCGCAGTTTTCTTGGACTGGCTGGTTACTACCGCCTTTTTATCTAAGATTTCTCGAAGATCGCCTTACCGTTGACCAAGCTGACAAGGAAAGGCGCAAAGTTCGAGTGGGATGACAAGTGTGAGAACGCTTTTGTGGAGCTTAAGACGAGGTTGACTACCGCACTTGTACTAGTTCTTCCGAACAATGTCGACCCGTACCAAGTGTACACCGACGCCTCGGGGAACAGACTAGGTTGTGTGCTTATGCAAAATGGCCAAGTTGTGGCCTATGGCTCGAGACAGTTAAAGCCGCACGAGAGGAACTACCCGACTCACGACTTGGAACTAACTGCTATCGACTTCACATTGAAGATCTGGAGGTGTTATCTCTATGGCACGCAATTTGAAGTTTACTCGGATCACAAGAGCTTGAAGTACATCTACACTCAACGTGATCTGAACCTACGCCAGAGAAGATGGATGGAGTATCTGAAGGACTATGAGTTCAATTTGCTCTACCATCCGGGAAAAGCGAATGTCGTCGCTGACGCCTTGAGCAGAAAGACGAGAAGTTCGTTATCCTGCATCTTCTTGTCACGAAACGAGACGTTGAAAACTCTGGAGGAGTTTGGCTTGTATCCCCATGAGGGAAACCCCCAGGGGTACCTTGAGAGTTTGACTCTAAAGCCACAGTTATTACAACTCGTGGAAGAAAGCCAGTGGAACGACCCAGATACGCATATGCTCCGAGCATAGATCTACGCCGGAGAAGTCACCAACGAGTGGACGGTGGGCCAAGATGGTTGTGTTAGATTTAAGGGCCGGATGGTTGTCCCTGAAAATGACCATATTAGGAAGCTGGTGCTCGAAGAAGCGCATCGTACATGCTTCACTATGCACCCAGGAGCAGGAAAGATGTACCAAGATATGAAGCGCCAATTTTGGTGGCGAGGGATGAAGAAGGATGTGGCCGACTACGTCGCCCGATGTGCAACATGTCAGCAAGTAAAAGCATAACACCAACTACCGGCTGGACTATTTCAGCCGCTACCTATACCAGTGTTGAAGTGGGAAGACATCACCATGGACTTTGTCACCGGATTACCGAGCTCGTCACGAGGACACGACGGAGTGTGGGTGGTAGTCGACCGACTAACCAAATCTGCCCACTTTATACCTATAAAGATGGATTCACCTGTAGATTATTTTGTGGGACTGTACATCGACACCATCATCAAGTTACACGGAGTGCCGAAGACTATCGTCTCTGACAGAGATTCAAGGTTCACGTCGAAGTTGTGGAAGAAGCTTCAAGAGGAGCTTGGAACACAGATAATTTTGAGTTCGGCATACCACCCTCAGACTGACGGACAATCTGAACGCACCATCAAGACTTTGGAAGACATGCTGCGAGCTTGCGTATTGGACTTCGGAGAGAAGTGGTATGACTGTTTGCCACTCGCGGAGTTTACGTACAACAACAGTTATCACCGTAGCATAGACATGGCACCGTTCGAAGCATTTTACGGACGGCCATGTAGGTCGCCTACGTGTTAGGCTGATGCTTAAGAACAGGCTTTACTAGGATCGGACCTAGTTCAGGAAACCATTGAAAAGATTCAAGTGGTTAAAGAGAAATTAAGAGTAGCCCGGAGTAGACAGAAATCATATGCAGACATGCGTAGGAGACCCCTAGAGTTTGGAGTAGGGGACTTTGTTTATATCAAGGTGAAACCTCGGAAGGGAATCGGTCGGTTCGGGGTCAAAGGAAAGTTGGCACCCCGATACATTGGACCTTTTCCGATAGTCCAAAGAATTGGGAACATGGCTTATCGGGTAGATTTGCCACAAGAACTAGAGCATATCCACAACGTGTTTCACATGTCCCAACTTAAGAAGAGTCCGCCAGAGACCCAGCAAGTCATAACTTGGAGAAACTTGCCTTGCCACTGCAAAATGATGCCACCTACAAGACAGAGCCTATACGAATTTTAGCACGAAGTACCAGGCAGCTAAGGAACCGCGAGGTTCCGTTGGTGAAAGTTCAATGGACGCACCAAGGAAAGGAGGAGGTTACTTGGGAAATTGAGGCAGAGATGCGTGAGAAGCACCCTCACCTTTTCAGCTAACCATGTACAAATTTCGATGACGAAATTTCTTTAAGGGGGGTAGAGTGTAGACCCCCGTATTTTTTTTATTGTTTATTTTAATTTATCGTATAACGTATGAAATTACGTATTCGTGAGGTACAAAAGTATTTGTGCTTAGGTTAAGACTTTGAGGCCATTTAAAGGATTAAGAAATTTAGAGAAAAATCCAATTTGGGTATAGGAAAATATTATTAAAGTATCGAGGCTTAGGATAAGCCAGGAAAATTTTTCCCGAAATGATTCAGTGAAGTATCGGAGAAATAAGGGTGTTTGAAGAGGTAATTTTTAGAGTGGGCTTAAAGAAAATTAAGAGGAAAATGAAAATGGAACAACCCAAGCCCATTGGCCCAAAAAATTTGACTTTTCACAATTAAATTTGGGAGAGGTATTTAAGCATCTCATTCTCCCCAAAACCCTAGCCTCTTCCTCATTTTCTCCCTTTCCTCTCTCTCTCTCTACCCGAGAGCTTCTCTCTCCTCATCCTCGCCGGAAATCGCCACCGCCGCCTAGCCGCCGCACCGCCGTAGCCGGAATCCGGATTTCAACCAAAATTTTCAGATTTTCTTCTCTTCATCCCCTCTTTCCATTTCTCCAACCAAAATCAAGAAATTTGGCCATTCAATCCTCCAAAAACCCTAGAACCCGAAGCTAATTTGGGGGTTTTTGTGATTTCTTCTTTCCAAGCTTAAATCAAGGTAATATCCATCCTAATCTAGTCTCTATTCCTTCGATCTATACATCTTACTTATCAAATTCGAGTTTTTGATTTCCATTTTGATTTTTGGTGCATGAACCCGATTTCTTCTTAAACCATGAAGCTAGGCTACGGGTTTGGAAAGGATTTGTGGTAAGGATCTATCCATGCAACCTTGTTTTCGAGTTTTTTGGTTGAGATGTTGATGTTGGACAGATTTGTAGGTGAAGAAGGCCAAGGAGAAGGAATAGGCCGTGATTTTTGAAGAAGAAAGGGTAAGGAATGGGTTTTGGACAAACCCTAGAATTTTTGGAATTTATTTGGTTGATTTTGATTATGTTGAGCTATTGTTGTTGTTGGAAAAATTGTCAAATTAGAGATTTAAGGATGGTTTAATTAGTAGGATTTTATTAGCATAATTTTCATAGTGTTGGAATTTTGTTGTGGAAGATTTGGTGATTGTTGTTGTGTAGTTTTGGCCAAAAGAAAAGGAAAAGGAAGAAGAAAAGAAATGGATTTGTTTTTGGAAGAAAAGGAAAATAAAGAAAATGGTAAAAGTTGGATTAAATGAGTTTTACTGTGGTAAAGTGGTAAAAAGTGAAAAAGGTGAAAGTAAACGTGAATTCGGTAAAAAGGAGGTAAAAAAGTAAAAGTGAAAGTGTGGAGGTAAAAATCATGGTAAAAGTGAAAAGGTGAAAAATGAGAAGTAAATGGGTAAAAATAAAAGTAAAACTTTATTTATAATTATTTACTTATTTATTTTTAATAAATAAGAATTATTTACTTATTTATTTTTAATAAATAATAAATAATGGTAAATAAAGGAATACTTGGTCAAAAGTCAAAAGTCAACTCGAGAGTTGACCATGGTTGACCGACCTCGTAAAACGTGAGGATCGACTCGACTTTAGTCGCTCGGATTGGCGAAAGTTTAGCGGAGCGATAAGGATGTTTTTTTTTTAAGAAAGAAGTAGATTCCCAAATTGGTAAAGGTTGAAAGAAATAATTAATGGCCTCATTGAAATAAAAAAGATTTAGTGTGCGCGGTTACTTAAAGTTGATCATAATGTTTACCTGGATAATTACTTACAAACTAAGTAATGGTTCAGGAAACACGATCGTTAAGGAAGCTTAGGTGGAAAGCATCAGAGTGTGGAGTACGCCAGCATTTTCCAGGTAGGGTGAGCTGTCCCTTCCTTATTAGAGACTTTTCGATATATGTGGAATGCTCTAGTATAATATTATGTTGCCTGCAAGTACTGTTGGTTGTTCATTAGTCGATGCCTCGTGATACCTGTGTTTTCGCAACTGATGATTGTTGGTTTCGAAAACCGAGGCTAGACTTGCATGTTGAGATACTGTACCCTTTGTATGTTTGTGTTTGACCTGAAAGTGAATGGGACCTAGACGCGTAGATTCCTAAGGATCCCACGGTGTCGATAACCGTGAACCTCCGGAGGGGGCTGTGCTCCTATGTTTGTCGAGGAAAGGTGAGTACAGCCAGTGAACCAGTCATAGGAGACTCAGAGCCAGGAAATGGACACTTTCGCTACTTGTAGTCATAAAGACTATAGAGTAGTTGGCCGGTTCTCGAAGGATGACGAATCAGGTCGGTCACCGATTTATTTTAGTTTAGCCGGCAGGTAAGTATCTCGGAGCTCTAAGTTGTGTGAAGCATGCTGCATATGATTTCCTGAAACGAAACAACTGTGATTGTTTTTGTTTGCATTTGTTTTACTCGATTTTACAAATGCGCGCAACCTATATTCTAATAGTTATGTTTTACCTATTAGTTTTCAAACCTAACTAAGGTTGGGTGGGCCCCTATTGGGCTAGCGAGGACGAAATGCTCACCCCTACATTTCAGGTTACAACGAGGTCATTCTGGACGATTTGGATTAGAAGTGGGTCGTTGGTCGCGTTCGTGTGTTGCTGTTCCTGTTGCTTGATGTTCTTCCCTTTTGGTATTCCATCGATTTACTCATTTTTCATTCCATGTTGAACTCTGTGAGGTCCACCTACCTGGGAGCGCGCCTCACCCCTTTGTTTTATTGTCATTGTTGAACTCCTTTCATTTCGGTTATAATGTAAGCCCTAAGGCGCCACAGTGCACTTGCCCACTTTGTTTTTAAGCATTTCCAGACTTGTTATTTTGAATGTTGGGTTGTTGGTTTAAAGTCCATTCTAAAATTTAGTTTTTCTTGGTCTCCTATTTTCTAAAACTTGTATTTTCAAAAAAAGGCCTTGTAGTATTAAGTTGGTAGGTCTACGGTACGTCTACGATGTATCGATCTCCTATTGGCTTAATATTACGGCGCTGTGGTATGCCCATTCGGTCGCCACATGATTTAAGCAGCAGGGTGGTACCAGGAGTCGAGGATGGTGTTTATTATTAGAAGTGTAAAATGTGTTTTCCTCAGGTTTTGGGTAGGCCATCTTTAAGGGTGATTCTGCCAAATTTTCGGTAGAGTTATTCCTAAGGTGGGCCTCGCAAAGTCACCTCAAATTTCAGGGTGAAATCTGGGGCAGGTTCTGCCACCATCCCAATATAGAGTTTTCTTAAATAAATTGTTATTTAATAAATTTGTATGATAATTAAGAGCAAAGTCCTCCGGCTAACTTCAATTTTTGAGTTGGTTTCTTCTATCGAGCCTCTTTCTTTATAATCTATAATTTAAGAGTTCAGTTCTTTCTTCAATATATATCAAACAAATTAACTATAAATTAGACGTAGAAAAAAAGATAAAAATTTTCATAATTAAAAATACATGTTGTCGACCAATTAAATCCAAACAAAAACACAAGGGCAGATAATAAAAAGGCGCTAGGAATTATTTTGATATCCAAAGATCCGGTAGGCCTTGAGAGTGCAGCAGTTGAGCGCTTTACGAAAATGGGCTTCGGCCAAATTCGATTCGGCCTCAGCAATTTTGTATGCCTTCCACTTGTTCTCCAAGTCCTCGAGATCCTGCTCCTCAGCCCACCTGCGATCAAAGTGCTCTCTCCGAAAATGGTCTCTCAAACCACGACGAAGAAATCCACTAATCTTTGGCTTGCTCTGATCATCATCATCAATCATCTTCTCATCGTCCGCCACCTTCACTTGTATTGTTTCCTCCTCCTTTTCCTCCTCCTCCTCATCATTCTCCTCCTCCTCATCGTCAGCCACCTGCACTAGTATTGTTTCCTCCTTCTGATTGTTTAATTTGTCATCATCAGCAGCATCAAACTTACCCTGCTAATTAACAAACAAGTATTAGTTAATGCATCATCGACAAGATATGATAATTAAGTACGACGTACGTACCCAATAAATTTTGGACAAGTTGAACACCTTCATCTCTTGGTAACGCCCCTTCTGGAAAGTTTCTAAGAACGTCTGATTCTGCATCCCCATATATTTTCTCCTGAGGGATTTTACTTTGTCCCTTACTTGGTTCAAATCTCCCTGGCTGAGGCGACTCTTTATGTATTCATAAAATTCCTTGCTTTTATACTCTCTCTCGTCTCCCTGAAACGAGATCAGGCCGCCCAAAATAACAATCTCATCGTCTTTGCTCCATGTTATTCCAGCACAAGACGATTTGGTGTTGGATTTGTTCTCTTCTGGAGCCGGTGAAGCTGCTACTTTCACCCTCTTGTTTTTCGGGTCTTGTTCCTCATCATCAGATTGATTTTCTTTTTCAGGTCCGTTGATGTCGACTTGCTTCGTTTCCTCTGCAAGCCTTGTCTTCTTCTTCTTCTTCTTCCTCTTCTTTTTTGTCTGCTCGGTGGTCTTGTTGGACATGATAACGTCCTTGGAATTAGCTTCGTTCTCGTCACAAGCATCTTTGACTTGGTCTGGCGAATCGGGTACGATAAAGGGTGAGGAGAACGCCATTTGAGGGATGGGTGAATCACACATTATATGATAGCGTATTAGAGTCCGACTTGTACCAATTGCAGAGGAAAGACATGTGTTATATACAAGTAGTTTGGCCAAGATGTAGGGATATATAAATCTAGAATTGTGAATTCCTCGATTTAGTACTGATTTCATTAATTTTCCCCTGCAACTTCCTTTTTCTTTTGAAAAAATAATTTATTTTAGGAAAAGGTATCCTAATTAAATTTCATTTTATGAATCGAGTTTAAAGATAATGAAAAGCTATGATCATAAACAAACACACGGCACCTAAATTTTCATTGACAACAAACCTTGAAACGTTAATAGTGCCTTTTGTTTCCATATTCCATTTTTTTTTTCATTTATTTTCTTTCCTTTTGAAAGAAGGAATCAAATTGTTTAGGGAAACCGATATATCATATACCTCTCTTTTTCATTTCTCTTCTTTCTTTTTGGAAAAAGAAATCAAAATATTTAGGAAATCCGATACGTCAAACCTTTAAATGGTCAATATCATTGTAAATTTCCTTTTCCTCCCCCCATAAATTAATTGATTTTACGTAGAGGGACGAAAATCAGCGTAAATTAACTCATTAATGTACGTAATCTCTCCAACTTCCTTCTTCTTCCTTTTTATCTCTTGATTCTGCTTTTAATTTTGTACTGTGTTAAATGTTACTCTAAAGCTACCAACTTTGATTTAGCGCTAAGTAATTTGAATTGAGAACCCAAAGTTCTAAATTTTTAGAATATCTATAGTAGGCTCCGAAGTTTATGAATCAACTGAGGCCAAAGTCTTTGCAACATAATCTACAAGATTGGCTCAAAAGTGTTGGCCAATCGACTGAAGCCTCTTCTTAGGTATCATTTCTCCATTTCAGAGTGCTTTTGTGCCGGGGAGACTGATATCTGACAACTCTCTAATAGCTTTTGAAATTTCTCACTTCTTGAAACGGAGAAGGGGACATAAGGGTTTTGGAGCCTTAAAGCTTGACATGAGCAAGGCATATGATAGGGTCGAATGGAGCTTCTTGGAGGGTGTTATGCTTAAGTTTGGTTTCAGTCCTACATGGGTTCAGTGGATAATGTGCTGTGTTACGACAGTGTCTTACTCCTTTGTGCTTAAAGGCAGAGCCGGCCTTGAGATTTTCGGGGCTCTAGGCGAACTAAAAAAGTGGGGCTCCTTGAAATTTTATGAGAGTTTTAGCTTGAAGCTTAGCTGTGTGAGGCTTAACCAGGCGATGAGATACGAGTCCACCACTGTATGCAAATCATCTAATTTTTTCAATACAGGAAAGACATGTGCAAATCATTTGTTGATAACTCATGGTTTAGATAGAGTGTATGAAAGAAAGTCCCAGAAAGAATGAAAAACAAAATCAGAATCACAATAACAAAAGTGATCAAAAAGAGAAACACAACTAACCCAGCAATCCAAGATTAAGATTTAAATAAAGCAATTTCAGTTAAAAAATCATGATGAACCAAAGGCATGGATTCAGGAAAATATATTTACAAAATTTGCATATATAGATCGATAATAAGAACCTAAAGAGTTTCTTTCATATGTGTTTCCTTTTTAGTCAAAGAGAAATTTATAAATTTAAACTAAATCCATCATTCCTCTCCTTAAAAAAAAAAAGTATTGTTGATTGGAAAAAAAAATGTCTTGTTGCTTAGAATTGAGATTCTCTGATTCTGGAGGTGGAGCCGGGAGGCTTGAGAAAAAACATTAGTTGTGTAGAGTTAGAAGCACGACAGCAATGAGTCTCCAAACATATTCATTTTTTTTTTTACATATATATACAAGGAGATGTAAAATTTTTAGGGGCCCATGAAATTGGGGGCCTTAGGCCTGCGCCTATTGGGCCTATGCCCAGGGCCGGCTCTGCTTAAAGGGGACCCAAGAGGGAATCTCATTCCGGCTAGGGGCTTGAGGCAAGGTGACTCCATATCACCGTACCTGTTTTTACTTTGTGCGGAAGTCCTCTCTTTACTTATTATTCAGGCTGAGGAGGCTGGGGCTATTCAAGGTGTTGCAATTTGCACAGGTACGCCAAGCATTTCGTATTTATTCTTCGTTGATGATTCATTTATTTTTTTCAAAGCCGAGTTGGAAGATACAATTATTTTGAAGGAAATTCTTGAAGCTTATGAGAAGATGTTAGCGCAACTTATTAATTATCAGAAGAGTAGTATAAGTTTCAGCAAGAATGTTCAACGTCCGTATCAGAATGCTATAGCCTCTGCTCTTCAGATGGTAAGAGTTGAGAAGCATGATAAATATCTCGGCTTGCCCATTGAACTCAGCTATTCAAAGACTGAAGCATTCAATTTCTTAACTGAACATGTTAAGAAGCGGACAGAAGGCTGGCGTGAAAAAACACTGTGCAATGCTGGAAAAGAGGTGCTCATTAAAGCCTTGGCGCAATCAATCCCGACATATGTGATGAGCTGCTTTGAGCTCCCTATTCATCTTTGCAATGAGATGCATGGTTTAATGGCGAAGTTTTGGTGGGGTTCTACTGATGAGACAAAGAAGATTCACTAACTTTCTTGGGAGAGATTGTGTTTGCCTAAATCAGAAGGTGGCTTGGGTTTTCGCAACATGCACCATTTTAACCTGGCATTACTCGCTAAGCAGGGATGGAGGCTTATCCAAAACCCGCAGTCTTTGCTTGACTGCTCGCTTATTGAAGGCTAGATACTATTCGGATACGGATTTCATGAAGGCCACCATTCGGGGTGATGTGTCCTTTGCTTGGCGGAGCATTGTGACAGGGCAGGAGCTGTTGAAGACGGGGCTACATTACAAAGTGGGTGATGGTGCCTCGATCAGGGTCTGGGACGACCCATGGCTGCCTTTACCGTACAATTTCAAGCCTTTCACTTGCCCTATGGAGGGGTTTGATAATCTAATGGTACAGGACCTGATTGACAATGAAGAGAAGGAATGGGTTCTACCCATGATCAAAGAGTTATTTACTAAAACAGAGGTGGATCTTATTGCCAGTATCCCTTTGAGTCTTCGTGCTTCTATAGATAAGTGGGTGTGGCACTTTGATAACAAGGGTCTTTATAGTGTCAGAAGTGGGTACCATGTCTATAGCATGACAGAAAGTCTAGCAAGTGTGGCTTCTACGTCTTCTAGAAGCTTAAGAGGCACTGCATGCATGCTTTGTGATAGGAGCAAAATAGTGTGACGATATTATTGATTATGTGCCTCATTTTAGCCTTATTTCTCCCTTAAGTTTAGTGTTTTGAGTCAGTAAGTCATTTTGAGAGTCTTGTTGAGTGTTTGGAGTGAAATAGGCGAAAAAAAGTAAAATTCATGAAAAATCCTAGCTGGATCAGGATTCCTAACTGTCAACTGTTTTTGCGGTCTTTACATTTTAATTCCCTTTATTTTCTCTAGAAAATTCTGATATTCTCCTGCTTGTTGTAGGAAACCTTGCCTGGTGGAACTCTTGGAAACAGCAATGATGGAGTCATAAAATAAAGTATTTAAGACATTTGACCAAGCAATGAAGAAGGGAAATAAAGGAGAAAGACGTTTTCAGTTGGGGAATAAAGGAGAAAGACGTTTTCAGTTGGGGAATAAAAGAGAAAGATGTTTCAGCTGAAAAATAAATAAGAGAAAGACGTTTCAGCTTGGAAATTAAAGGAATTGCCCCATTATGAGAGGAGTTAAGGCCATAAAGGAGACGTTTCAGTTGGGAAAGCCAACCAATGCTCCCCTATAAATAGGCAACATCCAGAACATAATTTGCATCACTTCCCAGCCAAGATCACTTCCCAGCCAAGATAATTCACTGTCTATCACTTCCTGGCCAAAAACCATTCCAAGACTGCCCAATTCACTCCTCAAACCTCCATCTCCAACAAGACCGTGACCACCATCCATCCATCAATCTACGAAGCTCTTAGGCGCTGAGTCAAGGACGCTCCACCACCATTGCAGAGACAAGTTCATCACCTTGTTGCTAAGCCGCTGAGGAAAGCTTCAAAGTGTAACTATGACTCTACTTATAATTTTTGTTTCGGTTTTGTGTGTTTCAATTTGAGAGTTGTGTAATTGGAGAAATGAAATTTTCAGAATATTTTTATTAATATTTTTGAGATTTTCAGTTTATTATTGAGTTAATTTCGAGAATTCTTTTATGATGCATGTTACAAGCTTGTGCCCTTTTATGTGTTTAGGTAATTTTCAGAGTTAAGTTAATAAGTTTGCATGCTAGAATAACGGTGAGAGTTCTTATGTGTTTGCTTAATTTGCCAAGAGTAATTGTTATTTGTTAAGACGCTGAGTTAAACAAGTAGTAATTAGTTCTAACGGGTGGTAAAAATCATGCTTTAATGATTAAATGATTCTGGAAATTACGTGTTAAATTCTATGTCTAATGGTTAATTTGCACGTGTGAGTTGATTCGAGGGTTAGATAATACTACTAGTTAAGAGAATTACGCTGAGTGTTTTCAAAAGTTAGTAGTATTAGGCTTGGTAAGGACTTTTCCGATCCAAGCCTACATTAGAACGAATCAAATAAATGGATTGATCCGCTGAGGCTTTTCATTTAAGCTCTTATCTAGGCATTTAAGATGGGCACATTTTTGTAGCATGTTGAAATGGATTTTCTGTTTTTACACTTAGTAATTTCCGAGTGGTATTGGTCTAGGTTAGGGAAGTCGATCATTGTATATAGGTTTATTTGTTATGTTTTTATTTTAAGTAGATTGGGAACCAAAATTCAAAAACCCCCATTTTATTCTTTTATTTGTTAATTGACCTTTTTGTGTAGGTGTACCCTACAATCCCCGGACTGAACGATCCCTGCTTATCCTATACTGACAACTACATTTTGCAGGGTTAAATTGTGAGGCTATTTCAGCCGCATCACTTTGGAAGGGTATTTAGGGTGCACATGTTCCTCCAAAGGTTCGGTCTTTTATTTGGAGGTTGAACAAAGGTATAATTCCCACGAAAGCTGCTTTGATTAAGAAGTGTCCAATTCCGGATGTTAGATGTGTATGTTGTTGTGATTACTTAGAAGATGACATGCATGTGTTTATGGGATGTAAGAGTGTGGTGGACTATTGGTTGCATGGACCTTTAAATCTAAAGGTACGTACTCAGAATGGTGGTAGTATTAATGATTGGCTATTATTTATGCATGACTCTTTATCTCCCACTAAGAGGGACTTATTTCTTATGTTACTGTGGGCCTTATGGGTCGAAAGGAACAATATCCTATGGAAGGGAAGTGTTTTCCACCCAAGTATACTGTAGCTTGGGCGTCCAAAATGCTTGAGGACTATCAATCTTTCCACCCCGTGACGGTGAAGAAGAAGACTAGGCTAAAGACTAAATGGCAGCTTCCCCCAAGTGGAAGACTCAAGCTGAACACAGACGGGGCTTTCTTGGAGGCTACGGGACAAGGTGGAATTGGGCCTGTTATCAGAGATGAGCATGGTGTGTGTCTAGCAGCAATTGCACTCCTATTACTTATTCACCAAGGTATGGTTGATGTCAACATTGAGACTGATTGTGCTGCGGTGATTACTGCCTTAAATGGAAGCATGGAGGACTTCTCTGAGGTAGGGTGTATAGTTGAAGATTGCAAGGCATATTTAAGTGCTATTACTTGTTTTTCTTTACAATCTATTTTTGGTGAAGCAAATGGTGTGGCCCATACATTGGCACATCTTGCTAGTGTCTCTTACTTAGATGATTATTGGTTAGATAAGACTACTGTGATTATCCGGGATGTATTCTATGAGGACTCTTGTACTAGTACTCGAGGTGTAGGTAACGTGTCCCCCTCGCTGTACAATCATCCCTCTTAAAGGTCATTACATTCCCGCTTGTTGTCACATAACAATTGACAACAAAAGGATTCATGGAGTAGTGGTATATAGGATAGACCAACTATATTTGAACTTATCTCACTCACTTATTTAAAGCAAGCCTATAACTATGTTAAATTTTTTTACATAGCTTATAGGCCTAAAACATGAAAGAAAGAACCTATATCTTCTCATTGCCCTTCAAGCTAAGGTTAGGAGGTTTACCTGAAAACAGCACACTCAGAATTTCTTCAACAAGAACTTACTTTGCTTTAGAGGGGATTTTATTTTTGGACCCCAAAAGCCAGCCTCTTTTCTTCTTTGCACCTGGAAGCTCAACTTGTACAGGTTTTGGCACCAACATACCACCCGATGCCTCCACTAGTCCCAGAGATTTGGCACTAAATTTATTAGCTAATTTCGGCATTTTTACCTTCTTGAAGGGAGCAACAGGACTTATTTTTCCTTCTAGTAAGTCGGACAATAGAAATTTCAGCTTTTTTTTGGAAGGGAAATGTACTACCCCGGAAATTCTTTATTATTTTCTGAGGATTTTTCGGAATCTAATTTTTTGTTATTGGGCGATTTTGTGGCTCGTGGATGGAGTAGAAGTGTTTCGGGCGAATAGTTATTTAGGAAGTGTCATTTTAGGGGGTTACGAAGTTTGACTTTTTATAAGTTTAGATTCTGTGAGAACTTCCTTCACGAAAGTCGTAGAGCGCATCAATTCGAGTTCGTGGACATATGGAACACGAAAATCAGAGTTCGTATGAAGAAGTTATGGCAATTGGAAATAGTTTCCATTTTGGGATATATAGGAAAAATCCGGAAAAAAAATATAAGAATTTCCCTTTTTGGAAATATTTTCTCTCTCCTCTCTCCCGAGTTTTCCCGAGTAGCCACCTTCACCGAGCACGTTCTCCCTCCTCCAGCCACCAATAGATGAGCCGTTTGTTCCATTCTCTTCGCCTCAGTCCCATCTACAACTCTGTCAAGTTTCACGACGTGGGTCAGCCTGTGCACGATGCAGCAAGGCCAGAAAGTTTGGCGGTGGCACTGCAAATCGCCTTGATCAGAGTCGACGATTCCGGCCACCATAGCAGGTGTTTCTTGAGAGCTTTTGGAGCCCAGAGGATGTAGAAGCTTTCTTCTAAGGTGGCTTGCAACGATTCAAAGTGTGGAGGTCGAATTTTGAAGATTGGGATTCTAGGGTTCATCGAGTTTCAGAGATTGCAAGGTAAATTCCGGCCATATGGCTTTGATTTTGACTTTGTGCTATTTATAAAAAGTTGTAATTGGAGTTGAGATGAAGATCTTTTGTATTGGAAGTTTTGTCAAATTTTGACTCCGGGTGGGCGGCGGCGCCACCACTGTGGTGGTGTTTTCCGGCGGCTTCCGACCACCCCAGGGACAGTTTCTGTTCCTGATTTCGACCTACTCGTCAATAAGAGCATTTCAATATGTGGTTTGTAATTTTTGGAAATCGTATGAGCAAGTTATCAATTTTCCAAGTTTTAGGGTTTTCGGTTCGATCGGTTTTCTATCCGTGAGGATTCGACTGTCCGATCAACTTGTAGTTTTGATATATTGATCGTATAAGTGTTCCGATGACCTTGGGTGGTCTCGGATGAGGATCCAACGTTGGATCATTGTATAATTGTGTTTTTGTGAATTATGTGCTAAGTTGAGATCGTATGTGATTAGGTGTTTGAAGGAATTGTTTTGGGTGAACATTTGTTGATTGTGTGATCTTCACTGTTAGAGAAGACACAACTGGATTTAGAGGTGAGTAAATCCCACGTAGTTCATTTACGAACGGATTTATTTATTACTCGGAATTACTTGTTTAATTGTTAAATCATTTTCGAAACAAATTATTTGTTTTAAAATATATGAACTTGATCGACAACGGTTCATGGGTAAGTTAAAACATGGTTTTGATATAAAATGATTCTCAAGTAGTTAATTTGTAAAACTATAGTTGGTATTAGTGACATCCCTGAGCGGATGACTACGTGTGTGTGTGTGTGTGTGTGTGTGTGTGTGTGTGTGTGTATAGGCTAAATACTGTTTAGTCCCTGAAGTATGGCTTCGTTCTCGTTTCAGTCCCTGAAGTATGGCTTCGTTCTCGTTTCAGTCCCTGCCTTTTTAATTTAATCCCAAATGTCCCTGAACTCACAATTTTCAGTCCAACTAGTCCATTCCCTCTATTTTCTTCGGTTGCTTGATGACTTGTCAGTTATGTACTTGCCAGCTCAGCGCCACGTAAGACATGGAATTTGTTTTCTTCCAAAAGCTCCACGAGGTGAAGTTAGGTGCTGGCATTGCCGGACGATGCAATGGTCGAGGTTGACTCCACCAAAGGCTCACAAATATCATGGTGGCAGTGGTGAACCACGGGGTTGACCGGAGCTTGTCAACCACGAATATACAAAATCTGGCACTCAATTTCTCTCCCCCTTCCTCTCTCTCCTCTATGAACCCAGTACCAACTACTTGATCAAAGTTGTGCATCTATGAATAAATAACTATAAATAGTGTTAGAGAGACATCTTTATAGAGAGCATGTCAGCTGAACACCAACTCCAGATTCAGTTAAGAATAAGAAAATCTGTCACAAGGTGCAAATCAGATGGAACAATTAATTTCGAAAGACATTCTTTCTCAATTATGCAACAGATGGGAAGTTCAATTCAAGACTATTTTAATTACAAAACAAGGAATGGATAGGAGTGACCGACCTCTACAAGAAGACAGCCGCAGTTTGACCCGATTTCGTTACTCCGACCCGACTCGTTCTTCACATCTGTCGTTCCTCATGTGCGAACTAAGTCGATGACTCCATCCCTTCGACACTGTTGTACCCAGACCAGTGACCCACCTCGATGCTCACCGGCACCGTACTGATAGGCGAAACCAAGACAGAAACCTCGTTTTGTCGGCTTCAAAAATGGACTCCGGTTTGGTGCCCAGATCGATTCGATTTTGCTTCCGGGAATTTCAACTATAGTTGCTTCTGAATGCAAAGAAGGTGTTTTTCAATTTCTCTGAGTGCATCATTTCGCTGTTTCTCTATAAGGAGAGTATTTGAGGAAAGAATGGAGAGTGAGGAAGGGGATGAAGCAAAGGTTGCAATCAAACATGACGCCTCTGATCGTATGGTTGTAGACGATGCCCGAGTAGCCAAGCTCTAGGGCCTTGGTCATGAGCTTTGCGCGGGTTGAGCAGTCCAACGGTGGGTGGCGATTTGGGTTCACTGGGTGTGCCAGAAGAGAGAGAAATCAGACACCCAGAAAGGTTTGGGTGTCTAAAACATTTATGGATATTGCTCTGCCGGCACGTGAGTCATTTTCCGACTTCTCCGGATGATGTGGGAGCTAGGTTTAAGCCGCTAGAGACTGGTAGACATAGTGGTGGTGGAGGTGAGGCACGATGGTGCCGAGATATTCACTGGTGGAGGAGAGAGAGAAATCTAAATCTACTTTCTCTCTCCTTGAGTTCTCTCACGCTAGATCTAAAACTACATTAACAGAGGCGATGGGCATTCTTGTCATTTTACACAATCTATGTCTGATGTCGTGCTGAGCTGGCGAGTACAAAACTGACACGTCATCGAGCAACCGGAGGAAATGGACTGAAAATTGTGAGTTCAGGGACATTTGGGATTAAATTAGAAAGACAGGGACTGAAACGAGGACGAAGCCATACTACAAGGACTAAACAGTATTTAGCCTTATATATATATATATATATATATATCTTGATGGAATTGGGCGTGTTGTTCACTTTTGTTGTGAGATGTGATGTTGAGGAAAATAAATGGAGTTTTGAAAGAAAAGTGGTTTTTGTCGGTTTGAGCGTTGATTGGAATGTGTACGATTTTGATGTTGGTTTTGAGATGAGAACATATTGTTTTGGAATTGGTTTCACTATTGTTTTGGAGGTTGATAGAGATGAGGAAACAATATCGATCTGTGTGATGACCTGTGTGGTGATTTGTGTGATGATCTGTGTGATGATTTTGTGTAAATGATGCGGGTTGTTGTGAATGGTTGATGTTGTGGTGATTGGTGTTAGTAGTGGATGATTTTGCATTGTTTCTAGTTTATTTCTATTATTGAATTGCTTGATTTCCTTCGTAATCTCCTGAACTAAATTATATGCAAGGATTACTATGAATTTTATTGTTTGTTTTAATGTAAATTTCTGAACTAAACTCTATGCATGGATTTATATGATTTCTATTGATTGTTTTTAATGTGATCTCCTAAACTAAGTTTCTATGCAGAGATTACTGATTTTACTTAATTCAATTGTAAGTGTGGTTGTGGTTTGAGATTTGTAGTGAGTTGTGAAATGAGTCGTGAGGTCATCATTTTGACAAATGCTTTATGTTGAGGGGAAGTGAGTGTGATTTTTGTAGATTTGTCATTGAGATGGAAAATGATTTGGGACGTCACTACGGTGACAACTACTTTTGTTGAGACAAATGAAGGTTGATTTTGTAGTTCGTTGTGTTTTAAAATGTTTAAAACATATTTGAGTTTAATTGATTCGTTGAAGTATTGTGAAATTGGATGCATGAGTCGAGAGTCAGAGCATGTTGATTTGGATATGAGTTAACTTACGTGAGCATGATATTGAAGGATGGTTTTGTATGTTTGGTTGTGTTTTGTGGAGTTAAATGTTGTGAATTGCTTTAATTTATCTCACGAGTTGAGAAATTATAAGCATGCGTGACGTGAGTCATTTTAATTGGATTTACTCACACTAGCTTGCAAAAGCTTACCGGTTTTGTTGTTTACAATTCCATGGTGTAGGGGTTATTGTGCAGGTTAGAATATCGAGTGATCGTCGTCGAAGCTGAGGTGTAGGTTTGGTAGCTTGGACGTCGAAGGGTACTCTTAGTTTTAAGTCTTCTGTTGTGTAGTGAGTTGTGGTGGGTGTGTTTACTTATTGAATTGTCATTCAGTTTGATTTGTAAACTATCTGTAATGTAATATGTGACTCTAAAGAACGAGTCGATATTGACATTGTGAGCTCAGTTTGTTTAGTTGCTTAATTTAAATGAAAAAATTTCTATGTGTTTTTCTTGTGCTTGTTAAGTTATCGCGTTTTGGATTTGAATTTATTTATTCAAAATTCGGGGCGTGACTGGAAAGGCCTATCCCACTTAGATTGATGCTCGGTTTCCATGGAACTAGAGCTAACGAGCCATCCTCACTGGCTGGTCTTTTGTCTGCACTATGAATCACAATAGGTTTGTGTACCTCGCTTGTCTCAGCTCCACCAAATAGACATCTTCCAACTAGTGGGAGAATGGGAGTGGTAATATCTTGAAAACGAAAAGTTCCATAATTGAACTGATTCCCCTGAAAACCCAAAAAAGATCAATTGAGTTCTAGTTTTCGTGCCTCAGGTTGTGTTGCTACTGTCTCTACCGGTGTTGCAGACTCTAGGTTACAGGCCTCTACATCATGGTACACTCTATGGCATGTTTGCATTTTCCCACCAGGTTTTCAAAAAAGAAGTGAACCTCTTGCTCAATCCCTTTAGCAAACTTTTGGGTTTTTCTGCATGAAAAAAGGTTTTGGAACTACATGGGAAACCCTAACCCTAATTTCCACAGTCGCGTCAAAAAGCTTATGATCAAGATTAAGAAACTTGCCTGCTACAAAAGCAACATCTGTAATGGTCTTTCTCTATTCATATGTTGGTGACATACTTGTGATGCGACCCTGAAAGCACAAGTCTTGTATCTCCATAGATTGTAGAGACGAATCCCCATCATAAGGTTGCAGCACCACCAAGGCACGATTGAAGCCCCACAGACCACCTATTAACACCTTGTTTCCATCTCCTCAAAGATCAAAAGAACATAGAAAACAAATAACCAAACCCTAAATCTGAATACACAACCTTGAAACACTTTTTGCCTTCGCTGTACACCTTGAAGCCCTCGACCTTAGGAGTTCAGAACTGGCCGAAAAATCACCGAATCGGCCCCTTGAAATAGAAATAGATCCTCCACCGGTTAGTCACCTTCCAGATCTCCGATTGCCGTAAAATTTCGTCACCAGAAGCGTCTTGACTTGAGGATTCCAGAACCTGTCAAACATTCTAATAACCGATCGAAAAAGCACTGAACCGGCCACCTAAACGGTAAAACTGCCTGCGCTCTGAAATCAGTTTTTGGCCAGTTTCGGACTGCCACCTGCTAGCACCGACCAAGACTCATTTTTTCCTAGCTAAACTCCAGCCAAAAGATCCTTCGACCCCAGTTTACCCTTTTCCAGGTAAATTTTTTTAAAAGTTCCTGCTTTTGTGTACTTTTCATTCTTTTTTTTTTTTTTTTCGGGGACTTGCAACCTCCCTTCTTCTACCCCACTTTCTTCTTCATAGAGGAGACCTAAGCCGAACTGTGGGGGTTCATGCTATCTCCAAGCTTGGAGTTTGTTGAGAATATATGATCGACCACACACATCATTGTTTCGATCTAATCCAATACCTCTTGGAATTAAATTTCTTGGGAGAAATTACGCTCAGAAATTCCTATTGTTTTCGTGGTAGCTTTTTCCACTCCGAAACTAACCCCTTTTTCTTATTCCCTTTCGAGATGAGTACCTGAATGAACTGGACTTTACTCCATTGGGAACAGCTGGCTCTGGATATCACAAGTGAGTTCATGATGTCCGCCAGCATCTCAAGGCCCAAGGAATCCTGGATAATGTTCTTAAGCCTAACCAGGACGTGCTAACTGTTGAGCAAGCCTAACCCTACTTCCTGACTTAGAAGTGAGATGACATAATCTCCGCTTCTGTGATTTTAAGACAGTTCTTGATTATAACTCGAAAGCACTTTGCATTAAAATCCTTAATGGAATTCTGTGGAAAAGAGATCACATATGCGATGATTGAGAGGACTTTCTATAGCTTCCCTATCTTTACTTTGATGGTTGCTAAGAACTACCGTATAGATGTAACTGCAGGACGTATCACAAAGTTTCATGGGCTAACTAGAGCCGTGAATGTAGCTGAAAAACATGATCACATCCTTGTGAAGTTTATAATTCGAGACCCGTGGGAACTATGTCTATTCCAGAGTCATTATAGTCACGCCCCTAAGAGCCTAGGGATACTTCTGGATGTTCAGGTCCATACAATCGCTCTACTTGGGAAGGAAACCACCAAAATAGGCAGACACGGGATCGAAGAGGTCAACGTGGAAAGAGATAGGGAGGCTACGCCTCTGGCCATGTTAGTGGCGCCACCAACACTAAGAGCCATCCTTATGACACTTTCAAAGCGCCTCAATCAAAGGAGTATGAGCACAAATATGTATGTTCTCAATGTGGAGCATCCAGTTATTGGGCACACATTTGTCACAGCCTACAAAGCATATTGTGAAGCAAGAAAAGCTCACTATGTGGAACAAGAATATCAAGAAGGTGATCTAGAGTGAAGGCCGGTTGAAGACTTCAAATCTGGCTGGGATCAATAGATCGCTAATTCTGTTTAAGTCTTTATTTTTCCATAAGACAATTGTCACAATATTATTAGTAGATGCCATTGGTTTAGTTTTTCTTCAACTAGACTCATCCAAAGTGGAGATGATGTCTAGGAAGGTTTTGAGATAAGTGGTACTTAAGCGAGCCTTTCTCTACCGACATCTCTCTACTCACCTAGTCATATTTATTTTGGAGTTACCGAAAGAAGTCAAACGACTACCATCGTTTTGCATTAGCTAGTATTTGGATTAGATTCTCTTAATGTGGTTAAGAAACAATGATGTACTCCATTGGCTTATGAATAAAATTTTGAGTCATTTTCATTATGACTCCATTTCAATTCTGAGCTTTTGAGCAATGAATCCTAGAGAACATCAATATCTTGCAGATAGAACGACTACGCATACCATTCATCGCCATAGGCAATCATTCTTAGAGATGTTGCCTACACATTCCTCCATAACTACGATGGCTAGGCCATCAAGTTTAGTTCAAGGACATGGAATAGCCTAAATTCCTCTTGCCAAATGGCACCTTGATTACTGTCACAGAAACTCTCTACGTGACCGCTGACTATAGCACCGCCGCCGTCCATCGCTAGCCAACCTAGGGCTAGCGCAGTCCATATCCATGATGCCATGAATGGCGTCCATCATGGTGATGACACTCTAGGTGATGCTGTAATCACCAACATTGCTTCCAATAGCGTTTCAGACGCTCAGGCCCAATCAAAATCCTCATTAGTTGCTTCTAAGGCCTCTCGCTCGTTCTAAAAAGCCTGTTCCTTAGGGACATTAGGACTGAAATCGTCCTACGCAAAGGATATGAAAATACTCATTCTGTTCTCACATATAATCCAATTTGCGGATGTTTAAATATTTCATAATGTTGATTGACACGCAAACACGCTCGTCAAGTGTCGTGCCATTGTCCATTTGTAATGTTGCTTAAACTACTCCTAGCACTGATTATATGATGATGGGCTCACTCCCTGGATCATCATATTTTTTCAATTCGACCTAACAATACTAGAGAGTTTACATTGAAGACTTGATGATTATTGCATTGGGACTGATGTTGGACACCATATTCCCATGTACATACCCAAATAGTCTCACGAACACAACTACGATGGTAGCCCGAACACTGGTAATGCACACCTGCTCCCCAAAACACAACTCCAGTTTCACAAATAACAGTCTCAACCCACATTACAAGATTAATTTCACAAGTTATCAGAGCAATACTATTCCATTAGGTAATAAAGAACACAGAAATAGAATGAGTACGCGGAAGCAATGCTGTTGGCTATGCCTCGACTCCATGTACGCCTGACCTCATCTAATTTCGCCAGCAAACTGGGCATTTGAAAACTGAAGGGCCCAGGGGAAAGTACGTAAAAACGTTAGCGTGAGTGGACAAAAATAAACAATTTTAAACCAAATGGATTTTATACTTTCCCACATTTAATTCTTTTTAAAAAAAATTCCCGATGCATGCAATGATTAAGGAAAATAAAACAAGAGGAGTTCCACTCATGAAAACCGACGAGCCCCGCTAGTCACATACGATTTAAAAGAAAAAGTTGGAACTCTGATACTCAAGGAAAAATAAGACCAGCCCCGCTAGTTAAACGAAAATCGAGCTAGCTAGCCCCGCTAGCTTAAGTAGTAAAGTGAGTAGGGGAAGGCGATAGCCATACGAGTGAGCCTCCCAGGCTCGGGTGATAGCCTCCCAGGCTAAAATACTCCCATTACTCCCGTAATATACCCTTACGCCACTAAATGTAGCAATAGGATACCGGGCTACAGAATTACTGTCACAGAGACAATAACCTGCGCCACAAAGGCGGAGGGCTACGGTGATCCCATCACCGCGCCACAAAGGCGGAAAATCAATGCTAGCAATGATAAGTCACCCAAGGTATGGCAAAAGAAACCCGAAAGCCAAGTAAATCCATAAGTACATAAAGCTTCCCCATCTCTCGTAAATGAATTTCCAACGACATGTCCCACACGCCAAGATAATCTCAAGTTCAAAATAAATAGGAGATAAATAAATATAAAGATTTACTCCATCAAAATCTCATTTCGAAAATCTCATAAAAATCTCAAATCGCCGAATATAACTATAATATAAAATAGTATAAATCCGGAAATCATATCGGAAAGAAATAAATAAAAGAAAATAAGCATAATCCAATGACGTGACCCCGCACGCCATAAAACCTTCAAATAATCTAATATCCAAAACCATTCCTGAAATTAACCATATGCTCAGGAAATTAATACGATAAACAAATTATCATCTCCAAAACAAATAAATAAATGCATGCATCATTCTTTGAAAATAAAAGTCAACTCACAGTACTATTCCGACGATCACGTATACGAGTTCCTTCATCGAGCCAGAGCTCGGTACGACATCATGTACACGATTATATTCTGTGAATAATTACTCAACAATTTAATACGATTCCTAAAATCAAATCCTCATAATTATATCTCTCATTCTCCTCGGATTCAGCCCAAATTATACAACTAATACCAATTTGTTAATTTAAAGGTTCTAAGGCAAAACCGAGAGATATCCGACGATCGGATCCTCGTAATTCAATAATCGAAACCCTAAACTTCAAAATTCATAATTAATTCCAAGTTTCTCCAAAAATCACCAAACTTCACATACAAGCTCTACACAATTTATAGGATTTAATGGGCTAAAAACCGGAATTAAAACACTGCCCTACACGCCTCCACACGGCACCCACAGTGGCGGCGCGTGGGCCCCACGCACCACCGGCAACCACCAAAATTTCACAGCACCATCTACTCAACAAACCCAACCTCTTTCTCAACTACAACAAGTTTCAATTTTACCTGGAAGAGCTCCAATTTGGCCGGTGAAAATTTTCCAGAAATTCCAAGAACCCTAGAAATTGAAATTGTTAATTCGACCTCTACACTGCAAATTGAAATGAAAGACCTTAGGGGAAATGATCTATGTCAAAAACCGAACCTTCGACGCCAATTTGGTGGCCGGAGACTAGGCCTCATCAAAAATCACGCGGATCAAGTGGGCCGATGGAGGCCCGCCGGCCCGTCAAAAAACCTGCAAAAGCCCGTCTCGGTGGGCCGAGGGCCGGCCCGCAAAAACCCGGCCAGGCCCTCCAAAGGCCCGCTAGGCCCGACCCGTAAAAGCCCGTAAAATATTATATATATGTGTGTGTGTGTTTATATATATATGTAGATATGTGTGTGTGTTTATAAATAAATATATATATATATAGACACATATAGATATATATATATATATATATATATATATTTGTGTGTGTTTATATATATGTGTTATATATATATATATATATATATATATATAAACACACACACACACATATATATATAGATATATATATATCTATATATATATATATAAACACACACAAATGAAAAAACCGACCGTTGGATGAGTTTATTACAATAAATTATGAGTGTGGTAAAAAATTTAGCCAATTTCACCATATTTTCGAATCCAATCGGATTGACCAACCAATACGTAGAACATATATATGCACATTAGCACATATTTTATATAGAAGTATAAGAACTTCCACACACACACACATATAGTCATATATATATATATATATATATAACACACACACACATATATATATATAAACACACACACATATACATATATATAGATATATATATCTATATATATATGTATACATATATATAAATATATATATCTATATATATATATATATGTGTGTGTGTGTGTGTGTTTATAAATATATATATATATATACACACACACACATATAGATATATATTTGTGCGTGTGTTTATATATATATATATATATATGTGTGTGTGTGTGTGTGTGTGTGTTATATATATATATATATGACTATATGTGTGTGTGTGTGGAAGTTCTTATACTTCTATATAAAATATGTGCTAATGTGCATATATATATTCTATGTATCGGTTGACCTATCCGATCGGATTCGAAAATATGGTGAAATTGGCTAAATTTTTTACCACACTCATAATTTATTGTAATAAACTCATCCAACGGTCGGTTTTTTCATTTTCTTTGAATTGATAGGGGTTGCTCTTTGGAGTGTATGATATATAAATATAGGTTTATAAGAGTAACTACGTTTGACCTAGTTGATCGAATTCGAAACGAGAACCAAATTGGCTGGATTTTCTACAACCACTATAAAACATTACAATCTCTCCATCGAGCGGTTGGTTTCTCCGAATTCATTTTCCACTTCATGGCTGCTTTAGAATGAACCTAAACAATTTAAATGCAATGTATAAGTCATACAACTATAGGAATAAAATTGGTATAGACCAATGTGTTTGTAATTAAAATTAATTTTTTTTATCTTGTGTCCACGCACATCCATCGATTGAATATATACACATGTGATGTGAAAAAATAAGCATGTTTCGCGGTTGTCACGGCATGGGTCAACCAATAAAACATATAAGTGACTACGGTTGACCCATCCGATCGGATTCGAAAATATGGTGAAATTGGCTAAATTTTTTACCACACTCATAATTTATTGTAATAAACTCATCCAATGGTCGGTTTTTCCATTTTCTTTGAATTGATAGGGGTTGCTCTTTGGAGTGTATGATATATAAATATAGGTTTATAAGAGTAACTACGTTTGACCTAGTTGATCGAATTCGAAACGAGAACCAAATTGGCTGGATTTTCTACAACCACTATAAAACATTACAATCTCTCCATCGAGCGGTTGGTTTCTCCGAATTCATTTTCCACTTCATGGTTACTTTAGAATGAACCTAAACAATTTAAATGCAATGTATAAGTCATACAACTATAGGAATAAAATTGGTATAGACCAATGTGTTTGTAATTAAAATTAATTTTTTTTATCTTGTGTCCACGCACATCCATCGATTGAATATATACACATGTGATGTGAAAAAATAAGCATGTTTCGCGGTTGTCACGGCATGGGTCAACCAATAAAACATATAAGTGACTACGGTTGACCCATCCGATCGGATTCGAAAATATGGTGAAATTGGCTACATTTTTTACCACAATCATAATTTATTGTAATAAACTCATCCAATGGTCGGTTTTTCCATTTTCTTTGAATTGATAGGGGTTGCTCTTTGGAGTGTATGATATATAAATATAGGTTTATAAGAGTAACTACGTTTGACCTAGTTGATCGAATTCGAAACGAGAACCAAATTGGCTGGATTTTCTACAACCACCATAAAGCATTACAATCTCTCCATCGAGCGGTTGGTTTCGCCGAATTCATTTTCCACTTCATGGTTGCTTTAGAATGAACTTAAACAATTTAAATGCAATGTATAAGTCATACAACTTTAGGAATAAAATTGGTATAGTCCAATGTGTTTGTAATTAAAATTAATTTTTTTTATCTTATGTCCACGCACATCCATCGATGGAATATATACAAACGTGATGTGAAAAAATAAGCACGTTTCGCGGTTGCCACGCCATCGGTCAACCAATAAAACATATAAGTGACTACGGTTGACCAATCCAATCGGATTCTAAAATATGGTGAAATTGGCTAAATTTTTTACCATACTCATAATTTATTGTAATAAACCCATCCAACGGTCGGTTTTTCCATTTTCTTTGAATTGATAGGGGTTACTCTTTGGAGTGTATGATATATTAATATAGGTTTATAAAAAATTAGTGTCTTTAAAAATTTATTTATCAATAAATTAGTATCTATATATAAATATAGATTTTTTTGGGTACAATATAGTTATATAGATCTATTATCTTTGGTTGTATTTGATCATTATCCATTGAATTTCCAAAGCTTGATTAAAAAAAAAAAAACTTGTGTCTTTAAATATTTATTTATAAATAAAGCCCGCAATGCCCGCTTTATATGGACGGGCTTGGATCCTTTGATTTTTAATAAAGCCCGGCCCGCAATTATTTAAAAATATAGCAAGGCTCGGCCCGGCCCATTCATAGCGGGCTTGGGCCGGCCGGGCCCATTCAACGGCCGGGCCGTTGACGACCCCTACCGGAGACTGCCGGAATCGGAAAATATCGGTGTTGACTCAAAACTGCTACAGTGACCTTCCTCTTCTTCTCGTTGCTGCACCTTCCACAGTTCGTATTAAGCTACGAAACGAACCCAGAAATGAAGAGAAGGAAGAGAGCTTTCCAATGACATCTTATATGTCAAAATCCGTCGCCGGATGGAGCAGTTATGGCCGGAAGAAGGTGACGAGGTCGGAGAGGAAGAGAGAATCGGGGAGAGAGAAAAGAGAGGGCTCGGTAAGTTTCCGAAAATGGAAACTTACTACAGTAACTCGGCTATTTATAGAAACTTACTACATGAACAGTAACTTTAGTATTTCGCTTATAACTTTCGCATACGAACTCCGATTTGTACTTACCACATATCCACGTGCTCGGTTTAACGTCCTCTACAACTTTCATGAAGAACATTTTCTCAAATTTTGACCCGAGCAAAAAGTCAACAATTAGGGCCACTAAAAGTATCAAAACGACGGTAAAAGTGAAAGTAATGGTCGTTTACCGTCCAAATGACTAGTAAACAGGTAAATTAAGATACGGGACGTCACAGGACGTATCTGCGAGAGGACGTAGCACCACCATACGCGGAGGTAGGCATGGCGCCAATGCCATAGAGAGTGGCACTATTGCACCCAACTAGGATGCTCAAGAGGCAAGTGGATTCAAAGGATACTTTGACACAACTCAATTCTTCGATCATCGATACTCAAAATTCGTCTCATAAGAATCCTCCAGATTATGCTTATCATTAGGGGACGCTTCAACGTCAGAACCTTTCTGAGAATATACAGCTTTTTGAAAATTACATTAGTGTACATGAGGCATGGGATAAAAACTTCATCATGATTGATGATGTAGTCGCGCATTTCATTGCGCATGAGTTTATTGAGTCTGATGATATCGAAACACACTCCATTGATGAATGAATTTCAGTGTAGAGAAAATTGGCATACATGGAAAAATACGATTCAGGTTAAGGTGGATTCTCTAACTGTCAGACCCCGAATTTTGAATAATAAATTCAAAATCCAAAATGCGATAACTTAACTAGCACAAGAAAACACATAGAAAAATTTTCATTTAAATTAAGCAAATAAACAAACTGAGCTCACAATATCAATACCGACTCGTTCTTTAGAGTCACATATTACATTACAGATAGTATACAAATTAAACTGAATGACAATTCAATAAGTAAACACACCCACCACAACTCATTACACAATAGAAGACTTAAAACTAAGAGTACCCTTCGACATCCACGCTACCGAACGTACACCTCAGCTTCGACGACGATCACTGGATATTCTAACATGCACAATAACCCCTACACCATGGAATAGTGCACCGGGTTGAAACAACAAACCCGGTAAGTTTTTGCAAGCTCGTATGAGTAAACCTTAATAACCACAAAACACTCATCCAACCCAAGAACAACAAATCCACACAATGATTAATTCCAACATAAAAAATCTTTTCTTTTTCTTTTTAAGGAACACACATGTCACAACCGTGACAAATCAAATCATTCTAATGAAAACAAATAATCTCTGCATAGAATTTTAGTTCAGTAAATCACCAAAAGTATACAAACAAAAACCATAGTAATCCCTGTGTATAGTTTAGTTCAGGAGATTACATTTAAATCAATCATTAGAATGAAAAGGAAAATCAATAAGGAAGTTAAACAACGCACACCAAAGTCGATGATCACCCATCGACTCCATACTAAAGTCGATGATCACCCATCAACTCCAAACTAAATTCAATGATCACCCATCAACTCCCAATAAATCATCTTATCTCAACTGACCCATAATATGAAAATCAAGTCCCTCTTGGACAATAAAAGAGAGAAACCACTTGAAACTCTCCTTTAAAATTATATACAGATAGGAGCATTTTTATGCAACTTTTTAATTTCCTCATATTTTTCTTAGTTATTTCCTTTACTTAATCATTTTTAATTTAGTTTCTATTTTCTAGATACATTGGAATAAATGACAAGGAAATGAGGTTAAAGGCACATGAAGGATGTGAGACATTGGAGATGACAAAGGCAAGGCACAAGGGATGCATTAATGAGCTGAAATGAAGAAATGGAGTTTTCCTAGTCTGACTAGGAATCCTAGTCAACGCAGGAAACCTAAAGGCATTAGGAGACCACATGGCTTGAAGATGACGTTGGAGATATTTTGGAAGATTAAATCTGATTTTTGTCATGGGAAATGATGGAGATAATGTGAAAATTAAGGAGCGAATCAAGGAGATTATGTTGAGAAAATCAAGGGAGAGTTTCAAGAGATTGTGCAACAAGAAAAGGCTCAAAACAAGTCCAAATTCGTTCCTTAATTCCCTCAAGATATGTTGGCTGAAATTAGAGAATAAAGTCTGCAATTTTAATGTGAAAAATCAAGGGGAGGACATTAAGGATAAAGCCATGGAGAGTTTTAAGGGAGAAAAGGTCCAAAATGAGTCTGGATACATTGTCTAGGTTCATGCCTAGATATTTGGGCAAAATTTATCATGGCAAATTCGACAACAATATATTAGGGATTGATTTTGGAGCTTTTTGATTGGTTAGATGACACAACAGAGCTGACGTGGCACTACGTGATTAGTCGAAGCTGTGTGGTGCAACCAGAAAATTCTTTGGAAATTAAATTCATGAAGCCTTGCCTTCCCCTATATATAGCCTCCTCTCTAGATGTTTTGAGACACACCACCACACCACAAGACACCTCTCTCCCTCAGTAAATAAACATCAGAAAAATTCTCTCCATTCTCTAGTCTTCAGAAGCTCTGCGTCTCAACCAAGGAGGAGAAGAAGTCATGCAATACATCAAGATCCTATCCGCCATCCACCCTTGTGTCGTCCCTAGAAGATTGTTTGCTTTTAAGGATCTTCGAGTTCTTCGTCTCAAGGCCATGTCATCCATCTTTCAAGGTGTATTTCATACTTTTCTTTTGTTTTCCTTTGTTTGATTCGTAGAGTTATGAATTCCAGTTAACATGACGTTAAGGGCAAAGTTTAAAGCCCATTTATATGTTTTGAAATAAAATTGTGATTTTGATAAGTTGATTTATATGTTGCTTATGTGAGATTGCTTGATTGATTTTGGATTACAGAAAACTTTTGCATGTTTGTGTTCTTTGGTGGCCAACTTAGGATATATGCATGTAGTTGGAGCTAGATTTAAGTAGTAAAGGCTTTGGACAAAAGTCGAAATCAATTAAGGAGGATTGCAAATAGATGAGCTTTCTCATACTAGGTTGTGCACTTTGGTTGACATCCTTTTTTTGTTCTTAATGCGTTGAATGTGTTCTTGATTAGCTAGCTTTCTAGACTATGATTGCATGTTCAATAGGATTGATTTATGTTCTTTCACTTAGATTAATTATTCAAGGAAAGTAAAAAATGGGAAATCGTTTGCTTTCTAACGTTTCACATGGTCAACTTCTTTTTTATGACATAGAAGATCAACTATAGGAATTGTGATTGGATTTCATTCATATGAGTGGATTTGATCTTTGTTCCTTGCGTTCCACCCTTGTATATGTGTTTTTATATTTTCTTTCTTTTATTTATTTTAATTTTCTAAACTCTAATTCTTAAACCACCCCTTTTATTTCGTTATTTGTATATATTCTTTTTGTAAAATTTTACTTTATACTTTAATTCTTTACTTGTTTTTGCAATTACAGGTGTACCCTCAATCCCCGGCTAGAGCGATCCCTACTTATTCTATACTAACGATGACATTTTCAGGGTTAAATTATACGCTTGCTTTTAGCGGACCATATACCCTTGGGCATGCGATAACTCAAGAATTATCCCCCAAGTAGTATATTGTACTCAAAGGCACACGATAACACAAGGTTATCCCCTAAGCAGTACAATGGTAGACATGCTAGAGGTCTAACTGAATCGTAACCTGTCACTTCGACCGAGGTTCAGGTTTACGATTATAATTGCCTCGATGACCAATGTGACAAAAGGTCCTTAGACCAAACATATGACAGTCCACTTGACTCAAATACTTTCCTCAAGCAAAACACACTTTTACATAATAATCAACACATCATGATAATTGTATGCTCGTAAGAGAAATGCTCGAAATATCAATTCAATCAACTCTCAATCATTACTTCACCCAAGGTTACACCATCCAATATATATAGCCCTTCTAGTGAGGGATCCATTTTTTGGGTCTTTTTTAGGGATAGGGCATTAGACTAACTTTTCAATCACATTTCAGCATCTTAACCGTTCAGTTTTTAGTTCATAATGTGTAGATCACTTCTGCAAATTTTCAGCCAAATTGATTATCTTTAAGGCATTCCAAACGGCGACTTAAGATATAAGTATGAACGGTTCAAGTTTGACAGATTTGGCTCGTTCATTGATTTATTCTAGTTTGATATCTTAACGATCACCGATTTGGCTGAAAATTTGCATAAGTGATCTACACATTATGACCTAAAAACTGAACGGTTGACGGTTGAGATGCTGAAATGTTATAGAAATATATATATATATATATATATACGTAGTCATTAACGCAGGAATGACTACTAATACCAACTATAGTTTATACGTAATAAAACCAAGAAATTCATTTTATACTTAAATTCATTTTTTTACCTGTAAGCCGTAGCTTTATGAACCGTAGTCGATCGAGTTCATATTATTTCAAACAAATCTTTATTTTCGAAAACGATTTGCAATTATCAATCAATTTCGACAATTAAATAACTCGGTTTGTAAATAAACCATGCACGTGAGATTTACTCATCTCAAAATCCCGCTGCGTTTTCTCTTACTGCAGAGATAAGGCATCGCCAAGTCTCCGTCAATTACCTAAGGACTGTACGTCACAACCTAGTACACGAATAAAAAACAATTAAGTGTCGAACCCCCCCTTTGCACTAAAATCTCGAAAGTAGTGCCAATCGAGGGGAAACTTCATCCGAGACCACCCGAGGTCTCCGGAATACTTGTACGATCAATTCAACAAAATTACAAGTTAATTGAAAGGCCGAATCTCCACGGATTGTAAACCGATCAAACCGAAAACCCTAAAACTTTGAAAATACATAACTTGCTCATACGATTTCCAAAAATTACAAACTATATATCGAAATGATCATATCGACGTGTAGATTAAAAAGAGGAATATAAACTGTTCCTAGGGTGGTCGGAAAACACCACCACAATGGCGGCGCCGCAGCCAATTCAAAGTCAGAATTTGGCCAAACTTCCTAAACAAAAATTCTTCATCTGAACTCGAATTACAACTTTTCCAACTACATCAAAGTCAAATTATAAGCCAATCGATCGAATTTTACCTTAGAACAAATCGGGCCAATTGAAACCTTCGATTCGTCCTCCACACGTGAAATCGTTGCAAGCTACCTTGGGAGAATCCTTCTCCAGCCTCTGGGCAACAAAACCCCTCGAGAAATTCCACCAATGGTGGCCGGAATCTTCAACTCCGACCAAGGAAATTTGCAGCTCGGTGGCCCTACTTCTCGGCCTTGCTGCGTCCTCCACATCTCGTTTCTTGCTTCAATTCTTCCACGGACCTCTAGAGAGGATTGAGGAGAGCAAAACCCACTTTGAATCGCATCCTATGGTGGCCGGAGGAGGGAGAACGACCTCGGCTAAGGGGAGAGACGAAACTTGGGTGGGAGAGAGGAGAGAGAAAGAGTTTCCGTTTTTGGAAACTTTGGGATTTTATGATATTTTTTTCTGATTTTTGTGGAAACTTGTTGATGTAGATCTAGTTTTCTGGAAAATCAGATCTAGGTATGTGAGAACAATACATTTTGACGAAAACACATAGACCTAGGTTTGAAAGCAGTCAGACTTAAGAGAAAGGTGATCATATTCTCTCAAAGAGACTTATTCTATAATAATCATTTTCCGTTTCTCATAAAATGGTTGAATATGTTAACCGAGCATGAAGTGTTGTGTAGGCTTCTGGAACTCAGTGGCCAAAGTTTATGAGAACTTTTTGAGAACTTTTCTTGATGGTAATCTTGCCTTAAGGCGCAAACTTCTCACAAAATGCTCTGGAATCGACTACGTGGAGACATATTCTCTCGTAATGGATGTCATTGCATTCCACTACCCTGTTAATTTGGTGGTTTCTGAATGACTGAACATACAACTTAAGAATGTGGTCACTAAGTATCTTTATGGGGATCTAGATATGGAATATGCATGAAGGTTCATGGTGAACTTTATTTACCCAAGTCAAGTGGTTCTAGACCACAAAGAGCGTTTACAAAGAGATTGTAACGCTCACTAAAATAACTACTTGATTGGGAAGGGATATGTAAATGCCTGCGCGTTTCTATGACAAGTTTCAGATTCTATCGCGGTTTGTGTTGGTGACATGATCTTCATTGGAAGCCCTTAAAGAGTTAAGGGAAACAGCTGAACATTTGAAATCTAAGTTTGAGATGAAGGATCTCGGGAGAACACGATTATGTCTTGATTTGGAACTTGAGCATCGTATTGATGGATGGTTAGGCGTTTTTACAAGGTCAAGCCTTCAAGCACACCCATGATCGTTCGTAGACTTGATCCTCAAAAGGGTCCTCTTCGTCTGAAGGATGGTGAAGAAGATGTGTTGAAGGCAGAAGTGCCCTACTTGAGTACAATAGGCGCATTATTGTACTTAGCTCAATACACAAGGCCGGACATCTCATTTGCAGTGAACTTGTTAGCTAGGTATAGTTTTGCACCAACGTGACGCCCTTGGACTAGTATAAAAGATATATTTTGATACTTAAGGTGTACGATTGATATGAGCTTGTTCTATCCCTACAAAGAGATGATGGATTCAGACTCATCACACACCAGGAATGCCGTCAACCTGGGCCCGCGTCCTCTATCCCCATCCCAAAACAACATTAGTGTTTTGGAAGGTTTTGCTGATTTTTGGTACCTCTCTAACCGACACAAAGGTCATTCCCAAACTGGTTATGTGTTCACCATGGGTAAGACCGCAATATCTTGAAAGTTTACAGAACAATACCAAACGGCCCCTAAATGTTCACAGGTTTGGGTTGTCTCTTTTTAAATGTCTGACTCTAGTTATCCAAATAAAAAGAAATATACCAATGTTGGCTGGTTCAGTTGGTATGGGTGTGCTTGTGGTCGGGTCCCAATCCAAGTTCGATCTCCACTGCCGGCAGTCCTATGTTAGGTCATGTGATATGTAAATATCCTGTGGAAATCCATACCTAGGGACTGTGGAGATAGGTACGTACGTGACCCATGTCAGTCCTTCAAAGGATGTGGAGATAGGTAGGCGCCTCACGTCAGTCTTTCAGAGTTGAGGTTGTAGGTTTGTCTTGACGCGGATATGTACGATAACATTAATCTCAGAAAAAGAAAAGGAAAAAAAAAGAAAGAAAGAAGGAATATAGAGTGATTTATTATTTGTTTAAAAAAAGGAATATAGAGTGATTTATTATTTGTTTTGTCTGAAGAATAAGAAATAGAGTGAGTAGGCAAGCTGGTAAAGCAAGGGGGAAAGAAAACAAAAATCAGGATCTTGAGTACAGAGAGTTGGAAGGAGGATTCTTCCTTTCCCATAATTTATTGGGCTTTGGATTTGTTACTTTATTATAGAGAGACAGTCTAGACTCTAGAGTATTTGATTTGATCTTGCTGCTGCTCCCTTTCCCTTTGCCATCTATCTGGGATTTGCGGGTGAATTTGATTTAGGGTTTAGTTGGGATTGGGACTGGGGATGTGATGGTCGGCGAAGATGGTGTTCAAATCGAAGATAAAATGGGTGGCTCTTTTTGTGCTGCTTTTATCCTTGGCATCGTTGCTTCGGCACCTCTCTATAGCCAAGTATCCGACTGTGGATTTAGTCCAGTATAGTGCACTGACCGCATTTCATAACGATTTCGATTCTTTCTTAGGAACACAAAGACAGGTAGGTAGATGATTGATTGATACTTTCACTTTCTTGGGAATTCATTTCCGTTTCTAATCAAGATTTGTTGCAGAGAATTCCCAATAGGAGGCTCTGGGCGGCTGTCAAGCCCTTGCAGTCTCTGCAGCCTTATGCCAACCCTCGAAGCAACTATCCTGGTGCGAATCATTTCTCATTCTCTCTCTCTCTCTCGGCTCATTCATTCATTCATTGCTCTTATTCTCTCTACAGCTCCAAATGATCACACCACTCGCTTTATTTACGCTAAAATATTCGGTGGATTTGCCAACATAAGATCTTCGGTACGATTTCTCAAATGCATTCAACTCATTCTAATCCTTATCTGTATTCAACTCATTCGGTGTTCACGAATCTCTGTTAATTTTTTAGATCTGTGATCTGGTCACCATATCCAGGCTTCTAAATGCTACTCTTGTCATTCCAGAGATTCAAGAAAGCACTCGCTCCAAGGGCATCAGGTTAATCCTACTTTTTCCTACTTCAATCTTCATTGCCTACTTTTCTAGCCTCCATTGCTTCTTACCAATGTGTATCTTTTTTTTTGTTCCTTTCTTTCTCAGTACTCGTTTTAAGAGTTTCTCATATCTCTATGACGAGGAGCAATTTATTGCATCTCTCAAAAATGACATAATCGTTGTCAAGAGCCTGCCCGATAATCTCAAGGCTGCAAGGAAAAGGAATGAATTCAAAACTTTTAGACCCAAGAATTCAGCTTCTCCTAATTACTATATCAAAGAAGTCCTACCAACGCTGAAGAAATCCAAGGTTGTTGGCTTGATTCTTGCTGATGGTGGATGTCTGCAGGTAGCTGCTGCTTCACTCTTACCAATATATACATGACAATTACAAAATCATCTCTTTCATAGAACATCAGTATTCTATTTGCATAACTGCCCAATCTTTTTTTTTTTTTTGTGCACTACCAAGAAATCATTTAGAATGATGAAAAGAATTGATGCAAAATCAGTTTCCTAGAACTGCTATAGGTCTGATATGTAGCTAATGTTGCATTACACTACTTCATATAAAATTAACTAAGAGAACAACACGGCTTATGCAGCTTACTTGCATATTCTTTCTTGCTAATAACATTTTTTTATAATCTATAGTATAGGTTAGTTTGCCTTGCCTTACCCTGCCAACTTCAGAACTAAGGTGTTCAGAAGCTGTTAACAAAATTTGTGATTTTTAGGACTTTGTCTCCTTAGTTGGTCTTGTGGGGTGTTCTGTTTGTTTACCTCTATTGGCTAGAGGGAAACATATCCGCTGCTTTGCTTGTGGTCAACAGGATCTATTCATTTCCATCTCTCAAGGTCATCCATTTTATATATTGTTTTATAATATCAATAAAGCCCCCAAACTTGTTTTGTGGACATGGGCTTCAAACTGGAGCCTCCTGCGACCCTGTCATATAGTTTAAATTCATAATAGTCGTGTCAGCATTTGGTGTGATTGGAGTTGAAATTGGAGTATCCGTGCGTTTATTTGAACTCTATATATAAATTTTTTAAATATTTTTTTGTTTGTTTTTTGTTGCTTTAACTAAATTTTGCATTCTAGCCATGCATATACATGCATGCATGACTCTTAAGCTATTCATCTTCCTGAAGCAATTTGAATTCTCTTTTCAGTCAATCCTTCCGCCAAGCATGGCTGAGTTTCAAAGGCTTAGATGCAGGGTTGCGTTCCATTCACTCCAATTTAGGCAAGAAATTAAAATTCTTGGACAGCGGATGGTGGAGAGGTATGAATCTGTGAAGCCATTTTTTTTTTTTTTTTGGATTTCAATCATTTAAGCAATAATGTTGTTTGTACACCTAATTAGTGCAAGATCTTTTCCATTCAGCAAAATGAATTCTGTAGCTGAATTTTGAAGGATTAGGCACAGTTACAGTTAATTGGTAGGATAAGGTTTAAGGTATGTGTTTAAGGAGTTTTTACTTGTTGATGTAGGTCTAGTTTTCTGGAAAATCAGATCTAGGTATGTGAGAACAATACATTTTGACGAAAACACATAAACCTAGGTTTGAAAGCAGTCAAACTTAAGAGAAAGGTGATCATATTCTCTCAAAGAGACTTATTCTATAATAATCATTTTCTGTTTCTCATAAAATGCTTGAATATATTAACCGAGCATGTAGTGTTGTGTAGGCTTCTGGAACTCAGTGGTCCAATTTGTTGACGTATATCCCTGTGGTAGTTAATAAACTTGATAAACTGAATGGTAGGCTTGACTTGCTGTAGAATAAAAAGGGAAGGACTAAAGGTATATATTTAGGTGAAAAGGTAAGAGTTGTAGGTAATCAAAGGGCTAAAAGGAACAATGCTGTAGAAATAATAAATTTATAAAGAAGAAATTCACATGAAGAAGTACTTTAGTTGTATTTAGGCTACTTGTAGTTGAGAGCACAGCCTCACACCTCTTTCAAATTGTGACTCAACTCTTCAGAAGAGATTGCTCTAAAAATAAAATTCACTTCATCAAACAAGACATGCATGATCTATATTGATGTTCAACTGTACTTTTAGTCTCCTATGCTATAGGAAAAGTCATCCCTTTTATATTATTTGTATGTCCTTGATTGCTTCTGGTTTGTGAAGCATGGCACTCTTAATTAATTTCCAAATACATGATTCTTAGAATTAACTCAAACTTCTTGAAAACTACGACTCTTTTTATTTATTTATTTTTATTGAAATAATATCCAATTATGATTTTGAGCCATGTCCCAACTTTTAACCATGGCCACTCTACCTTAATCGCACAAGATTAAAGTTCTGGGCTTGACCATAAAGGAAAAATACTAAATAAAGGGCTGTCATTAAGTCTCTTCTTTGTCTGCTTATACACTTCAATGAAAGCCTGATTGCTGTAAGTCTCATCTCGCTTGGGCATCAGTAGGACTTCCACTATAAGTTCTTCAAGTGGCCATTACGAACCCGAAGGTTTAACAGTGATTCCTCTGGATTTGCCTCAACGTTATATTCAACTGAATTCCCAAAGCTGGAAAGTAATTATTGTTGACTTTAGTGATATGGTTTTCAGTGAGTAGCTACCTTTATGAGTCATACTGCATGCCATTGTCTGGTTCCAGGCTCTTTGCCCATTTTGTCAAATTATCTTTAAATCCACCAGATTCAAAGAGTTAAAGGGGAAATGGATGAGTTGTTAAAGAAGGGTTTTATTCCCGAGTGCTTTGTTGATTTTATTAACTTCAGGAAAGGATGGTATATAGAGGATGTGTCCAATAGAATTACCATCATATACCGTTTTCTATTCCACAACTAGATGATTCGATGGACATGATGGTTTTTTTCAAAGATCATCTTTTTAGTGGATATAATCAAATACAGAATTCGTTTTTTTTCCACTCTCTCTCTCTCTCTCTCTATATATATATATATATATATATATACTATTATTAAGAGAAGAGAGTTTGTCAGCCAAAACAGAAAAATTTTACCAAAATATCCCTCAAATATTAAAAAACATTTGAACTGAAATATTTGAGAAAACCAAAATGGTCAATTTGCAAATAAAATAAAAACAAAAGAAATTTAACAAAAAAAAATCAAAAACAAAATATATGCAGCAATTTTCTGTACAATCTGTGAAATAACTTCCCACGTAAATATTCACACCCATAGGGTGTGTTTGGAGTCTAGTATATTTTAAGTAAGGAGGTCTTCTTTAGAATGGCCCTCTATATATTATTATCTTTTTAACTGTTTAAAAATAAACAAGAATCATTGATCAGAAAGATCGATAGAATAAAAGCGGACAAGAGGTCTACTAGCTAGAAAAGTAAGAACAAAAACGCAAAAGCTACATCAAATACAATTAGCTAGCTGCAGACAAACCATGCTTATTATGTCCCCAACCCAAGACTAAAGCTGCCTTCCTATGTAGCAGAATGGCTTCTGATCAGTAAGCCAAATACTTTTCGTGAAGATTGCTCTTAAGCTTGCGCTTTTGTGTAAAGCATGTAAATTTATCTGAAGCATATATACTAGAGAAGGCATCCTGTATGCCTTTCGCACTGCTGTGATATAGGTGAGCAGAGTGGATTTTATTTCTCCATTGCCCTTTTTCTCTACAGCTGTGATGGAGACTGTTTAGGGAAGTTGTTGCAAGGGGTGTTTTGCTTTGTTGTGTTTCAAGGCTTTGGGAATGGGTGGAAAGCTAAAACTTTGTGAAGTTGTTTGTTGTTAGCTGTCATTTTGGGTTATCTGGATGGAGCTTAATAGGAGAATATTTGAGAATTACAAAGGGATTAGGGTGGAAGAACTTTCGCATTGAGTTAAAAGTTGGTCAGCTTTTTGGTCTTCACTAAGTGCAGGGATTTCTCTTCCAGATATTTAACAGGATTTGCTAGCTTTGGTGGTGTGAATGTAGGTGTTAGCTTGCCTTTTTTTCGTCTTTTGTGTGCTTTTTTTATATTTTGGATATGGATTGCGTGTCAGTAGTTTGTACCAACTTCAAAAATAAAAAAAATAAAAATCATGCTAGTGGCTCTAGTAGGTTGTAAGAGTGTCTCTTTGTCCTTTTTGTCTGAAATGTGGGGAGGTCTACTCCATGTCATTCTGTACTAATGAAATGATGAGGGTACTCCAAGTCATTCTGTTATTGGGAGTGGAGGAAGAAGAGACAATCAGTTGGGGAGGAGTTGAGGGTAGAGCCCCATTAACCAAATGTGATGAGGGTATTATTGGAACTTGCTAGAATAAACTTAAAAGTAAAATTAAATACTGCAGGATGATTTTTTGGGAGTGCCGATAACGGCTCTGATTGGCACCTGCTACTCTTGCTTTTTCACCTGATTAACCTTCTGTTGTACATGAAAATTACCAAAGATCACATGCTTCTGATAATGCAATTTTTACCAGTAATGTTAACCACGGAATGTTTTTGAACGGCTCACATCTGGATATTTCTATCAATTAGTTGACTATTGATTTCAATATGAAAACAAAGAAATCATGGGTGGAATTAATATCTTGTATTGCGTTTCAGTTCTTCTGGTATTACTTTGTCTAGAATGATTACCAGCAATTGATTAGTGTGGGTTTTGTAACCTCTTCACACAGGTTACATGCATGGGGCCAACCTTTCCTAGCATTTAATCCTGGTTTATTGAGAGAAACCTTGGCATATCATGGTTGCGGTGAACTTTTTCAGGTAAGATGAATTAAATTTAAAGTTGGATTCAGCAAAGGTTCAATGTGAACTTGGAACTTTTTTGTAGGATGTTCACACTGAACTCATACAATATCGAAGGGCTCAAATGATTAAGCGGGGAGTTGTTAAGGAAGAACTAAGTGTAGATTCACACTTCCGCAGAGAAAATGGTTCTTGCCCGCTTATGCCTGAAGAGGTATGCTCAATTTCATATCCGTATTATGTCAATATGAGACCTCTTCTGTGGCTTCTATCCTCACTGCTGTTTTTTTTCGCCTCTGATTGTATTAAAATTTTCACTCTGGTATTATAGAAATGCAAATATTGATATTGAACTACTTTGCTGCTTATCATTGTAAGTTGTCTAGAGATTCCATATTCAAATTGATTGCAGGAGTTTAGCAAAAGCCTCACTCTGCTTTTAAAGTTTGGAATAAGGTTGTTGCTACAAAAGTTTAGGGTGAATTTTTCTTTATTAAGTAGTTATTAGAATGATTTAGGATTTAGGGCTCAGGATGGAATGAATTTTTTTGTTTATTGTACCTTCATATTAATTTCACCCACTTTGAGGCATTCGCATAAAAAAAATGGATTGTATTACTCTGATTCTTTAACTACCTAGTTCGCTGACCCTAGTTGGGTCACGATCTATGGAAAATGGATAATGAACCAATAAAATAAAGGACTAGGGCTCCTACCGGCTACTGAAATGCGCTGTTTCCATTATTCATATGAATTTGCTATAACTTGGGACTGAGCAAACAAGGTTGTTCTTAATTGAAGAGGCTTCACTTGAAAACAGCCTGCTATATCTATGTATATCTATGAAGCCAGCTCAGACCCCTATCACTTCGCGTGGCTGATATAAACGAGCTGAGCTCCAGGATTTTATTATACCCATGAAATCTCAGTTTAAATGTATGCAATAATGAACTTGTGGTACCTATATATTGGGGTGTGTGCACAAAAGAGATACATGTATAAAAGAGAATGCAAGTTTCTTGTACGCATCGATCGTTGGACCAGAACTATGATTTTTGTATAGTCATCATTTTATATGTGCACTTGATGGTTTAACCTTCTATTTGCTAGGGGAATAAATTGGCATAAATCTATCACCTAGTATTTTAAGACTTGATTAAGGGTTTGTTTTTAACTACATTAAGGAAACCAATTCCACTTAATGGTTAAACATTTAAAGACCCTCAAAATGCCCTCTTTAAATATAAACCAAAAGAACACAATCAAACATACTCAAAAAGTACAAGAAGACAAATGCCCATGTTTTTCTCCCCAATCTTACACCCTCTCCACCTATCCAACTTCTTCAACTGCACAGCTTTATGATATTATTTATGGTACTTTGGTATATTTTTTTGTTTGTTACATATTTGAAGTAAGGACATAATTATTTTACAATTAAAAAAAGCCTCTTGGTGCACCTGTAGCGCATGTCTAGAGGGTAGTGACAATAAAACTATCTACATAGATTAAGCAGGTGTATGAAGCTCGAAATTTGGTAGTTACTTGAGAGGAGCTAAAAAGAAGTGAAATAAAGACATTTTGGTGTTAAAAACCTCTCAACCAACTCTGAACGTCAAGTTTCTGCTCAATAATCTTCAGCTTGGCACAAGATCTCAATCTTCAACATTTGATAATTGTCTTGACTTGGCTTGATAGTAGTGTATTGTTATTGCTTGAAACTTCTTTGGGAGTCTCTGGAATACTGCCATCAGATGTCAAGTTTTCATAATTTCTAATTGTGGTTCATTACCTAGCTTATGTGTTGAGACTTTCACAGGTTGGTATTCTACTTCGTGCAATGGGATATCCTCCTAAAACAATCATATATCTGACTGGTTCTGAAACATTTGGGGGTCAACGTATTCTAGTTCCTCTGCGTGCCATGTTTGCCAACTTAGTAGATCGCACTTCTTTGTGCACAAATAAAGAACTCTCTGATTTACTAGGGCCTGAAACACCTCTTCCTCTTAATCCTTATCAACCACCTCCAGCAAAAAGTGAGGAGCAGCTTAAAGAAGAATGGAAGAGAGCCGGTCCTAGGCCGCGTCCTCTTCCTCCACCTCCAAGTAGACCTATCTATCAGCATGAAAAAGAAGGTTGGTATGGTTGGATTACTGAGAATGACACTGAACCAGAGCCTTCAAAGGTGGAGCGAAGGATGCAAGCACATAGACTACTTTGGGATGCTCTTGATTATATTGTTGCAGTGGAATCAGATGCATTCTTTCCTGGTTTTCACAATGATGGCAGTGGGTGGCCCGATTTTTCAAGCTTGGTCATGGGACACCGTTTATATGAGATTGCTTCTTCGAGAACATACCGACCAGACAGGTAAGATATCCGTTAAAATACTGTTATGAAGTGGACAAGGCAGCTTACAAAATGAACTATTTGAACTTGAGTTATATAAATTATTTTGAATCGCACCTGAAGATTTGGGTCTGTTAAATATTTTAATGTGTTGGCTTTCTTTCATGCTGATATGGTTAACAGTATTTATTCTGACTTGCAGTATGAATTATTTAGTTAAATTTAAGAGAATATGAAGAATTGGGTTTATTTAACTTGTTCAATTAGAAAATGTCTTCTTGCTTTGATGGTGTTATGTAATTCACACACACATATTTTATCTTATGGTAATTTACAGAATGAACCCTTCAAAATGATTTTGTAATAAAGTTAGTCGATACATTGTTAAACTCGGTTGACCGTGTTATGGTTGATAATATACATTCATACTTACGTGTTCTTGGATCTCTATTTCATCTTTTCTGACGAGTACTGTTGAGTATTATTGAAGATTTGAAGGTTAATGATTAGTACTTTTGCATACATGGTATTTCCACTGTTCTTAAAATCCTCTTCGTATGATTTATCCTTTGAAATCAAAATTCGTGTTCTTGTCTAATATTATGTATCAATGGGATATATTTAAATGCTCAATTTTGTGGATGGACACTTTATTGATATTTGTGGGTTTCAGCTTTCTAGTGCTTTTTTGCAAAATCTAATGTTTATGTTCTAATTTTATTTCAATAGCTGGTTCTCCTACTTTATAGTGCCCAGACAGTTTAATTAACCCCTGGTTTATGTAGGTGCCCTTTTTTCTTCCCTTTTTGAAAAGAATCATGGATTTATTGAGTAGGAGCATTGTGCCTGCAATTGAAAGTCAATCAACCAAAAGAAGAGAAAAAAAATGAAGAATAGAAAGTAACTTAAGTGGTTGGTGGTTGCACAGTCAGTATGATGATCGTTTAGTTATCTATTTTCTGGGGCTGATGAGAAAACAATTTGTTTTAGACATCCATCATGTAGTTGTATAATTTATTGCTTTTGGAAAAGCCTTCGTGTAACATGGGTTTTTTTTTTTTTACTTGACCTGCATGATAAATAATTATTATTTCACTTTTCTGCTCTTTTCGAACAGGAAAGTTGTTGCAGAACTTTTCAACATGACCAGGGACAATATGTACCACCACAAGCATAATTGGATACTCTCGGTACAGGAACATCTTAACAAAAGCTTGGGTGAGGAGGGCCTGATTAGGCAATCGCTTTTCTCGAAACCAACATCATTCATTTCACACCCACTCCCGGAATGCTCTTGTAGAATATCTTCTGCTGAGTCTTCAGTTCATTTAAAAGGTAATGATGGCCGAGTTGTATATGGAGGGGAAGAAGAGTGCCCCAAATGGATGCAGCATGGTCAAGAAGTTCCAGCCCAGTCAACTGGGGAAGAAGTGGGTAAATCAGATGACAATGAATCATCAGACTATGGAAATTTTGTGGTTGAAGAACCAGAATCAAATGATGACAGAACTAATGTGACTCTAGTTTTTGATCAGGATGATGAAATGGATCCAAATGACTAAATTTTGTAGTTACAGATGATACATCTTCCATCATATGACGATAAAGAAGAATTCAGTTTGCAACATTTTCTGAAATGGGGAGTTTTGGAGATAGAGGATAACATCATGGTTCCTTCTTTTCCATTTAAGAGACATTGGTATTCATATATATTCTTTGGGTCAATTCTTGGGTTTTTTATAGCAACAGAAATGAGTTACCTTCATACAAATGAGTGGGAAAAGATCAACGCACTTTGGCTAGCTGATCAGAGTATGTACATCTTTACTCTTTTACCGTTTTTTATGTTTTTGTTTTTCAGTCATAGGAAAAGTCCTACTAGATCAGCCACCACTGTAATTTTTTATATTTTTTATACAGAACAAGTGAGAACTACACTGAATCAGTCATTGCGAATTTTTTTGGTCATTACTTTGTTCAACTTTTATTATTTACCAATAATAGTATTTGTTGATATTGATTTGTTTTGGATTTCTTGCATTACTTTTGATCACGAAAACTGAAAAGAAGAGGGAAGAAAAAAGGAATAAAGATGCTTCAGTTGGGTGCAAGATAAATTGTAAAAGAGGTTCCTGTTGAAAAGTCTTCTGTCTGACCATGTTTTTATCTGGTTTGTGACTTGGACTCTTTAGTTATGAATTGTGAATTTTGAGTTGGTTTATGTAGTTTCGAAGCATCAAATGGGTAGTGATAATAGAGAAACTGGCATGGTGGCAAGAGCCATTTTGCAAAGAATGGGTGGTATCTTTTTTTGACAGTAGTGTTTCACAGGGAGCCCCAATAAGGACTAATTGAGGACTTTTGTGTTGAACTCACTTTTCGATCACATTTTTGCAAATCAACCATTAGATGTTTGGATATTTATGTATAGATCATTCATGTAATTTTTTATTCAAATTGAAAATCATTGAGACATTCATAATCGTGAGTTATCAATTATAAACATAAATTGTTCATGTTTGACAGATTTGGTTTATCCATTAATTTGATCTAGTTCGGTACCTTAACGATTAGCAATTTGGATAAGGATTTTCAGAAGTGATATACTCATGCATACATCAACATCTAATGGTTGATTTTTCGTGATGTAATCGAAAATAGGTCTCATAAACCGTTAATTAAAAAGTAATTAACTAGTCCTCATTTGAGTGGTTCTCATTAGCAGGGCTTCCAATGTTCACAAGAGAGATAATTTTTTGAGGAATTGTGAGGGATAAGTATATTTATTAATATAACTGTTGAAATTTAAATAATTTAAGGATGTTGTTATTATTATTAACACACTTTAAATCTCTATTCACACCCTTTCTCATTTTTATTCTTTAAATTTACAATTTATTTTGGTAAAATCTCTTCACTAACATTATTTTGAAATTTTCTTTCTTATTCTCTATACAAATTCAACTGCCCAGTTCTTTCTTCACACCAAAATTCCTCAAATCTAGAAGACATGCAATGCTATCGCATTTTATTTTTGGTCAATTACTCATTCATTTTTTATTCTACTCTAATCCTTTTACAACAAAATTCGATCAATTTTTTATAAATCGTGGATTGGTTGACGAAGAGAATGAATTTGTGGAGAAACTACAAGAAGCACTAATGGAGGTTGAGGTTCAACTTGAAGCCATAGATTTAGACAATAATTGATCAAAATTTGTTGAAGCAAAATGGCTAGGCTAGAATAGAAAATGAACAAGTGAGTTACAAAAAATAAAATTGAACAGGTTTGAGGGATTTTAGTGTGAAGATAGAACGGGACAATTGAATTTGTATTAGATAATGAGAAATAAAATTGCAAAGATGGTTGGTTAAGACATTTTTCCAAAATAAATATGAATTAGAGAATAAAAAATGAAAAAAGGTGTGCAAATAGAGATTCAAGGTGTGCTAATAACAATACCCTAATTTAAAATCATGTGTTTAATTTTCATTATTAGATTCACTCGTCCTTCATGGATTATAAGACTGTACCTCGTGCAAGATTTTATTTGGATTAAATCTAAATAAATTAAATCTTATGGGACCTAATTAAGGGTTAAGTACTCAAGTCCAAGAAAATATATCCAGTCTACATGTGGATGACACTCCATGCATGGATATATATATATATATATATATATATATATATATATAGAGAGAGAGAGAGAGAGAGAGAGAGAGAGAGAGAGAGAGAGAGAGAGAGAGAGAGATTCCACTAAGTGATCTTTTTTTTTTGTTATTTTAAAGATCTCTTATGGGACTCACTTTTCGATTACATATTGACATCTCAAATGTTCAATTTTTAGTCTCCATGAGTAAACAACTTCGGTAAGCTTTTAGTCAAATTGATGATTGTTAATGTGTTTATAATCATGATTTACCATTATGAAAATTAATTTATTTAAAAAAAGGGGATTTGTCCATTAACACTAATTTTATAGATTTTTTCCCCCTTACACCACTCATTTTTTTCGCACTTATCTATAAAGACTTTTATAAGTTGTTCCCTAATACCCAATTAATTAATTTATTTTTGAGACTATTTTGCTCTCATCCCTTTGTCACATAGAGAGAGAAACTATAGAAGACTTCGTCGGGGGACGCCGGAATCGGAATCAGGTCGTCGGACTCAGCCAGAAACATCACCGGAGGTCACTAGAGATCCCCAAAGAGGCTGTCGGTGCTCTCATAGGTCTCTGAAGACTTTTATTACCCCTATAATCTTTTATTGCCCCCCAGTAAAAACTTTTTATTAGGGGGCAATAAATGTTTATTGGGAGGAAGGGGAACTAATGTCCCTAAAATTAAACAAATAAAATTGTCATTAAGGAAAAAGATGAGAAAATTACATCAATTCAAAACTTTTATTGAGGGCGATAAAATGTTGAGAAATGTTTTATTACCCCCCAGTAAATGATTTATTCAGAGACAATAAAACATTTTTGTCTTTTTTCTTTCTTTCTGGGCCTCCGGCCCCCATTTTACCAAAAAAAGAAAAAAAAGAAAAAGAAAGAGAGGGTAGGCATTTGGTTGTAGCTGAAGGACATGCCTTTTTTTTTTCCCAATACAGCTGAAGGGCATCATGGGTTGCACTTGATGGGACTGCTTAGTTGCTTGGATTATCAAAGTCGATGAGGAACATGATGCGATGTTGTTCATCTTTTCAGAAATGTAGGCAGAAGACGCCATTTCGCTTGAGGACGAGATTGTCGTCATGAGTCATCTTGAAAGCGCGGATGTAGGTGAAAGACGCGTTGTGGCTAATAATTTCAATGTAGATGAGGCGGGTGATGTACTCCTTCATCTTGCGCTTGGGGATGTCAGGCTTAGAAAGGCATCATTTTAGGGTTTCGATCTTGTGGAGGACGATGCGTTCCTCTTCGGCTTTGCCGATGGACTTACAGAGGTAGAGGAACTCATTGGATTGGCTGAAGGCGCCTTGGGAGCCTATGGCGAGCTTCCGGCCGATGGTCTTGAACTGCTTCATTAGGGAATTTGGGGCATCAAGGAGCGTGAATTGTGAAGAGAGAAGAAGGGGTTTTGGGTCTCTCTGAGGGCAGAACTGAAATGTTAGGGGGAGAGAGAGAGAGAGAGAGAGAGAGAGAGAGAGAGATGGCATGAGGTAGTTTATTAATTTGGTTGAGAGTAAAATTGTCATTTTACTTTAAGTTAGGTTAGTGTGAATAAAATTCTGTTGCTGGAATAAGCGGGTAAATTTTAGCCCATTTTGGTGTTTTGGGTCAAGGCTCCTTTTAAAAATTAAGTAATACTAGATATTCATTTATTTGGTTGATACAGGTTTGGATTTGACTTTTAAATTTTAATGATTCGTTGTATTATCAAATCAGGTCGGATTGAACTTTTATTTGTAACTTAAAGTATTTGGGTTTATGTCAAATCTGCTCCGAATCTTTTCCATTGATATGTATGGGTGGCCAGAAAACCGATTTGAGGCAGGAAACCGACTGGACCGGACTGGTTTTCCCGGTTCGGTAACCGAACCGATAGCTTTGTGACTGAAATATTCCAGAACCGACCCGAACAGGATGTGAACCGGGTCGGCCTCGGTTTGCATTCTTGAACCGACCGGTTTAAACAGGACCGAACCGAAATATAAATAATTATATTTTAATTATTTTATATATATATTTTTTATACCTGTCTTCATATTATTGGTGTGGAACACAATCTCTGAGTAGGCTAAACCTCACCAGATCACAAGATCTATTGAAAACCCTAAAGAGCTAATCGAGCGGCCTCATTTGCACCTCTCTCTCTCAAACACTGAAACACTCACCCTCCGCCTCTCTCTCAAAAAACCCTAACCACCTCCCTCTCAATCACTTGTTGCGTTCGCTCTAAGCCCAAAACCTGTCGGATCTTGCTCTCGCTCTTCCTAATCGGGTCGTCCTCTCTCTCTTTTCATTTTAATCACTAGTTGCGTTCGCTCTAAAGCCCAAAACCTGTCGGATCTCGCTCTCGCTCTTCCTAATCGGGTCGTCCTCTCTCTCTTTTCATTTTAATTTTTTTGATTTTGCGTCTTGATCTTAGGGACTTAGGGTTCTGATGTAGGGATTTCGAACAAACGTCCTGGGTTTTGAATTTTTTAATTAGGGGTTTTGTTAATAGGGTTGTATGATCTGTGATTGTGTGCTAAACTGTGATACTGGTTTTGTTAATTATATGTGGTTATGTGGTTCTGTGATTCTGTGATAAACTATGATCTCACTGATCTGTGACAAACTATGTGTTTTAATGTTTTATAAAGTTTAAGATAAAACTGTGGGTTTATAAAGTTTAAGATAAACTGTGATATCCATGATCTGTGATCTCACTGTTAATGATAAACTGTGATAAACTGTGGGTTTTTTTCTATGAAATTTTGTTGACTAGGTTTCATTCTAATGTTATGTGTTTATTAATGGAATTTTGTTTTGATAATGCAGATGATGGAAGAACATACTGGAGCTTTTACCGTTGGAACTGATATGGATTCTAGCATGGGAACTAGTGTTGCTGCATCCAGTTCAAGCATTCCAGTTCAGCCTGCTGCTACTGCAACACCTGGTGCTACTGCAACACCTACTGCTGCGTCGGAGGTTGAAATTTTGTCTGGTTCGAAGAGAAAGAACAAAAGTGTGGCATGGGATCACTTCACGAAGCTGCTGAACCCTGATGGTACAAAGATGTTGAAACCGAAGGAGAAATGCAACTACTACCCGCAGACTTACCTGGTGCACTCCAAGTCCAACGACACAAGCTCGATGAGAAATCACATGCTCTATCAGTGTAAGAAATGCCCACTTTACCTTCCAGCCAAAAAGAAAAAAAACTTAGTGTTTGAGTCTGGGAAAGTTGGGGGAAAGCTAGTTACAAGGTCTTTTGATCAAGATGTGTCTAGGTTAGCTTATGCTAGGATGGTCATTAGGGATGAACTGCCTTTTAGCTTTGTTGAGGGGCAGGGATTCAGGGGCAGGGATTCATTGATTTCATGAAAACACTTCAGCCACAGTTTAAGCAACTATCCCGCAGGACCATTGCTAGAGAGATCTGGATCTCTATCAATCGGAGAGGACTAGGATTAAAAATATCTTAGCCACCTATGGTCAGAGAGTGTCCCTAACCACTGATACTTGGACTTCGGTCCAAAATATCAACTACATGGTTCTCACAGCCCACTTCATTGATGATGATTGGGTTATGCACAAACGAATCCTTAATTTCTCTGTGATACCGAACCATAGGGGCAAGACAATAGGGCAGCTATTTGAGCCCTGTTTAATTGGGTGGGGAATAGAGAAAGTATTTACAATTGTCATGGATAATGCATCTCCTAATCAAGTGGCTTTAGATTACATGAGAGAAAAGATAGGGAATTGGAGAGAGTTGGTTTTACGTGGGGAATTTCTGCATATGAGGTGCTGCTATCACATCCTTAACTTAGTTGTTAAGGATGGAATGCAGGAGCTGGATTCCTCAATAGAGGGGATCAGAAATTGTGTCAAGCATATTAGGTCAAGTCCTGCTAGGCTGGAAAAATTCCGTAAGTGTGTAGCTCAAGAAAAAGTCGACCACAAGGGTGGGATAGTGCCTTTAGATGTCTGCACTAGATGGAACTCGACGTACTTTATGCTAGACATAGAAATAAAGTACCGAAAAGCCTTTCTTAGGTTGGAGGATGAGGATTCACAGTTTGAATCCTATTTCAATGAGAGAGTTGGTGGAAAGAAAAGAGATGGACCTCCGATTGGACTTGATTGGGAGAAGGCTGCAAGGCTGGTCAAGTTCTTGAAGATATTTTACGATGCAACGGTCAAGTTTAGTGGGACAAGTGTTGTGACAGCAAACTAGCCATTGCTTTGGATGTGTACCATCATTGGAGAGCTGGACAAGTGTATCAAAGGTAAAGAACATTGCTTATTTCAATTTGTTTTTTTGTTATTTTTTTTCACTTGTCAATTTTATGTGATTTCTAATTGTGGATTTATTTATGTCTTTAAAATGTGATGATGCGTTGATGGTGAACATTGGGAATTCAATGAAAAAGAAGTTCGACAAATATTGGGGGAGGCTTGAAGATTTGAACAAGATACTGCTGATAGCAGTGGTGTTGGATCCAAGGTAATTTTCTGTTAATGTCATAGTTTGATTTCTGATTTAATTAACTGATAATGAACTGCATTAATGTTTGTTGGCATGATGGTCTGACTTGTCTTCTTCAGTTAATAATGATGTTATAATGTTAATGACATGAATTATTGTGAAATGATAATGATAGTGTAGCCCTCGGTTTTGTGATTAAATGATAATGAAATGGCCCTTATTAATTTTTGTGTAGGTACAAACTGCTGTACTTGGAGTATTTCTTTCCAAAACTGCAGCAAGATAAGACCATGGTGGCTTCGATGGTACTCGAAGTCAAGAGCTTGTTTCTGCAGCTCTTTGCTGAGTATGTTGAAAATGATCCCGAGGCAGCACAAGCTTCCTTTTCTGCAACCCAGCCACTGTTTGGCGCTGTAAATGCAAGTTTAGAGGATGAGGATAGCCATGCTACAAGCATGAATGAGTTCATGAAGCTTAGGCAAGAAAAGGATGTTGTCGAGATCAAGAATGAAGTAGACAAATACCTGCTGGAGCCGTCTGAGGACCGTTCAAATCAAAGCTTTCAATTGTTGGATTGGTGGAAAGAAAATGCTAGGAGGTTTCCAATCTTGTCGCAGATTTCTAGGGATGTTTTGGCTGTGCCTGCATCAATCGTAGCTTCCGAAAGCGCCTTCAGTCTTGGAAAGAGGATTGTGGATCCATTTAGGGCAAGTTTGACCCCTAAAATGGTTGAGGCTCTTGTCTGTTCAAGTGATTGGTTAAGGGTTGCTAGTAAGCCATTGTTCAAAGAGCCTACTAGGACTGAAATGGAGCAATATGCTGAATTGGAAAAGATGGAAGCATGTAGCTTAAATGAAGTACTGACTGGTCTGTTTATGTTTTGGCCTTTTAGAATTTGATGTTGATCTGATTAATTGCAGATTCTTGTGTTACTCAAGATGTACCTGCTGAATTGGGAGATTGATGAAGCATTGAAGCAAACCTGCAAGCTGCAACTCTTTTTATTTAGATTTGTCAATAAGTTTGGACTTTGGAGAATGGAATATGGCTTGTAATAACTTGGAGTTTGGTTGAATTGTTCTCTATTTTTATTTAGGTCTGTAACTATTAAGTATTAACTAAGTTTGGAGTTTGGCTATCGAGTATGGAATATGGCTACATCTCTTTTGATTTTCTGTATGGCTGCAGCTCTTTTGCTTAAATGTTTATTGTTTAGGTGTTTAGGTCGTTTAGGATGTAAAATCAGGTGTTATATTTGAATTGCATGCCTTGTAGATGGGCTTGAGACTGGCTGAATGATCCAAAAAAAACAGCAGGTAAAATGCGAAAATGATAAACTTGGGCCTGCAAATATTGGGCCAAAAGTGACTAAAAAATAAAACGACCCAAGAACTGAAAGTTCGGCCCACTCAAAAACTGAACCGGGCCGACCCAAAATTTCGGCCCACTCTTTTTTTATTCGGTGCTTGGTTTGGATTTGGGCCTAACCGACTATTCCAGTCCGAAAACGGTTTGGGCCTAAGACCGAACCGGCTCGACATATGCCCAGCCCTATTGATATGTCTAGTTGGGAGGGGGCTAAGTCAAACTATAACTGGTTATTAAGCTGTTCGAGCTTGTTAAAGTTTATTAAGCTGAAGCCTGGACAACTATATGGACTTTGTGAAATCTAAAAGTATTAATCTCATTGAGAACCTATATCTTTTTTTTTTTGAAGCAATATCATGTCGACATATTAATACTCAAGCTAGAAAAGGCCATTACATATCCCTCTACTATGTATGGGTAGCCAAAGAGTTTGTGGTTAGAACCACAACGATACATAGATTAGGTCCAATCAATAATTTGACGGTACCCATGCTGACAAAGCCTAGAAACTATCTGTGAAAGTGGCCAGGCACTGTGCTGCAATGCACAGTTGGAGCATTTCACATGCGCCGAAGGGGTTTATCTTGGGTCTAGGAAGCCTTTGGGTTCCCCTTGACAAAGTCAAAAAAAAAAAAAAAAGCCTAGAAACTATGTAACCTAAGACAAGTTAATAGGCTAAACTCAAAGAAAAATAAAGGTCAATTTTTCTCCTTACCCTTCACACTAGGGCTAGGAGGTTTTTCCGGGCAAAGCACAGGTAGCACTTCTTCAGCTAGTATCTTCTTGGTTTTTTGGGGGTTTCTTGTTCTTCGACCCCAGGGGACGACCCCTGTTCTTCTTGCTATCACTCTTTGCAGCTTGCCCTCCATTTTTGGGTATCATGACCTCTGCTGCCACTAGCATACTGCTAGGAGTTTCAACTAAACCAAGTGATTTAACAGTGAATGGGAGAGCAGGAACTTTTACCTTCGTCACAGGCACATCATTATCCTTGAACTCTTCCAGCAGAAACTTTAGTTTCTTTGGTGAAGAGAATGGTGAAGGAGGACGGCTTCTCTTCAATGGTTCTGGTGGCAGATCATCAACCATGATCAAAGCTATGGTTTGATCAGTGTAACTTGCACCCTCCATCTATGCATTCCGTATGAGAACTGGCTTGTGCTGTTTGATTGTGTCTTTTGTGCCAAATAGATTGCCAGAAATGGGGGGAAAGATCGGTGTCTTCACCCCTTAAAGTGAAAGACACCATTGCTGGAGATATCTACAGAGTTTCGAATGGATTGCGTAGCCCAATTCGTTTATCACAAGTCCCGGTGGCTTGTTGCTGCTGCTACCGTTGGTTTGCCATCTTGTAGCTTCCATCTTCATGGTAAATCAGGTGGCATGTATTACACTTACCCACCAGGTTCTCAAAAAAGAACGATATTTCTTCCACTACATTTGGAGACAGCTTTAGGGTTTTTTTTTTGTTTTTTTCAAGAAAAAAGGCTTAGAGATATCATGAGAAACTCTTACCCTGATCTTGCCGGTATTGTCAAATAGCTTTATGTCTTGGTCCTAAAATTTCCCCGCAAGATAGGCCACATTGATGATGGTGGTCTTGACTTCCAATACCAGAGGAATATTGTCGATCTTGACCCAGAAGAAAATAGAATTCATTTTCACCGCAATGGGATTTGTAAGGCCATCATTCGCCTGAATGATCATTGGAGCCCGATTGATATACCATGGTCCCCCCCTACAACACTTTGTTTTGATCATTCTTGAGATCCAATGCAAACACAAACAGTCCTTGCGTGCGTTCCTGGACCTTAAACTCACTGTTAAGGATCCAAATTCTTCAAAAATTTATGTGTTGATCCATGGCTGCAACCGGTTTGGTCGTCAGCGGTCGAGCGAGCAGGAAAGCTTGAGAATTACACGGTGCTGCAACGTCTCCCAAACACAAAACGTCAATGACGTCGCTTCCAGCCAGAGCCAGTGAAGCTGCAAAGCTCGCTATGACATCATCAATGCCAGAGGAGGAGGAGGAGGAGGGGGAGCAAGATTGATGAGAAGCGCCGTGCTAGGGTTAGAGTTTTTCTGATTTGTGAGCTTCAGTGCGACTCTCTAGTGTTTTTTGGTGACTTGAGAACCTATATCCTTGAGTATGGGATAGAGCATCTCCAACAATGTTTGTTATAAACATAGCTAAAAATTGCTAAAAGCTAAATATAGCTATCCAATTAGAGAGTTGTCCTCCAGCAAGGATAGCTATTCCTGAGTTAATTTAAATTAAAAAAAAAAAACAGATAACTAAAACAACGGCTACCTATAGTCTGTTCTATAAAAAAAAAAAAAAAAGACGTATGTTCATGTTCAACCACCTTCCATCTTCAACTTCACTTTCAATATTGATAATTTTTTTCTTTAGCTATGTCTTGTTTTTAACTTGATATGATGATGAACGACGAATCCTCGAGGATGAAGCAATTATGCTCGCTCTTGTTGAACAATCAATGAAGGAAGACAAACCTGGCCACCGACGCGGTTCTGTTGAAGGTAATTCTCATCTGCTATTTGAATGCCTACCGTGTGGTAGGGGTGGGCTTGCGAAACCAAAAACAAAAAAAAACCTCACCGATACCCGAACCGCAGCCGAAAAAAACGCACCGAAAAAAACCGCACCGAATGGCCGAAACCGAACCGAACCGCAAACCGCACCGCAAAACAGCACCACACAAGCAAACCTCAAAGCGGCGTCGTTTTTGAATAGGGTTTTTAACTTACCTTAATCCACTTGGTCGCCTAACCCGTAACCCTCGCACTCTCGTAGATCGCACTCGCTCCTCAGCCTCCTCTAACTCTCTAAGCCTCTAACTCGCTTAGATCGCACTCGCTCCTCTAAGCCTCTAACTCTCTCAGATCGGCGACCTCTCTCTCTCAGACCGACCTCTCTCTTGATCACGTTCCGGAAATCGAAGCTCTCTTGACTCGGCGACTCCCGACCTTTCTCCCGATCACGTTCCTGAAATCGAAGCTCTCATCGATCTCGCCGGTAAGCACTGTGTATCTCTCATCGATCTGATATTTAGGGTTAGTTTCTGAGTTTCTCTCATCGATCTGATTGACTTGATTCACTCAGCCCCCAGTTTCTCTCCTCACCAAGTCACCAGCTCGCCTCCTCGAGTCCTCCACAGCCTCTAATTTGGGAGTGACTAATGAATCTGCAGCCCTAATAGCCAGTTTCCATGTGAGGCCAATCCTTATTGACAAAGTACGAGAGGCGCAATTTCATGATGAAGCTCTACAAGAATTGAGAGGGGCAGTGGAGAATGGAGCTAAAGTAGACTTCATTATCAGAGGGGATGGAGCTTTGATGTTCGAGAATAGAATCTGTGTACCTGATCAGGATGATCTTAAACAGGAAATACTAGAGGAGGCTCATAGTTCTGCTTATGCCATGCATCCTGGCAGAACCAAAATGTATCGGACTGTTAAGGAATACTACTGGTGGCCTAACATGAAGAGGGAAATTGCAGCTTATGTAAGAAGATGTCTAGTGTGTCAACAAGTGAAAGCAGAAAGACAAAAGCATTCAGGTTTATTACAGCCATTACCAATACCAGAATGGAAGTGGGAGCACCTTACTATGGACTTCGTATCAGGGTTACCACGTACTCGTAATGGTCATGATAGCATTTGGGTAATTGTGGACCGACTTACTAAATCCGCACATTTCTTACCTGTCAACAAAACTTATAAAATGGATAAATATGCAGAGTTATACATGAATGAGATAGTGAAACTCCACGGCACACCCATCTCTATTACTTCTGACCGAGATCCACGCTTCACTTCAAAGTTCTGGCGTGTGCTGATGGAGGCTTTGGGCACTCAGTCTCAGTTTAGTACCGCATTTCACCCGCAAACAGATGGACAGACGAAAATGACCATTCAAACACTGGAAGACATGTTGAGAGCTTGTGTTTTGCAATTCAAGGGGAATTGGGATAATCATGTCGCATTGATAAAGTTTGCGTATAATAACAGTTATCACTCAAGCATTGTCATGGCTCCTTATGAAGCCCTTTATGGCAAACAATGTCGTACCCCTCTATGTTGGAATGAGGTAGGAGAAAGGAAACTTATTGGTCCAGAATTGGTACAAATTACGACTGAAAAGGTCAAAGTGATCAAGGAAAAACTTAAAGCGGCTCAGAGTAGACAAAAGAGTTATGCAGAAAATAGAAGGAAAGATTTGGAGTTTCAAGTAGGTGACTGGGTATTCTTGAAGCTATCTCCATGGAAGGGTATTGTAAGATTTGGGAAACGCGGGAAGCTTAGCCCTAGATACATCGGACGGTATGAAATCACGGAGCGGATTGGTGTAGTTGCTTATCGTCTAGCACTACCTCCAAGATTATCTAGAGTACATGATGTCTTCCATGTCTCCATGCTTCGCCAGTATGTTGCTGATCCCTCTCATGTTCTACAAGAGCAACCTATCCGATTGAGGGAAGACTTGACATATGAAGAAAAACCGGTTCAAATACTTGATAGGAGGGAGCAGATACTCAAGAACAAAACAATACCCTTGGTCAAGGTGCTTTGGAGTAATCATATGGTAGAAGAAGCTACGTGGGAGCCGGAAGAGCAAATGAGACAGCAGTATCCTCACCTATTTGCTAGCAGGTATGTTAATTTCGAGGTCGAAATTTTTGTAAGGGGGGGGAGATTGTTACGTCCCGAACCTAGAATTAACGATTTACTCACTATTTAGACTGTAAGTGTCGATTACTTTCAATTTTTACTTTTTATCGATACTTTAGTGGCCCTAAAAAGTTGACTTTTGTTTGGGGCCGTTTATGAGAAAATTTCCTTCATAAAAGTTGTAGAGGACTTTAAACCGAGCGCGTGCATAAGCGGTGCGTAAAAATTGGACTTAGTATGTGAAAGTTATGGCCGAAAATGTAAAAGTTACTGTTCATGGTAATTTATATATATATATGGAAGTTACTATTGGTAGATTTCCATTTTCGGAAATTCTGCCTAGCTAGCCCAGTAACTCTCTCTTCTCCTTCCCCGACTCTTCCTCCCCTTCGGCCCCGATTTTCTTCCTTTGATTTCTTCCCCCTCCGGCCGACCCACGACGAAATCCGGACATCCCCAAGCTCGTCTCCTCCCCCTTGTTGCATCTGTGGTGGTGTTTTGTGGAGATTTGGCCGGAGGAGCTCGATTTTGAGCTGGGAAGGTTACTGTAGCAACTTGTGGTTTTTGCCGATTTCTGGCTATTCCGGCCATCTCCGGTCACCAAACCGGCGTCGAAGGTCGGGTTTTTGCTGGAGATCATTTCCCCTAAGGTCTTGCATTCCAATTTTCCATGTAGAGGCCGAACCGACAACCTAGGGTTCTTGAGTTTTCTGGGCTATCTTCACAGGCCGGATTTGACTATTTCCAAGTAAAATTTGGAAATGTTGTAGTTGAGAAAATTAATCAGAGGGTTGAGTTGTTGCTGTACATGGAATTTGGCAGCCGGTTGTGGAGGTTGGTACCAGCGCGTGGCACCAGTGTTGGTGGCTCGTGAGACGGTGTTTGGCCAGTCTTTAACTTCTGTTGTTGAGATAATTAGTCAATTATACATTTAGTTTCATAATGGCAGCTTTGGGATAGAATTGGAGAAGAGGGAGTATGGATTTCGATGTTTGTTCAAGGGTGGAAATTGTTAATTGAATTACGAGGAATCCATCCATCGGATTTCCTTGATTCAGCCCTAAAGCCCATACATTAAGGGAATGACATTAGTGAAGAAGATTGGGAGGTTTTGGGCATATAAAGACAATGTTAGGGTTTGGTTTTACTTATCGTAATTTAGTTTTCCATCTAGTAATTATGGGTTTACGAACGTTATATTGTACAGGACGTGAGGAGGATTCCCTCGAGGAGGGTCCGGATCGACGGCAGGCTTAGCCGTACACTGTGAGTGGACTTTTGTTTTCAAATAAATGATGCATGCATTTATTTATTACTGTATGCTCTATTTAATTGACATATTACATTTTGAGCATATGATTTATTTTCGAAGATTGATTTCGCTTTATCGCATATAATTACTTTCGATAGTGATTTGTTTCCGAAGTTGGTTATGATTTATAATCCTATTCGACGAATTATTATTTCCGATGTGATTTCCGGATTTATACTATTTATATTATATTTATATTCGTCGATTTGAGACTTTATTTTCGAATTGAGTTTTTGATGGAGTAAATCTTCATATTTATTTATCGACTTTCGGTTTTGGCATTGGGAATGTCTTATTGTTAATCTAATTATTTTCTTAGCGTGTGGGACGCGCTGTTGATTTATACGATGTTTTACGAGAATTTCTGGGTACGGTTGGGAATCGTACCCGTGTTTTCTTTATTCGTGGGACATGGGGAAGCCTTATAGATTTATTGGATTTGAATAGTTTTTACCCACCATACCTGGGTCGCTATATTTTATTGCTAGCTAGCCTATTAGTACTCCTCCCTGCTTACTATGTGTTCGTGGGTGAGTAAGAGCAGAGCATGGGATGCTCCAGAGTGTGGGACACTCCGACCCGAGCCTGGGAGGCTCCCTTCTTTCGTATGGTGAAATTTCTTCCCCATATTTTATCGTTGCTTGACTAGCGGGGCTAGTCTGATTTTCACTATAGCCAGCGGGGCTGGTCTTATCTTCTTGAGAAACGATATTTCGATTTTACAATATATTTGTTTTTTTGAATCTTGTGACTAGCGAGGCTAGTCGGTTTACCGATTTGAGATTTTTAGATTTAACGCTAAATGTGTTTTCTAATTGTTGCATACATCGGTTTTTAAGTGAATAAATGCGGGAAAGTATGAACTCTTCTTCCGTTATGATTGTTTATTTTGTCCACTCGCGCTAACGTTTTTATGTACTTTCCTCTGGGCCCTTTGGTTTCAATTGCCCAGATCGCAGCGTTGCTGACCGGCTTAGGAGTTGAGGCTAGCACCAACTTTGCCATCTATCCTCAGTAGGTTATTTATTAACCTACCTTATGTATCATATTTCAAGTGTGTTCAATAGATTGCTCTGATTACCTTAAAAGGTTGGATTTATACATTTGTATAATTATGAGTGTATGGGAGTTGTATAATATTGGAGGAAGTTGAAAGATTTGATTTTGCTGGGTTGTAATTTATATAAGTGGTTATGTTTGTGTAGTACGGTGTTTATAATTGGAAATTTGCGGATTGTTGCTAGGAAGCAGGGTGGCTTCAAGCATTGAAATTTATTATACTTAGAAGTGTTTTCAGCAGGTTTAGGGTTGTCCACTTTTAGGGGAAGTTCTGTCGAATTTTCCCGAAAAGTGGGCCCCGCAGGTCCATCTTGGAGTTAGGAGGGTAATTCCGGGGTGGGTCCTGGCACTATATATTACTGTTTTTATATGCAGTAAGCTAATTGAAATTGCAACTCCTTGAATTTGAATAGGAGTGATCAGTAGCAAACATTATGAAGAGGCAATCTAAATCTGCTGCTACTAGTTCCGGTGCTAATCCGAAATCAACTTCTTCATCTCAGGTACCAAATTTGTTTCTTTTAAGTGTTATGGGATTTGAATTTTCTGGAAATTGGATTTGAGGTAATCACATTACACATGTTTATGCTGTTTGGTATATATATCAAGACTGTTTGCACTATGCAGTTTGTTTTTCTGTTTTGTGCTGGCATTATTGCAGTTTCTGCCTTTTGTTTTCTGCTTTTGTTTTCTGCTGTCATTAGTGCAGTTTCTGTTTTGTGGTATTAGTATTATTACAGTTTCTTATATATCAAAATTGCTTATGTTTGAGTTTTGCGCACTAAAACTGCAGTTTCTGTTCTTTTTCTCTTATTTCAGTTTTTGTATTTTGTTTATGTTTGCAGTTTCTGTTTTTGTTTCTTATTGCAGTTTCTGTTCTATTTTGCAGATCAACACTAGTGTTGGTGAATCTACAACACCAATAACTCCCCATGAAGGAACTTCTACTGCAACTCCGAAAGTTCAAGGAACTCAAGCAACCGAGCTTGAAGATGATGGAAGTGTGGAAAGCATCCTTGAGGCGTTGAAACGGAAAGAAAGGTCAGATATTTGGAATCATTTTGAGAGGGATATGGTGGATGGTAGAATTAAGGGTCAATGTAATTATTGTGGAAAAATTTACTATGCCGATCCTAGGAAGAATGGTACAACCTCCCTTAATAATCATATGGACAAGTGTCTAAAGTATCCCCAAATATTGAGATGATGAAAGCTAAAAGGCAAAAGATTTTCTCTTTTAAAAAACCAACAACTGAGTTGTGTACTGTAGAATGCACTTAAGAAGAGCTATCTATGTTATGTGTGGAGTACATTATATTAGATGGGCTACCATTTTCTCATGTTGAGGGAGAGGGGTTTAGGCGTTTTATGGGTAGAGCTCTTCCTTATTGGAGAATTCCTTCCCGTAAGACAATAGAAAAGGATGTCCTTAAGCTTTATTTGGGGGAAAAGGAAAAATTGATGGATCAATTGAGTAGATATAAGTTGTCTCTTACAACCGATACTTGGACTTCTATTCAAAACATTAATTATATGGTCCTCACTGCACATTTTATTGATGATAATTGGGTGTTGCATAAGAGAATTTTAAATTTTTGTGTGATTCCTAGTCATAAGGGAGAGGCTATAGCTAAGCTATTGGAGGATTGTTTGTTGGAATGGGGTATAGAGAAGATTCTCACGGTCACCGTTGATAATGCTTCGTCAAATGATGTTGCATTGAAGGAGTTGAGTAGGAGGATAGGTGATTGGGGTGTCCCTAATGCAGTTTTGCATAAAGGGAAGAATTTGCAAATGAGGTGTGTAGCCCATATTCTAAACTTGATTGTCAATGATGGGTTGAGTGTGATGAAGATATTCATTGGTGCCATTCGGAATGCGGTGAGGTATGTTAGATCCTCCCCACAAAGGCTTGATTTTTTTAAGGAATGTGTTGAAAGGGTAAAACTAGAGTGCAAAGGGCTTGTGATTTTAGATGTCCCTACTAGGTGGAATTCCACATTCTTGATGTTGGAACGAGCTTTGAAATTCCAAAAAGCTTTTGATAGAATGGTGGAAGAAGATGCGGGTAATTTTTGTGCATGGCTTGAAGGTGCCAAAGGTGAAAAGCCAAAAGAAGGGCCACCGGCAAGTGTTGATTGGCAATATGGAGAGCAATTTATGGATTTCTTGAGACCATTTTATGAAATCACTTTGAAGGTATGTTGTTCTAATTCTCCTACCGTTCATAGTACTTTTGGTGATATACTCTCTATTTATGGTCTCTTGCAAGAACAAAAGAACCCATGTTTGTCTGAGATTGCATCACCTATGCAAGACAAGTTTCTCAAGTATTGGGGTAGCTTTGATATGTTGAATCACTATCTATAAACTTGAGAAAGTTGTTGACTATTTTGAGATTCTTGATGATGGGGATATGAATGAAAATGTGGAAGCTAACACAAAGACTGTAAAGGATCTCTTGTATGACCTTTACAAGGTGTATGAGGAAGAGGGAAGGGAAAGTGGTGTTGGTGAGGTTGTGGGTTCTCAAGTATCAAGTGAGGGGATATCTAGTTCAAGTAAGGGTCTAACGGAGTTAGAAAAGAGATTGAAAGAGAAGGAGCAAAGGAGAAGAGCAATGAAAGCCGGGATCATAAACAACGATGTGGATAGATATCTTGGAGATCCTATTGAAGGAGATGGTGAAGGCTTTGACTTGTTTAATTGGTGGAGGGTGAACGGAGTTTGTAAATATCCTATATTGGCCCGCATTGCAAGGGATGTTCTAGCTATTCCGGTGTCAACCATAGTTTCAGAATCTTCCTTTAGCACGAGTGGGAGGATTATTGATCCATACCGTAGCTCCCTAAGTCCTAGAATGGTGGAGGCCTTGATATGTACACAAAATTGGCTTAGGAGTGAAAATGTGTATCTACATCATACGCTACTATTGAGGAGATGGAGTTGTGTGAAGAAGCGGAAAGAGGTAATTGTTTCTATTTTTCATAGTTAAAGTTTTTTGGGTTAATGAAGTTGTAATATTTTTGTTATATATGATTGTATGTATTTCTTTTCTAATGTTATTTTTATTATTCTCTTATACTAATGTAGAGATGCTTAAGATGCCAAGTGGAGCTGTAGTGGGGAGTAGTCGGAGCGGAATGTTACCTCCAAAGTCGAAGACTTCATCTTTCCGAGCTTGAGATCATGCCATTGCCCTCATTCATATGTTGATGTTGGTTCATTCGTTTTTTTATGTTTAATCTTTTAGTGAACTTATAAATTTTTAATTTGTGAGGTTAGTGTTGATGTAATGGACTTTTATAAACTTTGGACTCTATATTTTTTGGACTCTATAAACTTTTATAAACTTTGGAGGCTAGAATTTGATGGACTATATGAATTGAATTATATGGACTGTGGAGTATCGAATTAGAGATTATTGTCTAGTGAAGTACAAAACATGCATTAGTAAACTTGTAAACTTCTTGTTATAGATTATTATTACAGGTTTCAAGAAACAAAAACTTCTCGAGTTACAATACCAAAGGAGTATAAGGAGTATATTTGGTAAAAATCTGTTTTTCAAAAAAAAAAAAAAAAAAAAAAAAACCGAAACTGGGCCGAACCGACCCGAACCGTTCGGTTCGGTTTTCGGTGCCAACTTCCCAAAACGCAAAAACCGCACCAATTCCTATTTCAGTTCGGTTTTCGGTTTAGGCTCGGAACCGAACCCACCCCTACCGTGTGGTATTTGATCAATTGAATATGTATGATCTGGTATTTGATTAATTCTATCCCTTGATTGGTTCCCAATGCATCCCACATGACTACCCCACACTTCCCTGAGAATCAACGCAGCTTTCCATTCAGTTTATATATATATATATATATATATATATATATATATAGCCACACACACTAGCGATCATTTGTAAACTTCAGTACTTGATAATTTCAATCCTTTGACTTTATTTCAAAGTTGCCTCTTTTCATAAAGAATTCATATATATTTGATACCTTAACGAAAACAAAAACATACTGAAATGGTATTAAGTTTCGGAAAGCATAGCTGAAACTATGTAGGAAACTAGATTAAGCCATATACTAGGCCATGAGTGGAGAAAAAAGATAAAAAGATAAAAGAGACCGATTTTCTTATCTTGAATTGACTTTGATTTAAAATTTTTTTTAGGTCACAGTACTGTCCCGCGTGGTCGAATCGATGGCCATAATAGACTTTATGCAGATTACTTTGCTGATCAGCCTGTCTTTAAGAGTCATATATTTAGACGAATATTTCGTATGAAACGACCTCTTTTTTTGCGAATTCATGCCGCATGGAAAATCATGATTCCTAGTTTGTTCAAAAAAGAAATGCCACTAGAGTTCTCGTTTGTCATCCCTTCAAAAGATGACAGCTGCACTAAGAATGCTTGCTTATGGTGTGTCAGCATATCAAGTTGATGAATACATGCGTATTGGTGAAAGTACAGCTATTGAAAGTCTTAAGAGATTTATTAAGGCATTTGTTGAAATTTTTGGTGATGAGTACTTGAGATCACCAAATAGCGATGACATCGCAAGATTGCTTTCTATAGGCGAAGAGTGTGGCTTTCGTGGAATGTTGGGGAGCATTGATTGTATGCATTGGAAATGGAAGAATTGTCCTACAGCATGGCATGGTATGTATTATGGCCACAGCCATGAACAATTATTTTGGCAGCTGTAACTTCATATGATCTTTGGATATGGCATGCATTCTTTGGGCTCCCAAGCTCTCATAATGACATTAATGTATTGGAATGATCTTCTGTATTTGCCAAACTTGTTGAAGACCGTGCTCCCGAAGTGAAATACAGAATCATGGACAATGAGTATAAAATGGGATACAATCTTGCTGATGGGATATATCCCCAATGGGCAACCTTTGTTAAGACAATTCCTGCTCCCCAAGGGAGAAAACATAAACATTTTGCTGAACTACGAGAGGGCTATTGAAAAGATGTTGAGCGAGCATTTGGGGTGTTACAAGCACGTTTTGCAATTATACGAGGACCGGCACACTTTTGGAATCAAGAAGACTTGAGCAATATAATGACTGCTTGCATAATCATGCATAACATGATTATTGAGGATGAGAGAAATGACAATCACAACTTAGATCAGCTAGTCAATTGACAACAGAACTCATTCAATGAATCAAATTAGATAATGTATGTCTTACTTGGTCTATGAAGAATTGAGATCCAATGGCAGATTCCCTCGATTGTTCAAATGTCCGTTAAAAACTACATACAAAATTCACAAATTCATAATAAGCAACAATCCCAATTCCTAAGAAAAAAAGGAGTTGGAAACAGAGAGATAGGAAAATACAGCAATCAGAGAGACATACAATATATGATAGTTGTTGCTCCACAAGTTAAAAGTATTGTATAGTACAACGCCAAAACTTAAAAACAGAGAACTCAAGAACCCAGAAATTGGAATGTTGAAACTGAAAAATTGGAATGTTGGAACTCAAGAATTGGAATGTTGGAGATTTTACGTGAAGTCATGTTCTCTCTTTACTCTAGCTAAATATAGCTAGGATGTTTTTTTTTCTCGAAAATATATAGCTAGGATGTTTAGTTAAAGCTAAATTTAGGTATTAGATAGCTATTCTATTGGAGATAGAACCTATCCCAATATTTGTTAAATTTCAATTTTTTTTAAAAAATAACTACTCTTGGAGATGCCCTAATTACTGAAAGAGAAGTTGAAATTCACAAAAACCAAAAACAACTAATTATGCACCAATTAATATACTCAAGACAAGTTAAATTATAGTAAAAGGATCGGAAGGTCAATGATGACTATAAATGGCAATCAATCATCTTATCTCTGATTAAAATATTTTCTAATTCTCATCCATTAGATTATGACTGAGATAATTGACGATATTCTATTCCTTTTTTTAATTCTAAAATACAAAATCAAATAATAATCGATTAATATTTCCTCTCTCTCTTTCCTTATTAAAATTAATTTATCATATTGATTTATTACAAACACAAAATCCAAAACTTTCTGATAAAAAAAAATCCAAAATTTAACTATATTTATGTTCTTAATTCCTCTCTCTCTCTCTCTCTCTCTCTTTCTCTCTCTCACATCTTTTGCAAAAGAAATTTGACATTAATCTAAAATAAATTTCTCTTGGGATATATTATGCCTCTTTCTCACCTATTACTCCAAATTTGTACAGTAAGTGTTGAATGATGAAATTTCGTGTGTTAAACTTACAGAAAAAGAAAAAAAAAGATGGTGAATTTATTCTAAATCGAATCAAGATTTTGTTTGCAATAAATAAATTTGATGGAGAAGGAAAGAGAAGAAAAAAATCAAATAATGATTTCATATTCCAAAATTAAAAAGGAAAAAAAATGTATAATCTGAACCATTAAGCACTCTCATCTCAAACTAAACTTCTTCTTCAACCATATAGCAACTTGCGACTAACATGCATATAGATATTTTTTGACTTCTTTTCTAGTCATATATACTAATAAAATTCTCTTCTACTTTGAGTCATATGATCATGTATGGGGGTGAAGAAGGTTTCTCTTTGTTTTTGCATCTGGGAGAAAGCAAGTCCAATTTTGATCTTGAGAAAGTAGTATGCAACCATGGTTTCTTCATGATGGCTCCAAACCGTTGGATTTCGTCTTCGAAAACCCTACAACGGCCCTTGAGACTCGCAGACTCAACCAAGTCAGTGATGGTTTCCATCTTAAAGCCATGTGTTTCTATTCATAAGAACTCTCTCATAGTTCGACTCCACAAAGTTAGTCCTAGCGACATATCAAAAAAAGATGAGGTTGCTATACTAGAACAAGTGCGTCGAATGCTTAGGATTTCCCATAAAGATGAAGAAAATGTAAAAGAGTATCATAAAAAGCTCTTCCAGCTCAAGGACAAGGACAACGACGACCATTACAAAGTCTGTTCTGGTAGAATGTTTCGTTCCCCGTCTCTCTTTGAAGATCTTGTCAAATGCCTTCTGTTATGTAACTGCAAGTATACACATCTACAACTCTTCTCCTGTTTTTTTTTTTGGTCACTTGTTCATATTCATTTAGTTTTCATTCATTTGTCGTCTTATTATATATAATGATTGATATTAGGTGGTCGAATTCATTGAAAATGGCTCGAGCTCTTTGTGAGCTTCAATTTGAGCCAAGCAGCAATGCTTCGATGAGATCAAACGGACAAAAGAGGCAGAGAGAAGAATTAAAGATTGTTCGAAGTGATTATGATGGTAAAGAAAAACTAGGTAATTTTCCAAGCTCACGAGAACTTGCTAGATTGGATGGGAAGACTTTAAAAAAGCTTACCAATAATATTCTTGGCTACCGGGCAAAATACATTCTAAGTCTTGCTAAAGGTGTGGAGAGTGGAAAGATAGGACTTGCTGAATTTGAAGGGCTTGATCAGGAGAAAGATGATGTGTTTCAGAAATTCATGCAAATAAAAGGTTTTGGTTCCTTTGCATGCGCCAATGCTATGATGTGCATTGGATATTATCACAAAGTTCCAGTAGATACTGAAACTATAAGGCATTTGCAGCAGGTACCCATTACTTCACTTTAAATCAAGCTTTAATTAATTATACTACAATGCTTAATCTATATAATTGTAGGTTCATGGGAGGAAAAATTGCGACAGAAATACTGTCATGGAAGATGTGGAAGAAATCTATAAGAAGTATGCCCCATTTCAGTGCTTGGCATATTGGTAGGTATATTTAGATATATACCTAAATACTGACATTATGCTTATAAGATATTTAGATATATGTTCTGTTTCGGTTTTTTTTTTTCCCTGTTTTTCTTTCCTGAGCATTGCATCTGTTGCTTTTATTTTTAAGGTCGGAGCTCTTGGACTCGTATGAATGCAAATTTGGGAAGCTTAGTGAATTACCGGACTCTGCCTATCATACAATAAGTGGGAGGCTTGAATCTTTTGACACCATTTGAATATGATTAGCGGAATAAGTAGCTGAGAGGAATAAATTGCATTACGTTGATTTTTCCTCAATTGATCAAGTTATGAAGACTTCTTTTTATGTAAGGATACTTATGCTATTTGTTTTTGAAAAAAAAGAAAAAAAATTACTAGACTAGACTAGACTATACTAGACACCTATTCAATGTGCTTTAAATAGGTGATTTTCCTATTTAATACTTGCTGAGAGTTGAGACTGAAAATATCACAAGGTGAGATACTCTCCAATTGATTCTCCGAAAATCAAACTACATTCTAATGTAGTGGTTTTGGAAGAGTTGGATTCGCTGGTAATTTAGGCCTTCCTAATCTTTGGAAATGAAGGAATTCATTTAATACTACTAATTTCCGTTAGAATATTTTTGTCTCAAGATTTTGTATGAAAATTTTGTGGTCCTGAACTCCTGATGTTAAGTACCTTTTCTTTGCTGCATTTAAAAAGAAAATTAAAACTAAAATTATAGTATACTGCTCAGTTCATCTTTACTAGCCTTCATGCATGCGCGAGTGCGGTGCTTGCACACCCATCTTCATTCTGACTTTTAAATAACGACTGAATGAACTTGTAGTTGTTGCATATATATATGTAATGAAGCACAATATGCTGGTACTAACACAATTTTTTTTAAAATCAATATACGCATACATGAACTTTATTCAAAAGAGCACTGATGGACTAAGCATTTTCTTCATTTTACTTGTTTTTTGGGGAGGAGTGGGAAGTTATGCAGAAATGAGAAAAGATTAAATCATTCAAAGTCATTCCCTAATCCAATTAACAAACAGATAATGTTTGATATCAAACAACAAACAAAGATAGCAAAAACCAAGTGAGCTAGCTGCACTTAACTTAAAGTACGTAACAACATAATTTTAAACTATCAGAAGAGTTGCAGTACGGTAATGTGGCGAATGACATTATCAGAACAGTCACATTTGATGAAGGGGTTGTAATTGCCATTGTCCTGCAAAAGAGAAAAGGCCGAGACTTCACTACCAACCAATAGTAAGAAAGCAATGGAAAGATCATCACCAGAATTTTTTGGACAACTAAAAATGTAATTAGCCTCGATGAGTATTAAAGGTGCTCTATGCTTGGTTAATTTTCAAATATGCATTGCAATGTGCATATCATCTAAAGATCACTGACAAAAGGAGCAAAGTGGCAAAGCATGGTCTACATTCAGGCTAGGGGTTTCATTATAGAACAAGAAGGGTGTACAAAGAAGCCAATAATAAGAAAACAATAGGATGATAGACAAACCATGCAGATCATCTTTTACAAATCCAAATCAGTACAGACCAAGTTGCTTGGTGAGGCTATATCTTGCCTTTGTTCACCAAAAAACAAAACCAAAAGAGAGTATGAACAGGCATTACTAAGATGAAGTAATGGAATCCACAAAAACAAAAAATCAAAGATAAAACTCTGTATCAAAATTTGACTCACAATTCTGCGGAGGTTAGGCTCCAAAATTGAGGCAAGTCCTTGCAAGCTAACCACCTTCAGGGATTCCACAATCACACAGCATATAAATGAAGCATACATATAAACAATAGACTCATCACATGGTAAAAGGAAAAAAAAAAAATATTGTTTGTTCAGAACAAAACAAGAAACCTGCAATTGTTTTTTATCAAAAAAATTCTTTCCTTTTGTTCTACAGAAAAGATTTTAAGTTCAATCTCTTTTTTTATTTTATTTTTTATCTCCATTCGGACCAAGACACATTAAGATTTCCAACAGACAAAACTCAGTTATTACATATAATTGTGATTGATGGCAGGCTATATTACAAACAAGATTTGTTATATATAAAAACTGCTTCAGATTGATTGCTCTGAATATTGGTGCCTTTATATACCTGTTTATGACTATCCATTTCCAGACATGCAGACCTACTTGAAAACTGAACTTAAACAAAAAGGCACAACAACGGTACAAACACACAACAACCTCTTTCGACAAAATGTGTAACTCTCAGACCATGATCCTATTTTCAACAAATAAAAATATTCATGCAGTAAACTCTGAGACCATGATGCTATTTACAACGACACATATGTATAGAGTTAAATAAATAACGAACAAATTCCAAATGAAGGCAACAGTAAAAGAAACAAATAAAGAAATGAGAGTATTTCTAAGATTGAGAGAAATAGCACAAAAAGTTGAGGATCCGAAACTAGTAAAAATAGAGCATGGTTGAATTCGGAGGAGGATTTTACATGCAAAATTGAACTGGAAGAAAATAGAAGCAGAGCAACTGAAATTGTTGAAGGTCATACCTTGTGTGAAAGAAACCGGATATCCAAGCCTTTTGGGAGCAATTCAACTTTAGAAAACTGCAAAACTGTAGGATCAGAATCAAAATTACTAATTTCCATATCAAAATTTCATTTCCAATTGAAACTATTTCGGGTACATAAATGAGGTCGTGTATAGAGAATCAGAGTAAAAGTTTGGAGGAAAAATGTGTCGGGACTGAAACCGAGTGAACAGAGGAGTGAGAATGGAGTCATTAACGGACCTTCAAAATTGGATTTCCAAAGCCTTCGGTTTCAACTTTCAGGTTCAGGTTCCTCAAGAGTAGGTCTCACATGCAAAACCAACACGCAACCACGAACCCAGAAAAGCAAGCAATACCCAAATGAGAAAAGGCGCAGAGAAGAAGCAATACCTTGCTTGGCCTTGATGACCTCCTCCCTTCCTCCTCTCCAATTCCCCGTTTCCTTTCGCTGTCTAATATTCCAGAGTGAGAGCAGACCCTCAGTCCCTCACTCTCTCTGTCTCTCTACCTCTGCCAACGGCACGGCAAAACCATCCGCAGAATCCAATCAATCCATAAAGTGTCCTCTCTTTCTCTCCATCTTTTTTGCCTTTTACGCTGCTAACCCTCCTTGCGATTTTCCACCTCAGTCTAAGTATAGGCAATTTGGGAAGTTCGAAAATTTGACCAAAATGAACAGTAAACTCGTCCTCGCTTTATGGGGGGTATTGTATATGAAATTAGTATAATTTTAAGAAAATCTATAGAATTTAAAAGGGTAAATTCCTCCTATAGTACCTGAAGTGTTGCTACTTGGACGGTTTGATACATGATGTATTAAATGGGACAGTTTGGTACCTGAAGTTAGACTTTGTTTGACACTTTAGTACTTCTGTTAATTTTTCTGTTAAATGTAAGGATAAAATTGACATTTAGAATATATGTATAAAAACATAATAAAAAAATAGTAAACTACATATACCCCCTACTAAGATTTCAAAACACAAATAACTCCTCACCATTTGGTTTTACACATTTAAGGACAAAAGTTTACACTTAAGGACATTTTGTCTTTAGTGAGTCTTTTACTTTCCTTAATATTTATCTCTTCCTTCTGTAAAAATAAAAATTGACTGAGCGTAGTGGGCCCATGCTTTTGAATTTGTTTGTTTAAACATTTGCAGGTATAAACTCATCCTCTATACTCGAAGGTAAACAGTTATTTTACTATTCATAATTTCGATTGTTGACAGACTAGAGTTACTTGCTATTTGTAAGAATACTAGCAAAGAATTAAAAACAGAAAGAGAACAGTTGAGAAAATTGAAACGCTTTAGAGATAATCTCAACAGAAACACTCCCAATTACTGGGAAACTATCTATAGAATCCAAACAAGCATCTATAGAATTGAGCAAAATATTGATAATCTTTTATATGTGCTTGAAAAGGAACAAAAACCTCTGGATTATTTGAGCATTGGTTAGATCCGCAAATCACTAGTATCAGAGCTTGTAAAATAGCTCAAAGGGGAATCCCCCCTAATGGGGACAATGTCAGAATTGCTATTAGAGAAACTAAATTCTCTATTAAATTCCTCTGATGAGAAATATCAGAGGCTGTTACTAGAAATATCTAGATGTCAAACTCATCTAGAAAAATTACCTGCTATAATCCACCAATTGGAAAGATTGGAAAACAAACTGGATTATATCAAGGAACTTCCAAAAACGGAAGAAGAAAAGCTGACAGTCGTCAATAGAAAAATCAATGAACAGCAAAAAACGCTGGATTCTATGAAAAATATACTGAAGGACAAGAAAGTGCCTACAGTAAAAAAGAAAGCTAATGGATTCAAACCATTAGAAAGGCCAGACAAGAATCCTGTTCCAAACATGATTTTTCTGGATCCTTAAACTAGTTCTACTAGTATTCGGTATGAAAATCCGAAAGAAACTCGAGATGTCAAAATGATGAGCATCTTCGGGAAAAAGAAAGGAGTTCAACTCCTAAATGCTGAAGAATTTGAATACAATGAAATCGAGCATGAAGTAAAAAACGCCTCAATTCCAAAGTTAGATTTCAAGCAGATCTACAAAAGGGGAACATTTGACATGATGGACAGCCATCACTTCAAATTACTTGAATTCACAACCCCCTCAACAACAGGAGAGACAGATCTCTTGATGATCACTCCAGTTGAAGTTGCCAGAGCACAAGCAAAGAAGTATCAATTTATGCACATTGGAGCAGTCCAAGTCGGCATAAAGCTTTTGGCAAGAGAAGGCATCAACTGTTCAGTCCTATGTGTCCTGCAAGACAACAGACTGACCGACTTTCAAGCTAGTCTGCTGGGAACTCTAGAAGCATCTCTGTGCAATCAAGTGGCATATTTCAATTGCTTCCCAAATTTCTCAACCAGCTTGAAGGATGCAGCCCACGGTCTCCGACTGAGAGTCAAGACAGATGACATATCAATGAAAAATGAAAAAGAATTAATGCTTTTGGGTTATGTTAAAGTTGACATAATTGAATTTTATGTTTAAAAAAATTTAGTTGTACAACTCTCATGGGTGTTCACTATATGATTACTATATTTCTTAAACATAAAATTTGAATATTTCACCTTCAACATAACCCATAAGCATTAATTCATACCTATAAAATTATGAAGAAAATCAACCCACAAACTCATGTTTTTTTTATTATGTTTTTATACATATATTCTAAATGTCAATTTTATCCTTACATTTAACAGAAAAATTAACAGAAGTACCAAAGTGTCAATTTTATCCTTACATTTAACAGAAAAATTAACAGAAGTACCAAAGTGTCAAACAGAGTCTAACTTCAAGTACCAAACTGTCCAAGTAGCAATACCTCAGGTACCATAGGAGGAATTTACCCAATTTAAAAATCCGGTTGTATTCAATATAAACTTTTAGCAGTCCATGAAAGTCTTAAGGTATTCGATTTGGATTTTTAAAGACTTTATCAATTCCACCAAAATCTAGGGGTATTCAATTAGGACTTTTAAAAATGAATAAAAGTTCAGAAGTATTCAAAATTTCATTCATACTTATGGAATTAGAAAATCAAGGATAATCATGGACTTCGTAGTGTCAACTATACATATCAAATTCCAATAATTTTCTAGCCACTAGACCAAAGATTTGAAAAAGTCTATCAAAGATTTTATTTTATTTTATTTTTTTTTATCACTTTGCACACGAAGAGGTTGGTTATCTATCATCTCTGTTTCTTGTTTCTTCTTATCTTTTCTCTAATCTTTCATGATATCAATATTTTTTGATACCCAACATGTTCATTGTAGTTGTTGAATGTGATTTTTTTTTGTTCAGTTGTGATACTTGGAATAGTAATAGCAATAAGAAATGATTTATGAAACCCTAAGACCCAAATATTGTGGTCTACCCCTAAAACTTTGAATAGTGTTGCTATGAAATGCTGGATTTTGTCTTATTAATTATTCTCATCGATTTGAATTTATATCATGGTTCAAGGAAAGCTTGAACAATTGAATTTCGATTGATTGATTATAGATCAAGACATTGATCAATATTTTTATGATATATGTTAATAGGTGAAAACAAAATTGATGAGAATAATTAACCATAAACATCAAGTGATCTATATTGTATCTTTAAGTTGATTGAGAGATTATAAATGAGAACAAACTAGCTAGACAGAATAATAATCATTCATTTGAGTCAAGTTCTACTAGAAGATACTTGACCATTAAAGAGGCAATGAGTAATTATCTTGTTTTGCATATGAACTGCATTGATTGTGTTTTTTATTTTTTGCTTTTATTTACTAGAAAATCTATAGAAGTCATTCATAATAAAGTGCTAGCCTCTTGGCATGCACTACGTGCTTGCCAATTTGTTTTTATAAAACAAATTTAAAAATTAAACAAAAAGAATTTTTTTTTTAAGGCAACAAAATACCACTGACGATTACAAACGTGAGTTTTTTTCCCTTATTTTTTGTTTGTAATTTCTTGAAAAGAAAATACTGATTTTGTTTGTTTACAATTTTAGCCTTGTAATATCATTTTTATTTTTTAAACAATTCAATCAATAAAGGGCATAATAGGAGTTTCAAAAATTTAACCATCATTCCCAACAATTTGCTTTATATAATAGATATAGATTTTCAAGAAGGGAGCTTCTATTCATACCTCCAAAGTTGGCATTTGGACCTCCCAACTTAATAGACCTCTAACTTACTTTTATAGATAACAAATTTGCTATCTATACCTCCCTAATTTTTCCAAAGTCCAGCGTCCAATAAAATCAATAAAAACTTCTTCTTTTACGTTTTATTCATACCTCCAAAATCAGTAGTCGAACCTCATTCAATTTTTGAAGATTTCACAATCTTCTTTACACTTCATACAATTAAGATGCACAAAAAAAAAAAAAAAAAATCTCCAGTTGGTAATCAATACAGTATTTTTCATTAAATTAATTGAATATAGAAGCACGTTGGTATACTGTTATATGAGATGTTTAGATATTACTCCCAATTCTCAAAATTTCTAATTAAACTAAGTTTTTGGATACAAAGTTTTCATCACTTAATTATGATTTACGTACAGATGCCCGTACTGAAAGTGGTCATGGCGTTCCAAAGCCGGTCCAACATAATGCTGCTTAGCTTGGAGAGAGACACATATTTACTAATTGTTTCGAGTTGGAAAAAAAGCTCAAGCAGTAATATAATAGGCAATGCACAGCTTATAATTTTGTGAATTGCCTCTTCGAAACATACTGTTTGTAAAGGTAAGAAGAGACCTTTTTTTTTTTTTTTTTTCCTGTGAGCTGTTCGCTATTAGTTATCTAGGATAACCGATATCGTGGATGTCACAGTTTCAGACCTCACTGACATCATGGGAGGGGAGGAGTGGGGTGTGGTGGGGTTAATTTTTTTTTTTTCCCTCTTTTGTGTCCTTATTGGTAATTTGGCATGAGTTGACAAAGTCAACTATAATTTGGAAAAAAAGAGAGGTACAAATACCAATTTTGGAGGTATGAATAGAATCTCCATTTCAAGAATCAATAAAAAGTCTGTTGCTAAAATCAATGGTTTTAAGAAATCAATAGCAGTTTATCAACTCTTTAAAGAGTCTGTGGAATTTTTAAAAAGTTTGTCATTTAAACCAACCAAAACTAATACTTTTTTTCTTAAAAAAATATATTTCTTTGTTTGGAAGAATGTGTAGCTGGGCCTGGGTGGGTGGGGGTTCCAATTGGTTGCCTTGAGCTATATGCCTATTGTATTGCAAGCCATGTTGATTATCTCCCTTGATTGTAGAAATTAGAAAACCTTGGGAGGAGAGGGTCTTCAGTAATTCTCGTCTTGAAGTCCAGTAATGCCAGGTGATCCGATTCATTTCCAAAAGTTGGTAGTGCTGCAGATTCAAGACGACCGGTGTTCATGCCCAAGAGAATGACCCCAAGAATCAATTTCCACAAATTCTAGGAGGGGTCCGGACCCCTTCGTACGGTATAATAAGTCCGCCATGAGTGTCACCTTTTTCTTTTTCGACAGTGTTCGCAGGTCATCCATTTTGCCAGAAGGAGTGTGTAACAAAATTTATGGACTTATCACATGTTTATTAGAGTAAACAACAATTGATAAATGATTTAGACTAAATAATATGAATATGGAAACAGAACTCAATTCTAGTAACCTAATCAATGTGTATATCTATTGATAAAGGATAGAAATCTATTTACTGGATTATTAACTTAATTACAAAGATATGATATCATAAGGATTCTTAAGAGTGAAGTTTGAGTCCTATTGAACTTCCTTTATGGGAGGGGTTCAAGGCTAAACCTAACTCATATATAAGGATGTATAAGTCCCTGCAACCTCTACGACTTAGAGCATAAGTTCTTGCCCCATTCATAAGAAGCTCAAACTTAGAGAATTGCAGAAGACTTGTGCTTGTGGCTGCTTCAATCAGTTCAATCGATCATGCAGGTACATGTCTCAATTTTAATTATTTATCCTAGATGTATATACAATTGTGTCTATATTTGTGTGAATGATCTTGTGACAACTTAATGTGTATTCTCACAAGTGGTATCAGAGCCACCTTCACAAAAGTATAGATCGTTGTATGTATATAATCTATATCATGGCTATGAACAAAGAAGAAAACTTTTGGGGCAAAACCCAGAAAAGACTGCGGGTCAGATCCAAGCTATCTGGGTCAACCCGCTTTTATTTTCACTTCTGGTTTTTGTTTTTGATCATGCAGAACGTGAAAACAACAAGAGCATGTCCTCCCCACTATACAGCACAACAAACCAATGGAGAAACAAAAAAAAAAAATAGAAAAGTGGGCATGGCTCGCTACCTCCCGAGAATCAACGAACAAATAGCAATGGCATTCGATTGCAGAAATTTGGAATACCAGACATGACGACTTGAAAGGGATGGTTTTTGCCTTCTTGGCGTTGTTACTTCCAACCCCGCGCGGCAAATCAAGGAAGAGAAAGTTTAATGGCTTTGGACGGTTTCCCTTCAGACCTACTTAAGCGGGATTGAATAATTCCAGATAAGAAATTTTCAATTGATCTTCTTTTGAAATTTAGTTTTCTGCTACTTGATTACTGATTGCAATCATGTTTCGTAAGAATCTAATATTTTTCCTTGATAGTCCCATGTCATGAAAAGTTTGTGACCAGGTTTTAGGCATGAGCCTTGGACAACATTTATGCAGCCATTTGATCTCGTTGATTTCTCATTGTAAGAGCAATCAGTTAACAATAAACATAAGTTGTTGTGATTCCATTTGATTTTGGAAAAAGCATTGGAATCTCCAGGTATGATTGCAGCATTGTGGGCAGAGAAATAGTGATAATAATATCATTCTCTTCCTATCTAGAAACATGTGTAGATGCATGTAATATGTTGATTTTGGTTGAATTCAGATTACTGAGATTACATGCATTATACTTGTTTAGACTTTTTTGTCATGGTCGGATACATTTGGGTTTCATGAAAACATGATCAAATTGCATAATTAAGAATTGAATGAAATGCTCTGTTTTGTTATTGGCTTAGATCACTTGTTTTCAGTAAATTAGTTTAATTGGTTTGAACTATTAGACCAATCCTTGTACAAATAGAGCAAAATTGTATTCAGTATCTGTTTTAATACAGCTCATAGAATCGTCAATCTTGATGACCATAGTCTTATGCATATACATATAGCATGTATATTTACTTGCAAGAATATGCCATTGTCATTTAGAAAAGTTTGACCGAGTTGCAAATCACAAAGACGTTATCATGGCTTGTGGACCTTCCTCAATCATTTTCTTTTTAGTCTGCCAATTGCATCTGCAGGTTTTCACTTTAATGACTCCCATATACATATATATATATATTATGTGTATTGGTTTTGCTTTAGCTTCAGGGTTACTTTTTGACTAATGAGTAATCTAGCAGATACTTTCACATGGTAGAGGGAAGATAAGGCTTTCAAAAAGAACTTGAACATGTGCCAAATAAGTGCTTAATTGTTTGAACTATAAATGTGATTGTCTATTATTGTGCATATAGAATCGTAGTCCAAATATGTGGCCGTAGTAGGCAAGCGGCAAGCCTCCAATTTGTGGAATATCAGGATGTAGAAATAGAAACAACTTCCGAAACGAGGGGTACTGATTTGGCATCAACAACACTAGCTTATTTTGATACAAACAAGTTCTTTTTGGTGGGATAATTCTTTTAATTGTTCTTTTCCCGCGTTGGTGATTGTAATTTTGTGCTCGCCTCTGCTGCATACTTACTTGATGGTTGTTTGGATGCTTTTAAAATTGGCCTTCATATATATGTATAATCATTCATAAAGATATAGCCTTGATACGTACGTTTCAAAGGTGATGCATCTAGTGTTGATAATTGTAATGTGTGTGTATATACATACATGGACATGTCGTTCATTACTGGTCAAGAGAAGGTAAATTGTTTTAGCTTTGATCAAGCTGTGTGGCATGCATAGCCACTATACTTTACATGATTGCTGGCTACCATTAAAGTTTTGTTTTGTTTCTCTTCTGGTATAGACTATTGAGTGCATATCAGGTTTGGATTGGTTATTTGTAAGGTTGTTTTACTTATTGGTGTTACTACCATATAAAGACTTGTCTTTTTGGACAATGAGCATTGACATTGCTTTTAAGTAGAAATATATATTTTCTCCTTCTTCTATAATGAATTTTGAGCTACAAAACAGCAAAACAGGTTAAAAACTAACCAATTTGGTTTAAGTGCATCTCATTGTTATGAAAAGTGGTTAGGAATACACTGAAGCTATATTTGCTTTTAATGTATTGAAATGCAGAAAACTATATTAAGGTCATTATAGTTCTGTTCTGCTAGTGTATCTTCATATGGTTGTTGTTTAGATATCTATATTTGTTTATAGATAGTTTTAAGCTGCATAATTATATAAAAAGCTTATGCATATGTTTTTTATGCCACTTACTTTAATATGTGTTAGTCTGTATCAGATTGATATGCACACAGTGATGAAAAATTGCTGGATATGCATATGTTAGAATAGACTTGCAATAATTCTTAGCAAATATTGGCTATCAACATGCGGTCTAACGTGAGTTGGAAAATGAAGCTAATTTTCTAGTTATTGTTTTGAGCAATGTAAATACGTACCACTTTATCTAGCTTTGATATAACCTAATATTGTTCCTTCATGATCATTATTCTTATTTTGATTTTGGGTAGTGGAACAAGTCATATGCTCTTACAAATATATGTGGAAGGTTTTGTTTTGAGCTATTTGCATTTTAATGACAAATATATCTTACATGCCAATTTGCTCACCTAGTTTAATATGTAATTGAGCTTTATGAGTATGTGTGATTGTATGGACAATCAAGTAAAGAATTAAGAGCTACTTTTGTGATATATATATATATATATATATGCTATTATACAGAAACACAGAAGAGATATGGATAGAGGTATGTACTTTTTCATTTCCGCTGTGCTATATATCAAATCATATGTAAGAATATGGTAATTGTATACGGTTCTATTTGGCTTCCTTTATTTAGCCAAGTGGTTCTCTAATTCTTTACTTAACTGAGCCTACAGGAAATACATTAAAGGATGTTAAAGAACACAAATGGAGAAAAGTTATTACTCATACTAAGGAAGATGTATGCAAGAAGGCATATGTTTTTAGGTAAGCTAAAGGTATGTTCTTTATAATCAGAACTGATTTCAATTTCAATTTTGAAGCATGTTGGAAAGTATATGTGATTCTTGCCAAAGCTATGTAGTCATATATTGATGTTCAAATATTGTCGTTGAAGTGGTTCAACTATATATGACTGCTCTGTGATTATTGGAACTGAAATTGAAAATGCATATACATAAGATGTATATGATAAAGTTAATATATACCTGTGTTTCTGCAATGAGATATAAGGAAATTATCGATCTCCCAAATAATTAATCTTATTGAAGAATTAACAGGTACAAGAGTTTTGTTTTCTTATAAGGGTTCTCATACCTGGTTAGAAATAAAGTATTGAACTCATGTGGTTTGTGGTTTGAGGTTCTTTGCAAATGTAAATGGACATATTGCACAAAGCAATCTCCATTGACTTTTGTAAGAGATCATTGAGATAAAACAAACCTGGAAATTGTATTTTTCTTTTTAAAACTATACTTATATTGTCTTCCAAAGAAGTGTTCCTGTATAGTTTTAGAATCAAAAATAGCATCACACACATTCACTGGATTCATATCAAGATACTTAGAAACCTTTCTTCTGTCCGAAGATGTTGATTGTTTCTCTGGATAACTTGAATTCTTTAGATGTGGTGTATTGATTAAGAAACTTAAGAATACCTTGTCTTCTGCCACAAAGGTGTTGCTTGGTATTGTGATTACAGATTATAGAATGGGGTTGATTAATTGTATTTCGCTGCTCAGTGTTTATGTTATCTTCAGTGTTGATTTTGTTTCCACAAAATATACAGGAAAATAAACTCAATGAAATTTTGGTTCTTGTAGCCAAGTCAGTAAAAAGAATTTTGGCTTGACATATGACTAAAGGTATCAATCTAGTCTAGAATTATTTTTGATGTGCTAGTCTTGTAGTCATAATTGTTATGCTACATTAAGTTACTTGTAATACACATTTTGGAGAATAATGTAATAGACTAAAATGTCTTCTTTTTATTTCATTATTTTGAAATCAAGTTATTATTACACTGTTTTCACCTTGATTTTCAGATTCTTGATACATGTGATTTTTGGCTGCGTATGGTTATAATTTCTAAATGTTGATAAAACTGTTATATACAAGTATGATATAGCTCTATGATAAATATTTCTTAAAGAAACATACACTTGATGTATGGTTTTGTGTGCATTCACACATCTTTTAGAGTTTTATTGATAGTATCTATATTTCAATTATATATCAAGTTCTATACAAAATTTCCTTCAAAAACCTTGATTGCAGATTTTTGCATTGACTAAAGAGAATATAGATTATATTATCTTTATGCATATGAAAACTGTTTTTTTTGACTGTTGGCTTCTATATATTACTTACCCTTATTACATGTATATAAATAATAAAAATGGGGGGAAGGATTATGTGTTTTTTATTATTAAGGCCCTTTTCTTTTGGACCTTGATATTGATCATTACAACTGTAAATTAGTTGTGTCTTCTGAAAATCTGCAATTCCATGTTTTTGGTTTTTTATTTTTCACTGTTATATGGATTCTTTTATTTTTCTGATTTAATCAGAAATGGTTAAGAGTAAGAAACAGTGGGAGTAAAAGATTTTACTTATCTTTTATATTCTGATAATCTTCTGTTTGCCTGATAGAAAGGGAATTCCGGATATCTTCTTGTTTGTGCAAGAATAAGAAAATTTTATTCCTGACATTATGTTTGCAGAAATAAAGTTTTTGCATGTATCTTGAACAATTGATTTCTTTTTGGCTCACTATTTAAGTTTTATTTTCAGTTCCTAATTGACAATGATATTTCTTATGAATAGGTGATGTGTGATTTCTAATTAATATAAGGTCTGAACAACCTTTTCAAGTTTTATTGTATATGCACTTGTCTGATGGAAGTTACATAAACCTTTTATGTTTTGGGGTTAGTGGGAGTAACTTTCTGGTAAAAACCTTTAGAAACTTTGGAGTTTACCTTTTGTCAAGTTGCTGACGTTTCTTCTGGAAGTGCATTTGAATTCAGTTTTTCATGAGTTTAAGTTGAATTGTATGCCAACATATTATTTGGATGTTATCTGCAGATTAAGTCATGCCGAATAATTATTTTGTTTTGGCTTATGTATGCTGTCATTAAGTTTGAAGACAGTGTTAAGGTTTAAAGTCTCATAAATGACTTTTGTTAGCTTCAGTTTGGTAGCTAATGTTTTTAGTTATAAATCCTTGGTATAAAGTTTGGAATTTGATTGCTGCAATTGAATTGTCATTGTGGTTATCATTAAATAGCTATTTGTTGTCAGGTGGATTGAGTTGTGCCTTGCACAATGCTTCAGTTAAGTAACAAACACATTCAGTTTAGGATCCACTGGTGTTGAAGTTGTGTTTGTGGTTTTGATATTCAAAGCCATACAGTTGGACTATAAGCATATGTTTTATAGGTTGATATACATTACATATGCTTGTTGATATCATATTAGTTTTGAGGCTTATGTGAAGTGCACGAGTTGGTGTTAGTGGTTTTGAAGTGGTACGCTTTGCTAAAGTGTATTCGTTTTCTTAACTCTGCATCAGTAACTGCATTTTGACCAAGTCTGAATAGATTATGAGATTTTCATATTCTGGTGCGCACACTTAAGTTGTTATTTGGTCGATGTCTTTTGGTTCAATTGTTGTATAGGCTGTGATAGTCCAAGTGGGAGAATGTAACAAAATTTATGGACTTATCACATGTTTATTAGAGTAAACAACAATTGATAAATGATTTAGACTAAATAATATGAATATGGAAACAGAACTCAATTCTAGTAACCTAATCAATGTGTATATCTATTGATAAAGGATAGAAATCTATTTACTGGATTATTAACTTAATTACAAAGATATGATATCATAAGGATTCTTAAGAGTGAAGTTTGAGTCCTATTGAACTTCCTTTATGGGAGGGGTTCAAGGCTAAACCTAACTCATATATAAGGATGTATAAGTCCCTGCAACCTCTACGACTTAGAGCATAAGTTCTTGCCCCATTCATAAGAAGCTCAAACTTAGAGAATTGCAGAAGACTTGTGCTTGTGGCTGCTTCAATCAGTTCAATCGATCATGCAGGTACATGTCTCAATTTTAATTATTTATCCTAGATGTATATACAATTGTGTCTATATTTGTGTGAATGATCTTGTGACAACTTAATGTGTATTCTCACAGAGTGCACTGCTTACTCCTCTTCGGAATTGTTGTCATTTTAGGGACTTGGCATTAGGTGTCACAGGGTCAGATTTTTCTTTTGATTTTACTAACTTGTTCTCATTCTGTGGTGACTCATGAGAATTAGTAGGTCCTTGTATATATGCAACCCAGCTAATTTCAAGTAGTAACTCATTGCAACATTTTTGTATTGCCTACATTGTAAATGTAATGATGACAAAATTTGGCCAAAATGTCAGGTTCACTTATTGGATGACTGGTTGCATTTTGTATCACAAATGCTGGTGTTGATTTTAAAATCCTGGGAAAATTTTAAGAACAGTGCACGAAGTTTGGCTCACTATTAATTTTCGTACACGAGGTCACAAATTATGAACTTTGGTACACGAACATTTGTTCCCAACCAAAGACTTGTACACGGCGTTAATGATGCCGTTAGAAGGTGTGAAACGTGGCAATTTTTTAGGGTAAATCCGTATGTACGGCTTTTCCCTCCATTTTAGTACCTTTTGTGTCTGAAAATGCTGTGCCAATAGTTCCTAGCAGAAATTTGGCAACTGTTCATCAAGGTCTGATTAAAAAAAGGGAAAATGCTGGTTGGGTACTTGGCAATTGAAAATATAGAGTAACAGAAAGCCAAACATAAAATCAACCCTTTAATCAAAAAAAAAAAAAAAAGCCAAGCATAAAACAAGCAAACCAGAATTACAGTACTTGATTAATGTCGAGTAGAAAACCAAATTCCCAACCAAATTGGTAGGCAAATTGTTCATAGCCCTATTACATACTCAAAAGGGTCAAAAACCACCTGTTACACAAAAGCTCTAATAAAGCATGGCATTTGAAATATAACTGAAGAAAACAAATGCCATAATAACAGGGGTGTTTTCATGACCAAAACTACATTGATGCTTCTTGCCTAATATATTGCTTCCTGATTTCCACAAGGCCCTCTGCAGTTTGGGCTTTGGAGCTTGAATAGATGCAGATGCAGAAGCTGCAGCCAGCTTGGTGATTTCCTTGCTATAAACTTCCTCCCTGCAGTCCTCTTCACTCGCTTGCCTGAGGTAGCAGGTCTAGCAGGGGATCCCTGATGCATTTGCTCAGTTTAGGTAAATTTGAAATACAAAAGTAAGTAAATGCAGCAACCCAGGCAAAACAAAAAAAAACCACATCAATGGAAAAATACACTGAACTGCATATAACTTACCTCAGAACTTGGATGCACAACATTGTTAGTGGTTTGAGAAAACATAGTATTCCCATCAATACCTCCAGAGTCAATGTTAAGATTGACATTGACATTGACATTTAGGTTGACATTTTGATTCTCATTCACCGATGGGGGCATGGCAGATGAAGCTTGAGATTGAAAATGATCTACATTATCAAAGGTTGATTCTTGTGTAGGCAGTGGTTCACCATCTGGAATGTGGACATCTTCTGTGTTCTCTGCTGTTGGTTGAACATTATGTGCATCATTTTCAGGCTGAACATGCACTTGTGAAACTTGAGTCTCACCTGCTGCATTCCCACCCTGCATAATTTGCACCATACCAGAAATCAACTTTATACAAACAAATATAATGTCCACAATGTCCCATTGAAAATGTAAAACAGATACTAGAGTTATAGGAGTTAGGGAGTTAATGTGGTTACTTGGTTCCTTCTTTGACAAGTCCTCTTATTATGACCCTTCTGGTGACATGTGCCACAAGTGATCTGAGAGTAGTAGCTTTTTGGGAGCCTTTCAACTCCAGCTGGTGGGGGTTCCTCACCTACAAATATATGTAAATCCAATTAGTATAAGACAGAAATGACTTGTTTAGATCCTCAAACATCACTCAAACACTGTACATACCTGGTTCCTTGGTCCTCTTGCTTTTGGGCCTCCCTGGTTGCCTCCTATACAATGGAGGTGCTATTGGCCTATCTTTTTTTCCTATTCAGCCACACCAGCAATGGGATTTATGACAACCTCATATGCCTCCAAATATTTCTTCTTAGTATACCACTCAGAGACAAAGTCATCTGGGCTCCAACCTTTGCTATAAAGTGCAGCTATAACATGTCCACATGGGAGTCCAGAGAGATCCCATCTTCTGAAAGTGCATGACTTTATATCTAGTTGAACAGAATGTTGACTGATTACTCCACTCTCACATGCAACCCCTCTTCCTTGCAGCTCAAACCTATGCTCACTTGACTGCAGCGCCCTGTAATCATGACTCTAGGTAGCATTCTTCTTCAAAATCTTTTCAATTCTGGGTCTAACGTTGCATCTCCACTTGGCTGCAGAATTTCTCCTATTATTCAACCTCACCATAAGTGCAATCCTAATATCCTCCAAACAGGGGATAATTGACTTTTTTCTTGCCTCCAGTAGACTTTTGTTGAATGACTCACTATGGTTGTTAAGGAGAATGTCACACTTCAATTTGTCACTGAAGTGTGACCTTGACCAATGAGAGGCAGGCCTATCCTCACACCATTTCCATGCATTGTATGATGCGTTTTGCAAGTTCTCCATTGCTCTGTTATATTGAGTCATTGTATTTGACCTTGCTACACCCCAAAAGAGTTGCTTCAAAGCTAGTCCAGAATGTCCATCCCCCTTGAAGTTGTTGTGTAAGTGTCTTAGACAATGTCTATGCTCAGAGTGTGGAAACAAATCCTTAATTGCCTGCTCTAGACCCTTCTGTTTGTCAGAAATGAAAGCATAATGAACAGAACTGTAAATCTGCAGGTCCTCCCTCATAAAAGTAAGAAACCATGTCCATGAATCTCTGTTTTCTGTCTCCACAATTGCATAAGCAACAAGGTAAATCCCGTTGTTCCCATCAATGCCAACTGCAAACAATAGTTGTCCCTTGTGTGCCCCCTTAAGGTGACAGCCATCAAGCCCTAATATAGGCCTGCAACCAGCCCTCCACCCTTGCTTCAATGCCTCAAAATAGATGTATATTCTTTTAAACCTTGTCACTTCACCTTCAATCTCAGTTTGGATCCAGACTGAAGTCCCTGGATTTCTCTTTTTCAACTCATTGGCATAACTCTCCAATATATTATACTGATCTTCGTAACTTCCTTGTGCCATCCTTGCAGCCCTCCTCTTGACTCTGTAGCACATCTGGTATCCTATTTCCATCCCAAAGTCTCGGTTCACTGCATTCTGAATGCCCTCTCTTGACCACCTCCCATCCACCATGAACTGGTCCATGTACTCTTCTGCGATGAACGGTGCATGACAATGATATACTCTACCCTCTATGGAACTGCATTGATGGTTGGGTTTGTAGACTTTGATCATCAACGAAGATGTGTGTTCAGAAGGTGAACTTGCATAAATCCAAAATGGACACCCTGATGATGTCTTGCAGACCACCTTAACCTTGTGCCTTGTGTTCTTTTCAAAACGAAGCTCCTTTCTTGTTAAAACTGCATGTTTCCTTACAGCCTTCTTAAATATCACTAAACTAGGGAACACCATCCCAATCTCAAACCTTGGATCCTTCATGTCAGTTCTTGGGTTGAACTCTTTCCAATCTGAAAACCTTTTCTTTCCTTTAACCTTGAATGGCCCTAGATCTTCACCATCACTATCTGAGCCATGTATACTTGGAAAGCCATCTGAGTCATCCGCCTCTGCATCACTGATGTTACCTTCGAACCCCATCTCCTCCCATTCAGCCACCTTACTTGGCTCACCATCAACATTTTTTTCAAACAACACTTCATCTTCTTCATCAAAGAGTTCATAATCGCTGTCCACAAACCCATCATAGTTGGGATCATCAGAATCTGTTGTTTCAGAACTCCATCCATCATCTTCAGGTGCAGCATATGAGCACTTCCCACCTCCCCTGGTTTCATATCGCCTTCTTAGCTTTCTTGCCCTTCTTCTTTCCCACCTCATCCAACTTTTTCTTTCCTTTTTCCTTTGCTGAGTTTGTAGTTAAACCTGAAACTTGGACTGATGCTTGAGAACCCTGAACTAATGCAGAAGGCTCCCTGATATTAATCCCAACAGCTGGTCTTCTTCTGGATACTTGCCTCCTAGGAGCATTTCTTGGCACATGAGTTGGCATACTTGCCCCACTTCTTGGCCCATCAGTTGGAGCATTACTTGGACCTCCATTTCCCCCCATCTTGGCCTATTATATGGTCCTCAACATCACTTCCACCCTGGTCTGCATCTTCACCAACAAGACCTAATTGTTCCTCTTCAAGTGCTGATAAAGGCAAATCTTCAATGAAATGCCCAAGGTACAGCAGGTGCTCCACCTCATCATCAAAATGATCTAACTACCAATCCTGAAAATGCCTCCTTCCAGCTAAACACACAAAGTACACATCCAAAATCCTATCTCTAGAAGGGATAAATTGCAGCATATCCATAGCATCTGCATCAGTCACAACTGAGAGGTAGCCAGTTCCTGGTTCACTCATTGGGATCCTATACCAGTACATTATAGGACCGTGAGTATAACTTAGGTCATATGCCCAGTAGTTAAACCCAGTGACCGAGATTTTATCTGGGTCAACCCCATCCACATACACTACTCCTTCAGCCCCCCTGTATTGCCTATTAACACCTCCATTGCTATAAAACCTACCCCCATGATGAATCCTCACTGTAAACAAATGGTCACCTGTCCAAATGAAAACAACTCACTTTCAGCTGCTATACATAACACTACAAATCAAGATCAAACAAATCTTCAAACACCATCAGTAAAAAACAAACGCAATTTTGAAAAAAAAAAAAATTTACAACAAAACACAAGTTGCCATGGAGAGAACACCAACACACAAGCTACCAGGATGATCGAGATATCTCAGAAGGCACCACCAAAGAAAGAAAAAAGGGCCTAAACCAGGCAGACCCATCGTAGTTCCGATCAAACACCGAACCAAGAGCAATCCAGATTCAAAGACAAGAAACCCAAATCTCAAACCATCTCCTAATCAGAGAACATCTTCTGCCAATAGATCAACCAGAAAAACTAGTTGAAGAGAGAGGGAGGTGAGATCCACAAGGGATCTAAGGGATCTAAGGGAGAGGGCGACCCGCAGGGACAGCAACCGGTTTAAGAGGAAGAAGAAGAAATCTGGAAATTTGGGGGGTTTGGGTCTTGAGGAACAGACCATGGAGAAGACGAAACAGGGAGACAAACAACATAAAGGGAAAGACAATAAAGGGAAAGGATAGGCACAAGACCTCAGATCGGAGACGAGCTCCGGGAAAAAGCGCCCATGGTGGGAGAGATGAGCGCCACCGACTCTCAAAGTTTCTAGAGAGAAAGTGCGAAGGGGTTTTGAAGTTTGTTTTTTCTGTTGTTTCCTTCTGACGCAGTCATTAAGAGACTTCAATTAATGGCTGACAATAGTTTCTACCCACCCTAAAGCACAAAATTGAAGGCCTTCAGCCCCTGCGTTTCATTCACTTCAAACCCAGTTAATAGCCACCAAACCAGAAACTCATTTAAATCCCCAACCAATCTCAACCAGATTCACCGACAATAAAAGGATGGTTTATAAAAGGAGGCAAAATAAGACAAAAATAAAACCCTAAATAAACAGTATCCACAAACCCTAGATAATCAATCTTTGACCGTGACCTTGGTAAACAAATAAGGAATCTTTTTGACCACACTAATGACACCGACAACACCCATATATGGAGACAAAATCATCGACAGCTAACAAATCGATAAAAAAGGAAGTAGCTTTTTCACATACCACGAAATATAGGTGGATCTCCTCCCAATATGAAATACCTCCAGTGATTTTCCATCGCCTTTAACCTCCCTATCAGCTGTAAAAATGATAAAGTACACTCTTATTCTTATTCTCTCTGCCCCAACAGTCAATACATGTTCTGATCTCTCAGAACTGTGGCTATCGAACAGATAAGGGAGAGAGAAATGAGATTGACTTTCTGGGACATTTGGGCCTTAAGTATCGGTAGGGGTTTCTGGTAAAATGTCAATTCTACCCTTCATTCTATGCAAAATGGCATACAGCCTAACGGGCTGACTAACGTCATGTACGAGAAATGGGTCGGGCTTTAATGTTCGTGTACCAAAGTTCATAATTTGTGACTTCGTGTACGAAAATTAATAGTGAGCCAAACTTCATGCACTGTTCCTAAAATTTTCCCATTAAAATCCTATATGCATGTTTTCTCTTATTCTTGCAGTCAGGTTTACTACAAAAATGTAAAGTACACAGAAATGAAAAAGAAATAGATAAAAATCATTGATTGATAGATTGCTCAAGTAAGATTAAAATGAACTAGATAAGGGAAACGTATTAAAATAAATGATGAAAAATGCAACACAATATGTTAAGAAGTCTAATCAAGCATTCTTGTAACCAGACTTAATAGTAAGTTGATACACCATTACTTTAAATTGGGCTTTGGCTAAGTTATATGCGGCTTCGCTTTCTTTGACTTTGCTCCATTTTTGTTTGAGGCTCTTGATTTGTTCATCGTTGAGCCACTTGATATCAAATAGGTCATCATTTAAAAACTCCCGCAAACTAGGAATAGTAACTTTATCATCAACATAATCACCATTATGATATTCCTCTAGAACAGTTCTACCAGCATCACTTTCACCCTGCAACTCTTCCCCATCAACACTATTGAAATTCACATCTACAGCTGCTTCAATTGAAGTTGGAGTTCGAGCTGGAGCAGCCAACGACTTGACTTTCTTCTTTTTCGACAAGTTGTCTTTCTCGTTCCGTAATCTTTTTGGATTCAATATTCTTGAAGTATCACGATCAGTAGCAGCCATAGATATGATATCAACTGAAATTCGCACGCTAAAGGCTCAACAATATGTTTTTTGTAGGGTTGATTGGTTACATGGTACCATAGTATGTATATATAGTGAGAATCTTGACATCGAACCATCAAAAATTTTTATTGAGATATCTTTTGTATATCTTTGTAATCAAAATCATATCTCTTTCTGCTAAAATATTGAATTGCTTTGTTTATTTCCATTTCTCTCTTTTTGATCGTAATCATCCCATAGAAATACCTATAGCATTTAATACCTATATTTTCTCAAACTAGGAAAGAGATCTCTATCAGTCATATCTAAAGATATGATATACTCATAATCGCAATTCTTCATCTCCGAATTTCACATTTCTTCTATACAAAAAAAAATAATAATAATAATAATAATAAATCACATTTATAGATGAGAAATGATTTTCTTGTTTGGTATTTGAGTTATTTTTTGGCAACAATTCATACGGATTGTCTTGAACAAAATCAAAATTATATCTCTCCTACTTTAGAATCAAAGTAGATGATAAATTCTTACCAAAAAAGGGTCAGAAGATATATCTACTCACAATAATAACCTTACTTGAAAAAAAGTGTCTCAAAATTCGGCAGCCTTTAATGCTTTAATTGTGACTAGTGTATTGTCATAATTGGAAATGCTATGTTACCAAGTCACATGTTGCGACGGCTGTGAAGGGTTACATAATCCTACACAATCACAGTTACTCAGACTTATACAATTACAGTTGCGAAGGCCAGGTAGTCCTTGAAGTATACAAGTGTAGAAATTTCGAATCTGACGGCTTAAAATAAATACACAGTTTTAAGTTGTTATAATTTCTGCTTTTATATTTAATACATGTGGTTTAGATGTATTTGTCTCTCACAGTTCCTTAAAACTGTCTCTTAGGTGAGCAAATTTATAGTTAATAGTTACCTAATTACTTGGATTTTCCGAAATATCATAGTCCGTGACAATCTTTCTCAATAGGTAAAGACACTTGACTAGAATTATTAATGAGCTAGTTTTAACCTTTCATTTAGGTCTTACTTAATGATGGTGTGCTATAATGCAAACAATTTTGCTACGCTTCTTTCTCGGTTTCTTAGGTTCCTCTGACAATGTCAGCTTCCAACCAGGGAAGAAGCACACTTTGAATTCTAAAGAAAGCAAGGTGCAGCTGAATGAGCACCCGGGCCTGATAATTGTTTTGAATGCAGAGTCTGTTAACATTTCTGAGAGTGTAATCCGGGCAATTATGAATAGTACTATAACTTGAATGGTTTGTTTTTTAGTTCTACTAAGGGCAACTCCAACCATGGGGTTCAAAATCAGATTTGGGAGAATAATAGGACTTCTCATCTCCAACCACGGTTTTTGGGGGGTGTTGGTCCTAAATTTATAGGACTTGGGCTCATCCCAAGTCTCAAATATGAGACTTTTCCAAGACCAAGACTGGTCACTATAGCTACGGGGCCACCAAGTGGGCTGTCTCAGCCCAACAGACGAAGAGACGCGCCTGGAGCAGGGGTTGAAGGAGACGCGCGCTTCAGGGGAAGGGAGAAGGAGAACGCGCGCGTATGCGCTGGAGAGAGAGAGAGAGAAAAAGGGCTGACGCAGTCTGGTTCACGGGCCCCACTAGGGCTGTATTTTGTCCCCTGCCGACCGTTGGAACCCCCAACGGTCATCAATTGAAGGGCTCTGATCAGTCCATTTTTGAAAATGGACAGTCAGATGTTGGGTTAATTTGGTAATTTTTTTGAACTGAAACGGATCTATTCAAGATCCAATGGCTCAGATTTTTTGGAAAAAAGTGATGAACGGCTCTTATTAGTTGAAGGGTTATTATTTCCTTTTTGTTCCAAAAAAAAAAATTACTAGAAAATTGGGGGAAAAAAATTATACTCGTTGGAACAGTGAATTGTAGGAAATTCTATAAATACCTACCCATTCTTTTCTATTTGCGCACACCAAATATCCTCCATTTCCTTCCCAATTTTCCATTCATTAACCCATTTTCTTGTTCTTAAATATATCTTCCTTTTTTTTTTTTTTGTCTTGGAAAAAATGGCTCCAAGAGGGGATTCTTGGAGGCACAATGAAGAAGTTATTTTTTACCAAGCTTGGATCACCGTTGGGGGTGATGGTTGCGTCGGAAAAGATCAAAAGTCGGACTTATTGTGGAGTCGTGTGGCGGAGGAGTACAATGCTCACAAACAGGCCGGTTGCATGGATAGAACACATTCTAGTTGCCACGCTCGTTGGAAGAAAATATGACAGAACCCGCCCCGAATTTCACCCTAAAATTCGAGGTGGCCCTGTGGGGCCCACCTTAAGGATAGCTCTACCAAAAATTCGGCAGAGCCACCCCTAAAATGGACTACCCAAAAACCTGTAAAACACACAAAAACACTTCAAGCAAACCAACCTTATACTCCTGGAGCCACCCTGCTCCCAATTACCAACAACTCCACTTTCACAAAACACAAAACTCAACAATACTAATCCCAAAGGTTATCAGAGCAATACTACTATACACAGGGATATAAAAAGAAGAGTAAAGGATCAAGGGATCCTACACTGCGGAAGTAGTGACAACTATGCCTCAAATGCCATGTACGTCCGACCTCCACTAATTCGCCTGCAAACTGGGCATTAGAAACCTAAAGGCCCAGGGGAAATTAGACGAAAAACGTTAGCATGAGTGGACAAAAATAAACAATTTAAAAGAAAAAGGATTTCATACTTTCCCACATTTATTTTATTAAAAAATGATGCATGCAACAATTAGAAAACACATTTAGCTTTAAATCCACGAATTTCAAAACGATAAACCGACTAGCCTCACTAGTTAGGCAACGATAAGATATGGGGAAGAAGCATCACCATACGAAAGAAGGGAGCGTCCCAGGCTCAGGTCGGAGTGTCCCACACTCTGGAGCATCCCATGCTCTGCTCTACTCACCCACGAACACATAGTAAGTAGGGAGGAGTACTAATAGACTAGCTAGCAATAAAATATGGCGACCCAGGTATGGCGGGTAAAAACCATTCAAATCCAGTAAATCTATAAGGCTTCCCCATAAGTCCCGCGAATCAAGAAAACACGGGTACGAGTCCCAACCGTACCCGGAAATTCTCGTAAAAAGTTACATAAATTAACAGCGTGTCCCACAAGGTAAAAGAATAGTTAGATCATCATTAAGGCATTCCTAATGCCAAAACCGAAAGTCGATAGATAAATAACAAATAACTTCATCGAAATCCCATTTCGAAAATCTTTCCAAAAATCTCAAAACAACGAATAGAAATATAATTAATTCCGGAAATCACCTCGGAAAATTACTTCAACGAAATTTCGCATAAATCACAAATTCAAAATCGAGCATAACAACTTCAATTCGAAAATCCAATTGACATAGTAATAAAAATATTTAAATCCGTTTAATATGCTCGATAAATTAAAACAATAATTTAAGTCACTAATTCATTTCCCAAAACAAATCAAGACAAATCAACAATAATTTCCCAAAAGCAAAATATAGTAACACGGATTAAATAATTAAATAATTAATTCGGGAAAAACATTTGCATGCATCCATATTTAAAAGCAAAGGTCCACTCACAGTACTATTGGGTGACCACGCAAACGAGTTCCTCCATTTAACCGTAGCTCACGACATCGTCCTGTACACAATTATATTTCTGTAAACGGCAATCTGATAAAATAAATACGAACCTAAACGAAACCCGAAAATCCCTATCTCCATTACTTCTCAAATTCCACTCAAATCTCTCCCACATCACCAATTCCTCAATTAACATATTCCACAACGAAAACGAGGGAAATCCGACCGTCGGATTTCCCACAATTCATCTCAAAACTCCGAACTTTGGAAAATCACAAACAATTCCAAACTCCTCCAAAATTCACCAAACTTCACATACAAGCTCTACAACATTTCGACAATTTAATGGGCTAAAAACTGAAATTAAAACACTGCCCTACAAGCCTCCACGAGCCACCAACAGTGGCAGCGCGCGGGACCCACGCCCGGCGGCCACCACCTCTGATGGCCACCAAATTTTGGCAGCACCACCTATTCAATAGACCCAACATTTTTCACAACTACAACAAGTTCCAATTTTACCTTGAAGGGCTCTAATTTGGCCGATGAAATTTTTTCAGAAAAACCCAAGAACCCTAGAATTTGAAATCGTCGATTCGACCTCCACACTGCAAATCGTGGCTCAAGGATAGGGGCGAAATGATCCTTGACAAAAATCGAACCTTCGACGCCAGTTTGGTGGCCGGAGACGGCGAGAATCGTCGGAAATCGATGGAAATCCCGATCTGCTACAGTGACCGTCCTCTTCTTCTCGTTGCTTCACCCTCCACAGTCCAGAATCAATCACCAAACCACCATAGAAATGAAGAGAGGGAAGAGAGCTTTCCAACGACATCTTATACGTCAAAATCCGTCGCCGGATGAAGAAGTTATGGCCGGAAGAAGGTGAACAGATCGGAGAGGATGACAGAATCGGGGAGAGAGAAGAGGGAGAGCTCGGTAAGTTTGCGAAAATGGAAACTTACTAAAGTAACTCGGCTATTTATAGAAACTTACTATAAACAGTAACTTTAGTATTTTGGCCATAACTTTCGCATACGAACTCTGATTTTTATGTACCACATATACACGCGCTCGGTTTAACGTCCTCTACAACTTTTATGAAGAACATATTCTCAAATTTTGACCCGAACAAAACGTCAACTTTTAGGGCCACTAAATGTATCGAAACAAAGTAAAAAGTGAAAGTAATTGTCGTTTACCGTCCAAATGACTAGTAAACCGATAAATTTATGTTCGGAACGTAACAAAATAAGTCCGGCATGTATGAAGTGGTGTCAAGCTCTTAACAAGGTCGAACACTTTCAACGAAGGAGAGGTGAAAATATGGAGGACGAGGTAATTATATTGAAATATGTTCAATAATGATTATTTTTTTATTTCTCATGTAGTTGTTATATAGTTTATTGATGGATTTATAGTAAGCCAATTTTTTTTAAATATTTTATTTACTTAATATTATATGTAGCTCATGAATGTTAAATCAACGTACTACGACTCGGAAGGTTGCGATTTTTTGTTTGAGCGTTGTTGGCAATACTTGAAAAATACGGAAAAGTTTGGGAAAATGCCATCAATGGAAAACACCCGCTTTAGTGTTCCTAATCATGTCAACTTGGATGACGATGGAACAACCACTACTGAGGATGAGCTTCCGTCATCAAGAAAGGCACGTCCTCAAGGACAGAAAGCACATAAGCTAGCTAAGAAAAAAGGCAATAAGCAGGATGCGGATAGCCTACGAGTTCAAATGCAGAAATGTTATGAACAAACCGAACGCGAGTACCAACAAAGGCAAAGACAGTTTGAGGAAGGTCAACTAATTGAGCAACGCGCTGAGGATGCTCTCACGATGCAGGTGGATCCATCAATTTTCACCCCAAGAAAGAGGAGTTATTGGGAGAGGAAGCAACAACAAATCATTGATAAGGAGGCCGAAACTTCAAGCATCCCGAAACAATCTCAAGATCCTACACCCCCTGAAGGAGACAACACATGATTGACCACTTATGATCCACTTGGCGAGACATCTTGCATGTAATTAATATTGTTAGTTGCTTTGAATGGTTTGTGTTTTAATTTATGATAATAAAAATTATTTTGTTGAGTAGATCATTGACAGGACCTGCCCCGGATTTTACCCCAAAATCCGAAGTGGCCCTGCGCGGCCCACCTTAGAAGAAATTCTACCAAAAATTTGGCGGAACTTCCTCTAAAATTGACTACCCAAAACCTGTAGAAAAACATTTACACGTCTAAATCAATTCATCCTTATGCTCCTGGAGCCACCCTGCTCCCCAAATCAACATCATCCCAATTCACATAACACAAAATACAACTTAAATAACATTAATTTCTCAGGTGATCAGAGCAATTCTAATAGCAAGGGTAGTCAAGGAAAACCTAAAACAAAGAAAAACGCAGAAGCCATGCGGTTGACTATGCCTCAACTCCAATGTACGCCCGACCTCAACTAATTTCGCCTGCAAACTGGGCATTTGAAACCGAAGGGCCCAGGGGAAAGTAATTGAAAAACACGTTAGAGTGAGTGGACGAAATAAACAAATATATGAATAATTTTAAAGAAAGAAGCTGTATTACTTTCCCACGAATTTAGATTCAAAAAACTTCGATGCATGCAACGTTTATAAAATGTATGTGTTTAAAACTCGGAGTCTCGTGAAAACATACAAATCCCCGCTGGCTAAAAGAATCGGACTAGCCCCCGCTAGTCAAGTAACTAATAAAAGGATATGGGGAAGAGATGTCACCATACGGGTAAAGGAGCCCCTTAGGCTCTACCTACCCTCGACTGCCACTCACACATAGATTGTGTGAGGAGGAGAACTAACAACCTCGACTGCTACTCACGTGAGGAGGAGAATAAGCTACCTCAACTGCCACTCACAAACACAAAGTAAGTGAGGAGGAGACCTAATCAAATGACCTGAGTATGGTGAGGAAAAACAATCAAAAACCAGTAAATCCATAAACTTCCCCAATATCTCACGAGAAAATAAATATTCCAATGACGTGACCCCGCACGCCAAAATATTCTCAAATCCATAACCACAACCGGAAATTAGTATAAGCAAATCCCATTTCCAAAAATCTCTCAAAATCTCCAAGAAACAAACCAAATCCAAAATCATTAATTAGGCATTCCCAATGCCAAAACCGAAAGTCAATAAATAAATGGGAAATCCAACTCCATTGAAACTCATCTCGAAAATCTTCCAGGAAATTAAATTGGCAATTAGAACTATACTTAATTCCGGAAATTACCTCGGAAATAAGTAATTCGTCAAATAATATTATAAATCATAACCAACCTTTGAAACTCATTATTGAAAGTAAAACCACGAGATAAACCAAAATCAAATTCCGAAAATCAATTTATTTGCTCAAAATGTAATATGATTAATAACTAGAGCATTATTTTATGAAATAAATGCATGCATCATTATTTAAAAACAAAAGTCCACTCACAGTACTGGTTGGCGACCATGCAAACGAGTTCCTTTGTCAAGCGGTAGTTCAATATATCGTCCTGTACACATGTACACTTCTATAAACGACAATTCGAATAAATAATTACGAACCTAAACGAAATCTCGAAAATCCCTATCTCCATTACTTCTCAAATTCAACCCAAATCATACCCACAACACCAATTCCTTAATTGCATAGTCCACAACGAAAACAAGGAAAATTCGATCGTCGGATTTTCCCACAATGCAATCACAAAATTCCGAACTTCGGAAAACCACAAATAATTCCAAACTCCTCCAAAATTCACCAAACTTCACATACAAGCTCTACAACATTACTACAATTTAATGGGCTAAAAACTGGAATTAAAACACTGCCCTACACGCCTCCACGCGCCGGTGGCCACCAAATTTTGGCAGCAGCAACATCACAACAGACCCAACAATTTTCTCAACTACAACAAATTCCAATTTTACCTTGAAATAGTCAAATCTGGCCGGTGAAGAAAAACCCAGAAAACTCAAGAACCCTAGGATCGGGTTTTGATCAATTCTCCCTCTACACTGCAAATCGTGGCTCAAGGCTAGAGGGGAAATGATCATTGGCAAAAACCACACCTTCGACGCCAGTTTGGTGGCCGGAGACGGCCAGAATCGGAAGAATTGCCGGAAAACCCCAATCTGCTACAGTTTGCTTCTCGCCGTCAATTCTCGCTTCTCCGGCCAAATTGCTGTGACCCACGGGTACTAGCGTGAAGAGGGGGAGTAGGCGCGCCGGTGATGATCTGTGACTCGTCCCCAGGTGGCCGGACGGCGGGGAATCGAGAGGAGGAAGATAGAGGCCGAAAGGGAAAGAGGGAGAGCTCGGGGAAAGAGAGAGAAAGGGTGGTTTCCGGATTTGGAAACCTACCACAGTAAAATTCTAATATATATATATAAATTTACCATGAACAGTAACTTCCACATTTTAGGCCATAACTTTCACATACAAACTCCAATCTTTACGTACCACATATGCACGCGCTCGGTTTAACGCCCTTTACAACTTTTATGAATAACATTTTCTCAAATTTTGATCCGACCAAAGAGTCAACTTTTAGGGCCACTAAAAGTATCGAAACGACAATAAAAGTAAAAGTAAAGGTCGTTTACCGTTCAAATGACTAGTAAAACAGTAAATTCAGGTTCGGGACGTTATAATCATCTTCGTAAAAAAGCATTGAACTTTTATTTTCATAATAAAGCACACCACACAAATTAAAAGCACACAACACAAAGTAAAAGCATACCACACAACAATACAACCAAAGTAGGCCATGACCACTTATAATGACAACATGACCACTTATTGAAAGCACCAAAAAAAAAAAAAATATACTCACTGGTGGTTCTGATCAGCTTGTAACTTCATGGTCCATAGGTGATCGACTAGATCGTCTTGGAGGTTTTTATTCATCACTGGACATCTAACCTCCCTATAACAACGCAAGAATTGATTTAGTTGTTGTGGATTGCGATCAACATCGGTGTCCATTACTGGTCTCTTATATATCTCTGCTTTCCTTGGTCTGGTTGAGATACCATCCGGATCAAATGACTTTGCTGCATCTTCATCATGCTCATCTTCAACAATCATATTATGCAAGATAATGCACGTCATCATGATGTATTGAAGATTCTCCTTACTCCACCCACGAGCTGGTCCTCTTATGATTGCCCAACGAGCTTGGAGAATACCAAATGCTCTCTCCACGTCTTTTCTGTATGCTTCCTGCATCCTTGTGAAATGTTGTGTCTGCGGCGACCTCGGGTTTCGGATTGCTTGTACAAATGACCCCCACTTAGGGTGTATGCCGTCAACTAGGTAATAACATTGACGATAATGCCTAATATGTACCTGGTAGTTCACTTCAGGGGTTTCACCGGTGCATACGTCATTGAACAACGGTGAACATCCAAGGACGTTAATATCATTCAGGGAACTTGGAAGTTCTAAGAAGGCATGCCAAATCCAAGTATCGTAGGAGGCCACCGCCTCTAAGAAGATTGTGTGTTTCCCCTTATAGCCAGTATACTGCCCTGCCCATCTGGTGGGACAATTTTTCCATTGCCAATGCATACAATCAAGGGTGCCGATCATCCCCGGGAATCCCCGTTCTGCAGCCTTGTCAAGCAGCCGTAGCAAATCTGCCAGTGTTGGTCGGCGGAGGTAAGTCTCATGGTACACATTCCAGATTGCTTTTGTGAAGTGCTCAAAAATCTCAATGGCAGTGGTCTTTGCAATATCTAGGTAATCATCACAGAAATCTGCTGTGATGCCATACGCGAGCATTCTCATGGCGCATGTCATCTTTTGTTCAGTGGATAAGCTGAGTCTCCCACAAGCATCTCTTGTTTGAACAAAATATGGGTCATATTTGGCCACATCGCGCATCATCTTGTCAAAGACCCAAGGTTGCATTCTATATCGCCTGCAAAATATGTTTGGTTCATACCTGCACGGATCCTTGAAGTATTGAGCTTTGAGTCGAAGATCCATCAGCTCTCGATCCCTGGCCTTATAGGTACGACCTTTTGAAGAACCACCCCATTGTGAATCCTCATCTTCCAGAGTTTGGATTTGCAAGGCAGCGGTAGACATCATCAAGGCTCATCGACGGCTTCTCGTGACGGCCACTTCTTGATCTTTCTGCAACCATTTCGTCAAACGATTCATTGCAGAAATGTTTTGACAAAATCAAAACAGAAAAGAAAGAAAGATTTGTGTGATTTGGATATGAGAAGTGTTTATGAATTTGTGAGAGATGAGAATGATAATGACCCCATATTTATGGACGGATTGAGTTCATTTCATTAGATAAGATATGACACGTGGCAGACAAAGACTCGACCGTAATTTGGACAGCCAATTAGAGATTGACACGTGGCGCTAATATCACATCGAAATTCGGCTGTTTGGCATATATGCCGACACAAAACATCAAAATATCTTCTAAATAGTTAGATTATTTGTCGTATGTGCCGACACTTTTGTCGTATATGCCGACACAAAAAAAAAATTTAACTTTTTTTTAATTCATTAAATAATAAGAATAATTTTTAAATATTATGATAAAATGTTAAATTATTTTTTTTACCTTATTTAATTAAATTAACATATTTTTAATATAATATTCATCAAAATTATACTCATATGATATTTTAGTCAAGAATAGTGAAAATAGCACCCCCATATAGCACCTCATGGTTGGAGATGAGAATTGAGTCTTATATGAATAGTGCAACTAGGGGGTGCTAAAATGAGAATAGCACCCCCAAATGGTGCCCATGGTTGGAGTTGCCCTAATGTCAGGTTATTAATTGGTTGCTTGTAACTTATTTCTATGATATTATTACTTGTGTTACTTTACTGCCCCTGAAATCAGCTGTCCCCAATACAGTATCCTTATTCTGTCTCCATGCATTCATTGGTCCACAAAGATTCAGAAAATATTTTCTTAATCTTTTGTTCTATTTTTTATTCTTTGTGGATCAATGAATACACAGGGATAAATGAGGATAGTGTAACTAGAAACAGCTGATTTCATCCCACTTTACGGTTTTTAAAAGTTTAGTTTAATAATGATATTAAATACCTGCTTTTTATGTTAATAGATTCAGACACCCAATCTCTGAAGAAATAAACTATGTTAGTTGACGAAGTTGTGTTAGCTCAGAGGTTAGAAGTCATAGGTAAAAATTTTCTTCGAGTAATTAGTTTATTAGGTACCTTTCATTAGAAACCCCATTTTGGTATTTTAATGGAAATGCCTCATAAGTCATAACTAGCTGTGTTTTTTTTTTTTTGAAAGGTTCATAACTAGAAGTTAATTAACACAAAATTGGGAGTTGAGCCACAAAGACATAACTACCGTGTGTGAAATTAGGTATGTAACTCAGTAACTCTAAAATAGTACAACACAAGGAAAATCCAAACACAATGACCAGATTAGTTTATTCCTTAAATATTTTAGCAAAAATACATATTAGAACATAGTACTGCAAACTGCAGAGTATGGAGTATGGACTTAGGTGAAGATCAAGATGCCGCCAATGCTGCATCTGAGGGCGACTCCGAAACAATGAGACTTGTTCCTTGAGCTTCTTTTATCTGCCTCATGATATCTGCCTTTTTTTCAACAAGTGCTTCTATTTTGCCATTAATCTTCTCTAGCTTCTGTTTCAGATTTCCGACGTCGTTGCACTTTTCTTTCTTATCAACCTTTCGTTTCTTCTCGCCTTTGTCCTTCTTCTCTTTACTTTCCTTGACCACATCTTTCTGCTTCTCCTCCGACGACTCTTTGACATCTTCTATTTCAATCTCCCTGGAACCAACTTCGGCCTTCATCTTCTCCGCATCCTCTAAATTTTTGTGTTTCTCCTTCCTCTCCTCCCCGTCCATCTTCTCTTCGTTTTCATCAAACTCCCCGTCTTTCTTCTTTTTTTTGTCCTTGCCTTTCTTATCTTTCTTCTTCTTCCCCTCTTTTTCATTGTCATCATATTTTTCCTTATCCTTCTTCTTCTTCTTCTTCTTTTTCCCTTCCTTTTCTTCATTGTCCTCATCCTCATTATCCCGATCCTCCTCTTCTTTATTTTTACCCTTCTTTTTCTCTTCTTTCTGCTCTTTCTTATCTTTAACCTTCTTTTTCTCTTCTTTCTGGTCATTGCTTTCTTCATCTACCTTGAGCTTATTCTTCTTCTCTTCATTTTTGTCCAGCTCTTCCTCTGTGTGCTTAGAATCATCCTTAACACTCGATTTTTCATCTTTGCATTCTATCTCTTCTTCACCTTCATCTAACCCTTTACCTTTGTTCTTCTTCTCTTGTTTGTCTTTCTTCTTTTTCTCTTTTTGATCCCTCTCTCCATCATCTTCTGAGCCCCCAGTATCTTTGCTCTTTTTCTTGTTCTTCTTTCCTTGTTTATCCTTGTCCTTCTTTTTATCTTTGTTCTCTGTCTTCTTCAACTCTTCATCTTCTTCTTTCTCTTTTTCCTTGTTCGTTTTCGTGTCTTTCTCCTCCTCCTCCTTATACTTTGGCTTCAGTTTTTCCACCGACTTGGTCTTTATTTCAAGTTCCTTCTCAGTCTTTTCCTCCTTGGAGTCACCGCCTAGTTCTGCATCCTTGGTCTTGATCACTAAATGGAGTTCTTCCTTGTTAACCTTTTCTTCTCCTTTCCATTCAACTTTGTCTTCCATCTTCAGATTCCGAAAGTTCCTTTTTTACTATCTGATATTTCCTATAAACAAACGTAAAAAAAAAAAAATTTAGTAGCGTACACATTTGCTAAGATTTATTGAATGATGAAATTGCAGATATGAACAAGATAGGTTGACACAGAAAGAAATACTAAATTGATCACATATGACAATTATGCTCCTAGGATACAAACAACGCATGCTTTAACAATCTAAGAATTATACGTGTGTATAAATTTTGTTTCTTTTGATGATTCAAGCCAATGAAAACTTATATTTCTTCATTGTTCCAGACCAAAATAAATGGAAGTAAGAAGGCAAGCAATAACAGTGGAAAAATGGTAGCTCCAGGCAAAATGTAAGCCCTGACCTAAGTACCTTTCTAGATATTTGACTAGAAGGATGTGTGCATCACACAAAATAGCTCACTAAAACAAAAAAACTAATGCCATTCTATTCACCACCAAGGCACCAATCAATTACCACCAGAAAACAGAATTAAAGAGATGAACAGAATGCTTTTCAGTAATCTCTATATGGGGAACAGCAACAAAATTAAAGAGATGAACAGAATGCTATTCAGATCGAAACATAGAAAGAGTTTGCAGAGCATGGATTTTGTGAAACTAGAAATCAAAGTGCTCAACCTCAAACGAGGCAAAGAAACGATGTCCATCTTCTATTTACTAAACCCAGGAGGATTGGCGACTGGTGCTCAAATTTGAAACAAAGCCCGATTAGTTTCATATCAAAATTGAACTCCCAATCTAATTAACAATTCCCCCAGAAGTTATGAAACTGAAACTGAACTAAGATTATTATTATTAATATTCTCAATGGGTGTGCAACAGAAGAGAATTTTCATTTCTTATTCATATAATCAGTTAATCACAAAGATGGAGACAAAGAGAAAGAAAAATGAAATTGACCTTAAGGAAGAAACTGATCTGGTTTGCTGTGTGCCCCCGGTTGGGTTGGGTGTGACTGTGTGAGAGATGGAGCTGCTGTTACACTACATGAGGCAGAAGTATTTATAAAGGTCTTGTCTCTCTGGAATCTGACTCTGGGTGTCGTCATTGGCATTGATGACGGGAGGTGGCAGCCACCTGTCCACTTTATAGTTCAACACGGCACCCACAGATGACTCACACGGCGCACCGCGCATACCTTCTTCCCTCTTCTGTGGGCTCCCCCTCAACCTCTTTTCTTCCCCGCTAAGTCTTACTGTCTTAGACGTGTGCAACAGTCTTTTTATTTTTAGAATTTAGAACACGTCATTAGTAAGGCAAGTTCCGGTCTATGCCGTGCGCATCGTTCGCCTATAACAGTAGTTAACGAAGGGGCATTCACGTCAATTTCATGTCCATGGTAAGTGTGTTTTGATTGAGCCACCTCCATCTCACGTGCCATTCAGTGGGCCTCATCATCTTCTTCAAAGACTTACTTCGTGTCTGATATCTTACGAGTTTGGGAAATTAAGGTACTTGGAGAAACGGTTTGGGAAGACGAAATCGGTGGCGTTGAGTGGATGAAGAAAGTGTGGACAGGAGCTCATGTTGGTTTTCAAGCTATCTAATGTGAAAATACTGGGATGAAACTAAAAAGCCTAGAGGGGGGTGAATACGCTTTTCCTACAGAAACCACAACTTTTCTTTAATTCAAAAAACTCCAACAAGATACGTTCAAGGATTGAAATACATATATGAATCCCTGAATATAACAGTGTAAATAAAGTGCATAAAAGAAAGGTAAACACAATCACACAACAATCAAGAGACACCAGAATTGTTTGCGCAGTAAAAACCTCAAAATAAGGAAAACAACTGCGGGGCCTTAACTCTTTAAAGCCTTAGTGAAAATTGATTCACTTCATGGAAAGATACGAGTTCTCTTACAAACAACTAATAGCACTGATCTCGGCTATACTTACTAGACTCATTCTAAAAGGCTGTATGATCACGTCTTCGTAAATCTTCTCAACTGATGAACTACTCTCACTAGTAGGATTGACAGATACTGACCTCGACCTTCAATCTTCTTTGCACATCAACAAGTCCAACTAACCTTGAGAGTACTCGATACGCAGTATATGATTGATGAATGAAAAAGTTTTTAACTCAACAATCTACTTTAACATGAAACAAGTAGATTACTAATACAATTTGAAGCACATCACTATTCAAAGATGAATGAAGCCTTTTTCTAAATCACAATGGATGAATACAATCTTTTTTTCAAGTCAAAGCTAGGCCAGCTAAATGCACGCATTTTATTGTTGTTTATAATATGCAGACTCCCCCTAAAACCTTGGACAATAAAGACACCAAAACCTAATTGACTTCTTATATGGAAGAGACATATCCTAAAAAGATATTATACAAATAAACATGATTTTATCCCTAATAAAAAAGATAGATTTAACTGAACAAATCATGTAGAATAAATATCCTTTTTACAACTTGATGACTGACTTCAAAAATGCATAAAAGATCTCCGAACTAAAGAAATCGAACACATACCAACTCACATATTCTGACCTAATCGGGATTGCAACACATGCATTAATCCCAATCTGCATAAAGACACAAAACGCATGAGATGCATATACAATTACTTGTGAAGTACCTTGAGGAGTCAGCTAAAGCATTGAGTGCATTGTGTTTTTTTCTTTTCATTCGACTAGGTCTTCACTCCAATGATTGGCACACTTCTAACTTAAACCAAAGACCATAGGTTTTGTATTAGAAATGCCAATATACAATAAAATCTATACTAATACAATGCATCAAGTTCAGGTTGAATTTCATCAGAAAGATTGTTGCTATTGAGTATCAATGCAAGTAGCTGAAAACAACCAACGAGGCAACGATGTTTAATGTTATTAAACCTAATAATGACTTGTGTGAGAGATCATTCACACGTAGATAGGTTTAGTTTCAAATCCTCGCTAGAACTTCCCCAACAAAAAGATTGTGGGATAGAAACTGTTACGTCTCGAACCTAAATTTATCGGTTTACTAGTTATTTGGACGGTAAACGACAATTACTTTCACTTTTTACTCTGTTTCGATACTTTTAGTGGCCCAAAAAGTTGACTTTTTGTTCGGGTCAAAATTTGAGAAAATGTTCTTCATGAAAGTTGTAGAGAACGTTGAACCGAGAGAGTGCATATGTGGTATGTAAAAATCAGAATTCGTATACCAAAGTTATAAGTGAAATACCTGTACATACTGGGGAGTCTCAACTAAGTTTAGCACTAGCGGATGAGCCCCATCGGTATTCCCAGGTACCACGCCATGGGCCGGGTTCACGACCCACCATGGCGGGCCTCACATGAGATGCCACCCCGGGCACCCAAGGCCCGGGGCAAGGCCAGCACAGCCCATCTATACACAACAAAAGGGTTGATATAACATCAGAAGAACCTGTGTCCCACATCGAGGATAGGGGAGACTCCTTTCCTATGCTCGAATATAAAGACATTAGCACAACCACCTTTCAGAGGTAATAACTCCTTTGTCCACTATTTACTTGATACACGTCTATTAGTTTCTCACTCAGGCATCGGAGAGGCGTAAACCGTCCAGTACGGTTTACCCCTCTAACGTCGTGTTCTTGATACAGGATTTAGGAGTTGGATCGGTACCCCAAACGGTATAGCATTCTGTGTAAGGTACCCGGAGAAAGCCACCAGAAACATTGGCGCGCCAGATAGGGGTTAGACCATGAACGAGCCAGAAGTGACAGGAGAGGGTCAAAGTGTCGCCCGGGCACTAATATTCTCTCCAGGAACTTCATCAGCAGAAGCGCCAGGTGTTCAAGAAATGCATGGTCTCGGATCCTTGGACCCGATAGTCCCGGATCAAGTGACTCCGGTATCGGAGTTGGAGTCTATGCGAGCTGAGATCGCAGCCTTAAGGGAACAATCCAGGATCGATCGGGAACAACAAAGTACTGATAGGGAAACAAACCGCCTTACGCAACAGAGAATGCAGGATTTGGAAGATGAAAACACAGCGCTGGCCCGAACACTGGACAAGAGGCACCAGCACAACGAGGCACTCACCCAGGCCCTGGCTAGAGCATCTCAGCTGGCAGCAGGCATGAACGCTGCCCCGATAACAGGAGACCCCAGCACCTTCTACGGAGGGCGGTCAACGGATAATCCAGATACCGGTAGACTTATTCCCGAAAAACTTGAGGCATTTGCCACCACCACCGCTACCACAGCCAGTTCACAATATCGCACCGGTAACCGATGCAAACACTGCATTACTTGTGCAAATGAGTAACTCTTTGCATGCCCTGCAGGCAAGGGTACAGGCCACAGAAAATAGAGACACCTGGAGAGCTATGACCACTTACGAAGACCGCCCAGGCCCTTTCACCCAACAGGTTAGAGGAGCCATTCGAGCGAACACATCAAAACCACTGAAGATTGACTATACGGGAGTTGGAGACCCCTACCAGCATCCACAGGCTTTCCGATCGCAAACAAGCGCCAATGGATATACGGACGAAGTGTGTTGTAATATGTTCCAGGAGACTTTGTCAGGGGAGGCTTTGAGTTGGTTCTACGAACTGCTGGTCGGTTCTGTAGGGAATTTTAAGGAGTTAGCTGACAAGTTTGTAGCTCGATTCATCTTACGCACTGATGGGATACACACACCAAAGGGCCTGTTAAAGGTCCAGCAGGGAGAAGATGAAACGCTGAAGTCTTTTGTAAATCGATGGCAGGCGGCTACCGCTAAATGCCGGGACCTTAATAAGGAACTGGCTGAGCTGGCTTTCAAGAGGGGCTTGAGACGCGGAGAATTTCTCTACGGGATCAACCATAATCCTCCAGCTAACTACGACGAACTGATGGCCACTGCCATCAGACACGCCCAGGCCGAATTTGAAACGTACGGGGATACCCCAAGACCAGAGCTAAGATTTTCCACACCGGCCTCGACGACTAGGGATGAGCCACGAAAGAGGGAGTGGGTCCACATTCATGACAGGTCACCCCATACCTCGAACAAAAGAAGCAGAGAGTCCTCGTCCAGGTCTAACAGTTACGGGACCACCCACCCTCACCGGGAGCCGAGGGCACAGCAGGCCCCACGGACACCACTACCACCCCGGTATGAGGTGTTCACAATCCTGAACGCTTCATACGAGACTATTTGGGATGAAAACAAGGATGAGATACCAGGACCACCCCCAAGGAAATTCCCGAAGAGTAAACTTACCCAGCAGGATACCGGAAAATTATGCACTTATCATGAGGATGCCGGACACAATACCAATCTCTGCGTTGCTTTAAAAAATACAATCGAGTCCCTCATCCAGAGGGGCAAGCTTCAACGATACCTACCTGCTAAGGAGATAGGAGCTGTAGAAGTGTACGGCCAGATCTTCACGATCCACGGTGGGGGCCCGAAAGAGTTGCCCCCCCCCAGAGGAAGAAACGAAATTCTAGTTTCGGCCGTCCGGAAGTTTTCAACTTCCACAAGACCCCGCAACAAGACGGTGGCACCAGATGGACATCGGTGACATTCCTGCAGCAGGAGGAAGCCAATCTGAGGATGCTCCATGATGATCCCTTCCTAATCACGCTCCAAATGGACCATTATATAATGTCCCGGGTGCTCGTGGACACCGGGGCCTCAGTTAGCTTATTATTTCGCGATGCATACAAAGTTTTGAATAGAGGAAGAGCCAAGCTGTCACAGGATAATGAGCCCCTCATTAGTTTTTCAGGAGATATCGTACAACCACTCGGATCAGATTACCTATCGATCACGATAGGCGAAAGTCCTAATTGCTCAACCATCAAAACAGAGTTAATCGTGGTGGACTGCGTCTCGTCCTATAATGCTATCCTGGGCCGCCCGGCACTCTGGCGTCTGAAAACCTTCATTGCAGGTCACATGCTGATGATGAAAGTACCAACCCCGGCCGACACTGCTACGATCCGGGGTGATCAGGCCGCTGCGAGGAAGTGTTACTCTTTGACTGTATCTCGCGGTAAGGGAAAGTCTGAAATGTTGCACGTAGCTACGAACCCTCTGCTGGACAGGTACGAGGATCCCAGAGCGGATACCGACTCTGACGAAGAACGGCCCGGTGCCGTAGAAGACATTGAAGAGGTGGTTATATCAGAGCAGTTCCCGGACAGGACTGTTAGGATTGGTACAAGGCTGTCTCCGGTTGTCAGGGAAGGATTGATCTCGTTTCTCCGCTCTAACACATCTGCATTCGTCTGGTCCTATGAGCACATGCCCGGTATACCGACGGAGATAGCCACGCACAATCTTAGTACTGTTCCTTACTCAACACCGGTAAGACAAAAGCGAAGGGCCTTCACACACGATAAGTACCGGGCTATCCAGGTTGAGGTAAAGAAGTTGATCGCCATCAACTTTGTCAGGGAAGTAACATCCCCCGGTGGTTAGCCAACGTGGTCATGGTACCAAAGAAATCTCCGGGATCATGGCGCATGTGTGTGGACTACACAAACCTCAATCGAGCATGCCCTAAAGATAGATTCCCGCTCCCGCGAATTGATCAATTAATCGACTCCACTGCTGGGTACCGGTTACTTAGTTTCATGGATGCGTTCAGTGGGTACAACCAAATTCGAATGAACCCGGCAGACGAGGAGCACACTGCCTTTACCACTGACAAAGGCCTCTATTGCTACTAGGTCATGCCTTTCGGGTTAAAGAATGCAGGTGCCACTTATCAGCGACTTGTCAACTCCATGTTTGAGGAAGTTATCGGTACTATCATGGAGGTATACGTGGACGATATGCTGGTAAAAAGTTTAACTCCAGAGGATGATGTAACCAACTTGTCAATCGTCTTCACAATCATATTGCGCAATGGTATGCGGCTTAACCCACAGAAGTGCATCTTCGGGGTTGAGGTAGGAAAGTTTCTCGGGTACATCATTAGCCACAGGGGAATTGAGGCTAATCCGGAGAAGGTGCAGGCTATATTAGACATGGTGTCCCCAACCTACCGAAACGAGGTCCAATCTCTTATAGGCAAGGTGGCCGCCCTGTCAAGATTCATCTCCAGGCTGACGGACAAGTGTACTCCTTTCTTCAAATTACTAAAAACCCAGCACGTCGAGATGATAGCCTGGACAGCGGAGCACGAGGCTGCTTTCCTTGGCTTGAAGGCATACTTGTCAGAGGTACCTCTACTCTACAAACCTGTTCCCGGAGAGATGCTCTACGTATATCTGGCGGCATCGTCAACTGCTGTGAGCTCAGTCCTGATTAGGAAGGACTCCGATTGCGAGTACCCAGTGTATTACGCTGGAAAAGGTTACACTGGTGCAGAATCCAGGTACCCGAACATTGAAAAAGTGGCACTGGCTCTCCTGGTATCAGCCCGGAAGCTCAGACATTACTTCCAAGCACACTCAATCACCGTTTTCACTAATCACCCATTAAGGCAGGTTTTGCAGAAACCAGAGACATCGGGCAGGTTAATTAAATGGGCCATCGAGCTGGGGGAGTTCGATATCAAGTACCAGCCCCGGACAGCCATCAAGGGCCAGGCAGCGGCAGATTTTATTTCAGAATCAATCCCCTCCCATAACCCAAACCAGGAATCACCTGAACCACTAGCCGCAGATCCACCTCCGCCAAGCACTTGGCGATTATACGTTGATGGAGCATCCAACAAGAAAACCAGCGGAGCCAGCATCCTGCTAATTAGCCCGGACGATCAAGTCTATGAGTACGCCCTCAAATTTGCCTTCAAAGCATCCAACAATGCCGCAGAGTACGAGGCACTCATAGCAGGTCTGCAGATCGCCCGGGAACTAGGGGTGCAGCACCTTAGTATCTTCAGTGATTCTCAGTTAGTCGTAAACCAGGTCAGCGGTAACTTCGAGGCAAAGGAGCCCCATATGTAGTCTTACCAGGCCTTAGCCCGGGCATTAGTTCAGAGATTTACCTCCTACATTTTTACCCAAATACCAAGGACAGAAAACGACAAGGCAGACGCCCTTGCTAAGCTTGCATCAACTTCTCCAAGTCCTACCTATGGGGCCGCTAAGGTCGAGATACTCGAGAAACCTAGCACTTCTAAAGCGGTGTCAGAAATATTTACGGTGGATCACACAGCTTCATGGATGGACCCAATCTTGAAGTACATGGTCGACGGCCTAGCACCAGACGATAAGGTAGAAGCCAGAAGACTACAGTTAAGGTCAGCTCGATACACGATCATGAATGGAAAATTGTACAGAAGAGGTCACTGCTTTCCCAACCTAAAGTGTGTAACACCGGAGGAAGGTCACAAAATAATGAAGGACATTCACGCCGGTGTATGCGGTAACCATGCCGGAGCCCGATCTCTTGCACACAAGACCCTAAGGGCAGGATATTTCTGGCCAACCATGTCGGCCCTGGCCCAAACAATATCCAGTTCTTACCACAAATGCCAAATGTATGCAAATATCCCAAGGGCACCGCCCATTGCCCTCTCCATCCTCCTTGCACCATGGCCGTTTTGTCAGTGGGGTTTGGACATGATTGGTAAACTTCCCACAGCAGTGGGACAGTTCAAATACGCCATTGTCGCGGTGGACTACCAAACAAAGTGGGTGGAGGCAGAGCCTCTCGTCCCCATCACCACGAAAAAGGTCAAAAGCTTCCTATGGAAGAACATCTACGGCAGGTTTGGAGTCCCGGACACCATAGTCACGGACAATGGTACCCAGTTTGACAATGATGAGTTGAGGCCTTACACAGAGAACCTGGGCACCAAGATCCTCTATGCTTCCCCGGCTCACCCCCAGACCAACGGTCAGGCCGAGGCTGTCAACAAGATAATCAAGAAAATACTGAAAAAGAAGCTTGACGAAGCCAAGGGTCTTTGGGCTGCTAAACTCCCGGAGGTGTTGTGGGCTATCAGGACCACGGCAACGGAGGCCACCGGAGAAACCCCTTTCTGCATGGCTTTCGGATCAGAAGCGGTACTCCCTATTGAAACACAAATCCAGAGTCCCCGGATCGAATACTTCGATGCGGGTACCAACTCAGAAGGCCTACACCTCGATGCCGATTTACTCGAGGAACGAAGGGATGTGGCACACATGCATAACTTGGCAAACAAGCGGAGGATAGCTCGTTATGACGATGCCAAGGTACAATCCCGAACACTGAAGTTGGGGGACTGGGTCATGAAGCAAGTCTACCCAGAACCCCGGGGACTGGATCCATCCTGGACAGGCCCTTACTAGATCATTGAAGAGGTAGGCCCCGCAACCTTTTTCATTCGGGACATGAACGAGGTCGTTTCCAGGCATCCATGGAATACCCAGCGCCTGCGATACTATTATAAGTAGCTCCGGGAGCATCTTGTCCTAGCTTTTGCTTTTTGACCATACAGCTATGGCAAGCTACCCATCGGGTACTCATTCTGTATTTAACCACCATGTGGTATTTGAATGGAAAAATGAATTATTCAGACCATTTCTAGCATTTTTTTTTACCTACCCCGGACATTCCCGGACATAGCTATTGTCAGTTACTCTATTCCGGTAATAAGTGATGCAAACAAATGCTCGAGGTACTAAATCCTAGAAATTTTAATTCCTTTCCAATTCCCATTCAAATTCAAGAAATTTCCATTCACAAAAAGCCTGGACTACCAGCAGAATTAGACAATTGTTCAAACGAAAAAAAAAAAGGAAGAGAATTTTATTTACAACCGCTCACCACCGGTACTCTGGGACCCACCGGCACCAGACTTGGCCGCCGCCTCCCGATCTTTCTTCTTCTTCTCAAGGAGACCCCTCCTGAATTTAGTCTCATCCAGGTATCCGGCCGCCACCCACTCCTTGAACTTCATGATGACAGTCTTATCTTGGGCAGCAGTTAGCATAGCGATGAGATCTTCGGAGGACTTGTACTCTTCCACGGCCTCGTACCTCTCCGCTGGAAGGCGATCCTCCAGGGAGTCCGCCTTCTCCTTCCATGACACGGCAGACTCTGCAGCTTTTTTCTCAGAGTCCCGAGCGTTTTTCACCTCTTCCCGCGCCTCAGAGACTTCACCCTCAAGCTCCGCGATCCGCTGCTTAGCTACGGCCATCTCAGCCTTCAATGAGTCTCACTCCTTCTCCAGCTTGGCCTTCTCGCCATGGAGATACTTCACCTGCCCGGAGAGATTGCTAACCTCCTCTTTCAGATGAGTATCTTCCTCGCTGGCGTCAATCGCGTACACATTGAAGAGTGCCTGCAAATACACCAATTAAAATGTATATACAATAAAAATCGATTACAGAGAATGAAACAAGACGTACCCGCATCATGGATTCCCGGGCAAGACGGCGATTCTCTTGGGGCGTATTGTCCTTGGCTCGCACCCGGTCGAGGTCAATGTCCTTCAGGTCACCAACCATGGACCGCACGAACTTTTCATTGGCAACCCCGTACTCATTCAACAGCTGTTTGATGGGCTTCTTGGGGATCACCGGAAGGGCAGGAGACAATAAGCCAAGCGAAGGCGACGACTCTGGTCCCGGGTGATCTTTCTTCTGTCTCTTCGCACCGAAACCCTGAACATCCCGGCCAGTATACGTCACCTCCTGCTTATCACTTCGAAGCCGGTGCCTATGGGATCTTTTCTTCTCACCAGGAAGCAATGCCTCATCGCTCCCAGCGGAGCGAGAGGAAATAGACAAGAGGACCAGTACCTTCCCCTTCCCGGTATCATCTATCGTGATGACGTCGGCAACAGAGGGCTGCACGACTTGGGTCACGGGAGCGTCAGGATCAGGTTCCCCATATCCCTCATCGGTGATCTCCAGTAGGGTCTCTTCAACGGACCGACTCATACCTTTCGACCCTAGGTCGACATCGATGTGAAGGGCGTCTTCCCCCTGGCCCATCAGCATATCCATCAACTGAGCATCATCCATTCTGTCTTCCTCTTTGCCTTTCTGGGGTTTCCTCTTCGGCGCTTTCACTGCAATCAGTTCAAAGGTTAGTCAAAGGCAATATTTTAAGCCCTTACCGGGGAGCCACCCTAGCCCTATCCTATAAAGTATAGAGTGCTGGATGAATCTATCAGAGCCCCTCTCTTTCTCTGACCAAACGGCATATACCTGGGCTATCCTCTTCCTTTCGACTTCAGATAGAGTATAGGACTGGTCCCCGATAGCTTGGAAGGTACCGGTCAGCTACCACTTCTTATTTTTAATTTGCCACCGCCCCCCAGCTAGGAATACTTTGTTCCTCCACCTTTTGCTCATCGAGGAAGGCATGTCGGTAACTAGTGGTTCGTAATCCCTAGCGGCAAACGTAACTGTACCTGCACAAGACAACTTCCTTAAGTACAGGACCCTGTGTACCGCGCGGAATTCATTTATGGAAGGCCACCCTTGTTGGCACAAGTCCCACATGGCCATCATACTGTATATTTGACGAATGGCATTCGGGGTCAACTGCCCCGGTGACAGGTTCAGCATCCGCAACAGATACTGTAGGCACCGGGGCAGCGGTAGAGATAACCCTTGGTGGAACTGATTCTCGTGCAGCGCCACCCACCCCGGGGCAGGATTCGCGACAAGCTCTCCATCCCTGAAAGGCCTAAGCTCCACCGCGTCCGGTATTCCCCACCTCAGTCGAATGGCGATGATCTCATTCATTGTCATACTTCTCCCGGGTTTGTCGTATACGGTCCCGTCCGCAAGTGCATACCTAGGCTTCGGTATGCCCTCGGGAATTGCCACCGTGACTACCGGGGCCTCCACAGATCCACGCTCGCTCTCACCCTCGTCGGACTCCTCACTGCTCTCCGAGAACACCCCAGTCGAGGATCCCGTGTTCTCTGCTAATTGATCTACTCGGCCTAAGTACCGATCGATATCCACTTCAGCTTGCCTGGCGGAAGACTGGTACGACGATCCCGTATCCCCACCCCTGGCTTCTGATTCCATCCTAACTACGGTACCGGGGACCTCAAATCTCTCTATATCTGGAACCAGAAGCACAAGGATTAGCCTAACCAAAACCCAGAAATTCAAGCAAAACCCAGAGATTCCCAGAAACTCAAGCAAAACCCAGAGATTCCCAGAAACTCAAGCAAAACCCAGAGATTCCCAGAAATTCAAGCAAAACCCAGAAATCCCCAGAAATTCAAGCAAAACCAAGACCATTTTTTTTTAAAGCACGGATTACTCCCCACTTCAAAGCAAAACCCAGAGAATGGAACAAACCCAAAAATCTAAAACAAAAAATTAACCCCACACTAGTATTGTTCGTGTTCTGTCTTTATGCGAACAAGAGGACCAAACACAAAAAAAAAGCATCCATGGCAGAAGCAAAATCATACAAACAGAGCGAGAGATCTAACCTCTTCTTCGGCAGACGATCGATCTATCACTCCACAAGCAGGCACACTTCTCCCTTGGCTCTCCCCTTTTTCACCGCTGCAAATCTTCGAAGTCTTCTGAGTTTGTTTTCACGAAAGTGAGGGAAAACAATCGGTTTCCCTCTTAAATTCAATCTCCAATGCATCAGGGCCGTCGAAACCGAAAAGCCCTCAACCATAGGATCGCTACACGTGTCCCACGCCTCTTCCCATTTCTCGAGCTTTGGCAGGAGAAAGGACACGGGCATTTATTGCACAACCCAGTCTGCCCCATGTGGCCGACATGCACCGCCTACCCCAAAAGGTATCAGAGCCAAGCCCTCTCTCTACCCCATTGGGTACTGGAGGCTCAAATTCTCTCTACCCCATTGGGTACCGGAGGCTCAAATTTTCTACCCCATCGGGTATCAGAGCCAAGCCCTCTCTCTACCCCATTGGGTACCGGAGGCTCAAATTTTCTACCCGATTGGGTATCAGAGCCAAGCCCTCTATCTACCCCATTGGGTTCCGGAGGCTCAAATTTTCTACCCCATCGGGTATCAGAGCCAAGCCCTCTCTCTACCCCATTGGGTACCGGAGGCTCAAATTTTCTACCCCATCGGGTATCAGAGCCAAGCCCTCTCTCTACCCCATTGGGTACCGGAGGCACAAATTTTCTACCCCATCGGGTATCAGAGCCAAGCCCTCTCTCTACCCCATTGGGTACTGGAGGCTCAAATTTTCTACCCCATCGGGTATCAGAGCCAAGCCCTCTCTCTACCCCATCGGGTATCAGAGCCAGGTTCTCTCTCCACCCCATCCGGTACCAGGGACTCAACCCTCATCCTGTCCCAGGGAGTAGGTGGCTTACCTACAGCGTAGCCCTCTCAAGATTTCTCTTATGAGGGAACTTGGGGGACTACCTATAGGCACACTAGTGCCAAACCTTGAGACAAAATAATAATAAGTCCCCACCCAAGAAACATCTTGAACGGGAACTTGGGGGACTTGTACATACTGGGGAGTCTCAACTAAGTTTAGCACTAGCAGATGAGCCCCATCGGTATTCCCAGGTACCACGCCATGGGCCGGGTTCACGACCCACCATGGCGGGCCTCACATGAGATGCCACCCCGGGCACCCAGGGCCCGGGGCAAGGCCAGCACATCCCATCTATACACAACAAAAGGGCTGATATAACATCAGAAGAACCTGTGTCCCACATCGAGGATAGGGGAGACTCCTTTCCTATGCTCGAATATAAAGACATTAGCACAACCACCTTTCAGAGGTAATAACTCCTTTGTCCACGATTTACTTGATACACGTCTATTAGTTTCTCACTCAAGCATCGGAGAGGCGTAAACCGTCCGGTACGGTTTACCCCTCTAACGTCGTGTTCTTGATACAGGATTTAGGAGTTGGATCGGTACCCCAGACGGTATAGAATTCTGTGTGAGGTACCCGGAGAAAGCCACCAGAAACAATACCAAAGTTACTATTCATGATAGATAGTATATATTTGAATTTTTACTGTGGCCGAGTAAAACTCTCTCTCTCGCCCCCCGTGCTCTCCCTCTCTCCCTCTCTCCCTCTTCTACAACTCTCTCTTTCTCTGCCTCCAGGCCACGTAAAGGCGTGCAATTGGCGTCGTTGGCTTCGTCTCCTCCTCCTCTCGACGCCTACGGTGGTATTTCACGACATCATGGCTGGAAAATGAAGAACCAACATCGAGAAACATGCGGTTATTGTAGCAACTGTGGTCAACTCCGGTTTCTCTTGAATCCGGCCACCTCCGGCTACAAACCCAGGTCCACTAGAAGCGCATTGAGCCACTCTTCATGCTCTCCAAATCTCTTGCAATGATTTGCAGCGTGGAGGAAGAAAGCATAATTGGAAGATTTCACTGTACAATCGGGTTGCTTAATTGTTCAACCACTTCGAGGTATTTTCTGACTTTGTCATAGTTGAGAAAGTTGTTAGGCTTGTTGAGAAGGTGTTGCTGCCAAAATTTGGTGGCCATTGGAGCTGGTGGCAGTGGCGGCGGCGACGCGTAGGGCAACCTTTTAATTTCAATTTTTTAGCCTATTAAATCCTATAAATGTTGTAGAGCTTATATATGAAGTTTGGTGAAGATTGGGGAAGTTTTGAATCGATTATAAATTTTTTAAAATTTAGAATTTCGGTTATCTATTTATGAGAATCCGACCGTCGAATTTCTCTTTCATTTACTTTAGAATTTGTAAGTCGACAAATAGAAATTATTGATGAAGTTTGGATGGAATCCTAAGTGAATTGAAGGAGTTGAGGATAAGGGAAACGTTTAGAATTTCGACATATAATTATCGTAAATTTAGATTTCCGTCCTGTGATTATTTATTTACGAGCGTTATATTATATAGGACATGTGGAGGAACCACACCGGGAAACTTCGAATAAATAGTAAGCTTAGCCGTATACTGTGAGTGGACTTTTGTTTTAAATAATTGATGCATGCATTTATTTCTCGAATTAATACTCTATTTAATTATCATATTACATTTCGAGCATATGATTTGATCTTGGAATTTGATATCAATTTATCTCATGAATTTACTTGAATTGATGATCTTCGAAAATTGATTTTCTATCTCGATTATGATTTGGGAAATGGAATTGTGATTCAAATTATTGTTTTAAATTATCGAGCATATTAATCGGATCTAAGTATTTATTTTTTATATCGTTTGGATTTTTGAATTGAAGTTTGCTACGCTCGATTTTAAATTTGTGATTTATGTGATTCATCGAAGATCATTTTCTAAGGAGAATTCTGGAAATTTATATTATACTTTATTAGTCGATGTGGAGTTTTCTGGATTAGTATCGGAAGTGAGATTTTTGAGGAAATTATTTATATATCTTATTTCTCGCCTATTTGTTTATGAATTCGAGAATAATTTTAGCGTGTAGGGCCACATCATTGGAATATACTTATTTTTCTCGTGAGATATTGGGGAAGCTTTATGGATTTATGGATTTACTGGTTTTCAATTGTTTTCCTCACCATACTCGGGCCGTTTGGTTAGTGTCTCCTCCTCACTTACTTTGTGTTTGTGAGTGGCAGTCGATGTGATTTATTCTCCTCCTCAATTGAGTGGTAGTCGAGGTTATTAGTTCTCCTCCTCACACAATCTATGTGTGAGTGGCAATCGAGGGTAGAGCTTAAGGGGCTCCTTTACCGTATGGTGATATTTCTTCCCCATATCCTATTATTACTTGACTAGTGGGGCTAGTCCGATTTCTCTTAACCAGCGGGGCTGGTATGTTTTCACGAGATTTTGAGTTTAAAGAAATATGTTTTATAAACGTTGCATGTATTGAGGTTTTATAAATTTAGATAAGTGGGAAAGTATTCAAGTTTGCTCATTTAAATTAGGGTTAAATACTGTTTACTCCCTAAACTTTTACCCAAAAAACACTTCAGTCCCTGTCCTTCTAATTTCACACGTTTACTCCTTGTACTCTCAATTTTGAACCAATAGGTCCATTCCGTTACTTTCTGTCTAAAAATTCCGTTAAATCGCTGACGTGGCAATATTTCTGCATTGAAATGTCAGTTATATCCTCACTCATTTTTATTTATTTATTTTTTTGGTTTTCTCTTCTTCTTCTTCTTCCAGCTCTCCTCCATCCAGCGTCCAGTTCTATTCTTTGATCTTCTTCTGATTCATCATTCTTCTTTCTTGTTTGCTTCTTCTTCTTTTGATTCTTCTTTCTTCTTTCTTCTTTCTTCTTCGTAATTGTCTTTTCTTTAGAATTTCTCCTTCATTCTTCTTTTGGCATCATTCTTTTATTCACGAGTGATTGCTTGTTTGACCGTGCGATCATTGTTGGTGTAGAAGCAACTAGGATTTTATCCATGCAGAGTTGCCTAAAAAGATGATAAGAAATTAGAAATTTGACAAGTCCAAACAGAGGAGATAAGACTGCTGGTGAAGGCGGCCTTGAAATTACAAGAAAAATTTTAAATTGTGAACATGGAAGAAATTTACAATAGGATGCACTAAACCACAGTAGCCTTTGTAATGAACTAGAAAGCTTGAAGATTGTATTTACAATATCAAAACGACCAAAAAAACAGAGACCATAACACTACGCACAACAAGCCAATACACACAAATCCCGCACCTTCGTTTCCAAAACAAAGCACAAGAACATCAACAAGTGTGAAAAATCCCAAATTCTGCAAACCCAGATATGGAAAATCCCATTATTTGTCAATTAAGCTTAAAATCCTAGATTCTGCAAACCCAGATGCTTAGTTCATCTCCAAACCCAGATTCTCCATTGACCTAATTATGATAATCAAAATCAAAGCAAAACCCATGAACGGAAACCCACAAATTCAAGAACTTTGGTAGATCAAAACTCAATCCCAGTCCCTTTTCAACCTCTTCATTATTAACAAACAAAAAAAATCAAAAGTAAACTCACATCTATACCCATACCCATACCCAATACCGTTACAGAACAAGATGGCGGCTGAAATTCAGCAACGGGGAAAGAGACAAGCAGGGGGACGGGGCCGGACTTGAACTAGAAGAGCAAGAGGTCGCGGCTACACTCCTTGAGGCTGGTCTCGACGCGATCAATCTTCTTGGTCTTGGTCTGGACTGTGAGATTGTCTGAGTATTTGAAGCTTGAGAGGAAAGACGAGGTCAGCATTCGAAGAAGGTGAAAGGAAATCTGATGGGAAAAACTTGGAACAAGTTCGATCTAATGAAGAAGAAGAGAAAACCAAAAATAAAAAGCAAAAAAATAAATAAATAAAAATGAGTGAGGATATAACAGACATTTCAATGCAGAAATATTGCCACGTCAGCGATTTAACGGAATTTTTAGACAGAAAGTAACGGAATGGACCTATTGGTTCAAAATTGAGAGTACAAGGAGTAAACGTGTGAAATTAGAAGGACAGGGATTGAAGTGTTTTTTGGGTAAAAGTTCAGGGAGTAAACAGTATTTAACCCTTTAAATTATCTTGATTATTTATTTTTGTCCACTCAAACTAACGTGTTTTTCAATACTTTTCCCCTGGGCCATTCGGTTTTAAATGCCCAGTTTGCAAGCTAAATTAGTTGAGGTCGGCCATACATGGAGTTGAGGCATAGTTGTCACTGCTTCCGCATTGTAGGATTTATCGATCCTTTACCCTCTTTTACTTTTTATTCTATTACACCCTTTGTTTTAGAATTTCTCTGATAACTGTGGAATTAATGTTATTAAGTTGGGAATTGTGTAATGTGAATTGGAAAATGTTGTGATTTGGGGAGCAAGGTGGTTCCAGGAGAATAAGGATGGATGGTTTAGAAGTGAAAATGTTTTTCTACAGGTTTTGGGTAGTTAATTTTTAGGGGAAGTTCTGCCAAATTATTGGTAGAATTTCTTCTAAGGTGGGTCCCGCATGGCCACTTCGGATTTCAGGGTGAAATCTGGGGTGGGTTCTGTCAGAAACAATGCTAGCTTGCAGGCTCTTCACCAGTCAAACGATTGTGAGACAAATCAAGAAGAAAAAGCCCAAGATAAATCAATGTGATTTATCCGTCGTCTTTGCAAACCTTGCTCAGAAGAGGACCAGACAAATCATTGTTACTCAAGTCCAAGAAAAGAAGCTTCTTAGAAGATACAAGTGTTGGAGACATCTCATAAGTCAATTGATTGAATGAAAGGTTTAGATGTTGCAAAGCTTGAAGTGAAGCAATACATGTCGGTTTTTGCTTCCAACCACATAATTGTTAGCCTTTATTCAAAACTCTAAAGAGACTGCCCACAAGAAGAGAAACCAGGCAAAGTACCCGAAAATTGGTTCGATCCACCTCATTCCATTCTTGTTCTTCTTCTTTTTTTCAATTTATAATAAATTTGTAAAAGTAAAAATGGATTGGAATTGGTCTACTCATTTCATTTCATAGTCCCTTTATATAGGGAGAGGATTACAACGGAAATATGAATTACATTAAATACATTGAATGTTGATTGATCTTTAATTGTGCTGATTGATGGTAATCGTTGATTCCTTGATTCCCTCTCCGTCTGTTGCTTTGACGAAAGCACATAATCTGTTTTTCCTTTAACACTCCCCCTTGTGCCAAGTCAAAGACGAAATGGTGCATGAGTTGTTGCCTCACTAAAAACCTTGCCAAGTAACAAAAGACCATGTGGGACAAAAAATACACCTTGGTCGAAGGAAAAGAGCACAACGCACCTTTTACATTTGAGTATGACATGTGTGTGTTAGACTCCCCCTGACGTCTACACCTCCCCCTGATACTTACATTAATCAGGGGAGCTTGGAAAGTCTTTGCATTCCTATGCTTTTCACATGTTTCTCAAATATGGCCTTAGGCAATGATTTGGTGAACAAATCTGCCACATTCTCCTCAGACCTTACTTGATTCACTTGAATCTTGAGGAGGGCCTGTTGTTGCTGATTGTAGAAAAAATTTGGCGATATGTGTTTTGTATTATCACCCTTGATATATCCTAGCTTCATCTGTTCGATGCAAGCTGCATTATCTTCATAATGCAAGTAGGCTCTTCAGTGGTAGAACTCAAACCACTAGTCCCTCGAATATGTGTGATGATAGCTCTTAACCATACACACTCACGAACCGCCTCATGTAGAGCGATGATCTCTGAGTGGTTCGAGGAGGTGGCCACAAGGGTTTGCTTGGTTAATCTCCAAGATATCGTCGTGTTCCCAATGGTAAATACATAACTAGTTTGGGAACGACCTTTATGTGGGTCAGAGAGATACCCAGCATCAGCAAAACCAACCAAAACATCATTTGGAGTTTCGGTGTAGTGAGTGGAACTTTCACCATCAATATTTCCTTCAGGGATTGCAGTTCCATCTGCGGTCCCTCTTGTCTCTCTGTAGCGAAAGAACAGTCCCAAGTCAATGGTTCCTTTTAGGTATCGGAAAATGTTCTTGATATCATTCCAGTGACGCTGCATTGGCGCTGAGCTAAATCTAGCTAACAAGTTCACTGAGAATGCAATGTTTGGTCGAGTACATTGGGATAAGGACAATAACGCGCTTATTGCACTTAGATAGGGAATTTCAGCTCCCAACACCTCTTCGTCATCTTCCTTTGGACGAAATGTATCTTTCCTTGCATCCAAACTTCGACCGATCATGGGAGTGCTAGCAGGATGCGCTTTGTCCATGTTAAATCGCCTGAGCATCTTTTGGACATACGCAGACTGGTGGATTAGTATTCCACAAACTCGGTGTTCTAGTTCAAGGCCTAGACATAATCGAGTTTTCCCAAGATCCTTCATCTGAAATTCGGATTTCAACTAGCTCGCGGTTTCTCTTATTTCATCAAGAGTACCTATTATGTTCATATCATCGACATATACTGCTACAATTGCAAATCCGGAACTTGTTTTCTTTATGAATACGCAGGGGCATAATTCATCGTTCTTATATCCCTTCCCAATCAAGTAGTCACTTAGACGGGTATACCACATCTGCCCGGATTGTTTCAATCCGTAAAGTGAGCGTTTCAACCTAATTGCAAACGCACTCCGTGGTTTAGAGTCACTTGACTTGGGTAATGTAAGGCCATCAGGCACTTTCATATATATATATATATATATATGAACCTAGATCCCCATAGAGATATGCTGTCACCACATCCATGAGCTGCATTTACAGTCCTTCGAAAACTACTCGGCTAACTAAGTAGCGGAACGTTATAACGTCCATTACGGGAGAGTATGTCTCTTCGTAGTCAATTCCAGGGCGTTGGGAGAAACCTTGTGCCACAAGGCGAGCCTTGTACCTCAGGACTTCATTATTCTCATTACGCTTTCTAACAAAGACCCATTTATGTCCTACATGCTTTACACATGGTGGGGTTAGCACTACCGGACCAAATACCTGTCTTTTTATCAGAGAATCTAATTCTGCCTGGATTGCTTCTTTCCATTTAGGCCAATCTGCTCTTTGTTGACATTCTGCAACTGAGCGTGGTTCGATATCATCGTGCTCTATGATTTCTTGAGCAACAGTGTATGCAAATACATTATCAATGTGTGTGGAAGATCTTTCTATCAACTCATACGCACTCTCATAATCCATTGAGATTTCTTTGTTCTCTGGAATCATTTCAAACATCGGAGCGTCCTCCAGTATTGATTCATGGACATAACTATAATCAGAGACAATCTCATGAGAGGGATTCTCTACATTGATAATTAATGGATCGGTTTGTGCCTTACTCGCCCTCTTCTTCCTTGGGTGAGTGTTAATCGAACTAAGTGGCCTCCTCCTCTTCCTTTGAGGAGCCACGGCCTCAACCATACCTCCACTAAGTGTGGTTGTAGTGCCTCTATCTACGACACCATGCCCCCTGTTGGGGACTTCTAACCTTGCAGGCACATTTGCAGCTAGTATATGTGATCTCATCACTTTTGCGATATCAATAAATGCATCAGGCATCGAATCTGCTACGTTCTGAAGATTGATTATTCTTTTCACTTCACTTTCACATTGTGAAGTGCAGGGATCAAAATGAGACAGAGTGGGAACAAATTACGACAATTCCTGTCGTTCCCTTGGAAAATCATTTTTCCTATCTCCCCCTAATGACAGGAAGACTGTCTCATCAAAGTGACAATCCGCAAATCTAGCGGTAAAGAGATCGCCTGTCAAGGGTTCCAAATAGTGGATAATCGTTGGAGATTCGTATCCAACATAAATACTTAATCATCTCTGAGGACCCATTTTAGTGCGCTGTGGGGGCGCAATAGGCACATATACTGCGCAACCAAATATACGTAAGTGTGAAATGTCAGGCTCATATCCAGTTACCAACTGGTACGCAGAAAATAGTTGGCTAGCAGTGGGTCTGAAACGAATGAGTAAAGCTACGTGCAATATTGCATAACCCCATGCAGATATAGGTAGGTTGGTGCGCATAACCAATGCCCTAGCCACCATCTGTAGCCTTTTGATGGTGGCTTCTGCGAGACCATTTTGTGTATGCACATGGGGTACAGGATGCTCTACATCGATCCCAATAGACATGCAATAATCATCAAATGATTTTGATGTAAACTCTCTAGCATTATCAAGCCTTATAGACTTGATAGGGTGATCAGGGTGGTGAGCCCTTAAGCGTATAATCTGTGCTAGGAGTTTTGCAAATGCAGCATTTCTTGTGGATAATAAAACGAGATGTGACCAGCGTGTCGAGGCATCCACCAGAACCATAAAGTACTTGAATGGTACACATTCTGGATGGATAGATCCACAGGTATCTCCTTGTATCCTTTATAAGAGTGGAATGTTTTGTTTTGTATCTTTAGCATAGGAAGGTCTCGATCCTGTTTTTGCTAAAGAGCAGGCTTTGCAAAACGAGTGATGTGCCTTTGAAATAGTCAATGCGGCATAATGGGAGGGAGGTAGTACTTCTGGTACTTCAAAAGGTAATGGTTGCATTTGAGCAATACGAGGACCGACACGTTTCAGTGTGGCGGATTTTTCTCCCATTTTATTTTTCACTTGAAAGAAAGGATGTCCGTGTGAGTTCTTCAAAATACGGATCATCATGTCACGACCAGGGTGCCCTAGGCGGTCATGCCAAAGCCTGTATGAGTCAGTGTCCCATATTTCATTGTTGGTGACAACATATGATTCAATGATCTGAATCGTAGTGGGGTACAGTCCACTAGATTGACCCATAAGTTTCTCTAAAATGCGTTTCCTTCCACATTCATTAGAGGTAATATAAAGGTATTCAGTTCCATTCTCACAGTGTGTTTCTACATGATAACCATTGGCATGAATATCTTTGAAACTTAACAAGGTTCGATTAGCTCTTAGTGCATATAGAGCGTTTGTGACTTTAAATGTTGTGCCATTAGGCAGCAAAAATTTGGCAATTCCTTGCCCTTTTATTACTTGTGATGATCCAATCTTCGTAGTCACAGAGGAATTATAGGCTATTAATTCAATAAATAATTGCCTATTCCTTAATATGGTGTGGGTAGTCCCACTATCAACTAAGCAATCAAGTTCTCCTCGATTCATTCCTACAAATAAATGGGAGGTATTATTAATTTTGAAAATATAACTCATATTCTTTAGAGCATGTCTATTTTAGTAGAATGATAATTTTTTTCATTCTAATAATTTTTCTCTAGATGTATTGCTTTACATCTTCATAGTGCTTTTTCGAACCATGTGATTATGTGTAGTACATAAAAATCGAATAAATTCAATGCTTCAGAATAAAATCCGAAATTTATTAATAAGCCAACGATAATCAAATCAAGGTCTTGTTCAGAAATCTAATTCATCAAACGATTATTGAAATATACTTTAAGACTACATAATAGTCTAATTAAAAATGAGGCGTTATACCTTTACAACTGTTTTTGGAAAATAAAATAAATAAAGCAGATCAGTCAAAATCTGAAGCATCCATTGACTGAGCAAGTTCCTTGTTGCCATTGAAGTCTGCAATTGTGAGGTTGATGTCTGGGTCATTGCTTCCTTCTTCCATATAGTGAGCCTCTTGTTCTTTAGACTCCTTATACCTCTTGTAATTGGCTACTACTCTGTTGCTTGCTTGACAGTTCTTGTACCAATGCCCCATGACTCCACACCTATAGCATGGTTCATTGCCAACTCTACCCTGTTTGACTGAAGGGTTCTTAGGTGCCCTTTGCACCTTGTTTCCATTACCACTAGGGCCAGTACCACCATCTCTGCGCCATACATTGGGAGGGCCTCCACGGCCCATACCACGACCCCCACGTCCCTTGCCACGTGGTGCATTGTTGCCACGTGGGTAGGGATCAGCACGTCCAACCCCCTTTGCATTGGGTTCCACCTTTGACTTTGCCATAATTAGCTTCAGGAATTTTCTTTGTCCCAACGGGCCTGACATTGTTGCTCAAAAGAACCTCATTATGCCTCTCAACCACTTGCAGTAGGTTGACCAGCTTATTGAAAGTTGTGATTATTTTGTTATCATACTCCAGCCTATACTGGTTCACTAGTATAATTGCTGAAGTAGGAAAAGTGGAAAGAGTCTTCTGGATCATATCATCTTCTGTGAGTTCCTTTCCACATAAATTTAGACATGCCTTTAGGCGCAACATGTCCTTATTGAAGTCATTGACCTTTTTGTAGTCAAGCAAGCGGATTTCATTCCACTGAACGGTCAGTTTTGGGAGCAAGGTGTCATGAATGTTCCCAAAACGTCCCTTAAGGGCATCCCACAGTTCTTTGGGTGTCTTCAATTGAAGGTATTCCCAACGTAAGCTAGGATCAATATGTCACTTCAGAAACATTAAGGCATTTGCTTTCACCTTATTAGACGGTCCATCGTCTTTGGGGTCAGTGGGAGTTTGGATGGTGACAGTGTAGTCTTTTCCCACAAAGGCAGTTTCTACATTGGAAACCCAACGGTGGTACTCAAGTTCTTCTAAGTCCAAAATGTCAAATTCAGGTCGAGTTGGATCAGCCATCTACATAAACAAGAGAGAAGAAATAAATTACGCAGTCATAAAGACATCCACGTGAATTATTTTCAAAAAATATGAATTAGATTTCAAGACCAAGATTCGTAATGCTCACATTTTTTTGATGCTATATGAAAATACTTTATCACTGTAAGTGTGTATTTATAATGCGCATGAACTTTCATTATCATGACAAAACACAATTCTTTTTGTATAACATTCTAAACAAGTAATAATCGTAGCACGTAATAAATAATAAAAACATAGCATATATTAAAATAAATTACATGGCATACTTAAATTTCACAAATGTATACCAAAATATATGTTACGCATAATAATAGCAATAATATATCATGCGTATAATAAAATATAAATAATAGCATAATATAAAGACATGCTTAGGAATAATTATATAAACGTAAATAAAAAACACAAAACATGCTCAAAATTTCATAAATAATATATAACAAAAAATATAAACAATAAAATATATAATCATGCTTAAAGATAATCATATAAAGCATAAATAACATTGCATACTTTAAAAGGATCAAAATTATCTAACTAAACATGCTCAATAACAAAATATAATAAAGGTATAAAGAATAAGGTATAAAGCATAGAAAATATAAATAAAATTCACATGCTTGGTTAAAATCATAAAATAAAATAAAATAAAGAAAACATACTTGATTTCGAGAAAACAAAACGATCCTACTGCACGCGCGTGTTGATGCAGATGTGCGTAGCGATGTTTTCCTTTTTCTTTTTTTTTGTTCGTTCTTTTCTGGGTCGGGATTCCTTTTCTTTTGGGCAGCAGGGCCTGTTTCTTTAGGCCGAGATTTTTTCTGTTTTTTTTTTTTTTTTGATTGGGATTTTTTCTTTCTGGGCCGGGTCCTTACTTCGGCCCGAGTGACCTCTTTTTTTCCTCTTCTCTTCTTCCTCCTCCTGCTTTCCTTCCTTCTGGTTTGCAGAATTGCAGGTACTGCTGGGGGTGCGCCAAGCAGGGATCAGGGATGTGCGCGGGGGCTGGAGTGCGCTGGGCTGGGATCTGCAGGTGTCGGGGAGGGCGCTTGGCTGTTGGCGCGGGGCAGTGGGCTACTGGGCAGGGTTGTCTGGTGCGCGGGGCTTGTTACGTCGTCGCCGATGTGGGTGCTGCGACAGTGGGGAGCGGACGAGTCCAATCTAGCTGCTGCGACGGTGGATTGATGAGGTGATGCGGGCTGGTCTCCGGATCGATCTGGAAATGCAGCAAGCGCGGACGTCCGGTGGGTTGCAGCGTTGGGATCGGGCTGCGATCGGTGCTGGGTTGCAGGGATCTGCATATGGGAGGCAGCAGCGATGGGATCGGGCTGCGATCGGTGCTGGGTTGCAGGGATCTACAGGTGGGAGGCAGCCGCGATGGGTGGAGGCAGCATCGATCGGTGCTGGGTTGTGGGGGGATGGGGCCGGGGAAGAAGGGAAAATATTTTTTTTCTTTGGCTATTTGCTCTGAGCGTGCTGATAACGTGTAAAAGTAAAAATGGATTGGAATTGGTCTACTCATTTCATTTCATAGTCCCTTTATATATGGGGAGGATTACAACAGAAATATGAATGTCATTAAGGATTAATTTCAATTTACCCCCCTGAGGTTTGGGGGTGTCATCATTTCACCCCCTCTACTTTCAATTTTGAATTTTTACCTCCTAAACTTTCCAATTTCAATCAGCCGTGTCCAATTCATACTATTCCGTCCAAATTGGACGTTAAGTTTAATTTTTGAGGGCTAAAATGGTCATTTCAACATTAAAAAATTTTTAAAAAAAATTAGAAAAGTAATACTTTTTTCTTTCTGTTTTTTAGTTTTTTAGTTTTTTTTTTTGTCTTAAACCTATACACCACAAATTACAATAGGTTTATAAAAACAAAAAAAATACTCTAGGTGGTTGAAAGCCGCTCGCTAGTGTACGATATTTGTGATATATCTCTGATAAAGTGAAGAATTTTAGGATATATCTCCAATAAAGTGAAGAAATATTTGTAAAAAAATAGTTTTACACTTTATCTGTAAATAAATATCTGTATATCCCCAATAAAGTGAAACTTTATTAATTTATTATATTTTTTTTATGTTGAAATGACCATTTTAGCCCTCAAAAGTCAAACTTAACGTCCAATTTGGATGGAATAGTAGAAATTGGACACGGCTTATTGAAATTGGAAAGTTTAGGGGGTAAAAATTCAAAATTGAAAATACAGGGGGTGAAATGATGACACCCCTAAACCTCAGGGGGTAAACTGAAATTAATCCTAAATACATTGAACGCTGATTGATCTTTAATTGTGCTGATTGATGGTAATCATTGATTCCTTGATTCCCTCTCCGTCAGTTGCTTTGACGAAGGCACTGATAGGAGCATTTTTATGCGATGTTTTAACTGCATTTCCCTACATTTTCTGCGCCATTTCCTTGGAAAAATCCCTGTTTGGGAAAGTTTCCATTCTTTGATTGGGAAAGTTCCTTATTGTAGAAAGTTTCCATTTTTGTAGTTTCCATTTCTCATTTCTGGCAAGTTTCCATTTTCAGTTTAGGAAAGTTTATATTTTTCATTTTTAGAAAGTTTCTATTTTCAGTATAGTTTCTATTTTCAGGATCTCCGAGCTAAAAAGTGGAAATGAACGCACGAATGGAAAGAGGAGCTTGTGAACGTCAAGACGAACGAATATGAGAGGAAAAGGGTCACACAATTGAGCAGAAATGAAGAAATAAGAGAAGAAGGCTTCCCAAGCAGGAAATCCTGCGAAATGGAGGAAGGCTTCCCAAGCAAGTTTCCAACGCAACCATGAAAAAGAAATGGAAAAATAATGTGTTTTGTGTTGGAGGATGAGAAGGCTTGAAGTTGAAGCAACGAGACCCAAGAACTCTATGGATATTCGGCAAAATGGATCAAGGCCCATGAAAGACAATGGAATTAGGGTTTGTGACGCAAGAAGCAAACCCTAGGGATGCTTTGCCGTGAAAACCAAAGGGAGGAGAGAAAAGTGGCGTGAAATATCAAGAAGAAATAAAAGATTACGCAAGAGATTTTCTAGGGTGAAGTTTATGGAAAGAAAAAGTGTGGACATCAAGAAAAGCACCAAATGGCGTCTAGATTCATTCCTAAAAACCCTAAGTATATTTTGGCCGAAATAAGAGAAGAAAATCAGAAAATATTCAAGGGATTTCGGCAAGAATATATTAGGGAATCTTCTTGGAGTTTTGTGATTGGTTGGATGACACACTAGGGCTTACTTGACAATTTCTCATTGGTTGAAGGCATGTGGAATTATTAATTTAATGCATTGGAAAATAAATCAGAAAACTCACGGCTTGGAGGCCAAGCATTGCCGTTCCCTATATATACAAGCACCCTAGACGTCTCAATACACACTTCAATAATTTAGAAAATTCTCTCTACGCGCGAAAGCTCTCTCCATTCTCTAGTTCAACCTTTGGCGTTTTCAAGCAAGGAAGGAAGAAGCAAGACTAAGCCGTGAGCATCTCCACCATTCCACCTTGAAGCCGTGCACTTTGAAGCTTGCTTTCAAGTTTCATTAGTTCATCATTCGAGTTATTCATCCACATCTCCATTCACGGTGTAATTCAACCTTCTTTCTTGTAATCACTTTTGATTCTCCTTGTTTGATTTCGTTAAAGGTTGTTCTAGTTAACATTGATGTTTGAACAAGGTTTATAATCTGAAATTTTATGATTGAATGAAGATTTAGTTTCTTATGTTGTGATTCCAAAGTTGCTTATGTGTGATTGTTCGATTGAATTTGCTTTATAGATATCTCTTGTATGTTAATCTTAATTGGTTCGAAACTTTTAGGGTTTATATATGAGTGGTGCTAGATTTAAGAACATAATTCAACTTTTTGTGTTGTGAACTTAAATCGAAAGTAGTAAAGGTTTTGGACAAAAATTGAATTCAATTGAAGAGGATTGCAATTAGGTGAACTTATTCATACTAAGTTGTACACTTGAGTTGATAGCCTTTCTATGTGTTTCATGCGTTGAACATGTCATGATTGACTAGCTTTCTAGGGCTTGATTACATGTTTGATAGGATTAGTCTATGTGCTTTCACTTAGATTAATTAGCATTGAAAAGTAAAATATGGGAAATCGTTTGATTTCTAACGTTTCACATGATCAACTCCTTTCACATGACTTGGAAGAACAATGTAGGGTTAATTCGAATTTAATCATGAACTTGGTTTTAATCTTTGTTTCTTACATTTCATTCTTGTATTTGTGTTTTTGTTTATACTTAGTTTTAATTTGTGTTCTTAATTTTCGAAAACCAAAAACCTAAATCCCCCCTAAATTCGTGAATAGTGTTTATATGTGTGAATATTATACTTTGTTTTTATTTTAATTGTTTAAATTGTCCTACATTGACAGGTGTACCCTCAATCCCCGGAATAGAACGATCCATATTTGCTTATACTACTAATGATGTTTAAAGGGTTAAATTATATGCTTGCTTTGAGCGTATCAGGCACATAATCTGTTTTTCCTTTAACAAAATTGGATTTGTTAGTTTAGATTTGTTGCTTATTGTTCACATTTCCACGACGTTAATGACCTAAAAATAAATTGAAAAGAAGTAAATTAAAACCAAAATTAATTAAAATTTTTAGTAGATTTTAATTTGATTAAATTTTAATTATATAATCTAGGTGTTTAGAAAAACAATTTAAAATAAAAATTTACAAGGGTGGTTCTATTCAGACATCCCAATTTGCTATTTGGACATCCTTCATTTTTTTGCACAATTTTAAAACCAATTTTACCCCTCTACAAATAAAACAAAAAAAAAACCTACATCTGCATTGCCTCTGTTACATCTTGCAGTTCTCTCTCCAATTCTATCCCTATCCACAAAATTTAGAAATTAAAATTCAAAATTTGAAATAACTACTCCATCTTATTTATTTGAAATCACTATCTAATCAAAGATTAAGAAGAGGAAGAAACACGTTTTGATCAAAACTGGAAAACAGAAAAAGAAAAACATGTATCATATGATCTAAACAGTAGACATCTCTCTTTCTCTCTAACCCTCTATTCTTTTTTCCCTCTTTCTCATTCCCTCTCTCTCTCTTCTCGTACCCACTCCTAATTGGTTGTCACTGGCTCCAGGAGCTTGAGACGTCTTCATTGTTTCATCTCAAGTTTATTATTAGATTCTATAAATTATAGATTGGATGATATTTGAAATCTTTGAATTTAAATTTATGCAATTTCAACGTCAATATATCTTTAGATGAATTTAAATTTATGCAATTTCAACGTCAATATATTTTTAGCGGAAGGGTATGTAACTGCCTATTTTGGCTTTAGATGAATTTATCTATCAGCATCCGGATTCGGGTTTGGTTAAAAAAAAGAAACATGGTCAAGACTTACTTTCACTGAGTTTTCTCTCAACCCAAAAAGGATTGACCAAGATTCATAAAACTTGACTAGGCAATCAAGAATTATAAGGTTCTTTAAATTGCTCATATGAAAATCCAACTTCAACTGCATCAAGTAATGCCAAATTGTTTGAAGAAGAACACAAAATGGGGTTTGAAATTGAGAGTTCAAATTAGTTGATCGTAATTACCAAAAACAAAGAAATCATTAATCTTAAAAGATATATATATATATATATATATATATTTTGGTGTGCTCCCAGTTGATCATGAAAGCTAACTGGAGTTTAGAAGTGCAATTTTTTTTTCTTTTATTATTGGAACATTGCATATATAACAGAGGTGTAAATAGATAAACATAGGGGTAAATTAGGAAGTTCAGTGGCAAAAAAAAAAATGAAGAGAGGTCCAAATAATAAATTGGGAGGTCTGAATAGACCCATCCTAAAAATTATCCGGAGTCTCTTGAGTTCTTGTATATGGATAATATAGGTATAACATATGACAAATGATCATGAAAAGTGCTCTCATAGTACTAATGATAGATTGGCAAATTGTGTTTTAGTGTTAGTAAAATGAAGACATTGTGGTTGACCGAGTGGATTGTTGTTGAGACGAAGTCAAAAACAGATATCAGGGGGAGATGCATACATCAGGGGGAGGTGTCTACATGCAGGGTATTCTCGAAATGTGAAGGGTGTGTTGTGCTCTTTTTCCCCTTCGACCGAGGTTATTTTTGTCCCACTGGGTTTTTGTTACTCGGCAAGGTTTTTAGTGAGGCAACGAGAGAAACATCACGTTTGGGCGACACAAGAGGCAGTGTTCAAATAAATCCTTATTTGTGTGTCTGGCCCAAACTCTAGGTTATTTGACTTAGTGGTAATAGAGTTTTAATTAGAGAGAATCTCAGAGAATATCTTAGAGATATCCATTCATTGTATGATTACATTTCCTTGTACAATTCAGATTATATGCATTATAATCCTCTATATAAAGAGGCTCTTATTATCAATGAGAACACACAACAATTTTCTCTCAATTTCTGATTCTCTAAAACACATTTCAAATATGATTTATGATAAGATAATGGAAAAGGAAACAATTAAAAACCCTAAAAAGAAAGTATCAAACAACAAAATTTGAAGGAAGTCATTGCTTATATTACAGAGAGGTTTTGGGGGGTATAATTAAGGATAAATAGTGTATAATTAAGGATAATTATAAGCTAATTGAGGATAAATAGTGTATAATTAAGGATAATTATAAGCTAATTGAGATTGTTTGGCCGGACCTGAAAGTAATTCCGCCCCTGCTTTGCGTAATGGTCATAATACTACATTAATGACTTTTTAATACTTATCAAGTTATCAACTGCATTAATGACTTCTTAATACTCATTTGGCGTGCTAAGATGTTAGAAGACATCAACCATCTTGATTCTACTTCGATAATTCCATCTCCTCAAGTCAGACATGGACACTAATGTGGCGCTCGGTAATGTTTTCATTTATGTATAATAAAAATGAGGTAAAAATTGCGTTCGGCGACTTATTTTTAAAAATATAAAAAGCAAAAAATGTTACATATATTTAGAGAAAATGATGTAAAAAGAAAAATGATATTGTAAGGTGTTGGTTGTGTATTCTTTATTGAATAGGCAAGCTCTGTTGTTGAACCTAAAACAGGGATGATGTGAGTGTTCTTTACTTAAATTCAAGAATAGAAAGTTAGGAGTTGTTTCTCCATCAAATAAAGTACGTAATAAGCAAATGAAAAAGAAAATTAAAAAAAAAAAAAAATGAAGAAAAGAAAAAAAAGAGAAAAAAAAATAAAAATAAAATCCATGGCTTGACGTTCCCTGATCTGTCTCCCTTCTGTGTTACAACTTTTGCAACACAAGAACCACATTGTTTGGTTTCGCTTTCGCTCTCTCCTGCAATCCCCCAGTAAGTGACCTGGTCTGGTCTTTTCTGAACTAACCAGGTCCTCACGAAGGAGGGAACGGGAGAGAGAGAGAGAGAGAGTTTATTCTCAATTTTCCGTTTGCGTTTTCGGCTACAATGAACGACCTCCTCAAGGTAATCAATTCTCCATTCCTTGTTTGGTTTGATTTCTTCTCTGTTTTGGAGGTTTTTCTTCTGCTTTTTGTCCGGATCCGGGGATCTGCGTTTTTATTTATTAAATCAGAATCTTGGATTTTTCTGTTTTGGCTTGTGAGTTAGGGAATAGGGATCCTATGCTGGGGGATTTGTTCGTTGGAGCTGGAACACGATCACAGTATTGTTTGTAGGCTTAGCAAGGAAACCAAACAGACTACATTGCTGTTTCAATAGGCAATAGCTTTAGCTTAACATGTTTCCCAATTATTATATTGGACGTTACTTCCTGTTTCCAATTACCTGTTATATTTGTTACTTGGAGAAACTCGATGAGTTCAAAACATTAAACAACCAGACATCAAACAAGACTGATCTACATCTTTACTGGGATCCAGGCTCTGTCTTTCTCTTTTGTATCTGGAGTTAGCTCGTGTACATACATTACTCGTCTACTGGTGGCATGTCTTCTTATATACTAGTTTTTTTTTTTTTTTACAATGTGTTACATATTATCAAGTCGCAATTATTGGTCTGCTTCCGTTTGTATGTATATTTTCCTGGAGTTCTGAGAAAGGGTCAAGGTAATAGCAATTGACTTCAGTTTTCTGTTTGTATGAGTTGATTTGATTACTACTACTTGCAGGATTCTTTTGAGATCCCTCGGGGTCAACCTCCTACTGGTGGAGATATTGAACTAGGAACAGAAGTCTCAATGAATTCTGGAGAACTTGGTTTGGAAAATTTCTTTAAAAAGGTACTTGGTGATGTAAATATTTTCTCCAATTTTTCACAGAGATAATGATTCTGTATGAGGAGTTCATATCCGGTTAAAGTTTTGTGGATCCTGTCTATGGATTTAATGTTTTCTTGCAGGTTCAAGAGATTGAGAAACAGAATGAGAAGCTAGATAAGCTTCTGAGAAAGCTCCAGGTGAATTTTTCTTTCCAGTATTTTTTTTTTCCCTACATTACTTCCTGAAGGTTATGTTGTAGCTCAAACTAGGAGTACTAAGAGTAGCACTCTTGAATACAGCTTCTAGACTTGATTATGGTTGATGTATATTGAAGCCTCAAGCTTGTTGTCCTTCCATTATGGTTTTGTACTTTTCTGTTTTTGGAATTTCAGATGTTCTTGATGCCAAATGGGATATGATATTTAGCTAGGAAAGCTCTTCATGATACTGAGAATATGAGTTATAAAGTGATAAACAATTATGTAAAGAACTTAAAACTCATATTGCTGTCTACGTAATGGCAATTGTATAGCAACCAGTTCAAGTTAATCTGCATTACTATTCACCATCTGCCCTGCTAGTTTTTGCATTTGGAACCATTAATTTAAAGTGCTGTACAAATTTTGGTTCAGCAATTTTGTGAGTTAGCTTTTGGTTGCCATGCACGACTTTTGCATGAACAATTATAAACTGTTATATTTGTAAAGAGGCTTAGAGATATCTTATCAAGTTATCATTGTCGTGTGAAATCTGAATGCAGGATGCACATGAGGAGACCAAGGCTGTGACTAAGGCTCCTTCCATGAAATGTAATCTCAAACTCGTTGGTCTCTTTTTATTATGGGAAGCTTTCAGGGCTATATGCATATACATTTTTTATGTTAGTATGCATAAGTAATGCCAATTATTGGATTAGGCTGAAGAAGTCAAGAGAAATAAATATGATTTGCATTGAGAAAAGCAGCAAAAAAGTTTGAAGTTACTCTAGTAATGTGAATAGTTTTCAAGTACTTGCTATGCTCCAGAATAAAAATGTTGATTTTCTTTGTATGCCATTGCATCCCTTGATTCTGGATATAAATTGTAGGGTTTGGACATTGCAAGTCATCTCATGGTGGATAAATGGAAATAGTCGTGATTAATGTTCATTACATTTATTGCGCTGTTATTTTATTCTTGTGGTCTGTTGTTAAAAAATATCACATGTATATCGGTTTGTTTATGATGTACCCAGTCTGTGCATGTGACCATGCGTGTGTACTCATATTTTCATAGTTATGATTTATTTGCTAAGAAGTGTACATGATAGTTCACTGGTCACTATTGCTTCAAGAAAAGGATAAGTCCCACCTTTATTTTATTTTTTTGTCCACTGCACTGTTCTGTTTGTGTTCATCAAAGTTGTTTTCTGTTTGATCTCATAATAACTCAACAAGGATGTTGGATCCTTTTACCATGTTCAGCCATTAAAAAGCGGATGGAGAAAGATGTAGATGAAGTTGGAAAAATTGCTCGCTTTATAAAGTCAAAAATTGAAGAACTTGACAGAGAGGTAAAATCAGACTCAACTTATAGCTGCTTTAAACTCTATGTTGGCAGGACTGCCCATCTGACTGATCTTTTGTCATCACAGAATTTAGCAAATAGACAGAAACCTGGTTGTGGAAAAGGAACAGGTGTAGATCGATCGCGAACAGCAACAACTCTGTAAGTCGAACTCTGCAGTTGCCTTCAGACTGTCTTTTGCCTTTGCCATCCTCTGTTTTTGGTCTCCACTAGATTATGGACATTACTTTCACCTAAACATGCTTGCTGGGGAAAACTTATAAGGTTAGGTAATTGGTTCAAGTGATTAGCCATAAAAAGAAAAGAAAAGAAAAAGGTATTTATTTTTGCATAGTACCCCTTTTGTCAATAATCTACTTTATTAGTTCAGATATTGTAATAGGATATTAATTGTGAGGCTAGTAAACCAGGATTGATCAAAATTGGGTTGTCTATTTTTCTAGGTTATGCCAAAGAGTACACAGCCCACTTCCATTCAATCCTACCTACTAGTAATTTTGAATTGTAACTTATATATCATCTAATGGAAGTCTCCCTCAACCTAAAAAACAAAGAAAAAAAGATTGCAGTAATTGTTCTACCATCTGCCCTCTATTATACTTTCCATATATCTGTCATTTAAATTATTGTATTGTGAAACTGTCATGATATCCTTCTGAACCAAAATAACTATGTCGACAGTTCGCCTTTCCAGTCGTTTTTTTGTTTGTTTCCAAGCATCTTCTTTCCTTGAATATTTATCTGTCTGAACTCAATAGTGTGGCTTAATGGGACTGTATATGCCAACTCAATCAAATCTTACTTTACCGATTTCATCTTTTACAGTGCTTTGAAAAAGAAATTAAAGGACAAGATGGCTGAATTTCAGGTAGTTCTAACTTACATTTACCTATAGCCTTATTTTGTTTCTTTCATCCTATATATTGTCATCACAACTTAAATGCTCTAAATCTGCAGACTCTAAGAGAAACCATTCATCAAGAGTATCGGGAGGTTGTTGAGAGGCGAGTTTTTACAGGTTTGAGCATTTAATTGCCCCTTATCTGTGGCTATGTAACTTTCTGTGACCTGAATATAATTACCATTTCTCCTTTTTTGTGATTTTCAGTGACGGGCACAAGAGCTGATGAAGAGGTGAAACTTGATGCACTGTTCAAATTGCGGTTTATTTATACCGTTGTAAACAGTTGTGTACTAATTGTTTAAAATGTACAGACAATTGAGAGATTAATTGAGACTGGAGACAGTGAACAAATTTTCCAAAAGGCAATCCACGAACAAGGTCGAGGCCAGGTTTGTCAATTTTTTTTTTTTTTGCTTCCTGTCCGCTTGAAACCACTTTTTACTGTCAGCACTGGGACATCCTAAAAACTTCGAATGAATTTTTGACATTTTGAACAATTTGTTTCAACTTGCTGTCACACCCTCCAATTGTTTTAGTTTGAGCTGTTAGATTTACTAAACTGGAAAGTTTCTTTTTAAAGAAAAATTATTGGTTTCCGGAGATGTCCTGCCTCCACTAGCCAATGGTGATTCGGATGATTGCTTCTGATGTCACTAATTTTCTAATGTATCTGTAGGTCATGGACACTCTGGCAGAAATTCAAGAGCGCCATGATGCTGTTAGAGACCTTGAGAAGAAGCTTCTTGATTTACAGCAGGTATCTTTTTAATTTGTGGAATGATGGGTGCTATGTCAGTCAATAAGACGTTAAGTTCCACATAGTCCAATTCCAGCCTAAGCCATATAATTTAAATTTTGCTTGCAGTTTTGAAATTAACAAAACTTCTGAATCTTGCCATATGTGATCCTGCATAAATGGGAAGGCTGCGTTTGATCATCAGGTGTTGATCACCTGCATAATCACGTGGCTCATTAATCCAAGTTTTTGTAATGCCACCACTCAATTCCAGCAAATCCTAGGTGAAAAATAGCCACATAGCTCTTAGAGCTGTGTTTGCTTTTACTGCCGTAAATGGGGAGCTGTAGTTTCAGTATGATGTACCAGAAGCATGTCTACAGATACTTGAAAGGTGTAAAAATTAAAATAAAAAAGCATTACTTTTCGTGTTTTTGCTGTTTTGCCCTAGTGTGTAATTTTAGGGTATATGATATATTTTTAATGTTAAAGACCAACTCTTATACAGATATTTCTTGATATGGCGGTGTTGGTGGATGCACAAGGGGAATTGCTTGACAACATTGAAACCCAAGTAAGTACCACAATCTCATGATTTTCTTGAAATCCGAAATAGATAAAAGAAAAACATGACTTTGAAGATGGCATGTACAAGTCAATACCCGTGACACATGGAGAGATATAATGTAGTTTGGTTGTTCTTTCCCTAGGTATCAAGTGCAGTTGATCATGTACAGCAGGGGAATACTGCTCTGCACAAGGCCAAGAAGCTACAGAAGAGTTCCAGGAAATGGATGTGCATTGCGATCCTCATTCTTCTTATCATTGTTGTAATCATTGTGGTTGCCGTGTTGAAGCCATGGAGTAGCAACAACGGTGCTTAACTCCTCTACCAATTTGTAATTGATAGAATGATTATAGCGACTTTACAGCAGACACCACTGAGACTCAGGCGGCGAACTCCTCAAATCATGTGAATCATTCTAGTATTTTTGGTTGTCCTGTGATGATGCACTCGTCATAACACTATTTATTGGAAGAAAGTATCAACTATAATTTACAGTCAGGATGAACTCCCAACTGGGAATAAACTCGTTTAAATTTACTTGGTAATTCACAGAATTGAGGTGCCAAAATTGAAAATTCTGAAGCATTCACTTTCTGAATGGAAGATACTCGGCTGCACTAGCCACTACTGAACTTTTTTCTCGAATAAGCAATAAGCTTTATCTTTATCCTTCTACTCGTACCAGGCTGAGTTAGTTCATTTATGGGGAGTTAGTTCATTTATGGGGATGATTTCAACCTAGGGATGGCAATGGGGAGGGTAGGGTAAGGGGATTAAATTATTATCCCCATATCCGACTTCATTCCCCATCCCCTTACCCGTCCCAATCCCCGTAATAAGAAACTAGGGATTCCCCGTCCCCGTCCCCGTCCCCATTGGGGATTAGGTCCCAGTACCCGCCTCAATTCCCGTTAACAATATTACTAATTTATTATATAAAAATTCATACAAATAATTATGGATTATAAAGTATGAAGTTAAAATCAAACATCAACATAAAATAAATTCTTTATTTCAATCAAACAAAAACAAATATAAGTTTTGCTTAAAAAAGAACAATAAAAGTCTGCATTCGACAAAAAAATTTCACAATCAACTGCTTAGTGTAACCTAACAACTTACTCATTCACTCCAACAAGGTGAATTGAATAATATCAAAAGTATATTGATAAAATTTAAATATTGACAAAAATGTTATAAAGTAGAGAGAAGATGGAGAGAAAATAGTTGGGAGGAAGTAGAAGTGTTCTCATTCAGTCTCATTAGCCTCCTTTATATAGAGGTAGGGTTTACATCAAAGTACATAACTAATGAGTATTTACATAGACATCCACATAAATAATAATATTTACAACACTCCCCCTTGGATGTCTATCAATGAATGATGGTATTGGACGCGCTTATTGTTGCCTCGTTAAAAACCTTGCCAGGTAACAAAAACCCAGTGGGACAAAAAATAACCCTGGTCGAAGGACAAAAAGAGCACAACGCGCATATATCCTAGGTAGCATACTTCCGGATGCTCCCCTTGATGAGAATCTCCCCCTGATTGTTGCAAGCCTCAATTATGTATGCGATAACCTACATGTATAGTAGTTTCATGTGTCTATCACTGAAGTGAGATGTCCATGTGTACTTTGCATATAGGGGCTCATCACAAAATTTCATACCTGCAAAGTTTAAGCAATACCAACAAAACCAGACGATTTTCAATAAGCCTTATCTCATATAATATGGTTAGAAAACAATCTCATATGCTTAAAATCATACACAAAGTAATAGCTAAACAATATAAAGAAATTGACACATTTAACTTTGTATAGTTTAAAATATTGAAAAATCATCATGGCATACCTAGCCATATACACATCAATATCTTTGTGTATTGATATGTCTCATATAAGCTTCTTCAAGAGCTCTAAATAATTCATAACTTTGCGAAAGTTAGAATATGTTGCAACATTATAATCATAATTCGAATTCGATAGTAGTCTCGTCATAGTACTCATTAAGACAATTTAGATCTCGTTGACTAGAACGAAATGAGTACATATGAGCTAGGTTTAGACTCTTTGATTCTATGAGTGAGCTTCAGGCTCTTTCAACCTTTCATGAACTTGAATCATTGATGTATTTGAATCCCTTGAGGATTTGATAAGCAGTATGCTTATTATGACCCTTTGCTTTTGAGATTTTGCTTTAAGCAATGTGTGTTTAAAACGTTCATAATATACGATGACAACGTGCCATAAATCTCTCGTCAATATAACAGCTATATGTAACACTGTACTTATAGAAAATTGTCATTCGTATAAGGAAAGATATTCTTAATCTCATGTCTCGATAAATAGACATTGTGTCATAGTGATTTATCTTCACTTTTGATAAATACCCTTTTGTAACTTGTAGGGTTAGAGGTCCAAGTATTTCATCACGTTTCAAATATTGAATTTCATTGGAATTGCCTCTTTCCAATTTGGCCAATAATATACTTTGTCGACATTCATGGTGAAACGTGGTATAGCGTCCATACAGCCCTTAAAGATTTTTGGTAGCTACCAAATGTAAATTATCATCGATGATCAACAATCATAGATCCCACACATTCTTATATGCATGCATTAGCTATAATAAGCTTATTAATATTGGGTACCCATGCCACTTTTGAGGCATATATTGTCACTTCTAGGACAATCATGTCTCATAGATGAATCATGTAGTGAATGTGGATCTCTTTACTTATAATCTCATGTAGAGCATTATAGGGCTTGTATAATCTTCCCTGTTTTGGGAGTTTAAAACTTTAGACCTGGTGGATACAATCCACACAAATTCACGCCGTTATTCAAATGACAGTAGTATTTCCTCCCGCTAACGGCGGGAAGACCGTCTTATTATGACCATGCTCAAAAGATGCATTCAAAAATCTATCACTTTCTTTGGAGTGAAGATGTTCATTGGTTGGTGGCGAACCCAAACCAAGATTTAGGTCAAAACATGCTTTGTTCATTAGCATCAACCATATTAATTTATTATTGTATCACCAAGACATCATTTCCTAATGGCGTTCTTACACCCTTTGTATGTGTAGCCATATAATGAGCTTTGATATTGTTTAATGACATTCTCTTCCGGAGAACCATGTCACTTGGATATACATGCATCCCACAAATCAAATGGGATCTAGATTGTTTGTGCTAATATGGTTGGTTTTAGGGACTTTAACCCAAGCATGCATATGCCTTTGCATTAAGCATATAATTGTCACTTTGTTTTATCAATTCACTAACTTAGGTATTTCTCAAAATCAAAATGAGACGGAGGATAAATATCTCACACAAATTCATATTGTTCTTCAGGAACAATATTTCTCCCCCTCATTGCAGGAGGATTGCCTCATTAAAGTGACAACTCACAAATATGTAAATAAACAATTTGCTTGTGAGTAAGATTAGCAATCAACAAACTTGTAAGTGATTCCATGCAACATGGTAGACAAAAGATGACGTAACCGATCATGCCAAAATAGTGTATTTGGTTCGAGGAACTTCAGGTTCATGACATCATATGACTTAGTTTACTGCAGAAAATTCGATACAGTATATATCCGATGACATAAAGTCTTCTCCAACCATATAGGAGGCAATTAATGCAACAATATTTCAAATTCGGTAACATCATATTAGCTCATTCAGAGCCATAGATCAAGATCTACAACTCTTGATATGGGTGTTACCTTAGCTTCAGTAGATATTAATTGTGAAATACTGATAATTGGAATGGACCAACTTCATTTTGAACTGCTGGCCAAAATGATATACTCGAAATTTCGAGTTAAAGACTACAATCCATAAGAACAAGTAACTTTATCATACACAGAACCTCAAGTTCTGTGTCACATATAAATGTGTAGTCATAAAGAGGAGGGACTTCAAGCCCTCATATAATTGGAGATCTAAGAAACTTGAGGTTTCAATTTATAACAACCTCTTATGTAATATCAGGTTCCTAGATAACTGGAATTTAGTTTCAATAGAAACTCAAGAGGTTACAATAAATATGTGGAATAATACACAATAGTGCTCTCAAGTTGCTTATTATAAGCAAAAGGCATCAGGTATATGAGATGAATCTCAATGTTCTTATTAGTCAATATAATTTAATTTGACTAGGGCCATTTTGAAAATGGCTTCATAAACATCCACCATTTAGTGTACCAAAGGTGACACACGCCCAATTTTTAATTTCCTTAGATGTGTGGATGTTAGCGTAGTATTTACCTTGACTCCTGATTTCTCTCTTGTCATGATCCACTTCTGGTGGCATTTCATGGTGTAGCCATGTCAATTGGCTTTCTTGCTATACAATGAGATCCATGAGAGGGAGAGGTTATACATCTCTGGTAATATTGGAGGCACAGGATGCAAAGAGACAATAATATGTGCTCTTCTGGAGCCATTAATCAGATATGTAAGAACTAAGATGATTGTTATATTAGCCCCATAAGCATAAGCCTCAGTAATGTTTTCTGGACACCATGGATAAAATTGCATTGCCTGAAAGTCACTCAAAACATAAAGTTTGAAGATGACACAAATCAAATCTGCAAGAATTGAACAGTGGATCTCATAGGATATACACGAAGCTTCTGGTTCGTGTTATACAGGTAAAACATGACGTTCAATTATTGTATTGTTGTTTGATGTAGATTAACATCAAATGCATTTTGAACTTCTAGCCAAAATGATTATTCGAAATATAGAGTTTAAACTTTATGACTATAACTTATGAGTGAAGGACTTTAGATGGTCATCTAGTTAGTTTGATCATTGAGGAACTTCAAGTCCTCATGTAATTAAGGATCAAAGAACTACATGTTCTGATCTCTTTTAATTACAAAATCCACGATCACAAATTTGGGGTTTACTCATACTCATTCGTCATAAACCAACGGTTAAATGTCTGCTTACTTTTAAATTGGTGTCAATATAATTCCCTCAAAACTTCAGGTTTGAGGTTGACCAAGATTAAAACTCTTCGATAAATTGTCCATATATCCACTCGAAACTTATGGCTCGAGTATGCACAATTAGAGGTTCAGGTTCTAAGGTGGAATGCTTTAAGCAGGCATAAAGAAGAATGTATCAATCGACATATGAAAATTTACTTGAAACTTCTAGTTCGAGTTGACATAAAGTCAAATAAACTATGAATGAATTGTATGTGTAATCGAAGCTTCAGGTTCGAATATATTTTTCTATGAACTGCAAGTTCTAAAATTTCGTAATTTGAACTTCGAGTTCAAATAAATTTGGCGCTCGAAACTTCAGGCTCGAGGTGACTATAGTGAAGCTTCAAGTTCACTTTTAACTAATTTATATTTTATACTCAAAGCTTCGGGTTTGAGTGTTACTGTTAGAACTTCAGGTTCTACTATGAAATTTTGAACTTCTGGTTCAAAAATATTACACTCTGTTGTAAAACAGAAAAAATTTTGAGAGAGAGAGAGAGAGAGAGTTTAGACACAGAGAATAGAATGTGTGTATTATTCATCTCACCATAAGGAGCCTTATATAGGACTACATGGTGTACACGAAAGGGTAATGCATAATTACAATCCAATCACTCCTACAATTACAACCTATCAATCACCAATCTATAGGGATAGTCACATATTACTCAACATCTATTTACATGATTATCCACAAATATTTACAACACTCCCCCTTGGATATTCCATGTCAATAGTGTTGCATAGGCTGTGCGCTTCTAAGTTGTCTCGTCAAAAACCTTGCCAAGTAATAAAAACCCTGTGGGAAAAAAAAAACAATCTTGGTCGAAGGAGAAAAAGAGCACAATGCGCTTGAGTGTGGAGTAGCAGTATCACAGCTTTAGAGATAGGTGAAGTCTTCTTATCAACACCATAAGTAGGTAGTATGTCTATGAGAGGGATGCATTCGAGTTGCTACACCAAAACCTTGCCCGGTAAACCCAGTGGGAGAAACCCGTGGTCGAAGGGAAAAGATGAGCAAATGCATGTATATGTCGAATCAAAGCATCTTCAGGATGTAGTATAAGTGGGGTGACCATGCTAAAGATGTGCCTCGTTAAAACCTTGCCAGGTAACAAAACCCAGTGGGACAAAATAACCCTGGACGAAGGACAAAAAGAGTACACGATGGTCAAGTGGGTATGCTTCAAGATACTCCCCCTGATTTCGACTCCCCCTGAAAATTACATGTTAGGTAATTCAGATAGTTTACGTAGACCAATACCTTGAACATGCTTCTGGAATGAAGACTTTGGTAGTGACTTGGTAAAGAGGTCTGCACAATTGTCTTCAAATCAAATATGCTTAACTTCAATCTTCTGATGCTCCTGTTGTTGCTAATTGAAGGAGAACTTCGATACAATATGTTTGGTGTTGTCTCCTTTGATGAAACTCATCTTTATCTGCTCTATGTAAGCAGCATTATCCTCGTAGATAATGGTGGTTCATCAGTGGTGGAATGCAGTCCACATGTGCTTTGAACATGCTTTGTAACGACTTTTAGCCATGTACATTCACATACTGCTTCGTGAAGAGCTAGTATCTCATCATGATTCTAAGAGGTAGCAACAACTGTCTATTTCGTAGACCTCCAAGAAATTGCAGTATTCCCAATGGTAAAGACATAACCAATCTAGGAACATGCCTTGTGCGGGTCTGATAGATAGTCTATATCAGCATATCCAACAAGGCGAGCATCATTCTGAGGATCAATGGGGTTTGATCCATTCCTTGATGCATAGGGATAGAATAAGCCCATATCCGCCGCACCTCTAAGGTAGCGAAAAATGTCTTTTATGCCATTCTAGTGGCAGCGTGTTGGCGCAGAGCTATATCTAGCTAACAAGTTCACATCAAATGAGATGTCCTGTCTAGGGCATTAAGCCAAGTACAATAATGCGCCTATTGCACTTAGATATGGGACTTCTGGCACCAATATCTCTTCGTTATCATCTGTAGGACGATACGGTTTTCTCTAGACTTCAGACGACCATGGGTATGCTTGCTTTTATCCTCATTAAAGCATCTTAACATCTTCTAGATGTAATTTGGTTGATAGACCACATTTTTCATCTGCACTGTGCTCGAGCTCCAGGTCGAGACAATAATCTGTTCTCCCAAGGCCTTTCATCTCAAATTCCAACTTCAGGTGCTTTGCGGTTTCCTTGATCTCTTTAGGAGTATCGATCAAATTCATGTCATTGACATATACCACCACAATACCAAACTAGGGACTTGTTTCCTTAATAAACACGCATGGGCATAGTTCATTATTCACATATCCCATCCCGATCAAATATTCACTTAGATGGTTATACCACCTCCGTCTAGATTGTTTCAATCCATAAAGTGAACGCCTCAAAACTAATGGAGAGCGTGTTCCGTGGTCTAGAAGTATTTTCATCGGGTATCATAAGTCCTTCAGGAACTTTCATGTATATCTCTGTATCGTGATCCCCATAGAGATAAGTTACGACCACATTCATAAGCTGCATATTCAGTTTTTCGGAAACTACCAAACTGATAAGGTAGCAGAACGTTATGACGTCCATTACGGGAGAATACGCCTCCTCGTAATCAATCACAGGGCGTTGAGAAAATTCTTGCGCCACTAGACGAGCCTTGTGTATCAGAATCTTGTTTTTCTCATTACGCTTCCTTACAAATACCCACTTAAATTCTACGGGTTTAACATTGGGAGGTGTAGGAATAACAGGTCCAAACACCTTTCTCTTTATCAAGGAATCTAATTTGACCTGGATTGCTTCTTTCCATTTTGGCCAGTCGTCTCTACGTTAATATTGATCAACAAAGCAGGGTTCGAGGACATCGCTTATTATAATTTCGGTGGCCACCGCAAATACTAATATATCATCGATGATAATCTCAATCCGATTCCAAATCTCACTAAATTTACCGAGATTTCTCTATTCTCGGGAGTGGGTTCAAATGTTGGAGCGTCCCCCAACATCGTCTCTTCTAGGACAGACCCATAATCCGGATTTATCTCATGAGATGAATTGGTTTGAGATTGCGATGTCTAGTGGATTCGTTGGTGCCAGTTTTACCCTCTTCCGGGGATAAAAATCCTTCGAACCTAGTGGTCTACCTCGCTTCTGGGCAGGGACATGTGACTGGTTAGCCGCCATGGTCGTACCTCGTCCATCTGGGGCGACGTGTCCTACAGGGACATTTATCCTTGCAGGCACATTTGCAGCAGGTATATATGATCTCGTCACTTTAGCTAGATCATAGAAAGCATCTGGCATATTGTATTCTATACTCTATAGATCTAGAATTGTCCGCACTTTAGTACTTTCGTGCGGTTCAGGGATCATGATGAAACATAGTGGGGACATTTCATGTTAGTTCACGCCGTTCATCAGGAACGGTGACGTTCTTATCTCCCCCTAACGGCGGGAAGACTGTCTCATCAAAGTGATAATCCGCAAATCTAGCGGTAAAGAGATCGCCTGTCAAGGGCTGTAAAGAGCACATAATGGATGGGATTCATAATCGACATGTATGCCCATCCTTTGTTGAGGACCTAATTTTGTACGTTGTGACGGCACAATTGGCACGAGGACTGCATACCCAAATGCGCGTAAGTGCGAAACATCAGGTTCGTACCCAGTCACCAACTGTAACGCGGAGTAAGGTTGGGTAGCAGTGGGCCTCAATAGGACCAACATAGCTGCATGCAAGATTGCATAGTCCCACACAAAAACTAGGAGCTTGGTGCGCATTACCAAGATTCTATTTGGGAGACCATCTTGGGTGTGAACATAGGGAACTATATGTTCAGCATCAATCCCAAGGGATATGCAATAATCATCGAAAGACTTCGATGTAAACTCTCCGGTATTATCAAGTCTTATGGACTTTATGGGATAATCCGAGTGGTGAGCCCTCAATTTCATGATTTGGGCGAGAGTTTAGCAAAAGCAGTATTTTCTTGTGGACAATAGTGTAACATGTGATCACTTTGTCGATACATCAACCAAAACCATTAATATTTAACTGGTCCACATGGTGGTTGGATATGTCCACAAATTTCCCTTGCATTCTGTGCAGAAAAATGGTGGTGTATGTACTAGTCTTTGCATATGATGGTCTAGTATGGCATAGCGTGTCATTATATACAAAACCCTTATTCAGAAGGGGGTGCACCTGCAATGAATTGAGGATACGGTGCATCATACTTTGACCCGGGTTTCCCAAACGGTCATGCCATAGCAAGTAGTTGCTTGAATTAGTTAGCTTCTAGCTAACAGATCTCAATTTCTCCAATGTACGCTTCTGGCCGCACACTCGGAGGTTATGCAAAGATATTCCACGCATTTTTCTCAGTGGTTTCAGCGTGATAACCGTTGGTTCGAATATCCTTAATACTCAATAACGTTCTTCTGGAACGTGGAGATTATAAGGCCTCATTAATGGTAGGTTCAGTACCATTGGACAACATATAGTGGGTTTTGCCATAACCCTCTATCAGGTTGGATTGGCCTGATACGGTTGTCACAGAGGTATGAATAGACAATAAGTTTGAAAAATATCTCCGATCTGGGAGTATGGTGTGCATAATAGCACTTTTAATCAGACAACAAACTTCCCCACAGAATATGCCTATTCATTTATTTAATTCAATGGATCACATGTATGAATAAGTTTATTGAATTAAATATATTCGAACATAACCACATTTCTATAATCCAAAATAATTGAAAACATAAATCACCAAAATCCGAAGATGTTTCATTCATTAAGATGAAATAGATATGACACAAGGGGCCAATTATACCCATGTCTTCGAGTTCTAATCATCGGTATTCGGTATGTTCAATAACTGCCTGAAAATCCATGATCTCTAGTGTGGAATCAATAGAAAATGACCCTTTAATAAAGTTGGTATTTCGAGTTCCGCGACCGGCATAATACTCATCTACTGCTTCGGCTATCGCACAACAGGTGCGGGACCAACAGTCAATTCCTCCATATCGATAACAAAGATCATGCTGATTCTGGTGGCGACGGGCCGGACCAGTGTTCCTTTCAACTCAAGCTTGTTGAGTTAGGGCATCACGGTTCCTACAATGTGGGCCTTGGCCACGTGGAGCTGGATTACATGCACCTTGGCCTTTTGGGACTTGGCCACGTGGCTGATGGTCATATGGGTTATTTTGTTCTGCCAATCATGTCTTGCTTCAAGCAAGAAAATGGTCATCTGATGGTGAAAGTGCTCTTCCAGAGCAACCCAAAGAGTCTATGTATCCTCTTAATCGGGTACTTAACTTAGAGTGCTCTCTCCATATGTTTCTTTATGAACATTATGGCACTCGCCTCAAAAGCCTCAGTGACGACATTGTCAATATCGATTGTTGATCTCATGTTCTTTGCAGTCAGATGAATTTTCACATCTTGAGTTCACTTTAGATAGTTTCTTCTGGAGATCCAAAGCAACAAAGTCAAACATGTTGAGATTTGACATTTCTTACAGGAAATGAACAAATAATATTAGTGCTTTGGGTAATATCATCCATAAGCAAGTAATGTGAACTTCAGGTTCTATAACATGGTATGAAAAATCGGATTAGACATGTAAAATCTACTGGTTTTATCATGTGTGGTGAATTTATGAAGGAAACTTCAAGTTTCTTAAATGGCATTATCGAAACTACAAGTTCGATTTATGTATGAACTACTGGTTCATCAGATACCTGCATTTTCTACACATATATTCTAATGCGAAAATTTGGCAAGTAACAAAATGATATTGAATAGAGCAAATTGTAATAATATCTCACAAATTGGCTAAATGGAAATCACAAATCAATTGAGATATTAATTGCATGCTAGTAATATAACAGATTAATTATCACACAATTATGCGAATAAATGCTTCTGGCAATTAATTACACATATTAAATATGGTGAATCTATTTACAATATCAAATCATTTTTCCTTTTATTTGATTCTGATGGACCAAAGGAGTGGGCTTGATAGTGAAGCCTATCAGGCTTAGTCTGCGGGCTCGTGACCTAGGCTTTCATGCGCTAGTCAAAGAGTATGTGAGGCCTGCTGGGCTGCTAGGTCCTGCAAAGGGAGAGTGGGCCTGCTGGGCTCAGGCTAATCTACCAAGGAATGAAAAGTTATTACTCAACCCTTTCGGTAACTCTAATTGAATACGACCAGGTAAGGAAATATGAGGTTTAGGTGGAGCGAGGCTCGCTTAAGTACACGGCCTCATCTGAACCTTTCCTAGACATCGCATCCAACTGGATGAGCCTAGTTTGAGAAGATTCATAACTTTTGTCATGGTAACATGTAGTGAGCTTCTATTCTGGCCTTGCAACTTGGGCCTGAGCTTCTGGCTCGAATTTGTTGTTATGACTTTGGGCTTGATTTGAGCTTCTGACTCAGCCTTTATTAATATTCACAATTATAACATAACCAAATTCAATATATGTTATTAAATCGTAACATAAATATATTAATGCAGCGGTTATATACCTAAGGAAATGGGTTCAAATCCCATTAATGCTTCTGACATTACGTACAGGTAATAAATTTGGCAAATGTTTCTGGCATAATGTTTATGTAATAATCACGTAATAATTTAGCCAATAATGCTTCTAGCATAAGGAATTATAATGGCATAATTCAAATTAGTGTAACCAAAAATTAAGCCCATAATTCTTCTATCATAATTCACGTAATAATTCAGAATTGTCTCAATGTGATAATGAAGTGATTGTGGTAATGAGCATAAATTACTATGGTAATTGCTTTTGGATAAAATCAATCAAAATCAAATCACAGGTTGAATCAATTGATCAATCACCAATTATATGGAGTTGAATCTGCTTATGGCAGTATTAATATTAAATTGTGTTGATAAATTCCAGCTAGCCATAGTGGCATAGTGGACAATGTGCTAGGCTAATGCATGATGTGGCTGGGTTCGAATCCCAGGAGCAGCAGAATCCCTTTTCTTTTTGCTTGTTTTTTAATTGGTATGCACTATATGGTACCAAATGCTTCAAATCCAAGAATCCTAACCTTTTTTTTCTTTTCCAACCAAACAATCCAAAGCCAAATAAACCAAGACACATAAACGAATATATATAAATATGTATATACCAAATATTAGGGTTCATGCATCATGGTGATTGTTCATATTCAATCATTAGGCTCAATAAACATGAATATGAAATTAGATTTTGGAAAACATTACTTGATGAAGAACGGATGGATCTTCAGCTTATGTGTGCAGAACTGAGAAGGTTGTCTTCTCAGCCAATCCAAGAACTATTTGCCTCTTCTGGTAGGAAATCCCGAATCTCAAAGCTATTCGATCCAAATCTTAGAGCTAGTCGTGAACACGGAGCAGATTCTCTTCTGAACAGCTGCCACTTCAAATGGTGTACAGATCTCAAAACGACTCTAATATGGCTGAAATTTGGAGGTCAGAGAGAAGACGCAGAGAAGAACAACTTTGATGAAGGAAATATTTTGATCTGAGGTCCCGATCAAGAGGTTTCGGGGCGTGCAAACAGGCTGCAGCAGGGGGATTTTTTTTCTGGCTAGAGCTTGGGTTAGAGCTTCGTGCTGATAACGTGTTGTAAAACAGAAAAAATTTTGAGAGAGAGAGAGAGAGAGAGAGAGAGAGAGAGAGTTTGGACACAGAGAATAGAATGTGTGTATTATTCATCTCACCATAAGGAGCCTTATATAGGACTACATGGTGTACACGAAAGGGTAATGCATAATTACAATCCAATCACTCCTACAATTACAACCTATCAATCACCAATCTATAGGGATAGTCACATATTACTCAACATCTATTTACATGATTATCCACAAATATTTACAACACACTCAAAATTCATATGTTCGAGGTATAGGACTGCTGGTCCGTATGAGTAACAAAAAAATTAATTTAAAAGATAAGTACTGTAATGAAAGTACATAACAAAATAGAAAAATTGCAGGGAAGAAAAATAAATAGATAAACTATGCAATAAAATTAATTGTGGAAACTTCTGATTCCATTAATGAATAAATTACACAGAACTTCTGGTCTGCTTAACTTCTCAAAATGATAATATTTTTTCTCTCCTCTAATCACACAAGAACATAATTTTATCTTGTGGAGAACGTGGCTTCTAGTTTTAGCCAAGTGTTCAAAATTGAACTTCAAATTCACATTGTGGTACGGAGGAGGGAACCCCAATACCAAAAAAAAATTAAAGGAACTTCAGGCCCTCTGATAATTGGGGATTAAGAAACATTTGAGTTCATATACTTGATTATATAGCTCTAAGGATCTTCTGGCCCTCATAATTGCATAAGTTCTGAAGAGCTTCATGTCACAATTTTCCAATTTACATTTCATGATATTAGAGGAACTTCAGGTCCCTATATGATCATGGATCAAGCAACATGCGATTTTGATCATTGTATAATTCTAAGGAACTTCTGACCCTTGTGAAGCTTTGAGAAAATTTCATGTCACAATTTTGAATATGTAACTCTTGAGAAACTTCAGGCCCTCTATAATCGAATCAAGAGACGTCAGGTCTCAATCTACTTTGATTAGAAAATTCACAAGTAGATATAGGTGTGAGTTCACCATATAAATTTTCCAAATTGAATGAAAGAAGAAGGTGAATCAAATGGTCAAAATAGATAAATACATACCTGAAATTCTTTCAATTGAAAGACTGAATTTTTGGAAATTCTTATAACTTGGATTACCCAAAGTTTATACTTGGTGAAAAACAATCGAAAAAATTGGCATCAACAGAGATAAGCCTAAAGTTATGGTGCAGATCCAAAAAAAAAAAAAAATTTCATCGGCATAAGTGTGTGTACAGTCACAGACTTGAGATTAAAATAAACTGCGAAAATCAATTATGCCCAGACATGCGTGAGCTTCTGGGGCTTATGATCAGAGGAAACCTATAATCTCAAAAGGAATTTGTAAGTTCCATGATTATGTAACTATGGTATGGTATAGCTATTAATGAAACAAACAAATAGAATAATAAATAAATAATATTTAATTAGAAATTGTATATAAATATGAATCATTCAACTTGCATGTATGATTAAACATATGCTTGGCGACGAAATCGTTGTATGAACAAGGTATATGGAACAGTAGAAAAAAATGGATTATAGGTGCAGCATATAAAGAGATCCAAATCAATAAAAATAAATAATCGAGGTATTTGATGAAACTATAGTGGTTGTGTAATCATATAGAACCTTAAATATTTTAACCCGTAGATTATAAGTTATGGTCAAAAACAACAAAGTTGCACCAAAAAACTCATAAATCATCATAGGGTTTATGAGAAAAAATAAAAGCAAGCGTGCTGATAACGTGTTATAAAGTAGAGAGAAGATGGAGAGAAAATAGTTGGGAGGAAGTAGAAGTGTTCTCATTCAGTCTCATTAGCCTCCTTTATATAGAGGTAGGGTTTACATCCAAGTACATAACTAATGAGTATTTACATGGACATCCACATAAATAATAATATTTACAACAAAAAAGATGAAGTTTACATAGATATATTTATAAATAATATCAAAAATATATAATATATATATATATATATATATTTTTTAGATAATTCTTATTGGGTGGGTATGGGGATGGGGATCAAAATACCATCCCCACCCCGTACCCGATTTTAGAATTCGAATACTAGGGATCCCCATCCCCGTTACCTGATTTCCCCCAAATTTCTCCCCATTAGGGTCGAATACCCGATGGGTACCTTACCCTATGAGGATTATTGCCATCCCTATTTCAACCAGGGTGACCAACGCAACACTTTGGGCACTTTTCAACTTATTAGAAAAGTTGTGTTTTTAAGAAAAGCTAGCTTTTGCTTATTTCTGAGAAGAAGTGGTTTAAAAGCAAAGTTGTTGAGTATTTAGTAAACTGAACTAATAGTATGTGCATGATTGGAGAAAACAAAAATATTTTGAAGGGACTTGTTGATCGGAGCGGAACTCGGTATACCTCTGAAGCTAACTTGGAAGCTATTGTGCTCAATTACTTTGGCGGACTTATTTTGACTTTCAACCAACCCATCACATGTGCTTGCAGTTGCAAGTCTTATACCCTCTCTAATTCCTGATGAGATTAATGTTCTACTAGACTTCTCCAATGAAGAATTGTTTCAAGCTCCAAACAAATGCATCCATCCAAATCTCCTATTCCGGATGGATTTTCACCTTGCTTCTATGGCGGGAAACGATGTTTGTAACGTGGTTAGAGCTTGCCTGGAAGATGACTTGGTTATGAAATAGGTGAATGGTACTTTTATCACATTTATCCCTAAAGTTGATGATCCTCAAACTATTCTGACTGGACCCCTATTAGCTTATGTAATGTGCTCTATAAGATTTGGGCAAAAGTAGTTGAAAGTAGGTTGAAGAATCATCTTGATAATCTCATCTCTCCTTTCCAAAGTGCTCTCCTGCCAGAAAAGTTGATTTCAGACAGTTCGTTAGTGGCAGTTCATACTTACTAATTATGTGTGAATAATAGGTATGTTACTGATTCTGGTAATGTGAAGCAACGGCAGTACGACCCCTCAGCTGGCATGTACTCCCTCAACGTTGTTCAAATTAGCAAGGAGTTAGTAGATTCATATTTTCTTCATAGGTTTTCTTTTGTTTCTTTTCTGCAGTCATATCTTGCTTGTCATTCTAATTACTCCTTGAATTCCTATGATTGTAGGATACAAGCTAATCAACGATCAGGACGAGCTGGAAGGACATGTCATGGGAAATGCTATCGGTTATATCCATACATCGCTTACCATGAGGAGCTCCTGGATGCAATAGTTCCTGAAATTCAACTTTCTTTACTTGCTGGAAGTGTTCTTTATTTGAAATCTTTGGACCTCCCTGATATTGACATCCTCAAATTCGATTTTCTTGATTCTCCTTCCTGCAAGACAGATTTTTTCTTCTTTTTTCGTTTTTGGTCCTTCTCTTCACTGTTTAGGCATACAATTATTAATCCTTGCAGATTTTAAGTAAATATAGTTGTTTGTTGCAGCTGAATTTTTACAAGATGCTCTGAAGAAGTTGTATATTATTGATGCTATTGATGAAAATATTATTGATCCCGAGAGTTGGGAAAACAATGGCTGGTATCAGATTCACATCCTATTTTGAAGATTTACTTTATTTACTTATTTATGCATTTTGAAGCATAAGTGAGTTTCAGTAGCTCTGGTAAGTATATAGAATCTTGCCCAGCCTTACCATTTAAAGAACAAAATTTCATTGTATACTTCAAAATATAATATATGTCGTTAAGCTGAATTGTGGCAAAAATGCTATCTATCTAGTCAAGTATACATGCTATCCTTGCATCACATTATTGCTTGGGCTCTTTCAGTGCACTAGTGTTTTGGAATTATTTTGACAAGTTTACCTAGTATATCCTTGATTATATGCAGAGCTTCTACTGGAACATTCACTGTCAAGAACCTTAATTGACGCGAATGAGTATGGTTGCTTGTCCCAGTCTTTGACTATTGCAACTATGATATCTGCAGAAACTGTTAGCGTGAGTCAATGTATCCTATTTAGAATATTCTTATTCTATTAGGAATGTATTTATTGTATGCAATTAGGAATGTAATTATCCCTTTAATTGTAATTAGCACTTACCTAGTTAGTATATGTAACCTTAGTATATAAATACCTCCTTGTGAGAAGAATAAAATGATCTCATCATTCTCTCAAATACATTCTTATTCTCAAGTTGGTATCAGAGCAAAGATCCGTATTGGACTTTGTCTCTTTGTTCTCGCATTGCTCTCAATTCTCTCAATTTAATTTCTCTTAAATTTTCTTCTATCCAGTAATCGGGATTTGTTTGTCTGTACGTGTTCTTGTGATTGAGAGTATTCAAACCTTTAAACCTAGAATTTGGGTTTTAGGGTTTTTTTTTCTTCAAGCCTCTACTGTTCATTTTTTCGGCCTACCCAATTTCATCTTTTTATTCCGCTGTGCTCTGTTACTGCAATGGGAGGACAAGGGTCAGGCAAGGATGATGATGTCGCTGTTCAAAAGGTGGAGGTATCTCTGAATCAAGACTCCTCTGGGGGTTTTGGTGGTGCTAAGTTGAATGGCACCAATTACCGTACTTGGAGGAAGATGATGACTGCCCATCTGTGTGGGCTTGACAAGATGGGATATGTGAATGGCACAATTGAAGTACCAGATGAGAAGGACCTAGGGTTCGGAAAGTGGGAGAACTCAAATGGGTATGTGATGTCCATCCTCTACAAATCAATGACCGATGAGGTAGTTCAATTGATCATTGGATGTGAGACAGCTGCTGAGATATGGAAGACTTTGAAAGAGTTGTATCTTAATGATTCTGACTTTGCTCAGATTCATGAACTCCACACCAAGGCATTCAAGATGACTCAGAATGGACAACGTGTATCCCTTTATTTTGCTGCTTTGAAGAACATCTGGTTGGAGATTGATCAGAGGCGCCCCAATAAGATGAAGAATGCTGATGATATCAAGCTGCACAATGAGGAGAAAGATTTGTTGCGGGTGCATATATTTCTGAATGGACTTGATTCCAAGCATGCTAGTGCCAAAGGTGAGTTGTTAAGGCTTGCTACTCCTCCTTCCCTTGATGGAGCCTTTGCTTATATTCGCAAGGATGAGGCTCAGCTAGAGAGTGCTAAGGCAATTCATTCTGAATTGTCTAGTCTCACAGTTCAGTCTAATCCTACACCACCTAAATATGTGCCACCACATACTCAACAGTTGCGTCCTCAGTATAGCTTTACATCACCTACTGGCAATCGTCCTTTCTGCAACTATTGCAAACAGTTATGGTACATTAAAGCTAAATGTCACAAGCTAAATGGATATCGTGCATCTTGGGGAAAACCAGCACCTAATCAACAAGGACGTGCTCGTTTAGTCCAAAATCCTGATTACTATGGTGTGGTGGGGCGAGATCACACAACTGCTGCTGGTAATCCTTCTGTATCCATGGTTGGAAGTGGTAAGATTGGTGTTGCTTTACATATTTATGATTTTGTTGGGGAAGATACCTGGATCATTGATTCTGGGGCATCGGACCATATGACTTATGATAAATCCTATTTTACCCACTTGTCACCACCACTTGTGTCTAAAGTTACCAATGCAAATGGTGAAGCCTTTCCTGTGTTAGGAACTGGTTCAGTTAGGCTTACACCTACATTAGAGCTCCATAATGTCTTATATGTTCTTGCTTTATCTCACCACTTGATATCTGTACCACAATTAAATGCTGAAGCTAAGTGCTCTGTGACCTTTTTTCCTATGTATGTTGTGTTTCAGGATCTTCTTACCAGGGAGACTATTGGTCGGGGAGATCTGAGGGGGAGGTTGTTCCATCTGGACCAGATGTATGCAGGGGAGAAACTAGGGAAGATGGCCCCAGTCGCTTTGATTTCGAGTTCTGAGCAGTTGAGTGAGCTGTGGTTATGGCATCGTCGCTTAGGACATCCTTCATTTAGTAACATGAAAAAGCCTATGCCTTCTTTGTTTTTGGGCATTAATAATTCTTCTCTTAGATGTGAAACTTGTGTCTTGGCCAAGAGTCATCGTGTCAGTTATCCTTTAAGTATTTCCAATAAAAGTACTACCCCTTTTGAGTTGATTCATTCAGATGTTTGGGGACCTTCCCGTGATCTTACTCCTACTGGCATGTGTTGGTTTGTTTTATTTATTGATGATTGTACTCGAGTTTCCTGGGTGGTTTTACTTAAGTCTAAATCTGCTGTCTTCTCAGCTTTCCAAGCCTTTCAAGCCATGATTCAAACTCAATATAATGGTCAAATTAAGGTCTTTCGTTCAGATAATAGGGGGGAGTACATGAGTCATGAGTTTCAAGATTATCTCCAGGCACAAGGCATTATCCACCAAACAACTTGCCCACAAACACCTGAGCAAAATGGCGTGTCTGAGCGTAAAAACCGTCATCTCCTGGATGTTGCCCGCTCCATCCTCTTTAGTGCCCATATGCCCAAGTACTTGTGGGGAGAAGCTGTTCTAACTGCTTCTCATCTTATCAATCGTATGCCTTCTAGTGTCCTTCAGGGTCAAATCTCATTTGAGGTACTCTCCACACATGTCTCCCTTCCTTCTTTTCATAATCTACCTGCTAGAGTCTTTGGGTGTGTAGCCTTTGTTCATGTTCCCAAGAACCAACGATCTAAGTTGGAGGCTCGTGCTTTAAAATGTGTCTTTGTCGGGTATGGGACTCATCAGAAAGGGTATAAGTGTTTTCATCCTCCCACAAAAAAGTTTTATGTTACTATGGATGTTACTTTCTTCGAGGATGCCTGTTATTTTTCTCCCACCGACATTTCTCTTCAGGGGGAGAAGTTTAGCTATTTTGAAGAGATGGTCAGTGGAAGCCAGAATGATGAAAAAGATGAAGAACGGGCTGAAAAAGTTGAAGAACGATCGGTCGTTCCAATTGTTTCTGAAGAACGGTCGGTCGTTCCTGAAGAACGGTTAAGCGTTCCTCTCATTCCTGAAGAACGTTCGACCGTTCGGTCGAGCATTCCTGAAGAACGTTCGATCGTTCCTATCATTCCTGAAGAACGGTCGAGCGTTCCTCTCGTTCCTGAAGTCGTTCCTGTACCTCCTGAAGAACGGTCAAGCGTTCCTGTCGTTCATGAAGAACGAGTTAACGTTCCTTTCGTTCCTTTTGATCAATCGAATGAAGAGGTTTCTACAGCAACTCCCCTTCCTCCATTACCCCACTTCGACCAAGGTTCCCAAGGTTTTGAAGATCATTCTGAGGTAAATCCTGAACATGTGTATAATCCTCTTAATGTTGTTAATCAAGATGAAGATCTGAACCTACCAAATACACTTTGCCTAATCGAGTCAATCGTGGTAAAGCTTCAAAAAGATATGAACCTACCATTAGTGCCAAGTCAAAGTATCTCGTTGCCAACTATGTGTCAACCCATAGGTTATCTAAGTCATATGAATCTTTTGTGCACCAGATATCTTCTGTATCTGTTCCTAACAAAGTGCAGGATTCTTTGAGAGATCCCAAGTGGTCTAAGGCAATGGAGGAAGAGATGGAAGCATTGCAGAAGAATAATACATGGGAGTTAGTACCACTTCCAAGTGGAAAGAAGACTGTGGGGTGTAGATGGATTTATACAGTGAAACACAATGCAGATGGTTCAATTAATAGATACAAGGCAAGATTGGTGGCCAAGGGGTTCACACAGACTTATGGTGTGGACTATGATGAGACGTTTGCCCCTGTAGAAAAGATCAATACCATCAGGGTGCTATTGTCTTTGGCTGCAAACCTAGATTGGCCACTTCGGTAGTTTAATGTGAAGAATGCATTCCTTCATGGGAATTTAGCTGAAGAAGTTTACATGAGCCTTCCTCCTGGATATGAAACTACTGCAAATATTGATGTGGTTTGCAGACTGAAAAAGTCCTTGTATGGTTTGAAGCAATCACCTCGTGCATGGTTTGGGAGGTTTACTCAATCAATGCGCCGCTTTGGTTATAAACAAAGCAACTCAAATCACACTCTTTTTCTCAAGCGTCAGAAGGGTAAGATAACTGTGTTGATAATCTATGTGGATGATATGGTGATTACAGGTGATGATAGTGATGAGATTGGAAGACTGCAACACCAATTGGCTTCTGAGTTTGAGATGAAAGATCTTGGAGACCTAAAGTATTTTCTGGGCATTGAGGTAGCAAGGGGGAGAAGTGGAATCTTCTTATGCCAACGGAAGTATGTTCTGGACCTTCTAACTGAAACAGGTTTGTTAGATTGCAGACCGATTGACACACCTATTGAGGAAAATCACAAGTTGGCAGAGTATCCTGATCAAGTTTCTACAGATAGGGCTAGATATCAAAGATTGGTTGGAAGATTAATTTACTTGTCTCATACCAGACCAGATGTAGCATATGCAGTCAGTGTAGTGAGTCAGTTCATGCACAATCCAAGTGAGGCTCATATGGATGCTGTTGTGAGAATTTTAAGATACTTAAAGACTGCACCAGGGAAAAGTCTGATGTTTTCTAAACATAATCACCTGGAGGTGAGTGGCTTTACTGATGCAGATTGGGCTGGCTGTATTACTGACCGGAGATCTACTTCAGGGTACTTTACATTTGTAGGAGGAAACTTGGTTACTTGGAGAAGTAAGAAGCAAAAGGTGGTAGCAAGGTCTAGTGCTGAAGCAGAGAATAGAGGGATGACTCATGGAGTTTGTGAGCTACTATGGCTACGTAATTTATTGCGTGACTTAGGGGTTCAAACCTAAGCAAGCCATGAAGTTATACTGTGACAATAAGGCAACAATCGATATATCACAGAATCCGGTACAACATGATCGTACCAAGCATGTGGAAGTTGATAGGCACTTTATTAAGGAGAAGCTAGAAGCGAAGTTGATTGACTTTCCATATGTTCCAACTGAAGAGCAATTAGCAGATGTGTTGACTAAAGGAGTTTCCACCAAGGTGTTCCATGACTCACTTGACAAGTTGGGCATCCGTGACTTGTATGCTCCAACTTGAGGGGGAGTGTTAGCGTGAGTCAATGTATCATACTTAGAATATTCTTATTCTATTAGAAATGTACTTATTGTATGCAATTAGGAATGTAATTATCCCTTTAATTGTAATTAGCACTTACCTAGTTAGTATATGTAACCTTAGTATATAAATACCTCCTTGTGAGATGAATAAAATGATCTCATCATTTTCTCAAATACATTCTTATTCTCTCAAATACATTTCTTCCTGGTCCAAGGTTAGCTCGCTAAGATTACTTATGAAGTAGTGGTCCTGTGTATGCTGTGAAAGTTTGTTAATTATCTCAACGAGTAGTTGGGTGAGATCTAGTTAAACCCATTTTTCTTTCAGACATTGCCCATTCTGCTCTGACGATAATGAAATATCTCACATTGTGGAACTAAATGTGCATGCATACCTTACAATATGAATATTCTCAATTGAGATAATTGTACTATGCATACCATCTCAGCAAGAGTATTGAGAAGAAAGGAAACACGATCATTTGGACCCTCCCGATGGGTTTGGTTGGGGTGATCGATCACATCGAGCTGCTACAGATCTAGAGTGCTGGCTTCAAACTCCCTATGACATTGATTGGTGCAAGGATCGTGGCTTACAGGTACCTTCTTTTAGTTGTATAAAAGATCTTATGTAATGGAGAAAATTCTATGAACTATATTGATGCGGGAAGCGTGAACACGATAGTAAGAGGCTCCGTCAAGCGTCGAAAGCCATATGAGATGAGCTAGAATCCACTAGCAATTACGGGCACAGCCGTAAGAAAAATAGAGAAACTTCTCTAAGATTTGGTTTTTTTTATTGATAACTTGAATGAAAATTACAATCTAAGAGGTGCCTTATATATAGGGCACATAACATAAACCTAATACAACTAGAAAACAAAAAGAATAATTTATTATAGACTAAAACTAGAAAACCTAATTAAACCTCATTAAATAAAAATCAGAAATAGAATCCTAGATACTAAAGAATATTACACAAATATATAATTGGAATCCCAACCAAGATTTTGTTCGAGAATCCCGATATATCCAAAATAGTAATTTATGATTAATTCCATCATTAAGAAGCCTATTTGAATACCAATTTCCAATATTCAAATTATTCTTCTTAATGTGAAGACGCTTCTTTCTTTTCGGGATTCTGACGCAGTCGGATTGATAACTAGGTTTACCAGCAATAAACCTAAGCAAAAGATTCTGGAGTCCAGCAGAGATAAAAGAGAAAACTCTCAATTTTGATTGATAATATGATAAAAGATCGTTCTGCAGCCATTTAAGGTTGCTTATATATGGGAAAAGAAATCCTAGGGCGACTAACAATGAAACCCTAAAGCCCACGGATTAAAACAAAACAAATCCAAAATAAACTAGAAAACCTAAAATAAAAATAATGTAAAACTAGTCTAAAAATATTAAATCACGAATCGGATTATTAAGATGATACATTTTGGCCTAAATCTGATAGCGCTCACTAAAGTGAGTCTTGAAGATCTCGTCGTTCCCATTCCGGAAAGGTATAATGCGTTTCAAACGGACATTCTGCCCAAAAGTTAGTCAAATCTGATTCAAAATCAAAACCTGACTTTTCGCACGAGAAACCCGAAAAGTCCAAAACCAAATCTTCTTGAATATTCCAGCGGCTAGTAACCTGATTACGCGTGAATTACCTATTTTCCAATCACTCTTCTTGATTCTACACCGCTTCTTTACTTTTATGGTTTTTCGGCTAAACTGGGTCCATTCTCGTCCTACATCATTCTCCTCCACTATGAAAGAACTCGCCCTCGAGTTCCTCTTGAATAAAGGACAAGAATAGGTAGACAAAAGACCTGAGAAAAAATTAGACAATTGGACATGTGGATTATTGGCTGGATCTTCTGCATATTCTGATGACACAATCATGAACCCAACACCATAGATGAGTCTGTTATAGGCAACTTTAGTAGATTCTTCATAGCTCTCAAGGTTGTACTCTTGAATAACATCTAGCTCTGAATGATTTATTTTAGGCTCCAAGACTTCATCAGTACAAATAACCATGTCTTCATGAGCAATTTCATCTTTAACCTTTTCTTGGTCTTCATCCATGAATTCTTGTGGAGGTTCTTCCATTAGAAATTCTTCTGGCTTTTCTTCAATTAAACTATTAATCTCAACCGGCAAAGAAAACTTGCACTCTAACTTCTTCTCGAAAACCTTAGGAGGATAATTCTTGATGTTCTTCCTTCCAGGCTTGATTTTAATTTTGTGTGACTCCCACCTAAATAAATATGTGCCATCTTTGCAATAACCACCTTTGACGCTTTCATGCCATGGCCTTCCAAAAAGCACATTAGTGTCATCCATGTCAATCACATGACAAGTAATCTCTTCTTTATAAAATTTTCCCATAGAGACAGGAACTTTACAAACCTCTATTACTTGTGCATATTCATCCTCTCCAAATGGAATCCAGTATGGATCACTCAGCTTCACTGTCGGCAATTGAAAATAATCCACAATTTTGTTTGCTACAAAATTCTCTCGTAGACTACTGTCAATTATTACAGAGCATACCTTGTCTTTGATGACACATGTAGTTCGGAAGTCGTCGTAATCCGGCGTTGTGAATATCCAATGTTCCATGTTTCTTCTTTCTTCTTTCTTTTTTTTTTTTTTTTTTTTTTTTTTTTTTTTGATTGATGAGGTTGTCCTAGGGCAAATCCCTTGGTATGTTCCTCTTCAACGAAACTTTCTTGGATAGATACTCTACGACCAGCGTCGTTGAGGTTGGTGGTAGTGAACTTCTCCCTTGGATCGTCGTCTGCTAAGAAGCGGGCGAAACCCGCTTTGATACCAATTGACGCGGGCGGAAGTAACCCTAGGTTTACAAGCAATAAACCTAAGCAAAAGATTCTGGAGTCCACCAGAGATAAAAGAGAAAACTCTCAATTTTGATTGATAATATGATAAAAGATCGTTCTGCAGCCATTTAAGGTTGCTTATATATGGGAAAAGAAATCCTAGGGCGACTAACAATGAAACCCTAAAGCCCACGGATTAAAACAAAACAAATCCAAAATAAACTAGAAAACCTAAAATAAAAATAATGTAAAACTAGTCTAAAAATATTAAATCACGAATCGGATTATTAAGATGATACATTTTGGCCTAAATCTGATAGCGCTCACTAAAGTGAGTCTTGAAGATCTCGTCGTTCCCATTCCGGAAAGGTATCATGCGTTTCAAACGGACATTCTGCCCAAAAGTTAGTCAAATCTGATTCAAAATCAAAACCTGACTTTTCGCACGAGAAACCCGAAAAGTCCAAAACCAAATCTTCTTGAATATTCCAGCGGCTAGTAACCTGATTACGCGTGAATTACCTATTTTTCCAATCACTCTTCTTGATTCTACACCGCTTCTTTACTTTTATGGTTTTTCGGCTAAACTGGGTCCATTCTCGTCCTACATCAGATTCTTTGTTGAAATTGGCTAAAATCTCGTCCTACATCAGTCTCCTCCACTTGAAAAGAACTCGACCTCGAGTTCCTCTTGTATGCAGCTCGATCATTAGTAGGAATAAAACATGATAAGCCATCAACTTCAATATTCTCGAAATTAAAAGGAATCACCATGAATCCAATACCGTAGACAAGTTTAGAATAAGCATCTTGAAACTTGAACTCCTCCACTTGAAAAGGAATGGGCAATGACTTCTCCTTGGGTTGATCTTGAACACAATTAGGCATGCATGACATGGATATCGATGTGATGAATGAATCAGCTTCCTTATCCTTAATGAGTTTCTCTTCAATCTTCAAAGTTGCTTCTTCATGTTCCATTTCACACACCTCAAGATGGTCATTCTTGATGTTCTTCCTTCTAGGCTTGATTTTAATTTTGTGCGACTCCCACCTAAATAAATATGTGTTGTCTTTGCAATAACCACCTTTGACGCTTTCATGCCATGGTCTTCCAAAAAGCACATTAGTGTCGTCCATGTCAATCACATGACAAGTAATCTCTTCTTTATAAAATTTTCTCATAGAGACAGGAACTTTACAAACCTCTGTTACTTGTGCATATTCATCCTCTCCAAATGGAATCCAGTATGGATCACTCAGCTTCACTGTCGGCAATTGAAAATAATCCACAATTTTTTTTTGCTACAAAGTTCTCTCGTAGACCACTGTCAATTATTACAGAGTATACCTTGTCTTTGATGACACATGTAGTTCGGAAGTCGTCATAATCCGGCGTTGTGAATATCCAACGTTCCATGTTTTTTTTTTTTTTTTCTTCTTCTTCTTTTCTTCTTCTTTTTTTTTTTTTTTTGGATTGATGAGGTTGTCCTAGGGCGAATCCCTTGGCATATTCCTCTTCAACGAAACTTTTTTTGATAGATACTCTACGACCAGCGTCGTTGAGGTTGGTGGTAGTGAACTTCTCCCTTGGATCGTCGTCTGCTAAGGAGCGGGCGATACCCGCTCTGATACCAAATGATGCGGGAAGCGTGAACACGATAGTAAGAGGCTCCGTCAAGCGTCGAAAGCCATATGAGATGAGCTAGAATCCACTAGCAATTACGGGCACAGCCGTAAGAAAAATAGAGAAACTTCTCTAAGATTTGGTTTTTTTTATTGATAACTTGAATGAAAATTACAATCTAAGAGGTGCCTTATATATAGGGCACATAACATAAACCTAATACAACTAGAAAACAAAAAGAATAATTTATTATAGACTAAAACTAGAAAACCTAATTAAACCTCATTAAATAAAAATCAGAAATAGAATCCTAGATACTAAAGAATATTACACAAATATATAATTGGAATCCCAACCAAGATTTTGTTCGAGAATCCCGATATATCCAAAATAGTAATTTATGATTAATTCCATCATTAAGAAGCCTATTTGAATACCAATTTCCAATATTCAAATTATTCTTCTTAATGTGAAGACGCTTCTTTCTTTTCGGGATTCTTTGTTGAAATTGGCTAAAATCTCGTCCTACATCATATATCCAGGGCATTTAAAATATGATTCTGATATATATGCACTATCTTTTTGGAACGTACTCATAATTTTAGGTAAGAGTGATGAAGATTGTCAAGGATGTAAGGAAACAGATATGTCAAATAATGCACAAAATAGCAAAAGGATGTAACAACTTAGCTTACATATATGTACCAAGTTGATTATATCAATTAAAATTCTGAGATTTTTAACTCTGGCATGCATTCTAGCGTGATTTCCCACAACTTGATGCATCATAGTTATGCCCCTGAAAGAATGATGTAGTTGGTTTGCTCATGCTTCTCACACTAGATAAATGGATAACTTTGCAAGTATATAGGGGAGAGGAGGAGACAGGAAATGGGAGAGGAGAAGAGAAGAAGAAAAAAAAAAGATGACGTACAGAGAAGGGGAAGAAGAAGGACGTGAGAGGAAAGGAGGTAGAGGGAAGAAAGAAAGTGAAGGGGGAAAAGAAGAAGAATCTGAAAAAAAAAAAGATTAGAGAGAGAGAGAGAGAGAGAGAGAGTTGGAGAGTTTGGGTTTCTAGTAAAGACTGCGAATTGGGTATTTCTTGATTTGAGGGGAGAGAAACTAGAGAGTTTAGATTGATTTTCAGAAGTAAAGATGAACATTTGAGAGTTTGGTCTTCTGGTTTTGATCAGATTTGTAGAAAGGCAAAAGGAGAGAAAGTTTCTGAAGTGGAGGGCTTTGTTTTGGTTTGTTTACTGTCTATGTTTGCCTGGCCTTACAGTGAGTGACTCCTCTGTTTTATAATTGGGTAAATTCCTCCTATGGTACCTGAGGTATTGCTACTTGGACAGTTTGATACCTGATGTATTAAAGGGGACAGTTTGGTACCTGAAGTTAGACTCTGTTTGACACTTTGGTACTTTTGTTAATTTTTCTGTTAAATGTAAGGATAAAATTGACATTTAGAATATATGTATAAAAACATAATAAAAAAACATGAGTTTGTGGGTTGATTGCCGTTCCAAAAAGATTTACAACACTTGATACACACTTGAAACTCCAAGGTAATTATTCAAATTCTGATGGCATGTACTCCCTCAACGTTGTTCAACTTCTGAGCCTCTTTCACACTCACGCATTCGTGCCTCAATTTCGCGCCTCTTTTATCACTTACACACTCATGCATTCCAAAAGTTCTTTATCAGAGGAGACGAACTGAATTATCTTCACTCACAAAGAAGTCATCTGTTCTCATCAGTCTCGCACAACAACTTTCATTTAGGTATATATGATATATAAATCCATTACCTATTTTTTTTTTTGTGATTGGGCATATGATTTGTTTCTTCGTCTTCTTCAACTTTCATTCGGCTCACTCTTCTTCCATAATTAGCTTTCTCTCTCTCCCAAGTAATAAAGGTCAGGCCCTAATTCTTGAATCTTGTTCATAATACTATTGGGTTCTCTTAGTTTACTTTGGTGTGTTTCTATTTGTGTATGAACTGAGAATTGTTTGGTTGATGAAGATTAGAAAAGGGTATTTGTGATTCTGTTGTTTGTGTTTTGTGGTGGGGTTTGTTAAGTAATGGAGAAGGTAAAGTGAACCTAAGTTAGAGGGTTAGTTTTCTGGAATACCCAATTGATGGAAATAGAATAGAATAGATTATTTTCTCTGTTTGATTCTGGGTTTGTTTTGTTTGTGCTTGATTTTCATTATGTATGATGGATGCTGTAAGTTGGAATTATGAATTTTGGGTTATTCAACTGTTCTGCTCCATTGTAATTCTTTTCTTAACTGATCCATTATTTTGTTGTTACTTCATTTTGGTCTTGCTCATACAAAAATGGGGAACAAACATAATACAACTTTAGGGGTCTTGTTCTTGCAACATGTCTACTAAGCCTTTCCTGGGTCTTCTCATGATTGTAAGTTATTCACTGATTATGCATGAAGTTGCTACTTTTGTGCTGGTTTTGTTGGTCAATGATTTGCTGGGGTGGGTAGGCTATGTTTCAGTTACCTATTTCTAAATTAAGAGGATTAAAATAATGGTACTTGTAGGCATCGTAAAGACTGTTTTAATACCTTTAACCTTGTCATTGCTTTTTTCCTTCTGTTGAAGTTTAATCATATAACCACAAACCAAGTCAATTGGCAATGGGTCAGAAGCCTAGAATTCTATGCTCTAACGTAAAACATAAGAGTGACCTGATATTTATGTTAGCTTTATTGTTGTATGCGTTAGTTGTTTACCTTTACTTTTCATGGTGCATTTGAATAACCAATGCCCTTGAGGCTGCAAAAGGTTCTTCCACTACAATAATTTCTTCTACAGCAAAAGCTTCTTCTTCTGCAAATGAACACTTCCTGCCTATTTGGCTCACACTTCTTATAGTTTAGTTTTAGTACTTATAAAAAAGGTGGCCATAAAAATCGAGAAAATGCTAAAGGGTAACTTTTAGTCCACAACCTATTGTATTTGCAAAAACAAATCTATACTCCATTTCTCATCCATTTAAAAGATCAGTGCATCAAAAATATCAGGGAAGCAGTTAGCATGTCAACTACGGGGCATTATGCATTTTAGACTTTTCAACATTGGTATTGGTTATGCTTTTCCTTTAACTCTTTTTCTGGCAACCAAACAAAGTCATTTTATTTGTCAGCTTCTTTTTCAGGTTATGAATTGCACAGACAATATCCAAATTATAATGCTTTTTTTTCTTTCCCTTAAACAAATCAAATCAAATATACAAATATGAACGAGTAACATGCATGACTGATTATCTGCTTATGGCATCGTCTCCGACCCCCAAAAATTGGGTCACACCACCTATGCCAAAATCTTCCTCTCATCCAACCCAACAAATTTCACAACTACATCGGAAATCACCTTGAAAATTTGGGAAAAAACGCTAGAATTTCAATTGCTCGATTCATACTCCTCACTTCGAATCGATTTAAGCTACTTTGAGGGATTATGTTAGTCGCAAGGGCTTCAAAACCCAACAAGAATCGTCGCCAGAGGTGGCTAGAAACGTGAGTTCCGACAAGGTACCCGAAACAGTGTCGTCACTCATTTTTTGCTTCTATTCGCCGTCGTGGGTGATCGTACGTGGAGGGTGAGGCCGGAAATAGGACCAGCGTCAGGCATCATTCCAGATGGGATCGGTTCGCATGTTTGGAGTGGCCTGATGACGGTGGAACTTACCGGGTTGTGAATCTGGGTTCGGGTTGGAGGTCGGGTCTGGGATAGAGAAGCTCGATTGAATTTTTTGGGGTAAGTTTTTGAAAAAAGAAACTTACCAAAGTGAATTCTTTTTATAGAAATTTTCCCTAAACAGTAACATTTGCTTTTTAGACCATAACTTTCACATACGAACTCTGATTTGAGCATTCCACAAAAAGGCCAATTCACAAAATAAAATAAAAGGAAAAGAAATTTAACAAAATAATGAAAATAAAAAAATAAAAAAAGTCGAGCAGTTTTCTCTACATATGGTAAAATAACTGCCCATGAAGTTATCCACATCCATAGGGTGTGTTTGTTGTCTAGTTACTAATGAATCTTTTAGAAAAAAATTTCTTCTTGTGCAACTATTATTGCATATTTAAAAGCTTATAAAAAAAAAGCAGTTTTTTTTTTTTAAATGTGATTTGGAACCCAATCTAACTTGGAGAATCAGCCCCACGACTGTACATATTATTAACAGAAGAAATATGGTACAGTGTGGAGGACATGAAACCAAAGTCCCATCGAAAGGTACAATGATACTCGTAGAGCACATCCCAGATAATAGCAGGAGGCTCATCTCTCCATAAGTCATCTACACTATCGAAATTAGCAAGGTATGAAAATCTATTTGCCGCACCATTTTGCTTCGCGGTATACATGGACGAAGTGACAATAAGTAAATCTAAGAGCCATACCAATTACAATCCTCAGTCACTCAACCAATAGCAAAGAAATCATCTTCAGCCTTATGCATCATTCCAACGAGAACAATATAATCACTTTCAACTTCAATTTCCATATAGCCTTGATGAATAGCAAGTAATAAACCTGCTCGGAGAGCCTCAGGTTCCATATGTAAAGCTGATTGTACATGCGAAAAAGAATCGAGTCATAGCTGCGACACAAAGGCCATCTTCATCTCTAATAATCAACCCCACTCCACCACTGCCTTGATCCGCCCTATGTGCTCTTTCTACATTTACTTTCATTCTTCCAGTAGGTGGGAGTGTCCACCTTGTAGTATCCCCTGAGGAATTTAGGCTAATTGGTCGAGCTAGGCGCCTGGCTGAAAGACGGTCGCCGAGTCGGGCTAGGCGGGTCGTCCTGGGCGCTGCTTCCTTTTTTTTTTTTTTTTTTTTAATAAAATCAAAGTTGAACTGAAATCTCGAACTCAAAACTCTCTCAGAGTCAAAGTCGAAACCTAAGTATCTCTGTGGCTCTATCGAACACTCACTGTTGCTGTCTTTGCTCTCTCTCTCTCTCTCTCTCTCTCTCTCTCTCTCTCTCTCTCTCTGCACGGCCTCTCTCCCTCTCTCCAGCAAGGCCGCATGACTCATCTCTCCGTCTATGCAGAATTGGTTGGTTGAATTTCTGGGTTTTGAATCGATCTGTTGTGGGTTTTGATTTTTGAATCGATCTGTTGTAGGTTTTAGATCAATCTATTTCTCACTCTTTCATAAATTTCTGGGTTTTCATTTCAAGTATCGAACTCAGCAGCCTCGCCTTCAACTAGTCGCCTTCTTGAGTTCTTGGTTCGATTGAATCGATTCAGAAATCTTCAATTTCTGGGTAAGTTGCTGCCATGCTTAGTTACTTTTGGTTAGAATAATGATTATTGAATATTGTTTTTGGTTGGATTGAATGAATATTGAATATGTTTGATGGTTCTGTTTTCAACTTGAATTAGATATATTTAGACTTTGATAATGTCTAACCCGGTAACTGGTTTGTCATTCATGAATGCTATGTATGTTGTGTCATCCATGAATCCATGATGCTGTGCTGCTGTTTGATTAACAGAATTTGTGTTTATCTGAGATAGACAGATAGTGAGATTCCGAAGTTGTGTTTGATTAACAGAAGTTACTGTTTCTAACAAAAGTTGCTGTTTGAAACAGAAGTTGCTGTTTCATGAATGCTATGGTGGTGTTTGTTACTTTGCTTACTAGGCAACAGCCCTTGCTCTGTATCTGTTTTGAACTTTCAAAATTGTTAAATGCTTTTCCTTTTTTAACTTAATTTCAGCATACAGTTCTAATCGTTTGGTAATTGAATATTTGTTTGCATCTATTTTGGTAATTGAATATTTGAAATGGTTGTTGAATATTTGTTTTTACTTGTTTAGGATAATGGCGGGCACTACATATTCCTCGGCATCTAATGCAATGTCTTCAATGGATAGATCATTAAAACGTGGTTCGGGTGATATTGGATGGGAGTATGCGGAGTTGGCAGATGCTTCAAATTTGGATAGGTTGAGGTGTAAGCTGTGTGGGAAATTGGTGAGTGGTGGAATATATCGAATGAATCAACATATTGCCCACATCAAGGAAACGTGGCTCCTTGTAAAAAGTCTTCGGATGAGGATATAGCCAAATCCAAGAATGCTATTGAAGAGGCAAAGTCTAAGAAGAAACAAAAGAGTATACATGAAGCAGGAGTGAGGCAAGAAGTCATTCTTGAAGGAGATGAAGACAATGAAGCGAGTCAAGGGACAACAAGAAAGCCACATACTCTAGGGCCTATGGACCGTTTTGCATCCCCCATCGATCCTGATTCTTCAATGGATGGAAGTAGGAAGATGAGGCAACAAAATATCAATGATGCACTTTTCAAGCAAAGAACACATAGTGTGCATCAATACTTGGCTAGATGGGTGTATGAAGCCGGGATTCCTTTTCATGTCATTGATAATGATAGCTTCAAGAGGTTTGTTGAAGCGGTTGGTCAATTTGGCCCGGGTTACCGACCTCCAAGCCAATATCAATTAAGGAAGCCACTATTGAAGGAAGAGGTAGAGAGAACTAAAAGTTCATTGAAAAAGCAAGAAGAAGAGTGGGCTTTGAATGGTTTCTCTATTATGACCGATGCTTGGAGCAATTAGAAAAGAAGTATCATGAATTTGTGTGTCAATTGTGCGGAAGGCACAACTTTTCTTTCTTCTAAGGAAGCATCGGATGAGACACACACCGGGACGTATATTTTTGAATATGTGGACAAGTGTATTGATGATATTGGGCCACAAAATGTGGTTCAAGTGGTGACGGACAATGCTTCAAATAATATGGTGGCGGGAGATTTGATGAAGTTGAAGAGGCCAAACATATTTTGGACTTCATGTACAACTCACACCTTGAATCTTATGCTTCAACGAATTGGCAACCAACCTAGATTCAAAGGGGTGATTGAGAAGGCAAAGAGCTTCACCATCTATATTTATGCACATCACAAGACTTTGGCATTGATGAGGAATGTTACAAAGAAAAGAGATATAGTGAGGCCGGGAGTCACTAGATTTGCAACCGCTTTCCTCACTTTGCAAAGCTTGATGGATCAGAAGAATGAGTTGAGAGCTATAATTACTAGTAATGAATGGAATGCAAGCAAGCATGCAAAGAGTGTAAAGGGGAAGGCGGCGGTGAATATTGCTTTGAGTGCTTCTTTTTGGAATTGGGTAAGTCTTTGCTTGAAGGTGTTTGCCCCTTTAGTCAAGGTGCTTCGCCTTGTTGATGGGGATAGAAAGCCATCAATGGGCTTTGTGTATGGAGAACTACTTAGAGCCAAAGAGGAGATTAAAATAGCATTCAAATATCAAGAAGCTCATTATCGTCCAATCCTTGACATTGTTGATGGAAAAGCCCGTGGTCAACTTGATAGTCCATTGCATTTAGCGGGTTACCTCTTGAACCCTTACTATACATATGTCAATCCAAGCATTGAGAATGATAATGTGATCATGGATGGGTTCTTCACTTGTGTTGAGGTATTCTTTCCCGATGACATTCAAACTCAAAGTTTGGTGACAAATGTAGAATTGTAAAAGTATTTGAAGAAAGAGGGTGGATTTGGAAGAGCTTTGGTTAAGGCGGGATGTGCACAAAATTATGACAATTATAATCCGGGTAAGAAATACCAACTTATTTTTTTATATAGCCAATTGTTATTGTTTTGTTTGTTTTGTTTTTGGAGTTTGACTAATTCATAATTGTTGTTGTTTTGTTTATGTGTTTTTTTAGTTTTGTGGTGGAATATTTATGGAAACCTTGTACCAAAATTGCAAAGTATAGCTAAAAGAATACTTTCATTGACCACAAGCTCATCCGGATGTAAGAGAAATTGGAGCACTTTTGAGGGGGTAAGTACTTATTTAGTTATGCATTTTTGTAAGTTTATAAGCAAGTAGTAATGTAGTTTACTAACTAAATAAAAAATCATAATATACTAATTTTTTTCTTCTTTATGTAGATCCATACAAAGAAAATGAATAGACTAGATATAACGAGGTTAAATAATTTAGTCTATGTCCAATTCAATGTCAACATCATCAACAAGAAGAGAACAATGAAAGAGAAGAATGTGGATGTATTACTAGCAAGTGAAGCTACTATGGCCCAAGGATGGATTGTGGATGGTGGTGATGAAGATATAGATTCCAATCTTACTAGTGAAGTAGTTAGAGAGGGATCGGGATCGGGATTGGGAGTGGATAGTAGCTTAGAGCCTAGGAGAAGTTGTAGAATTCAAGAAATTAGAGAACTTCATGAGGAGGATTTTGTATCAGATGAAGAGGAAGAAGATGAGATGGATTTTGAGTTTGAGTCCGATGAGGAGGGAGTATTAGAGGGATATGGTGAAGAAGAATTTGAGGATTAGACTTGGAAGAATCAAATTTGCAATTTTTTGTTTATTTCTAAGAACTCATTATCTCATTGTTGTTGAACATTTTATCTATATTTTGAGTATTTTTACTATTTTTAAACATTATAATACCTTTTATATTTTTATTTATATAATTATATGTTATAAAAATAAAAATAAAATTAAAAAAAAAAAACCGTCTAGTCCCCGTCTAGGCCCCTAGGCGCTAGTCCCCGGCCTTCCGCCCAACTAGCGCCTAGCGTTTTTTTAGAACCTTGCTTAAATGTGAAAACAAGAATATAAGCAACAAACTACCAATTGATAAACAATCAGATACATAGAGAAATCCATCTTGCTGCATCTTTCTTTGAAGAGAAGAAGTTTGCGACAATCTTACTACCAACAAACTATCAGATAAAGAAACTTACAGTCAAAAACATAAAACTTCAACAAATCAATTACATACCTTGTTTACACGGATTGAGTTTCCATAAAGCTTGATAATATTAAGCACCTTGAACGCCACTTGCACCATTTTCCCAACCTATAGTAACTTGTAGATTCACCCATTTCAATTTGATACAAATTATGCCTAGAAAGCCAATAATTTAAACTTGAAAGAACGAAATAACAATTCTTTTCATGGAGGAAAAAAATTGCAAACAGCCGCAAATACCAGCAAACAAGACATACTCCTCATTTTCCATCTCCAAGGCCACAATTGTTGAAAGTTCAAACGCTTAGGCGTATTGTTTCAAAATGCAATTCAGCCTAAGGATCGCAAATTTTCGATAAATGCACTGGTCTAACGGCATGAGATATAAACACATTTGACTTACCACTTCTCTTTTTCTTTCTCATCTATTCATTCCCCATACAATCTCTTTAATACGATACACATATGTATAACTCCATAACCAATCACGACCCAGTTCAAGTTACCAAATATGAAGCAAAACCTACAAATCCAAACAGACCAATTAAGACCTCAAACAAACACAAGAAGACTAAAAAGTGTTACCTTAACAGAAATGGTTCCAGCTAAAGCATCAAGGTCTTCAAGCAGTTTCCCAATTCTGACCTCATTCCAAGGATCCCCATACTGCTCCCTCAGTATAAAATCAGTAGAGAAATTGTAGGGAATTGTAGTCCTACTCTGTGATGGACTCTTCTTTAGCAATTGGCTCTACGGAGGAGCGTCTACTGGTGGGTCCAAGAGCCTTTCGAACATCAGAGACGTGACTTCCCACAGTGCCTGTGTCACCGGCGAGTGGAACATTCCGCATAGCGATACCTGCACACATCGGATTTTGAAATTGAAAAGATTAGGGGAAATCAAAGATTGAGAGAGAGATGAAGGAGATAATTGAGACCCCCCACCCCCAAATTCAAATCCTTCTTCGCTCCATGTCCGTCCCTTAAGCTCAATCCCACTCCCCATCCTATCTCCAAGCTCCGTCTATATCTCCACCGACGCCTATGCATCTCCGCCACCACCTAACCCCAATCTCATCCCCCTCTCCCACCGTCGCTCTCTCAGCACCCTCTTCGCCGTAACCCTAGTCGTATTTCGGCCTGTTTCACTTCCAGTCTTCAAATTGGCCTCCCAATACAGCCACCAGCGCCTCCCATCGCTAGCCTGCTCTTCTTCGCTGCCCTCGTTACGTGAGGCTCGAGTTGGTTTTGGGATTGAAGGGTGGTGGGAAGATATAGGAATGGAAGAACCCTGAAGTGATGGGAAGCGATCTTTAGGTTGGGTCGAAGAGTGATGGTCCGGTTGGGGTTTGTCGAGAAAGGATTTGTTGCAGAGAGAGGGGTTGTGTCAAGAACAGCGGTCAGCGGGCTCTCATTTTGGTTTAAGTTTTGCAAATGGAGTATATGCGTCGGGCCGTCGGCTGCCTCTCTTCTAGGGTTATTTTTTTTGTCCAAGTTAGAGGTGGTAAACGGGTCACTAAGTACGAGCACGGCACGGGCCCGGCACGGTCCAAGCCCGTTAGTGGCCCGGCACGACCCGAGCACGTCAGAATAACTAGTCGGGCTGGGCCTAAGAATATTGGCCGCCCTTAATGGGCCCGGCACGGCCCGAGCACGATATATTGTGGGCCGGCCCGTTACAAACACAAAATTTCATTTTGTTTTTAAAAATATTAAAAAACTACAATGATGAGATTTGAATATGAGACCTTTTTATTTAAAATCTCATGACAATTCCACCAATACTTTCTTTTATATTGTCAAAATAATGAAACAAAACATTATATCCTTGTTTTGACATAAGTATTTTTTTCTAAATATTAAATATATGTTTATTAATAAAAACTAATCTCATAAAAATACAACTATAGAATGAAGGAAAGAATAATAGATATTAAATCTTTATTATATTAATAAAGATAAATCTCACAATAATATACTAAAAACAATATATTTTGATTTTTTTTTTCTTCTTTCTTTCTTATAGTGGAATATAAAAAATTATTAGAAATCTAATCTTAAAAAGCAAAGATTAAGAAAAACATTGTAGAACTTAATTTATTTTAATTTTCTAAATAGTTAAATAAAATTAATTTTTATTTGTTCAAATTAAGATCTTAAAATCGTGTTTTATAGTGGGTAGGCACGAGCACGGCCCGGCACTATATGGGCTCGAGCCATGGGCCGGGCCGAGCTTAATGTTTATGTAAATGGGCCGGCACGAGCCTGGCACTATAATAAATGGGCCGGCCCAAGCACGACTAGGCCGGCTTTGCCACCTCTAGTCCAAGTGTATTTTTTTTCATTGCTTTAGTTATATTTGTAGGAGTATATGCGTTTGGACTGCTCAGCTATTTGTAGGAGCCCTCATTTGATTTATGGACAAGTCTCCTCAGAGCTCAGACAATGGTTTTATAAATAGTTGTCTGAATTTCCAATTTCAAATTTTCAGTTTGCCTCGTGTTGTTTCCTAGGTGGAGGGAAATGGGTTTGGAGGAGAGGGAGGGGGGAATTAGTTGGGAGTAATGTTGGTGGACATGTTTCTCTCTTGAAACCTATAGATTCATACCACGGTTTTAAATAAACCGTCGTATCATCACTACATGCTGGGAAAATTTAAGTGCTACCAAATGGTGGGAAACTTGCCGCTGTATAACCATTTTAACCTCACACCACGCTTCTATTTATAAACGTCTTCTGAAATAATTTATAATTCCAGCATGAAAAACACCTGTTGGTTGAATTCATATTAGAAGACGGACATTTTAAAACCGACGTCCCAAAAACGAAAAATCATTCACACCACAGAAAACAGTATGGCGTCGTATGAGAGGTGTCATGTGTTTCATTTTTTGTAGTAGTGTGTGACTTTGTTGAAAGCCCGATTGTCCACACACAACCTCCAGCTCTCATCGTGCTTCTTTTGGAACAGCACAGGCGCACCAAAGGGGGCTTTAGATGGCCTAATGAATCCTACCTTGAGCAGGTCTTCGAGCTGCTTTCGAAGTTCTGCCAGTTCTGGGGGAGCCATTCTGTAAGGTGCCTTTGCGGGTGGTTTGGCCCCCGGAAGCAGTTCGATCTCATGGTCCACACTCCTTCTTAGAGGTAATTCCTTGGGAAGTTCGGGAGGCATCATATCTACATAGCTCTCCAATACCCCATCGATCTCCTTCGCAATCACTTCTCCTTTAATCTCATCCCTTGTCAGGGGAACTGCTACATAAGTAGGCTCATGATGCTTCACGCCTTTCTTGAACTGGAGGGCAGACAAGAGACGGGGTTCACTTGGTTGTTTGATTCTTGCTGGAACCACACACGACCTTTCTCCCATAACGAGCAAGTGTTGGGCACTAGGAATAGGAATAGCTTTGTTCGCCAACAAGAACTCCATCCCCAATATGACATTAAAGTCGTCCATCTGAACAACTACAAGGTCGGTCTTCCCTTGCCAGTGACCCAACTTGAGTGATGCCCCTCGAGATAGTCCAGTTGTGGGTGAGGCCTTACAGTTCACAGCTTTCATGTGGCCAACATCCTTCAGCCCCAACCTCCGTGCTTCACTTTCTGACACAAAGTTGTGAGTTGCCCATGTATCAACCATTACGCTATTGGCTATTTTCCCATTAATACTACCATTTACGAACATCAAGCCTTTAGCCTGGGACTTCTTAGGTGAAAGAGGTTGCTTCTCCACCGCACCCAAGAATCTTAAAGCTCTCATGTGTCCAGGTTCCTCCTCTGGCTCTTGCTAATCCTCCATTTCTTTCGATTGAATATGGGCCTGTAGAGCAGAGAGGGCATTCATTCACTCTATGAGGTCCTCTGCGTAAGAAGCATGCTAGTGGCTTTGGAGCAAAGTCTGAGGGATTAAAAGGTCAAGGGCTGAAGACCCCTGTTGAGGCAGCAGGCTTGGACATTGTCGTGTCCCTCACATTCACTGTTCTCCTGTCCCCTCCTCCTGAGTTGGAAAATTTAGACTCCGCTCCCCTACTTCTACTCTGTCCCGGCCTTATATTTCTATTGACATTCGCGTTCGAAAACGGCTAAGTCTTCTTAGTAGAGTTCTCTTCGAATGTGTAGTCCATCAACCTTTCAGCAGCAGCCTGTGCAGAGGCAGAATCTTGGACCCTCTGTCCTCGCCTATGGGTTTAAGCTTTCAAGGAAATAGAACAACCGATCCTTCTCTGACATATCCGAGATGTCAAGCATGAGCACAGAGAACTTGTTCACAAAGTCTCGGATGTTGCTGGTGTGCTTGAGCTCCCTTAGTTGCCGTCTGGCAATGTATTCTACATTCTCGGTGAAGAATTGAGCTTTGAGCTCCTTCTTAAGATCGTCCTAAGTGTCAACGGTGCATACTCCTCTTTGAATGTCATTATATTTGGTTCTCCACCATAGTTTAGCATCTCCTGACAAATACATTGTCGCCATGTTCACCTTCACCTCTTTCGAGTCTGGCTTCACTGCTCGGAAGTATTGTTCCATATCAAATAAGTAATTCTCAAGCTCATTAGCATCTAGCGCCCCTTTAAAAGCTTGAGGTTCCGGTATCTTTATCTTTTTGTAGTCCGTCACAGGTTGGTTTCCCATGGCACGAATGGTCAGGTTGAGCTTAGTATTCATCTCTACTAGCTTATTCCTGAAAGCATCAATGGTGTCTCGGACATCTTCTGCCATATTGTCCACTGTCACCTAGAGTGTATCAAGGGCATCACTCATTGCCCCCATTTGCTCGTTCCGAACGGGAGTTTTTTCCTCATTTCTCTCCCTTCCGCTTCCTCGAGCTTTACATTTTTCTAGGCCACAACTCGGTCCTTTAGGCTCTCCACCTCTGTCATCCGCGCTACCAACCCATCTAGGTTGACGCGGTCCAACACATTAGTGATATCAATCAACCTGTCGGGCACCCTCGCAAGTTCTCCGAGTTGTTGGTCATACCAATCGAATCTTTGTTGGTTTGTCATTTTGCCTGTCATCGTAGTGAGCTTCTTGAGCTGAGTTGGCTATGATACCAACTATCACTGGCCAAACTTTGCAAAGCGCAAAGCGGACCGTGAGGCACTTGCTAGCAAGCAAGTCAGCCAAGTGAGTACCTTGCAAGGAACAATGAAAGTCACACGATATTAAAATAGTGCTAGCGACAAGCAAGAACACAATTATATAAACATTGGGCAACCACGAAGAACAATGAATAATCAAAAGGAAAAATCAAAGAGCAATCTCACGGGACACAGATGATTGAATAATTCCTCTTTTATTGATGGTAAGACGGCAAGGGAGGCAAAAGTACATGTGCTTACCTATACTAGTTCCGTAGTCCAAACTATGCTAACTAGGAACGCCTCCCCAAAGAACATATCGGACTTACATGAACATGGCAGGAGGAAACATGAAAAAGGCTGAGGAGACTAAATATTAAATAAAATAAATTATATAATTTGTAAATTACCAAAACATCTCTAGCACACAAGCAAACCAACCAATATCCTGGACAAGGTTACTTGCGACTTTACAAGTGCGGCCCCTGACACGTAGCATGAGTTTGGATGCATCTACTTGTGGAATCCCTCACAGCCCATTGTGACACATTGGCACTCCTATACTCTTAAGCCAACTAAAAGCCCACTGAGACATATATAAAGGATTAAAGCAACCATTATTCCAAACAATGTCATTCGTCGCCGTCCAAATTGCCCAGAGTGCTGTTAAGATCATTTCAACGTCATGGACAGGCGACTCACACACCAACGATCTTACCCACTCGCTCAAGGAAGAAGCTGGATGTGTAGTAGGGTTCATTTTGAGTGGACAATGTAACCAAATAATGTGGACAATTTTACAATCCTTGAAAAGATGCCTCCCGTCTTCCACTTTACACACTTTTACGCAGTTGATTTTTGTTATAAATGCAATGACTTGCAGTCTTGTTGTTGACCCAAGAAAACAGGTTCCCACTTTTCTAAATTTTGAATTTTTTATTTTAATATTTGTCAGTTACTATTCTATCCTTTATATCTTGGATTTTTACTTATTGAGTACTAATAAGCAAAAGGCAATATTTGAGTTTATGAAAATTTAAAGGTTATTTGCTTAATTTATTCTGATAAAAAAAGGGTTTCTAAATCAATTACATTAGCTCACATATATATCCATAAAATCATTGAAGAGTAGGCAAACGATTTCCTAGTTGGCTTTGGTGGGTGTTGTTGTCAGGCCAAATCCAAAGGGGAAGAGAGGGTCATAATGTGGATCTCCAACATTCATAGGTAGCTGATCAACGGTTTTAAACCAAGTGCGAGAAAGCTTGCCGGTGAAACCATAGTCACCAAACAAAACATCAGCAACTCCTTGGCCCTCACTTCCTGGAAGCCACGCCGCAACCAGAGCATCTAGCAGGGGAACGTATGGTTGGATCACAACAGGACGACCGGAGATGATGATGACAACACACTTCACAGCACCACAAACATTTGTAATGGTTTTAAGGCCCGCATCAGGGAGAGTCAAAGTTAAACTGTCACCAAATGTCTCTGCATATGGTGATTCTCCAACGACAACGATGGCATAGGAGAAATCATTTGACTTAACATACTCAGCATCAGGATTCTCCTTGTACACCACTTCAGTTACTGGATCAACTGTGTTCTTTATACCGGTTAGGATTGTGGTACCTGCGGGCATGTTGAACAAAATATATAGGTTATAAATAATATGGACATATTTCGCCGTATTTTACGGGGAAGAGAAGGGGCTGTGATTAACTTAATTAATTACCATGTGTGAGATCGTTGCCACTCAATCCCTGCCACTCAATGGTCCAACCACCACACTGATAACCAAGATTGTCTGCATGACTTCCAGCTACAAGTATTTTTGATGTCTTCTTTGGAAGGGGCAGCAATGGCTTGTCTGCAGATTCACCATTCTTTAGAAGAACTAGCGATCGCCTCACAGCTTCCCGAGCCAAGTCTCTGTGTTCCTGTTAAATTTACTATCCGAAATGTTATTCAATTAGTTTAAGAATGCTCCCCATTTCTTGTAGAGTGGTAGTGTCAACTGTGAAGTACTTTACCTGACTGCCAAGCTGGTTGACGAGGCTGAGATCAGCCAACGGATTCTCAAATAGCCCCATTATAAACTTAACCCGCAAAATTCTCCTCACTGCATCATCAATTCTGCTCATGGGAATGATTTTATTTTTTGCCTGGAAAGTTAGACCATCAATGAATTCTGTATAGTTGTATGGAACCATGATCTGTAGGTGACAAGCAGTTAAAACAGAAGGACGTGTTAGAAGACAGCCAGATAACATCGATAATTGAGCTAGCTAATTTACTTATACCAAGTAAAGATAGAAGGAAATTTAACCAGTTAATTTGCAGATGGAGATGGACAATAATTATTACCATGTCAATGCCAGCATTGATCCCTGCTGTAATCGAGTATGAGTAGTTGGCATAAGCTGGTGAGGTAATTCTGTCAATACCCATGAAATCTGATATGACAAAACCCTGGAAAACAATGCAATGTGACAACGGTATCGTATGCTATACAATGTAAAATTAATGGATGAAAGGGGACAACGCTGGAATTATAAATCAATTAGAATTACCCTGAAACGGAGAGTATTCTTAAGAAAGCCAGTGACCAGATCACGGTTTGCATGCATCTTGACTCCATTCCAGCTGGAGTAAGATACCATAATGGTTGCAACACCTTCGATAATTGAGTTATAGTAGGGTGGCATGTGAATGCTGAGTAACCCATGCCTGTTTATTACAGTGTTATCCTCATCGATGCCTTTGGTTGTTCCACCATCGCCCACATAATGCTTTGCACAGGCTGCAACCTTTTTACTACAAACACAACCATAATTAAGGTCAATATTTCAAACTGTAAATATTTTTCTTTGTCAGTCATGTTTAATTGTAATTACTAGACTGTGAAACATATAAATATCCACTTTTTTAGTCACAATCAGAGTGCTAAAGTTTCTGCAAAGAAGCTCGTGGAATATTGCACAAGGCCTCAACCAGATACATAAATCCAAACTGTAACTTCCACACTGGCAAACGTATCAATCATCTTTATCCAAAAGAAAAAAAAAACGTATCAATAATCTAAATATAGCCAAGATCGCTTCTTTATACAGTCAAAAGGTGAATGTAAAACAGAATAAGTCCATGTCAAACTATGATCATAGATCTAGCAAGCAATATACGACCTTTCTTATTTTCAAATTACAAAAGCTCAAGTTGGCTGACCTAGCACAATTGGAATCAATGAGTTGAGGTTGGTTTCAAACATTGATCAATTAAACAGAAGAATATGTACGCAAACCTCAATCTCTCACATCAGATGAAGAAAATCAGAAATGGATAAGGCCGATCGAGGGTCACAAATACTATACAGCAAAAACTCTCTAATCATAATTATGAGGAATTACCTCATTGGATTAAAGGTGAAAGCTAAATGTAGCAGCAGCCCTGTAATGCTACTTTTTACTGTGAAATGAGCTTGTGAAATGCTAAAGAATGTTAGGTAACACGTACAAGCAAACAAGTACAAAAATTTGTTTCTTACTTTCCAGCTGCTACAAAGGGAACACCCTTTCTAGAGTTAGGTGGTATGTCTCCTTGTAATCCAGGTATGATCTGAGTCATTGCTTGAACAACCTTATGATCTTCACTGTAGCTTTCGTAACAACGACCCCATCTTGGATCTCTACAAACCTGCACGCACTCGCAGATTGAATTAGTTAGTGAATTATATATACAATGAGCATGGAATTTAACTAATTTCATACTGCATTATGAATGCTGAGCAACAATTATTACCGCTATGCAAGGTGCAAAGACGTATGAAATGCCTGTGGCTCTAACTTCAAGTGCAGTTGCAGCTCCAATCCTTTTAACAAGTTCAGGGTCCCTGCAGTTGATACACTGATTGATTCAATATCCATATTCATGAGGAATCAATGAGAACTCGCTAGCTGATATTAGTTATTTAGTAAGTAATATATAGATTATGGATTGGAATAGCAGTACTTGCCTCGTAGCTCCAAGGCCAACATTGTGAGGAAAGATTGTTGCCTTGTAGACATTATTGTGGCCATGAACAGCATCAATACCATAAATCATTGGAATACCAAGGCGAGTTGATAAAGAACCCTTTTGAAAATCATTCACCATTGTAACCCAAGTTTCTGCAGAATCTTTTTCTGATGGCACACTCACAGCGCCGCTAAACACACTCCCTGCAGGCCAAGCCATGCACCACAATTGAATAAAGAAGTTGTACACAACACAAAATAATGGACATATTATTGGATGCAGTGAGTTTGAAAGGTAAAATAACAGAATGATATATGCCTAGTTAATTACCAATGTAGTACTTGTTCATGACCTCAGCTGAAGCAACAATGCGCTCTATCTGCGTCATCTGGCCAATCTTTTCCTCCAAAGTCATCCGGCTCAGTAGGTCATTGATTCTAGTATTCAAGGGCTGTTTGGGGTCCTTATATTTCATGTATCCTCCTCCACCTGCTGCTTCTGCTGTTCTCATCGTTGCCGCTGCTATACACAAGCATAACAGAAGAAGTGCCCTCGTCAAGGAGGCAGACATCCTAGCTATTTCCTGTCACAAATTACATATATCAATAGTTACAAAGCCACTTTTGAGGTAAATATATGTAGAAGCAACCATCATTGAATTCAAAAACCAATAATGAATACATGCAACAGGAGAAGCAGTTGAACACTTGAACTAAAGTCTAAAACTAGACCGGTAGGCAATTAACAGAATGATGGTTGCTCTGAACGCCACTTACAGAACCCTAATACCAGTAGGCAATTAACAATCAATCTCTGCTCTGTTCAAAGCAGAGAGTCGTCAAAGGCAGAGAGACTCAGAGAGAGAGAGAGAGAGAGAGAGAGAGTTGTGAAGTTGAGATTTCAAAAGACAGGGGGTGGAATTTATAGAATTTTATGGGCTTTGAAGAAATATGGCGCAGACTTGATTCATGAACTGGACTGATGGGAGCAATCTGCTCTGTGCTTTGGGTCCCCTCCTATGGAGCTGGAGATCCTACAAAAGAGTCAGATTCTTGACCCTGACTTATATCTCCATTATTACACACCTACAGTTCGTATTTACCTGTTCTAGTTCTCCAGCTGATCTTTTACTTCTTCCATTTTCTGCAGCCGGGCCCCTACCCCTCTGTGTGGTCTGTATTAAAAGCTTCGTCTCTCCGCCCCTCTGTGTGGTCTGTGTTAGAGCTTTGTCTCTCTGTTCCTCTTGTGTGGTCTGCTACTTAGACTTCTCTCCACCCCGTGTGGGGTCTGTGTTAGACTTGGGTCTCTCCATACTGTCTGTTTCCATGGCATCTCTCCGCTTGACCAGGATGACATTCCTTTTGAAGATGAAGGTATTATCGAAGCGATGTCTGTTAACTTTGAACAGAGTGCAGACTTGCTTGATCTGGAATCTGGCATTGACCTCTTGGTTTTACTTATTGCGGATGAGGAGCCTGCATTAGGGGGAATCAAGCTAGCCCGAAATTTATTGGAGGATAGTCCGTGGAATGTCAAAGGGTACTGTTTCTCAGTCTGTCATTGGCCCCGCTTCCATTCCATTGATGAACTTGATATCAATCGAGCTACCTACTGGATCCAAGCTGTTAGGATCCCCATAATCCAAGCCCAGAATTGACATCGCTGCAAAAGATCGAGAAAGAAGGAAAACAAGAGGAAAAACTTGGCATATAAAAACTGGTTCAATTCTTCGATGATGCCGTTACAATTCCTATTGGTTAATTTAAGTAGAGAAAATATCTACAAGTAGTTGACTCATCTAAGAAAAAGCTCAAATAGGCCCAAACAACAATGATAGCCTATGTAAAGGAATAAGAGTCCTAATATTTCCATCCGCTCAAATAACATACCTCAAGCCTGAAATGTCTTCCAACTTGCCCAATCTTCATCCCAAATAGATGTTCCATCTTGAATATCAGGTTGCCAATAGAACTCGCCAAACCAAGAACAAGTCCCGCAATACCCCAAATATCTTTGAGAGAGTTATCACAATTCTCAATAATCTGACAACTTAGCAGTTATATTTGTATCTATATCATATCTGCTAGGTGGGAAATAACTATGCCAAACTCTCATACATAATAATGCCTTACCTATGTCACCGAGCAAGTTCCTTTTTGACATCTTTTATGAGTCTGTTTCAGTGCTAGAATTATTAGCGGCATCAGCCCTGCTAAGAAGATCATGGCAAGATAACCCCACAGCTTACTTTGACAAGGGTGCTTTTGCTACTACACATCACCTTAACAAGTCTTGCGATATTCCCAAACTTTTGCTTATGATCATTAACATGTAGGCAACTTGAGATTAATGCAAAGAAAATTGCAGCAGACCATTTGAGGTGTTCATGCTCAGGCTGGACCAACCAAATCAATGAATGCAATTGAATAATTGCACTTGTGTTCATTCCCTTGTACAACGCAGTAGCTTCATTTAAATGCAATTGAATAATTGCAATTGCAATCAGCAAACATATTTTCTCCAAATTGTTTGCAAGCTCATCATCAGTTTCCATTTGACCCTTAATGTCAAAGACTTGAGCCAAAAACAAAATATGATCAAAAACAATCTTTTGGTCATGCATCGTCTCGAATAAATAAATGGCTTCCTTGCCATGACCATGCATCCCATACGCATTGATCATGGTAGTCCAAAAAATTAGACTTTTGTTTCTAACACAATTATATATATTGTATGCATTCTTCAAAGTTCCACAGTGGGCATACGTATCAACAAGAGAACTTGCAACAGATCCCATTACCCCAAATGTGTCATCGTGAAGCAAATTCCGAGCATTATCATTGAGAGCACTATAAATCATGACATAGAGCTTAATCAAGTCCCACAATACCCCCATCAAAAGCCGATTGAAAATCTTGACTAGACATAGATGCTTCTATTAGAGTATAATATGTTTCCATGTCCAACTTAGCTCCAAGTTACTAATATCCATAACCAGTTGAGCGGCTTCAGCAGTTCTATGCTCTTTGCAAAGAGCATTCAATATTGTGTTCTTCATCTGATAATTCAATACCAACACAAGCATTAACAATACTGCAACAACCTGATCTATCTACCGCAATTAGAAGACTCTAGCTTCTGAGCTTTCAGAATCAAAGTTGCCAACTCTTTCACATTTTTGTTATCAAGAAATTCTATAACAACTCGACAATACGTTTCTCCATCCAAATCCAACCATTCCCCATCATCAGGAGGCCAAATTTCTGCTCCAACTTTACAGTTCAAGGAACTATGATTATAGAGCTTAATCACATAGGACAAAAAAAAATCTCAAAAGCTCTTCTAACATCTTGAAAATTTATATTCAAAGTAGTAGATACCTGAGACAATGAGGTTTGAGTCATTTCACCAATTTCGTCGAATGCTTCCTTGCAAAAGAGTATAATATCTTTCGTCATACAATGACAAAGTTGCAAGCAATGAATAAACCACTGCACTAACTTTGCTTGAGATTGTGTTTTGGCGGTAACTCTTGATTTCCACTTCTCCAATATTAACTCCAACACCCTTTCAGAATTCACTTGCATTTTCTCATAGCTGTCATCCGCATAAACATTTTCTTCACCAAAATTATCATTAAGTAATCTGACGCAGTCAGAAAGATCACCTAAGGTTTACAAGCAATAAACCTAAAACAAAGGTTCTAGAGTTCACCACAGATAAAAGAGATAAATCTCAATTTGATTGATAATATGATAAAAGATAGGTTCTGCAGCCGTTTAAGGTTACATATATATGAGAAAAGAAACCCTAGGGCAACTAACAATAAAACCCTAAAGCCCACGGGTAAAAATAAAACAAATCCAAAACAAACTAGGAAACCAAAAATTCTGAAAACAGTAAATTGCATTTTTGAGGCCCTAAACGACCCCGAAAGCCTAAAAAAGCTCAACGTCTTGGCATAGCAACAATTTTTGTTCCTAGCGCGATTCCCTTTCCGAAAAGCTATGGCACAATCAAATCGGACACCGAATGCGAAAGTTGCAATAGTAACTTGGGTTTTCCTCCTTTTGCACGATCAAACTGTTCTTCAATTTGGGCTGCTAGTAGTTCTTGTAATGTCCCGTATCTTAATTTACCCGTTTACTAGTCATTTGGACGGTAAACGACAACTATTTTCACTTTTTATTTTGTTTCGATACTTTTAGTGACCCTAAAAGTTGACTTTTTGTTCGGGTCAAAATTTGAGAAAATTTCTTTCATGAAAGTTGTAGAGGACGTTAAACTGAGCGCGTGCATATGTGGTACGTAAAAATCGGAGTTATTATCCGAAAGTTATAGTCTAAATACTAAAGTTACTGTTCACGGTAACTTTATATATATAGAAAGTTACCAGGGTAAGTTTCCATTTCGGGAAACCTACCCCCTGCCCTGAGATTTTTTCTCTCTCTTCTCTCCTCACTCCCCCGCATCGGCCCTCCCTTCTTCCCTTTGATTGGTCGTCGTTCGACCACCAATCGGCGAGCTACCGGTGGCTGCCGACTCGCCTCGTCCTCCTCTACATGCTGGTGGTCGTGGCTTTTAACGATTTGGCCGGAGAAGCACGATTTGAAACTTGGAAGTTTACTGTAGCAGTTGACGTTTTCAGGCAATTTCTCCCGATTCCGGCCTTTTCCGGCCACCAAACCGGCTTCGAAGGTGCGATTTTCGCCAAGGATCATTTTCCCCCTATCCTTGAGCCACGATTTGCAGTGTAGAGGGAGAATCAAGGAGAAACCCGATTCAAATTTTTGGAAATGTTTCACCGACTGAATTGGAGCTCTTCAAGGTAAAATTGGAACTTGTTGAAGTTGAGAAAAGTATTAGGTTTGATGAGTAGGTGTTGCTGCCAAAATTCGGCCGCCATCAGAGCTGGTGGAGGTGGTACGTGAATCCCACGCGCCGCCACTGTAGCAGGCGTGTGGCGGCCCCTCCGGCTTCCATTTGACTTCAGTTTTTAGCCCATTAAATCCTATAATTGTTTTAGAGCTTGTATATAAAATTTGGTGAATTTTGGAGAAGCTTGGAATTAATTATGAATTTTTGAAGTTTAGAATTTCGATTATCGGATTACGAGAATCCGACCGTCGGATATCTCTCGGTTCTTCCTTGGAACCTTTAAATTAACGAATTGGTATTAGTGGTATAATTTGGGTTGAATCTGTGAAGAAGTGGAGATGTAATTATAAGGAATTGATTTTAGGAATCGTATTAATTTGTTGAATAACTATTCACGGAATATAATTGTGAACAGGGTGACGTACCGAGTGATTGCACGACAAAGGAACTCAAATGCGTGATTACCTGAATAATACTGTGAGTGGACCTTTGCTTTTAAATAAGGATGCATGCAATTGTTTTGTTTCCGTATTAATTATTTAGTTATTTAATTCCATGTGATTATATTTTGTTTTCAGAAAATTATTATAAATTTGTCTTGTTTTGATTTGGGAACTGAAGTAGTGACTTAAATTACTGTTTTAATTTATCGAGCATATTAAACGAATTTAAATATTTTTATTACTATGTCAATGGGATTTTTGAATCAAAGTTTGTTATGCTCCATTTGGAGAATATGATTATTATATGGTTTCCAGCGATTCGTTTTCCGTATTCGGGATTAAATATATTTTTTAATCGCCGACTTTGGATTTCTGGAAGATTTTCAAGATGAGTTTTCGATGGAGTTGGATTTCTCATTTATTTATTGACTTTTGGTTTTGGCATTGGGAATGCCTAATTAATGATTTTTGGATTTGGTTTGTTTCTTGGAGTTTTTGAGAGATTTTTGGAATTGGGATTTGCTTATACTAATTTCCGGTTTTGGTTACGGATTTGAGAATATTTTGGCGTGCGGGGTCACGTCATTGGAATATATATATATTTTCTCATGAGATTGGGAAGCCTTTCGGATTTTATGGATTTTGAATGTTTTCCTACACCATACCGGGGTCCAATTACTAGGTCTCCTCCTCACTTACTTGTGTTTGTGAGTAGCCGTTGAGGAAGCTTATTCTCCTCCTCACTTACTTTGTGTTTGTGAGTGGCAGTCGAGGTTTCTCCTCCTCACACAATCTATGTGTGGGTGGCAGTCGAGGTTAGGGGTTCCTTTACCCGTATGGTGACATCCCTTCCCCATATCCTTTTATTTGTTACTTGACTAGCAGGGCTAGTCCGATTCTTTTAGCCAGCGGGGACTGGTATGTTTTCACGAGACTCCGAGTTTTAAAGACATACGTTTTATAAACGTTGCATGCATCGAAGTTTTAAGAATTTAAATTATTGGGGAAGTAATACAATTCCTTTTCTTTTAATTTATTTATTTAGTCGTTTATTTTTGTCCACTCACTCTAACATGTTTTTTAATTACTTTCCCCTGTGCCCTTCTGTTTCAAATACCTAGTTTGCAGACGAAATTAGTTGAGGTCGGGCGTATATTGGAGTTGAGGCATAGTCAACAACATGGCTTCCGCATTTTTATTTGATTTAGGTTTTCCTTGATTACCCTTTCTGTTAGAATTGCTCTGATTACCTGAGGAAATTAATGTTATTTAAGTTGTGATTTGTGTTATGTGATTCTTGGTTGATGTTGATTTGGGGAGCAGGGTGGCTCCAGGAGAATAAGGATGGGTGATTTAGAAGTATAAATATGCTTTCTACAGGTTTTGGATAGTCCATTTTTAGGGGAAGTTCAGCCAAAGTTTTGGTAGAATTTCTTCTAAGGTGGGCCCCGCAGGGCCACTTCTGATTTTGGGGTGAAATTCGGGGCGGGTCCTGTCAGTTCTACATCAGTCTCCTCCACCTTCGAAGAACTCGACCCCGAGCCTCATCTTCACGAAACTCATTCATATCAGCAACATTAAAGGTGTTAAAAATGCCCATGGAACCCGGAAGTGCAACAACATAAGCATTGTCGTTGATCTTCCTCAGCACCTTAAAAGGACCATATTTTCTGGGCTTCAGCTTGTTGTAGGTACCAACAGGAAATCTCTCCTTCCTTAGAAACACCATTACGTCATCGCCCTCTTGGAACACTTTAACTCTTCGATTCTTTTCAGCTACACTTAGCATTAGTTTCTTCTAGCTTGGCCTTAGCTTCTTATCTAACAGCATGCACATCTCTAGCCATGCCCTCAGTAGCAGCACTAACACCAGAAACCTTAGGAAGCTTTACCAAATCAACCACATGTCGAGGAATAACAGTATAAACTAATGAGAATGGTGACTTCCCTGTTGCACTATGCACAGCACTGTTATAAGCAAACTCTACCTATGGCAATGCATAATCCCACTGTTTGGGCCTATCTCCACAAAAACTCTGAACCATGTTACCCAAAGTTCTATTCGTAACCTCTGTCTGCCCATCAGTTTGAGGATGTTATGTGCTGCTACGATTCAAAGCTGTTCCAAACATCCTCCACAACGTAATCCAGAAGTGACTAAGGAATTTCGTATCTCTATCAGAAGTAATGGACTTGGGAACTCCATGCAAACGAACTACCTCCCTGAAAAATAGTTTGGCTATGTTGGAAGCATTAGCAGTTTTCCTACAAGCTATAAAGTGCGTCATCTTGGAGAATCTGCCAACTACCACAAACACAGAATCCACACCCCTTTGGTTACGGGGTAATTTCAACACAAAGTCCATAGTAAGATCCTGCCAAATATCTTCAGGAATATGTAAAGGTGAATAAAGGCCTGTATTTTGGGACTAAACCTTAGAAACTTGGTAGGTGTAGCACTTCCTCACAATAGCTCCTACATCCTTCTTCAGCTGCGGGCAGAAATACCTCTTCTCAAGGCTAGCAATAGTTTTATCTCGGCCCAAGTGTCCACTCAAACCCCCTCCATGCATATCTCGGATCAGTTTCTCCCTCAATGATGAACTAGGAATACAAAGCCGATTGCCCTTGAATAAATAACCATCATTCACATAGAAATCTGCAACTGCATGATTGCTACTGCACTTGGCCCAAATCTCCTTAAAATCAACAACTTCCTCATATAATTCCTTCAAGATCTCCTGAGCTAAAGTGACCAGCAAGGAAGCCCTACTACTCAAAGCATCTGCCACCCTATTAAGAGTACCATATTTATGCTGAATTACAAAAGAAAATTTCTACAGAAAACTCACCCATCTTGTATCAATCTTGTTCACAGTTTTCTGGCTATTTAGGTAATTCAAGGCCTAATGATCAGTGAACAATACAAATTCTCTCTGGATTAGGTAGTGCTCCCATTACTTCAATGCCCGGAACACTGAATAAAATTTCTGATCATAAGTACTCCACTTCTGACGAGCTTCACTCAATTTTTCACTAAAGAACGCTACTAGTCTCTTCTCTTGTGACAACACAGCACCTACTCCCACGCCACTAGCATCACATTCCACCTCAAACACCTTGTCGAAATTGGAAAGAGCAAGAACCGATGCAGTACAAAGTTTCTCCTTGATTAAAGCAAAACTCTTTTCTTGTTCTTCTCCCCACTGGAATTTCACTGGCGGATCTACATACATCATGGGGTGGGCTCAAGCCCGCCCGAATATTTTGGAGAAAAAAAAATTCTATATATAGTGTCAACAAAATGTTGTCGCCTTGATGTTAAAGCCCACCCGAAAATAATTAGGAATAGGTTTTCAGTCTCCTCTCCGTCATTTTCATCACTAATCAGCGATTAAGTCTTCGTTTTCTTCTTCACTCAGGTTTCTCACTCTCGTTATGATAGCCAGTAAACCACTGCTTGTTCTCTTCCAAATACTCTCGCCTCCCAACGATAATACAGAATGATATTTCTTACATTTGTGCATAGTTGTACTGAAAGAAAATTTTGTTCTCTTCCAAATACTCTCGCCTCCCAACGATAATACAGAATGATATTTCTTACATTTGTGCACAGTTGTACCGAAAAAAAATTTGGCCTTCGCCCAAAAGAAGACACTTGAATATGTAGCCCACCCCAAATTTGAATCCTAGATCCGCCACTGTGGAATTTGCCTTTGTTCAAACATTCAGTAATAGGAGCAGTAATGGTACTGAAATTTCTTGCAAATCTCCTGTAGAAAGTAGCCAAACCATGGAAGCTTCACACCTCAGAAACTGTTTTTGGAGCTGGCCATTCTCTTATAGCCCGTATCTTCTCTTCATCAACCTGAATGCCTTCTTCTCCAACCACAAAACCCAGAAACAATAGCTTGTTTGTACAGAAAGTGCATTTCTTTAGGTTAATGTAAAGTTTATTTTCCTCTAAAGCTCCCAAAACCTGCCTCAAATGTACTAGATGTTCTTCTTTGGTCCTGCTGTATATCAATATATCATCAAAATACACCACGACAAAAGAACCAATCAAAGGACGAAGAACCTGGTTCATAAGCCTCATAAAGATGCTAGGTGCATTAGACAACCCGAATGGCATCACCATCCACTCATATAAGCCATCCTTGCTCTTAAAGGCTATCGTTGACTCATCCCCTGGCTTGATTCAAATCTGGTGGTAACCACTACAAAGATCTATCTTTGTAAACACCTTGGAACCTCGAGCTCATCAAGCATGTCCTCCAAACGAGGAATAGGAAACATGTACTTCACAGTTATCTTATTTATGGCCCTGCTATCAACACACATCCGCCATTGATTTCCCTTCTTAGGAACAAGGAGGACTGGAACTGCACAAGGACTCATACTTTCACGAATGAACCCTTTCTTTAGCAAGTCTTCAATCTGCTCCCTCAAAATCTCATTCTCCTTAGGACTCATGCGGTAATGGGGCAGATTTGGCAAACTAGCTCCAGGAACCAAATCAATCTGATGCTGAATGTCCCTCATAGGTGGTAACTCGTTGGGCAGCTCATCTGAAATCAACTCCTCAAACTCTCCCAACATAGTCTGCACTTCCTTAGGGATCACCGTATCTTCCTTTCTGCAGTTAACAACCCTTTAATCACCACTGGATAAATAACTTCAGATTCTTTAAAGGCTTCCTCCATCTCGAATTCACTGCTAGATAAGGTTAGAAAACTCTCCCCTTTCTTTACACCAGATCTCTCAAATTAGTACACAGGAGAGCCATGGAAATTTTATGACTATTCCACATAAACATCATCACATTATCTCTACCTTTGTAAGTCACATCCACATCATATTGCCAAGGACGCCCAAATAAAATATGACAAGCATCCATATCAATAATATCACATAGAACTTCATCTTTATAATGCTTACCAATGGATACCGGTACTTTGCAGGACTCAGCAACTTGAACTTGGGGACCTTTGTTGACCCATCCTAGAGAATAAGGTGTCTCATGAGGCTGTGTAGGTGACTGCAAATACTTCAACAATTTTCTGGCTATGAAATTTTCGCAGCTTCCATTATCAACAATTAGATTGCACACTTTGTTATTAACGGAACAAAGTGACCTAAAAATATTGTGTCGCTGCCCATCTTCCTTAGGAGATAATAAGATCCTCTACAACACAATATTAATCTTTTCAGGAGACTCCTCCACCGCAAACTCTACCCCTTCATATTCATCACCTCTTTCAACTTCTTCATCATAATCATCTATAAGGGCAGATTGTCTCCTCTCAGGATACACATTAGACCTATGTCCAGGCTTGTTGCATCTATAGCAGAGTTCTGTTGTAGGCCTCGCATAAGGATTATTAGGCTTCTGATTTGGGACCCTATTTTGAGCACCACTGGAATTGCTAGAACTGCTAGCCCCTTTAAAAGGAGAATTGGAAGCCCTATGAGCACTCTCTGTGTTTTGCTGTATGACTTTTCCCTTGCCAGCTGAAGAGTTCACCAACTCTGTGCTCCTTTGATAGGTATACCTTTGGAAAGAAGAAGCTCGTGAAGGCTTCTCTAATAGTTCTGCTTTCAATGCTAGGCTTGTAGCTTCTGTCACAGTCCACACAGTTTGCAATCCAATTTTCTCCTGAATGGCTGGCTTCAGCCCACTGATATAGCGAGCCACCTTCTGACCTTTAGTTTCTCCTAGTTCGTTATGCTCTGAATAGCGTAAAAACTCAGCAGTGTACTCAGCCACGGTCCTAGTGCCTTGAACACATTCAATATACAACCTGTAAAGAATCTGCTCATAATCATCCGGTAAGAATCTCTCCATCATAAGCTATTTCATTCTTCGCCGTGTTTTAACCCCCTGCTTCCTCTACTTCTTTTGAGTATTATGCAACTTATCCCACCAAACTGTAGCAGTACTCTTCAATTGCCAGGCAACAAGCTTAACCTGCTTGTTTTCAGGCACCTCCATAATCTCAAAGAATCTGTCCACCTGAAGCTGCCAATCCAGATAATCTTTCACACCCAAGTTACCTGAAAAGAAAGGAATTTCATCTTTGACTTTGTAATCCTGATCAGCATGTCCTTGTTGTTCATGTTGCACAATTTCTTCTTCAGAATCAGATTCTGAATTATTATCAACAACTTTACCACATGGAACCCTAACTCGCTGGCCTCCTTCCCTTCCTCTATTCCGGTTGTTGTCGTTGTTTTTGTTGTTCCACCTTCCCAAAAATCCACGAATTTCTCCAATTTGATTGTTCATGGAGTCATTCACGGTGTTGAGGGCAGCGGTAAACGCTGCGGTAAGAGAAGAAGTAAGAGCATCAAGATTTGCTTTTGTAACTTCACCCATTGCTATTATGGTAAATAGGAGAGATATGGAAGACCTGTTCTGATACCACCTGACGCAGTCGGAAAGATCACCTAAGATTTACAAGCACTAAACCTAAAACAAAGGTTCTGGAGTCCACTAGAGATAAATCTCAATTTGATTGATAATATGAGAAAAATAGGTTCTGCAGCCATTTAAGGCTGCATATATATGATAAAAGAAACCCTATGGCAACTAACAATGAAACCCTAAAGCCCACGGGTAAAAATAAAACAAATCCAAAACAAACTAGGAAACCGAAAATTCTGAAAAACAGTAAATTGCATTTTTGAGACCCCAAACCACCCTGAAATCCCGAAAAAGCCCACACATTGTGACATAGCAACGAGTTTTGTTCCTGGCATGATTCTCTTTCCGGAAAGCTATAGCACGATCAAATCGGACACCGAATGCAAAAGTTGCAATAGTAACTTGTTTCCTCCTTTTGCACGATCGAACTATTCTTCAATTCAGGCTGCCATTTGTTCTACATCATAATCCATTGACAACATCCATGGAAGTATGAGCCTCAAAACTGAGAAGTGTGTTCCTAACACATAATCCATTATCAAAGCTAGTGTGAAAGAAATAATGTGATTGAGCCTTATTCTTCCACACTGCACTATTTAGCCCTTCAGTACTTTGAATCTTAACTCCTTATCATCTGTCATGACTAAATTCCTCTCTTCTCCATCAGTTTTCATGAGACAGTTGGCGTGAGAGAAGCATCAACAATTTCACCAGAAGTAGCAAGTCCCCCACCTTTGTCTCGAATGCCCATAGGAGCAACAATGGTCATTCCTGCATTACACAACCCATCTGATTGTCGCACTTTATCAAATAGGTAGAGAGCACGGTATTCTCTTCTTTTCCCACACAAACTCAGTCCCTAATCATCTTGCTTAAGTAACAATAAAACTCTCAAGCTCATTGAACCCTCTATCATCTCCACTATTCAACTTTGCCCTCTTATTCGAACTCTCTTCCTTCCCAGTATCTAACTTCTCATCAATAACATCTAATTTAGCACCACACACAAAACCCACAACATGATTCATACTAGCATTATCATTAAATCGCAATATGACATCAGTGTGAGACAAATTCTAGCCACTATCCACATGAGTTTTACAAATAATACCATTATCAGCAGGAATAAGTAATGAGCATAGGTGGTGGTGGTGGGTAGCTTGGTCGCAACGGAAATTGAGAAGGAGGTGGTGGGTAGCTAGGTTGCGATGGATATTGCAAAGGAGGTGGTGGGTAGCTAGGACTACCGTGAGGGAGATAAGAATGAGTGTTATAACACCCGCCAGAGATCCCACCGTCGGACTCACCGGAAACATGCCCAGTTGCGGGCTTTATCTAGATAATATGCTATTTCTAATATATATATATATATATATATATATTCGAATATAGATTTTGCTTATTTTAGAATTTAGAAACTAAAATTCTATTTCTGTTAAAGGAAAAACGCATTATGTGCCTATTACGCCCTACAGTGCACCAAAATGGGTCCTCAGAGACTATTAGGTATTTATGTTGGATACAAATTTCCAACAATTATCCGCAATATGGAACCCTTAATAGGTGATCTCTTTACCGATAGATTTGCAGATTATCACTTTGATGAGAAGTCTTCCCGTCGTTAGGGGGAGATAGGAAAAAAGATTTTCCACGGGAACGACAGGAATTGTCGTGGTTTGTCCCCACTCTGTCTCATTTTGATCCATGCACTTCACAATGTGAAAGTCAAGTGAAAAGAATAATCGCTCTTCATAACGTAGCAGATTCGAGCTTATAGATTTCTTGTTTTCCAACCTAAAGGCCTTGTCTCTTTGAGGAATTCTAGGCCCAAAACACTTACTCCAAGTGTCACGGGTGTAGGGTTCCTTGGGGAGGCGGCGCTGTGGTAATTCGGTCTGCGGGTCGCCACATTATCTCCCCCTAACGATGGGAAGACTATCTCATCAAAGCGACAATCCGCAAATCTAGCGGTAAAGAGATCGCCTGTCAAGGGTTCAAGATAGCGGACGATGGTTGGAGATTCATATCCAACGTAAATGCCCATTCGTCATTGTGGACCCATCTTTGTGGCGCCGTAATAGGCACATAAATGGCACACCCAAAAATGCGTAAGTGCTAAACATCAGGCTCGTATCCAGTCACTAGCTATAACGCAAAGTAAGATTGGGTTGCAATGGGTCGTAGACGAATTAGTGTCACTGCATGCAATATTGCATATCCCCAAGCAAAAACAGGGAGATTGGTGCGCATAACCAATGTCCGTGCTATCATCTGTAGTTATTTGATAGCAGCTTCTGCGAGACCATTTTGGGTATGAACATGGGGAACTGGATGCTCTACATCAATCCCCAGTGACATACAATAGTTATCCAACGTTTTCGATGTAAACTTCCTAGCATTATCAAGTCAAGTCGACTTAATAGGATGATCTGGGTAGTGAGCCCGTAGACGGATAATCTGGGCGAGGAGTTTAGCATAAGCATCATTTCGAGTGGACAACAGCGTAACATATGACCAGCGTGTCGACGCATCAACCAATACGATAAAGTATTTAAAAGGTCTGCATGATGGTTGAATTGGTCCACAGATATCCCCTTGGATTCTCTGTAAGAACGGAATGAATATTTTAGGATCCTTTGTGTAGGACAGTCTTGGTCCTAATTTCCCGAAGGAACAGGCTTTGCAAAATGAGCGAGGGGCCTTAGAAGCAACCAATGAGGATTTTGGTTGGGCCTGAGCGTCGGTAGCGCTATTAGAAGCAAAATGTGTGACTACATCTCCCATCATGGCATTAGAACTATGGAAATTGGTGTGTGTGGCGTCATGGCCACGAGGAGAGGTAACTATGGCGTCATACTCATGGTTGGCGCCATTGATGGTGTCATCACATGGGACTTGGGCAGCCCTATGGAGCTCTAAGACGGCTACAGCGCCAGAAGCTGCAATTGTTGCGGTCTTGCTAAGTCCAGGAATCAATTTTCGATTCTTGCTTCTTCTCACTCTGAAGAATGGATGTCCGTGTGAAGTCTTTAGTATACAGAGCATCATGTCACGACCAGGGTGTCCTAGTCGGTCATGCCAAAGCCAATATATGTCTAAATCCAAGAGATCTTCTCTTATGACATTATTGGATTCAATTGGTCAAATTGTAGTGACATAAAGTCCACTAGATTGACACATAAGCTTCTCTAAGATGCGTTTTCTTCCGCAATCATTAGAGGTAATGCAAATGAACTCCTTTCCGTTCTCATTATGCGTTTCCGCATGGAATCTGTTGGCTCTAATATCTTTAAAGCTCATTAAGGTTCGATTTGCCTTAGGAGCGTAGAGAGCTTCAGTGACTTTAATCAAGGTGCCATTTGGCAATAGGAATTGGGCCAGTCCATGTCCTTGAACTAAACCTGATGGCCCAGCCATTGTAGTCATAGAGGAATATGTAGGCAACATCTCTAAGAATAATTGCCTATGTCGTAGAATGGTGTGCGTAGTCGCACTATCCGCAAGACATTGTAGTTCATCCATTCCTAAAAGAAAAGCTCATAATTAAAAAGGTGCCATAAAGAAAAGCACTCAACTTTTATTAATAAGCCAAACGGAATTACATCATCGTTTCTTTAACCAAAAAGAATCTAATCCAATAAGCTAGCTAATGCAAAACAATGGTAGTCGTCTAACTCCTTTTGGTAATTTCAATGCAAATATGACCAGGTGAGTAGAGAGATGTCGGTGGAGCAAAGCTCGCTTAAGTACCACTTGTCTCAAAACCTTCCTAGGCATCACATTTACATTGAGTACGCCTCTTTGAAGAAAGACTAATATCATTGGCATCTACTATAATAATATGGCAATTGCCTACATCACTTGGAAAATAAAAAGACTTAATCAAAATCGCCAGTTTCTGGGTCTTGTTCCTTGTAGTCTTCCACCTTTAGATCGAGATCGCCATCTTGATCTTCTTGTTCCATGTAATTTGACTCCCTTGCTTCACGATACATCTTGTATGCCTTTGCAACGTTCTGGGATGCTTTACACGCCCTTGCCCAATGCCCAGGTAGTCCACATCTGAGACAAGCATCATTATGGTCAGGTTCCCTTGATCGAGGCGCTTTGGGAGCGCTATGAAGACGGTTATTGCCTTTGGTGGTGTCACCACCATAACTGGAGGCTTGACCTCTCTCTCTCTTCACACGTTTACCTCCACGGTTCCGTGCACGCCTATCTTGGTGGTTTCCTTCCTCTTTAGGGCGAGAATATGGACCAGAATGTCCAGGATTATCCCTACTCTTAGGGTTTCGCTCCTTGCGTCCTCCCTTGGAGGCGCAACTATAATTAGACTTTGGATTTGACTTGGTTCCCACGGGTCTAGAGTTATAGTTCTTCATAAGTATGTTGTTGTGCTTTTCAGCTACATTCATGGCACCAATTAGCTCATGAAATCTTGTGATGCGTCTAACATTGACATCAATCCGATAGTTCTTGGCTATCATCAATGCAGAGATGGGGAAGGTGGAGAGAGTCTTCTCGATCAACATCGTATCAGTGATTTTTTGTCCACAGAATTCCATCATAGACTTGAAACGAAGTGCTTCAGAATTGTAGTCAAGTACAGACTTGAAATCACAGAATGCCATCTCACTTCTAAGTCTGGAAGCAGGGAATCACGGACGTTGCCAAAACGTTGCTCGAGTTCTACCCATAGTTTTCTTGGGTCTTCCTCATTGAGGTACTCATTTTGGAGCGCGTCATTCATGTGCCTTGTCATGAGAATGATGGCTTTAGCTTTATTCGCCTCTCTTAGCTCTATTTGCTTCAAAAGCAGCAAATTGTAGAGGAGTAAGCACGTCCTGACTTGGCTCTTGGATCGTACTCAGGATCCCATCAGCCTTAAGATGCTGGCGCACATCACGGACCCACTTGTGGTATCCTGTGCCTGTTGTCTCTAGTGGAGTGAAGCTCAACTTGTTCAGGTTACTCATCCTGAAAAACAACAAGAAAATAGGGTTAGTTTTGGAGCGAAAAAGGGCTACCACGAAAAACTATAAAATTTCTGAGCGTAGTCGCTTTCCAAGAAATTAGGGATTTTCTGAGCGTAGTCGCTTCCAAGAAAATCTGATTCCAATAGGGGTTTTGGATTAGATCGAAACAACAATGTATGTGGTCGATCGTTTTCTTCTCAACAAACTCTAAGATTGGAGGACTCTACAAGCTTCAAGCTTGGAGTGACAGTTCAGCTTTTTGGTCTCCCCTATGAAGAAGAAAGGGGAGTAGAAGAAGGGATATTGGAAGTTCCCGATAAAAAGAAGAGAAAAGTAATAAAAACTTTAAAAATAGGAACTTTTAGAAAAGTTTACCTTGAAAAATTGCTGGAAATCTTGACCGGAAAAGTCGCCTGAAAGTGGCCGGAAAAAGGTTCACCTGCGTTGACTGGTCGTTGACCGGAGGTGCTGACGTGGTGCTCTGATGCTAACTTGGCAGGTGATTGGACGCTGACTGGGCTGCTTGCTTGTCAGTGGGCTGAGGGGTTGGGCTTTTTGACTTGGGCTGAGATCAGCTGAGCTTCTGGGCCTAGGGTTATTTTCCTTTTGGGTCGAAGCTTTGGGTTGCTGGGCTGGGTTAACTGAGGTAGGCAGCGGTTCGGCGGTGCAATCACTTCAGGCGGCTGGTTCGGCAGTTTCCAGGCCAGTTCCGGTGATGTTTTTTCCGGTTCCGGAATCTAGGGACGAGGTGTAGCTACTGACAAAAGATGGCAGTGGGAGGTGGACTGGAAGATGGCAAACCGGGCAGGAGATCTCAGATTCTTCTTGGGAGGCCGGTTTGGTCTCATCCGGTGGCCAATTCAGGTCAATTCCAGCAGGTTCTGGGGGCAACGCCGCTGGTTCTGGGCTCCTGGAGGTGAAAACTTCAAGGTGGGCGGCGGTGGTTCCTGGGATTTGAAGGCTACGAATATATGGTTTCAGGGTTAGGGCTTCGTGCTGATAACTTGTTGTAGAGAAACTGAATTTGAGAGGAATTTGCTGCGTATTCTCATTGATAATAGGGGCCTCTTTATATAGAGGATTACAATGCATAGAATCTCAATCATACAAGGAAAGTAATCGTACATTGAATAGGAATCTAGATCCTTCTAATTTAACCATATTAACACTAGCGCAAGTAACCTAGAGTTTGGGCCAAACACAAATTGGGGTTGAACAGTTGATACATTATAGTAAAATATTACATGATAAATAATGTAGTAATTATAATATCATTTTAATTGTAGTAATTGCTTTTCGTTACAATTAAGATAATTACTTGATAAGTAATTACTACATTTACAACGATGTTTATATTTGTACTTATTGATTTTTATTGTAAAACGGTGAGATACTTTCTTATTAAAATTATGACCTTTATAATAGATGAGCCTTCATAATAGCGTTTATATTTGTACTAATTGTTTTTTTTATTAATTTTTTAAGGGTTAAATACTGTTTACTCCCTAAACTTTCAGGGAAAAAACAGTTCAGTCCTTGCCTTTTCAATTTCACATGTTTACTCCCTCATCTCTCAATTTTGGATCAATAGGTCTAATTTGTTATTCTCCGACCAAAAATGTCTATTCTACACTCAAATTTTTTAAATAATTTTTTTTTTGAAAAGATTTTTTTTCTCTTTTGTTTAGTTTTTTTTTTTTCCTTTTTCTGATTGAGCAGATGAAGAGAGATTTTGTGTTTCGGATTGATTTGATCGCTTTAGAAAATTTGATGTTGAAGGAGAAGAGATAAACAGAAAAAAAAAAAAAAAAAAAAGATAAAAAAAAATTAAGAAAAAAGATGAACTAAGGGTATAATAGACATTTTAATAGAGTTTTTTGACGGAATGGACCTATTGGTTCAAAATTGAGAGATGAGGGAGTAAACGTGTGAAATTGAAAAGTTAGGGACTGAACTGTTTTTTCCTTGAAAGTTCAGGGAGTAAATAGTATTTTCCCCATTTTTTAATTACGTAGCGAGATGAAGCACATAAATTGTGGCATAATGGGATGAAGAAAAAAGGGAGGACCAAAAGACACCTGTTTCAGAGTTTTGATAGTTACGCTGTTGTGGAGGGCTTTGCACAATTTAAAGACATCTCTAGCCATACATCCGAAGGAACATCAATGTAGGAAGTCAACATACGCACACACAACCAATTGCTGAAAATTCCCCCATCAACTTGGACATGGATGTAGATGAGGTAATTGCAGGTGAAACTGTAGATCCTAATGTGAGGCCTCAAGGAAGGAAGGCTGCGAAAGAAGCAATTCGGAAAGGAAAGAAGGCAACGAAAGATCAAAGTCTTTTGTCAAGCACACTAGAGAATATAGTGAACAACCAAATAGAGGCAACCGCGGGCAAGAAAAAGCTCGATGAGGAATTCGCTCGAAGTCTCCAAGAGGAAAATCAACGAGCATGTACCCTCTTGCAAATCGAAATGCGAAAAGAGCAACTTCTATTACAAGAGAGGGAAGAGCGAATTAACGAGAGGGAAGAGAGAAATAAAGAGAGGGAAGAGAGTATTATGGAGATTGATACAAGTCAAATGACGCCAAATAAAAAGCGTTATTGGTCAAGAAAGCAAAAGAAGAAAGCGGAGAAAGAAGATCTTAGCGAGCAGACACCACCTTCTATAGGTGGATACTATCCGCAACCCAATTTTTGTGGTGCATTCCCACAACCAAAATTTGGTGGTGCATACCCACAACCTCCTTACCCGGTGCATACCCACAACCACTTTATCCCGGTGCATACCCACAACCACCTTGCCCTGATGGATTCCCACAACCTCCCTTCACCGGTGGATTCCCACCACCTCCCTTCACCGGTGGATTCCCACAACCCCCTTACCCTGATGGATACTATCCGTAACCACCTTACCCCGGGGGATATCCTACACAACCACAATTTTCACCTTTCTCTACGGGTGATTCCACCCACCCTAACCCTAATGATGAACCTTCAAACACAAATTGGATTCCTAGAAAGGATGAGGATCATGATTTGAATAATTAGGTGATTATACATGTTGTGTAATTGTATTGTACTTATTCCTAGTTTTTCATTTATGTAAGCATAAATTTTATGAAATAAAAGTTGTATTTGAAAATTCCTCTTATTAAAGCACACACCTCTTAGTAAATTTCATAATTATGACATTAATTATCCATAAATATCCATTATTATCATCTATTTACATTAAATATTTTTTAATTTTAAAATTTAAAAAAAAAGTAAAAATGAACAGTTAAAACAATCAATAAACAATGAAAATGAACAGTTAAAAATTGATGAACAGTGATACATGAACAGTCTTAACTGGTCAAGAAAAAAATGGGGTGGAAACCCATGTCTAATAATAGTGAACAGTTCTTTAACTGGTCGAATTTTTGACTTTTTGACCTTGACATTTCTTGACTACAGGTGAACTTGCTCTTAAGACCATTTCAACGTCATGGCATGGACAGGCAACTCATCACACACCAACAATCTTACCCACTCGCTCAAGGAATTGGGTGGATGTGTGGTAGGGTTCATTTTGAGTGGCACATGATGCGGACATTTTTACAATCCTTGAAAAGATGCCTCCCGTTTTCCACTTTATCATAACAAAAGACACAGTTATGCAGTTAATAGTTTTATCAATGCAATGAGTTGCAGTCATGTTGTTGACCCAAGAAAACAGTTCCCACGTTTCTAATTTGAACTTTTTTATTTTAATATTTGTTGGTTACTATTCTACCCTTTATATCTTGGAGTTTTTTACCGCCCTATTAGTTTATGTAATGTGAGTTATAAAATCATTTCTAAGATCATCGTTAATCCCTTATGCCCTCTTCTATATAAGTGCATTTCTCAAAACCAAGGAGCTTTTGTATCTGGACGTTCGATTTTTGATAATATCCTTATAGCTCATGAGAAGTTTTCTAACTTTCATCACACTAAAAATAGACTTGGCTCGCTAGCTAGCTATTAAGTGAGATCTTGAGAAGGCTTATGATTTTTTAATTGGGATTACATTCGCTTCTGCCTTTGTAAGTTTGGTTTTCATTCTGCCTAGACAAATTTGATTATGAACTGTATCTCTTCTGTCACTTTTTCATTTCTACTTAATGAAATTCCCCAAACTGCTTTCTCCCCTGCACAAGGGATTCGACAAGGTGATTCTTTATCCCCTTATATCTTTCGATTGTGTATTGAACCTCTCATACATAACCTCAACAACCTTGCTTCTAGTACAAGAAATCAGGTAGGGATTCTTTCTTCTTCTGGAGGGCTTAGGTGGCGTTCGGTAACGTTTTCAAGTCATCTTTTTCATTTTATAAAATGAAAATTGCTTGAAAATGTGTTCGTTGGTCTGTTTTCAAAAATGTAGAAAATAATTTTTGAAAATAATTTTTTATTTTACTCGTAAAACAAGAAAACGACAAATAGACGTTTTCACCTTTTCATTCTCATATTTTAGAAAACACGGAGATATATTTTCCAAAACAAAGAAAAAAAAGAACGTGCTCTCTTCTTCCATATTCTCACGTCGCTCTCTTCTTCTCAGGTCTCTCTCATCTCTAGTCGCCATCTTCTCTCATTTTTGAAAATTGTTTTCTGAATAAGCTACCGGACACATTTTCGGATCTCAAAAATCTAATCTTGTTTTCTCTTTTTTATTTTCAAAATTGGTTTTTTAAAAATCATTTTTAAAAACGTTACCGGACAAGCCCTTAGAGTTTCCAACTTCTTCTTTGCTGATGACTAACTTATTTTCTCTAAGGCTTCTCTACTACCGCTGCTAGGCATATTTTACCTACTCTACAGTTGTTTTCCAAAGCTACTGACCAGCAAATTAATTACCATAAGTCTACCATATTTTTTTGGCAAAATAGTCAAATTACCATATGATTTATCCCATGATTGTCGATTTACCCTCTAACATTTAATTTTGATTATTTACACCCATACTTTATCAATTGTTGCCAATTTACCCCTCTACCGTTTATTTTTGGACTTTTCATCTAATTTCTCCGTCAGCTTAGTTAGCATGTGAGGAGTATTTTCGTCTTCGAATCCGACATAAAACTGCAATTTGCCGTTACCTTGGTATCAATAATGTTGTTCCTTGGAAAGACCTTATTAATTCCAAGGATAAATCCTTTAAGGTTAAACTTTCATAAACTCAAATATTGCCTTTTGCTTAAAGGTTATTCGCTTGATTTATGCTGATAAAAAAAGGGATTCTAAGTCAATTACATTAGCTCACATATATCCATAAAATCATTGAAGAGTAGCATAACGATTTCCTAGTTGGCTTTGCTGGGTGTTGTTGTGAGGCCAAATCCAAAGGGGAAGAGAGGGTCATAATTTGGATCCCCAACATTCATAGGCAGCTGATCAACAGTTTTAAACCAAGTGCGAGAAAGCTTGCCGGTGAAACCATAGTCACCAAACAAAACATCAGCAACTCCTTGGCCTTCACTTCCTGGAAGCCACGCCGCAACCAGAGCATCTAGCAGGGGAACATATGGTTGGATCACAACAGGACGACCGGAGATGACGATGACAACACACTTCACAGCACCACAAACATTTGTAATGGTTTTAAGGCCCGCATCAGGGAGAGTCAAATTTAAACTGTCACCAAATGTCTCCGCATATGGTGGTTCTCCTACGACAACGATGGCATAGGAGAAATCATTTGACTTTACATACTCCGCATCAGGATTCTCCTTATACACCACTTCGGTTTCTGGATCAACTGTGTTCTTTATACCGGTTAGGATTGTGGTACCTGCGGGCATGTTGAACAAAATATATAGGTTATAAATAATATGGACATATTTTGATTTTACAGGGAAGAGAAGGCGCTATGATTAATTTAATTAACTACCATGTGTGAGATTGTTGCCACTCAATCCCTGCCACTCAATGGTCCAACCACCACACTGATAACCAAGATTGTCTGCATGACTTCCAGCTACAAGTATTTTTGATGTCTTCTTGGGAAGGGGTAGCAATGGCTTGTCTGCAGATTCACCATTCTTTAGAAGAACTAACGATCGCCTCACAGCTTCCCGAGCCAAGTCTCTGTGTTCCTGTTAAATTTATTATCCGAAATGTCATTCAATTAGTTTAAGAATGCTCCCCATTTCTTGTAGAGTGATAGTGTCAACTGTCAAGTACTTTACCTGACTGCCAAGCTGGTTGACGAGGCTGAGATCAGCCAACGGATTCTCAAATAGCCCCATTATAAACTTAACCCGCAAAATTCTCCTCACTGCATCATCAATTCTGCTCATGGGAATGATTTTTTTTTTTGCCTGGAAAGTTAGACCATCAATGAATTCTGTATAGTTGTATGGAACCATGATCTGTAGGTGACCAGCAGTTAAAACAGAAGGACGTGTTAGAAGACAGCCAGATAACATCGATAATCAAGCTAGCTAATTTATTTATACCAAGTAAAGATAGAAGGAAATTTAACCAATTAATTTGCAGATGGAGATGGACAATAATTATTACCATGTCAATGCCAGCATTGATCCCTGCTGTAATCGAGTATGAGTAGTTGGCATGAGGTGGTGAGGTGATTCTGTCAATACCCTCCCAATCTGAGATGACAAAACCCTGGAAAACAATGCAATGTGACAACGGTATCGTACTCTATACAATGTGAAATTAATGGATGAAAGGGGACGGTGCTGGAATTATAAATCGATTAGAATTACCCTGAAACGGAGAGTATTCTTAAGAAAGCCAGTGACCAGATCACGGTTAGCATGCATCTTGACTCCATTCCAGCTGGAGTAAGATACCATAATGGTTGCAACACCTTCAATAATTGAGTTATAGTAGGCTGGCATGTGAATGCTGAGCAACCCATGCCTGCTTATCACAGTGTTATTCTCATTGATGCCTTTGGTTGTTCCACCATCGCCCACATAATGCTTTGCACAAGCTGCAACCTTTTTACTACAAACACAACAATAATTAAGGTCAATATTTCAAAACTGTAAATATTTTTCTTTGTCAGCCATGTTTAATTGTAATTACTAAACAGTGAAATACTGCAAAGAAGTTTGTGGATTATGGATTTTTTTTTTTTTAGTCACAATCAGAGTGCAGAAGTTTCTGCAAAGAAGCTTGTGGAATAGTGCATAATTCCTCAACCGTATAAATAAGTCCAAACTATAACTATCACACTATGGCAAACGTATCAATCATCTTTATCCAAAAAAAAAAAACATATCAATCATCTAGATATAGCTAAGATCGCTTCTTTATATAGTCAAAAGGTAATAAGTCCATTTCAAATTATCATAGGTCTAGCAAGCAATATACGACCTTTCTTAATTATTCTCAATAGCTCAAGTGGACCGACCAACCACAATTGAAATCAATGAGTTGAGGTTGGTTTCAAACACTGATCAATCAAGCAGAAGAATATATACGCAAACCTCAATCTCTCAAATCAGATGGAGAAAATCAATGGATAAGGCCGATCGAGGGTCACAAATACTATACAACAAAACTCTCTAATTATAATTATGAGGAATTACCTCATTGGATTAAGGGTGAAACTTAAATGTAGGCTACTTTTTATTATGTACTGAGCTTGTGAAACTAAAGAATGTTAGGTAACACGTACAAGCAAACAAGAGTACAATAATTTGTTTCTTACTTTCCAGCTGCTATAAAGGGAACACCCTTTCTAGAGTTAGGTGGTATATCTCCTTGTAATCCAGGTATGATCTGAGTCATTGCTTGAACAACCTTATGATCTTCACTATAGCTTTCGTAACAACGACCCCATCTTGGATCTCTACAAACCTGCACACGCGCACAGATCGAATTTTTTAATGAATTATATATACAATGAGCATGGATTTCAACTAATTTCACACTGCATTATGAATGTTGTAGTAACAATTATTACCGCTATGCAAGGTGCAAAGACATATGGAATGCCTGTGGCTCTAACTTCAAGTGCAGTTGCAGCTCCAATCTTCTTAACAAGCTCAGGGTCCCTGTAGTTGATCCACCACCGATCGATTCAATATCCATATTCATGAGGAATCAATGAGAACTGGCTAGCAGATTTACGTTATTAAGTAAGTAATATATAGATTATGGATTGGATATAGCACAAGTACTTGCCTGGTAGCTCCAAGGCCAACATTGTGGGGAAAGATTGTTGCCTTGTAGACATTATTGTGGCCATGAACAGCATCAATACCATAAATCATTGGAATACCGAGGCGAGTTGATAGAGAACCCATTTGAAAATCATTCACCATTGTAACCCAAGTCTCTGCAGAAGCTTGTTTTGATGGCACACTCCCACCGCCGCTCAAGACACTCCCTGCAGGCCAAGCCATACACCCCAAATTGAATAAAGAAGTTGTACACAACACAAAATAATGGACATGTTATTGGATGTAGTGAGTTTGACAGGTAAAACAACAGAATGATATATGCCTAGTTAATTACCAATGTAGTACTTGTTCATGACCTCAGCTGAAGCAACACTGCGGTCTATCTGCGTCATCTGGCCAATCTTTTCCTCCAAAGTCATCCGGCTCAGTAGGTCATTGATTCTAGTATTCAAGGGCTGTTTGGGGTCCTTATATTTCATGTATCCTCCTCCACCTGCTGCTTCTGCTGTTCTCATCGTCGCCGCTGCTATACACAAGCATAACAGAAGAAGCCCCCTCGTCAAGGAGACCGGCATCATAGCTATTTCCTGTCACAAATTACATATATCAATAGTTACAAAGCCACTTTTGAGGTAAATATATGAAGAAGCAACCATCATTGAATTCAAAAACCAATAATGAATATATGCAACAGGAGAAGTAGTTGAACACTTGAACTAAAGTCTAAAACTAGAATGATGGTTGCTCTGAACGCTACTTACAGAGCTCTAATACCAGTAGGCAATTAACAATCAATCTCTGCTCTTTTCAAAGCAGAGAGTCGTCAGAGGCAGAGAGACTCAGAGAGAGAGAGAGAAAGAGAGAGAGTTGTGAAGTTGAGATTTCGAAAAACAGGGATGGAATTTATAGAATTTTATGGGCTTTTTTTAATTATTGATGGACGAATTTGAAGAAATATGACGCAGACTTTTCCCTTGTTTGTTTCTTGATTCATGAATTGGACTGATATATAATCAGCTTGCGAGTGTTTTTTTACTTTGACCGGGAGACAACAAAGAGAAAAAAACAAAAGAAGAGAAAACTCATGTACTCCAAAGGACAGGGCACACACTTCTGTAACCACTAACAGATCGGAGATGATTCCTTGCGGTGGAAGAGTTCTACATATCGAAGAGTTCCTACTTCCTACACACTTCTATATTTGCCTAGTAAATCGGATATGAAAAAGAATATAAAAGCGGCCCATAATGGTATATGGAGTTGATTCAGAACTATTTCAACCTTTGCAACTGATGCATTAGTTTCAGTATGGGTTCTTAAACTCATTGTTTTGTTGGTCACATGGGGGTAGACCCCTACCCACCCATAGTGTAGAAAATCATGACTATATTTTATTCATAATGTGAATTTATTGAAGTGAACAAAATAAATCAGTGTACATTAAGTTTCACTCACTCAACCAGCTATTTTCAATACTTCATTTGAAATTTAAGTTGATGAATTTGTATTTAGAGTTTGAATGATCAGTAAGAGGCACTGTACTGTTCAAAATTTGAATTATCATGCTTATCTTTTTCTTTTAACAAATATTCCATTAATATAAACAAATATCCAAATCTAAAGAAAATAAATACAAGCACACTAAAAAAAATTAAATACATGCAAATAAGCAAGGAGCCAAAGAACCACAACAACATTAGTATTTTTGTAACGCAAGAAAACTCTTGACAAATTGTAAATGATTAGTAAGTGAAGAGTATGCCTTCAAGTAAGTGGAAATTAAATTTTAGAATAACCGAGTTAGGATTTTAAAATGGGGTGGACTATGTAAAATATTTTAGTCCAATTTCATTTCATCATAATGGATGCAGTTCATAGATAATTTTACTATCAATCTAGGTCCATTGACTATTGTCATTATATTTTCATGCCCATTTTGCCCTTTGAATTAAATATAGAAACTGTTCAAGTAAACCCTAATTTGTGTTTTGCCCAAACTCTAGGTTACTTGCTCTAGTGGTAATAGGGTTAAATTAGAAGTATCTAGATTCCTATTCAATGTACGATTACTTTCCTTGTATGATTGAGATTCTATGCATTGTAATCCTCTATATAAAGAGGCCCCTATTATCAATGAGAATACACACCAAATTCCTCTCAAATTCAGTTTCTCTACAACAGAAACAAATTAATTGCTTTTTACCATTTATTTATTTATTTTCAATTTGAATTTTGAACCCATGACCTGCAATAATTTAAAATATAATTAGTATTATAAAATTAGCAAATAGAGATGGGAAATCAACCTAATTGGAAGGTATAAAAAAAAGTTTATCAACAGATTCTAGCAAAAAGATACGAATAACCTAAGTAACTAAGTAAGAGATATAAATGTAAGGATTTCCTGTATTGTAGGTATACCATAAATAAGAGAGAGAGAGAGATATATATATATATATATATATATATCTAAGTAAGAGATATACATTTACAAATTATTGTTTTTTTATTACTATAATCGAGATATATACCTAAGTAAGAGATATAAGTTTACGAATTAGATTTCTTCTATTGTAGGTATAAATAATCAAAGTGAGAGTTTCTATTAGGGACAATAACTATACCAAAACAATGGTTATATTTATTTTCTCTAGACTTTCCAATTCAATAATATTAGATTGCATTCTTTATTATTTTCCCTATCTATTTTCATTTTTCAATTTCACTACATACTCATTAAAGCATTCATATATATATTTATTCAGAAATAAAACTATGATTAAGATAAAAATGTATGATATGCATATTGAACGTATATTGGTCAGGGAGAACAAAATAAATTGTATTATGCCCTAAATCTAAATCTATCCATTATATTTGTAAAAAGAAGAAGAAAAAAAGAGCTAGAAAATAAAAATAAATAAATAAATATTTAAATAATTAATTATGAGGTACAAAAAATAGAGAAACATTAAGAAAAAATGATTAATCTTTTTTTTAACAGCTAAAAAAGAAAAATTAAATTAAAAAAATCACATAATAGTTCATGTTATTTTATTTTTATTAATTTTTAAAACTCAATACCTTGTGTTTGATTGTTTTTTTTATTGGATAAGAGATTTATGATGTCTGATTAAGGAATGGAGATGTAATTAAGATTTATAGGGTAATTAAATCATTGAAATGACTAAGTTTTTTTATTATAAAGATCTTTGTTTGTTTGTAAATTAATTATATGAGTGAGGTTATTTGAGGAACTTTAGTGAGGTTTAATGAGGTTAGTATTTGAAAATTTGATAGGAGGTGTAAAAAGCATAGAAGTCAAGTGAGTAAATTTGGAGATTTCAATAGAAAAACTCAATTGAAATATATACAAAATAAGAGATATACGGATTAACTTTCTTCTATTATATATAGGTATACCATAAGTAAGAGATACGTACCTAAATAAGAGATATATGTTTACGGTAATGTTTTTCAATTACAATAATTGAGATATGTACCTACATAAGAGATATGAATTTACGGATTAGTTTTCTTCTATATTGTAGGTAGAAATAATCGAGATGCATGAAAAAAACTACCTATATATGAGGTATATTGAAATGCTGAATTTTTAAGCTCTTAATACATCTACCACAAATGTTAGAATAAGGTTACAATAATGGTTTGTCAACCAACAATACACACACACGTGTTCCTTTCTAGGTTAAAGGTAAGTTAAGAAGGAAATGTTAAAAAACAAAAAAATTAAGAAGAAGAAGAAGAAGAAGAAGAATAGTTATCATCCATGGAACGATTTACCCTAAAAAGCTCACAATCATACTGGGCGTATAAGAAAGTACCTTGACCATAGAAAACTTAATGTTAAAGAAGGAGAACCACATTCATAAAAAACTTGACGTTTCATACAAGAGCCATAACCATAGAAGCTTTGGTATTGAAGAAAAACATTATCAAAAAAATGCTCTAGAAAGATTCTTAACTTATAGAAGACATCTTTTAAATTAAAATAATTTTAGAGTTGATTTACATTAAATATGGTATTCAATCTCATATCAATTCCATAATTTTCTACCAGATCAATAAGAATAATTTAAGAAAGATATACATCAAATATGATATTAAATTACTAATCAAATTGCTAATTTTATCATATTAGTTCTTGCCTTTTATGTGCAAAGACATTCAATAAGGGCATATTAGTCATGTAAAAAGAAAATTAATGAGAATTGAGTCAGCAAGATGGAAAAGGAAATCAATCTGAGGTGGCAGCTAAGTCATTGGACTGCAATTAAAAAGAAAAATTACCGCAGACGTTGTAGGTCTACATTTTGGACTTTAATCTAATTAATAACACGGACTAGGGTATCTCCAACAGGAATACTTATTTATAAAAAAAAAAAATTTTAATTTAATTAATTTTTGGCTAAGGCCCGTTTAATATATTTTGATAACATAGAACATACCAGTAGTGTGCTCCGGTTCATAGATAAAGAATAGTACAGAAGACTACTCCATTGAAACATTTCTGCTCAAAGTAGTCTATGTCACATAAAAACATCTCGCCTTGCAGGTAATCTAGTTTACGTAACTTTACACTCCCAGCACGCAATTGTGGTGGCTTTAAAAAAAAAATCAACTCCTCTCTAAAATTTTAGATTTTATTATGTTTGGTAAATAAATAAAAAACAGCTTTAATTGAAAAATTATAAGTCACTGGCAGCAGATTTTAGAAACAATGCAAAAGTTGCTTTTAGAAACTACTTTCAAATAAAACACGCTTTGAAGTGTTTTATATATTGACAATACTTTAAAAGTATTATTTACCAAACACGAACATGTTTGAATTCAAAGCTAATTATTCTCATTACACAGCCGCAACAGTTTTTTTTTTTTTTTTTTTAAGTCATAGCAATCTCAAACAAGTGCTAAGCTTGATGTGCAACAAACTAGCTAAACAAAATCTAAATTTAAATTTGACTAAAATATCTAGCTATATGTAGCTAGATAGAAGAGAAAATTTAACTCGGAATTTAGAGGTTCTGTTGGAGCAGAACTCAAAAAGTAACTAGTTATATTTTAGTTTTAGTTACTTTTAGCTATGATGATAGGTATTACTTTTGGAGATGCTCAAGTTTAAAAATTTAGGGTGGATTACTTTTTAATATTTAATTTTTAAAACTAAAATTAAGCTATAAATTAAAGATTTTTCAAAATCTGAGGTGCCCTATAGCCCGTCGTTTGTGACATTTGGATGGCAGAGTCGATAATTTATATAGTCCACCGTAGACCATGTGTGGCTACGCCCTCATTTCTGACATTTGGATAGCCTAATTTATAATTTGTATTTATTATCTGATCGAAATGTCTTAAATTATCAATACTCAAAACAGCTGATATTAAGGTACTCACCTGGTCTGAATGAGCTGGATAATTTAAGAAGAGTATTAATGTATTATATGGATTTTCCAATCAAATTAATAAATATAAGAAGAGTATTATTTGGGTAATCAAATTAACAAATATAAGCTTTAGCGGCCTTATCAACAACAACGTACAAAGTCGTTTACATGTCTAGAAGCCGCCCACGACGACATTTCTAGAACAAATCACGCCCCACGTGCAATCTATCTGTTTTATTTTATTATTTCTTTTTCTCTGTTTTTTTTTTTTTTTTTTTTTCTGAATTAATGAAATAAACGTATTTGTAGATTCGTAGAATCCTTTATCAATTCTCATCCCTATTACTACAAATGGAGGCTTTCTAACCTTTCTTTTGGTATCAAAGAGTTTTACCAAATTTTAAAGCTCATAATAACCTTACATAACATAGTTAATTAAATTAAGCCAGTAAAGTTTCATAAAGAGAAAAAGAAATAACAATATTCTTTTTACTCAATTTATTTTTTATCAATCGTACAATATCATCCGTGAGAAACGCAAGCACATAGCTAGTCTATCTAATATCCGGAAGACTGTAGGCAAACTTTTATCCAGAGATGACTAGCTTTTGAGGCAACCGCCCAATAATGCATTTTCGGGTTTATCATAACACGGCATCTGATGGAAGGCTGCAGGCAAGCTTTCATCCAAAGATTAGTCAACTTTTGAGGCAACAGCCCAATGATGCATTCTCGGGTTTATTATAACACGACATCTGATAAAGATGATCTCTAGCCACCATTCCGGCAGGCAAGTCAACAAGCACAACGGTACACAAATTTAATTCTCAAGTTCATTTTCATAGATCGCTTCTATCAAAGATCAGCCACGAGGCCATTTTATTTTTATATCATTTGCCAGCATTATTGAAATGACAAGATCATTTTCTCACCCCCGTCTCTTCACTGAGAACAAATTGTTGGAGAGACCCAAATAATGATATTGCTACATTACATTGCAGAATGTTTACCACTAGCGGTAAATAATGCGAGTGCAGGAAGAGTAGCCGGCCCTGAGGGCTGCTGCCTGAGGCAGCCGCCTCAGGCCACCACTAGCAGACGGGCCTCCACCAAGTTTTTTTATTTTTAATTTTATATATATTCGTTTATGATTATATAATTTTTTTTTCGCGTATCTGCTACAATGCGGCCACACTAGCACAGTGGTAATATAGATGTGCTGTTGTTTGCAGCATCAAGTTTCAAAACACCAGTAGTGTTCACCTGGTCAGTTGCTGACCAAAGAATTTATGCTCAATAACCCTTAGATTTACATCCAATGGTGGAAAACAAAACACCTCAATTTAATAATAATTCTCTCTGCCATTGGATTTACATCCAAGGGTGGTTGAGCATTATTTTCTTGGTCAATAACTGACCAGGTGAACATTTTCGTTCAAAACACAGTGGCCTATTTTTTGTCTTCTTTTTTTTTGTCTTAATTAGTTTCTTTGCAAATAAACTTTTTTGTTCCTTATTTTTCCAGCTTCTATGGAAAGAATATTTTAAAATTGAATATTAATGTACTTGCTCTTTATTTTTCATGGTTCCTTTTGTAGTTAAATATATTCTGTTCTTTTTTATTTTTTCAACTTCTAAGTGAAAAATTATTTTGGAATTGAACACTTTTTTTTTCCTTGCATTAACATTAATGTAAGGGCCACATTTAAATTATTTGCCTCAGACCATCAAAATGTCAGGACCGGCCTGGAAGACTATAAATTTGAAGGGGATGAACTATATCCCCCGAGCTAAACTATACAGTTAAATTTACAGGGCGGAATTCAACGAAAACCACAAAATAAATAAATATATAAAACGGACAGGAGCCTAGATTTCTACCAAACAAAGCCAAATCAGATGCTATCTTTAAGAAGGGTTCTTGACAACCTTAACACTGTTGTAGAAGCGCCTAAGATCCTTCATGGCCTTTTCCTCGATCTGGATTGAACGAATAGATGAGGGTGCATCCACCTCCGGTTTGAACCAGCGGTTCAATCCAGAAGAGTCCAATGGCGAACCTTGACCAGTAGTGACTGAGAACCCAGCTGTTTTTGTCTTTGGACTGTGAGACAGATTATGCTGTTGTTTTCCCTTCTGTTACAAATAAACAAAGGCAGATATGAGCAACTGAACAAGATGGTAGCATATGGCAACAAAAACAACTCAAGTTACAGAATTTCAGTACACGCATAAAGGAAAAAATAAATATTGTGTGTGTGTAGTTTTTAAAATTCAAACCAAAGTTAATACGGAGACGTGTTATTCATATACCTGCTGCATTTGGATGTCCCTAAGAGATGGACGTGAAAGAAGCGGAGAAGTTCCTGAAGCAGTCCAAGGAGGTGTACTTCTATCTCCTTCATTTGCCAGTGAAGCAGAGCTTGAGACAACTGGTACTGAGCCTACTGGGATTGGCTTAGAAGGCAAAAAGGAACTCAATAGGATCTTCCCATCACCTTTAGCGATGACAGGTTCTTCCAAGGAATCTTTGTTCCTAGTTGGCTGATGCTCCTTGATTTTAATTTGCTCATCTTGAATGTCACGAAGAGACGCAAATCCTTTGGAAATTTTAGCCCCACCCCATGCAGGACCCTCACTTTTTTGGGTTGGTGGAGGAGCCATATATTTGGGGGAGTCATCAAGTGCACCACTCAAGAACATTGAAAGCCCACCCTTTTTACTTTTCTTCTTGGAAACTGTTGGTGATGGCAAGTGGTTCTTTGTTGAGTCTAACTTCTCTTTCAGGACACATAAAGCTGACTCTGTAGTAGTTTGGCTGGTCATCATCTCTCCAACCATGGAAGCTTCCTCCTGTGAGACATTACATTTCAAACAAATAAGAAAATGGAGATAATGATGGTGGTATGTCTTCAAACTGTTATATTCCTCCTACACATTGCTTTCAAACAAATCAGAAAATGAAGATAAAGACGGTGGTGGGTCATCAAATATTTCTCTTAGAATACATTACAGGAAACAACTACGCATGTGTTAAAAAAGTTCCTGAATCATTCTTGCCAAAAGTTATCTCCTACCCCATTCAAAATAATCAAAATTTAAATAAGACATCTGAAAGTTGACTGACTGCACAAATTAAGTCAAGAACTATCAGTACTCATTCAAAACCAAACTTGATTAGTGCATCAAGTTATTAGTCTGCTTACCTTATTCTCTGAGTTTTGAGAGATTCCACTATTCAAGAAACCTTTTACTGAGTTTGGTTCTGCTTCACTTCCAGGAAACCGAGGCACTTGCATTGCAGTCTGTTTGTTCTTTCTCCTCTGTTTTCTTGAAAGCTCAACCTTTTTGTTTCCTTTTCCATCTGGCAGCACTGAAGATGATGCCTTCAACTCTGTTGTCTCAACTGGAACCCCGAGCTCAGCAAGTGAACTCTCTAGAGCTGACCTTGTTTGAAGCTTTTTAATTTGCTGGTCATCAAGAAGATACCCATTAGATTGTTTTTCTTCAAGCATCTCAATCTGCTGCAGCTTTTTCCGCAAGGCCCGAACTTCCTTGCCAATACCTTGATTTGGATCATCTTTGGGTTGTAGAAAGGAATCTGGTCTGTGGTGTATTCCATTTTTGGAGGTAGATTGCTTGGTATGGCTGTCACGTGTTCTTTGAACCTCACTCTCACTATCTTCCTCCTCACTATAAATAACAGCAGGGAAAGTAGCTGTTGGAGTTGGGAGACGACGGTAGCTCCATGGTTCAGATGACTTCAAATCCAATGATTTTTCGAGGTTAGCTAGAATATCTGGTGAAGCTCCAGCAATAGCTTGTGATGATATGGTGAAAATATAGTCAAGGTTCCGTATAGCAATTTCCTGCATTCAACAAACATAAACAGCTTGAGTAATTAAAGTAAACATGTAATGTACAATGCTATGCATAAGTTGCATAAGCAGTCGCAAGAACAGAAGCATGAGGTGAAACAAAAGGGTGTGCCAGTGTGACCAAAATAACTTGGCTTCTACTGCAAACGAAGTTATTAATGCAACCTTTTTAACTATTTTGAATAAAAACAACATAAATTCAGAAATGCATTATAAATTACATAATGTGGTAACAGATCCCAATGATTAGAGTTCTCCAAAAATAGCTGTGACATTCTTTCTTTCTTTCTTTCTTTATTTTTTTTTTTTTTCCAAATAGGTCTTTTAATCGTGGGACGGTAGACAACCGTCTAACAATAAATAGCGGGAAAAAAAAATTAAAAGTTCAGCTTTACGTCAGACACTAATTTTTTATGTACAATGATGATAATGACTTGTTTTAACTGTTTGGCCCATATTAGAAGCATACGAATGTAGGCACTACATGTAAGAAGGGAAATGGCCCGGAACAAAAAAGATTGTCATCTAATCAGAAATAAATTCTGACTAATTGTTCCTAGAGAATGTGAAAAGAATAAGAGAACACAAGAATTTTAGAAGGAAGAGAGGTTTTAAAGCTGTAGCAGGGGAAATAGAACAAGGGAGATTAGGGGAGAGAACTCAGTCACCAAGCCTTTCATAAAACTCAACTTTTCTTCATTCCACTCTGATTTGGAACTAGAACAGGTAGCCATATATATAGGCTTAAAATTCATCACCCTTGGGGTGCCAGAATACTATAAGAATCATCATTAACTATAGATCCTTGGAATACTTAAGACATTTGTACTCACCCTAAGACCTAAATAGACTCTTAAAAGCATTAGAATCGTTAAATATTCTTCACAGAACTGAAGAATGACTCCTGGCTTATTTATATTTTGTGATTTTAATAAACCAAATCCTTATACTACCATGGAGACTTTACTTTGGACCAAAACAGGCTGGGCTTAGTCTTAGGCTTCCAAAAAGGGTATTTCTTCTCTAACTAAGTTGTGGCTGGTACATTAGGAACCCTCAAACAATTGGAGGATTAACATGCATGTATTATTTGATGCTCAGAAAATTCACAAACCTACAAAAAGTGGATGCAGATTTAAATCTGTAGAATTTGAAACAGCTGATAATTAGCAGTCCATAAGGAGTATTACCTCACAATACTTCCTTAGATCATCTGCCATGAGTGAATCTGCAATTTCAAGCAGTTGAATAGCATTTCGTGGCTCCACTAATTTCTCTGCAGCCACTTTTTCACAAATACTTTTTAAGCTTGGTACGGCTTTCTCGCTGGAATCATCATCTTGTACAATAGGTAAAGGATTCTCTGAGCACATGTCATCAAACATAAGATCTTCATCAATTTCTTCTAGTTCATCTCTGATGATTGACTTCTTCTGTGGAACCTCCACCACATTGGAAGTGTAGGCAGGATGATAAAGAGAACCAATAATTAACAAATGCGTTTCACCAACTGAAACGGAGGTAGCCCGCTTTGTACCATGTAACCGAGTTGCAATTGGTGGCTTATCCTTACCATTTTTCCCATCCCACATGTAAACATCACCTGTAGCTGTAACAGCGGCAGTCCAGTACTTCCCTGCAGATATGTTCACCAAATTTCTTCCGCACAGCGAGTAAAGCTATAAATAGAAAAAACATACATATGAGTGTGTTAGCTTTTCTCACTCGAAACTTCGAAAGTGACAACAGATACACTGGTGTCATGAAGTAAACCTGTTGGCATCTAAGATCAGGATCCGAAGAAACCCAGTAAAACAAAGCACCATCATCGGTGAGAGCCATGCTATGTACCGCCCCTGCAGCTATTGAAACCACATGGAGCCGTTCCTTGCGATGAAACTTCAAAGTGGAATTTCCACCCTTTTTCAAATTTCTAGAGACAACAACCCGTTTTGGCGTAACAAGTCGATGACCCCAAGTGTAAACCTGCCGCATACATGTAGGATTTAGCTCAAGTAAAGCTGACATGTGGAGAAGTATTCATGAATGAGCCCGACTAATAATTAATGTCTGCTGAACTGAATTCCAGAAAGATTCTAATATGTAAACCCAACTGGATAATATCTAGTGTTGAAATTCCTTAGAACTACCTCTCCATCAACTCCCAAGACAAGTGTGTGATATTTTGCTGCTGCAACCCCAGTAAAAACCTTGCCTTTCAAATATTCAACCACTCTAGGAGTGTAGTTTGATGCAGAGTTGGATGTACCATAGCCAAGCTGGCCCTCTCTGTTGCCACCCCATGTGAAAACTTCACCTGTATCAGAAACAACAGCAGTGTGCTTGTTTGCTGCAGCAACAGCGACAACCTTCGACCTGAGGGAACTCACCCTACGAGGTGTAGGTTGGGTGTCCACAGAAGTGTAGCCAAGCTGACCCTCTGCACAGCATTTTCCTTATTCCTCAGTACATCAACCACAATAATTTCTTTATTCATACCAAACATTAACTAAGAAAAACTCTGGTCAACTACCATTGGATCCAGGGGTGGAAAATAAAATAACTGCGACTTAAAAATATTTCTCTCCTCCCATGGATCTAAAGCCAATGGTGGTTCACCAAGAATTCCTTGGTCAGTTGCTGACCATGTGAACTCCACCACCATAAACAAACCCATCAACGAGGGATAAATATATGTGGGGTACTTCTGGAGAGTAGTTAGCATTTTAGTAAATTTCAAACCCCTATACCATTTACCTCGGTTGGATCCCCAGGTGAACACCTCCCCAACATCTGTTGCAATAACAGTGTGATGTTTAGCTGCAGCAACTGCCTTCACACGACGGGACCCTAGACCAGACGTTACCTGCCGAGGAGTGATAACCGCAGCTTGACCGCTGAAAACAAAGAATACATGTATTCAGTCGATGATTAACAAAACATACAACATGAGGATTGTGCAGTGAGGACATCCTCAGTTGGAAATATGGAAAAATTCAAGTCTACTTTGTCCAGAGAATTGTCGTATACACAAAGAGAGTTCCAAGTAGAGTTGTGACCACCAGAAACTACATTCCTAATTGGCTAATTTCCATTACATAAGAAAGCATGCATATCTACATCATTCAGTACATGGCCATCTAATAGTTGAAAGGATTATCGACTCGAATCTAATAACATGTTAACAGAATTCAACTAATTTGAAAAAAAGGAATGATAACAACCTATGCCAAGAACTTCCGAATACAGAATTTTATGATATAACAGAGAGATGTGAAATCAATGAAGGTTGATATCTGTATCATCAAGAATACAACCATATTTATACCTGTGTATATCAAAATCAGGGTGCCCAAGTCGTCCTCCTCTTCCAAATCCCCAAGTATAGACTTCTCCTCGAGCAGTGACTGCTACACTATGGAATTTAGCGGCAGAAACGAACTTGATTAGAGAATCATGAAGAGCATCAACCTTGCATGGCAACTTTTGTATGTGTGCATTTCCAGTTCCAAGTTGATAGTTTGTGCCACTTCCCCAACTGAAAACCTCTGTAGTTACTGACGACAACAACAATCATTTAGGCAATCCCTATAAGTACATTCATACTGAAAATAAAACATACGAATCTCAGACATCATGTCAAAACTTGGTAGATACCTGAAGTCCGTCCACTACCAAGAACTTGCAACACAGGCCCAGATATCAGATCAACAGGTGTTCGGCATTTAGAGTCCTCCAGTGTGATAGAAGCACCACACTGGAGAAGTATACTTGCCACAGCAAGATGACCAAAATGCAGAGCTCTGTGAAGGCTACTCCATCCTGATTCCCCATCCTGCAAATAATGTGAATTTGCAATGAGCAACAAGAGAAGCAGTTTGATTAAAACACCCGAATGAAATACAAACGTATCAATTCTTACTTTCTGAAGTTGTACAAAATAATTGGTAAGCATTGAACGAAAGAAACACAAGTTTAATCTAGAACCAAAGTGAACAGAGTCATACTTTCATTTGCAATTATCTTATTTAGCTGAATGTCTAAAACAATTTTGATCTAGAAGTTAAGTCCGTATTTCATATATGATTAATATGCTGTTTGCTACCAATTACCAAGCTTGCTCCAATAAATTTCACCACTTATTAGCAATTCTATAAATAGAATGATAATCTATTTATTGCAAATAAAACAGAAGTCATTACCAACCTACAACTTCCATGACGTACTACTTCACCATATGCAAAATTCTAGTAATGTTCTAGTCTTATCAATAAATACAGAATAAATATGCTGATTAACAGATCAACTTAATCATCGAGGACATTATCTGTAGACACACAACTGCACCTTTTAAATACTGGAAAACAAAAAATAGACTACGGAACTTTCAAAGTGTGATGGTTAAAACTTCCAGTAGGATGAGAACAAAATAATAGCAAACTGAATTTACAACTGTTTCAGGGAGATCCAAGAAAGATAATTGTGAATTGTTTTGTAGCTTTGGAATTGGTAATGGGAAACAGTTATGTAAACATTACTCATCTTCATCTATTTGTTTGTTTCCTTTCATTTTAAATCTGAGGCCACTAAGATAAGGTTTGCACAAAGTTGTTATATAAATGATAGGCATTTTGTCAGAATTCATTAAACATTAACATAAGCTCCCATAAGCTGCTACTTCATTCAGCATTCCCTTTCTTTGTCCTAAAAAGATCTTGACTTTTTGCCCAAGTCTATGCTAACATCCAATAGAAAATCACTTCATTTATATACAATTAGATGACAGAAAGAGAAGAAACAATTTGGTCGCTGATCATAAAATTTGACATTTTTGGAACGAGAGTATTTGAGATTTGAGGAATTTCAAAACGATGGAATTACTAACAATATGGTATAAGGTCAGTCCAAATGATTGCAAGGCAGAGGTGGTACCAGTGAAATTACTAACAACATCAGTGGGAATGGTGGTGCTAGGGATTGTGGTTAAAACTTTTTTCTTGAACTTTATTGCTTGGATTTGGGCAACAACACCTACGTCAGTGGAATTTAGAGTCGAGATTTAGAGGCCGAAATGCCAAAAATTATATACAGGTTGAAATCACAGACTTCTTTGTTATGAACAAAAGTAAGAAAATTATAATACAACATTCCCTAAGTTCTGAGTCTAGTCTACCTTTTAAGTGTAATTACTCCCTCCAAAGCAAGAAAAGTATGATTCACTATAACTAGTCATAAGAAAATCTGGAAAATATAAAAGAAACTGCTTTAAAGATCAATAATTAACTAAGGTAACTTAAAGATGAGAACAGGAACAAACCCTAGCATCTGGGTCAGCACCAGCTGCAAGAAGCCTCCTAACAATGGGAATGTGATTTCTCCAGGTTGCAATATGAAGAGGAGTGAGACCAAATATGTTTCTTGAATTAATATTACTACCACTCTTCTTCACAAAGGCTAGTGCTGAATCCACATCAGCCAATGATCCTTCTTGCACAACAAGCCACAGATCTTTGTGGGCTCCCCTTGACAAAACTTTACTACGAGCATGTGTCTGCAAATTCTGCTTTTTTCCTTGAAGTGAAACATCCATTTGTCTAATCACAAGCTGACTGCCACTACTTGACAATACAGTAGCTGCCACCAGATAATATTTAAAGTCAGATTCTTTGAAGAACCCAACAGATGTTTACTTCAACAGGTCCATGTTGAAGTTGGTTTGCTGTAATCCTTGCGAAGAGCAACTTCCCAATCTGAAATTGAAGAGATCGCTGTTGAGGTGATATTAGAAAATGGTACCCACAATCATCATCAGCATCCATAAGTTGTAGAAGACATCCCAGCACAGTTCATATGAGATTGATGATCTAGGGAAGCGACATTCTGCAGATTAAGGTACTGTGTCAGTACTAGTACAACTAAAACATATGTTAAAGCGAAAGGAGCTTCAAAAAGTGATTACATTCTCGAAGATAGAAGAAACTGGTGACCATGTTTTAGCATGTCATTACAAAATGTAAACTATCAACAGAAAATCCTTTGGAAATATTATAGGAATTGAAGCAAAATGTATGACCCAAACATTGACCTGAAATTTCAGTAATGCAGCAACAAGCCAAACATTGGCTTCAACTCATGAATCTGAACACCTCTTTCTCCTTATAAATTGGCAAGATGCTAACTTTCACACAAAATTGGCATCAAATCAAAAAATAATCAATACCCAATTTATTTATTTATTTATTTGGGCAAAAGCTCAAAATTTGACAGAAACAGAGCGATAACTACGAGATGGTATAAACTCTAACAACAAAATTGAATCACATACAAATTATCGAAACAAAAGAAATGAAATTGCACCTGATTTGTCCGAGAGAGAATCATGACATTGGGTCGTTAAGTTTACGCAGAGAAGAGAATTTGATTTCTGTTACAACTTACATATAGAGAGACGAGAGAGAGAGAGAGAGAGAGAGAGAGAGAGTATCGAACCCGCAAAAGAATATGCCCTCCTTCCTCACAAGTCACAACCCCCACCTCCAGTCTTCAACTCGAAGGGTGTTTTGGGGATTTCCAAATAATCGGGGAATTCTATATGACGACGAACAAACCGTTGAACCGAACTCGGTACGGCCTCCACATTTGACACGTCCCGCGCCCTCTTACTCTCATTTCAACACCACCATTGTTAAAGTTACTATTTAATTGGGTTATTATCACAAATGGTACATGAACTATACCTCAATCTTATCGATGGTACCTGAACTTTAATTTTGATCACAACCAGTACCTGAACTTTTCGATTTCATTTTAAATGGTACCTAGAGCCACTTTCGGTCACTATTCCGACTAAAAACGGCATGGGAGGCGATCATAGTGATGATTTTTGATGATTTCAAGGGTTGCGATCATATATAGTGATGATTTTTTGGTAATAGACTTGTCTTGAACTTGTTATTTTGTTTTTTATTTTTTTAGATTTGGGTTTTTTGGCTGGAATAGTGACCGAAAGTGGCCATATTAATTAGTATATATTGACATATTAGTGTTTTATAATTGACCATATTAATTACTTTGTTAGTTATTTGGAAGTCCATAAGGATTCATTATTGTTCCATTCAAATAGATGCTTAGAAATAATTTTGTATTATTTGACACTACAGGAAAATGGTCATTCACGACGCAAGATTTACAGCGTGCATCAAATGCGGGTCGTGAATGAGTATCAATTATGACGTGTATTAAATGCACACCGTAAATCTTGTAAATTTTTGAAGAAAATTATAGCATGCTTGTAAAGAACGCCGTAAAATCACACTTTTATTGAAATTTACCGCGTTTTCCCATTGCACGCTGTGGTTTCAGCCCACAAAAAAATTGTCCCATTTATAAAATTGGCCCGTTACAAAACTCAGATTTCTCCTTCGTCTCTCTCTCACTCTACTCACAACGTACATTGCTTCGGCCTCATCTCTCAAAACGCAGTGACCTCCTCCTACCTCCCATTGCTCCGGCCTCCTCCGCTCTCCCATTGCTCCCACCACAGTAGGTACTTTCTTCTCTCCCATCCACAACTCTTATGTGATTGTTACTGAAATTTTCTGTGATTGTTAGCTTTGAAGCTTTGATTTTACATACTTGGTGTTCAATTGTGGTTTTCTACAAGTAACTGCGGTTGATTCTTGAAGTTTTGTTATAGTCATTTCATCGAACACTTGGTGTGCGTTCCTGATTTTCGCTCAGCTCGACTATTTCTCTTTTGATTTTGTTCATCGAGTGTAAGGGTTCATTTCTTCTATGCATTTCTGGATTTTGTTCTTCTATGATTTTGTTTGATAGGTCTAACCTTCAATCAACCCTAACCCTCTCTTTCGTTTCCACGAAGGAAGAACAATTGTGTAGCTTTTGCAATCTTGTAATTCATATTGATGTGGTAAATCGAATTAAGCAGCGGAGTGTGATAGGTTGGGATAGCTAAGTCTTAAACCATTAATAGGCCATATTCTTCATAATCTACATTGAGAAGCCGGCTTAGATAAGTTCATTGAAATTGTTCGTAATTTATGTTATTTTTGTAGCTGCTATGTTCAATGCTTGCAACGTTTAGAAGATTAAGTGCAGAGACCGATGTTTGTTAATTCTGAATTTTATTTTTGATGCAGTTTATTTTAAAATTTTGATGATCTTGAACTTAGTTTTGTCCAATTTGACTAGTACTCTTATTGTGACTTGTTTGTGCAGAACGTTATGGATCGAAGTTGACACCTGAGGAGCTCCTGGAGTTTGATTTTCCTCTCAATTTGTTTCAGTTCTAATCTAAGCTCATCTTGTATGTATATGTTAATTGAGTTTCAGTTCTAATATGAGCTTTTGCAAATAATAGCTAGTCTCCCTCTGTATATATATATAGGATCGATTGTTTGAACCTTTTGAAATGCACGAAATCCAATTGAGTTTCATTTTCGTGAGGGTCAGATCTTGCTGGCCACTTTTTCACACTTTCAATAAAGCTAATTTATTAGGAGGATTAGAGGACTTTTAAACGTTGGTTCATATTATGTAACTATAGATGAATTTGTATTTGTGATATTGTAGAGGTAGAAGTGATTCTATTGCCTGTACAATTTTGAATCTTGTAGGACAATAACTACCAGAGCACTTTAGACTTTTACAATGCTCAACTTTTGAATTATGTAGCATTCTAAACAAAATAGGAATACATTTGGCTCGAGAGTAACATAATTTGAATTCTGTGGAGAATGGAATGGAGTTTTTCTATGAGTGAGTTTCTCAATGCTGAGTGAATTGCTTCCAAACCTCATAATGGTAAAACCACCAAACATAAAAACTTTGAGTATAGACATACATATTGGTTTAGGGAATGATGAGCCATCCTGGTTGTATGGATTTCACTCTACCATTAGCTTCCAAACCCCCAAAAGCACCTGAGCAGTGACCTATCGTAGACTGAAACACCGCAAAATGGGCAAGCAACTGCATAGATTAAAAATTAAAAATAAATTGTCATCATTAAAAATAACCACAGATGATTCACAAGTATTGTCATCATCTATTAAAAATAAATTGAACGGCAATATGCCATACCTTGCTCCAGTTTTGACAAGCTATCGCTGCATCTATTCATGGTTCAAATTTCATGCTTTCAACTTCTCAAATATATATATCAATAGATATCCACCTAGATAAAAGTGAGACATCTTTTGTGACCTGAAGCAATAGAAAGAGGCAAGTTGATATAATTTTGTAGAAGAGCTAGACAATTTAACAACATTATAAATTCTACATAAACAATAATCTAAAGTTTGCAATATAATCATGAAATCTGGCAGCAAACCCAAATAAAAGAACAGGGAAGGGAGAAAAGATCCAAGTGAAGGGTAAACTGCTGGTCTAAAACTTTACAAAACTAAGTCATGCTTATTCATCAATGTCTCTGAACAGTTTAGTAATTAGTTTTATGTACCAAGGCTTGCTTTATTCCCTCCAAACATGATTTACTGCTCCCTGAATTACCAACACCATCACCATTACAGTAAACTAAGTTATGTATAACAGAGATTAAATATATGCCAAAGTTATGATTAGTTCATGCTTCAGGTCTTTTGTTGACATGAAAGGCGTGTTCTAGATTTACAGAGTAATAATACCATCAGGAGAACATATATGAAATTGAGAAAGAATTTGTCATCAGTGAACACTCCCAAATCCACCAGGCTGAGATTACATGCAATCTACATGTTCTACTTCCCATAGAGCTCGGTATTGCCTAGCCACAATCTCAATCAAAAAAATATCTTCCCTCAACGCACATTCACAAGCAGATAAAACACACAAATTCTACCAAACTTTCATAACCAAAACAATGCCTTGACTCAACTCAAGACACCATAGAGAAGGATATGACGTGCACAGCAAAAAAGGGAAATTCAAAATAAACAAAAAAATAATAATAATAAAAACAGAAAAAGTTTGCAACTTTATACTTATTTATACGTTCTAAGAAGTGTAAGAGAGTAAGAACGGTATCAGGAACAACATGGCACAGATTAACCAAGGCATACGATAGATTAGTACTGCAAAACACTTTCCTGCTGCCGATTTTGTACGGTCCACATGTATAGGATTCCAAAGCCATCTGTGTCCATTTTGCACCAAAAAACCCAAATCAAAATAGATTAAATTCAGAAACACCAACAAAGAGAACAAGAAAGAGTTGAAATAGGAACTACCTTGGTAGAGGCCTGGAGAAGATAAGGTATAGACTCGATAGGAACTAGATCGGGAAAGAAATTGGCATTTGGGAATGGAATTTTAGGGTTTGAGGAAGAGAGAGCTCAAAGGGCTCAAGCTGGGGTTTTTAATTTGATCAAAATCCAAGCTAACTACTAACCTCAACTAACGATTGGTTGAGGCCTGGAGATTAAGCGGCTACCGGTCAGATCCAGAGAGAAAAGAAACAAAGATGAAGACTTCAAAATGGACTATACAGAGAGAGAGACAAAGAGAGAGAGAGATCTAGGGTTAATGAAAAGTGCGAGAGACAGATCTAGAAGAACTATAGAGATAGATCTAAGAGGGAGAGAGAGGAATTTTTGTATCTTCCGTTAGTAAAGAACATTAGGATCCGACGGTTACCATGGCACAGATCAAAAAGTGAGAAACCACGTGCTATACAAATTGATGGTCCAAGTATAAAAAAAATATCATAAAAATTGAGCCAATTCAAATATCTTCATCCGACAATTCAACAACAGGGGTTATTGAAAAAAATATATATTAACAGTACAAAGAAGAGCCCACTTGCATGCATATCCGGACACTATCAACAGTGGGCTTCTTAATAAAATATATATATGTGTGTCATTCATCCTAATCAATCCCCACTGATAACAGTGTAAGAAAAAAGGACGCACTGATTTGAAAAATCAGTGTGATACTGTTATCTTTTCACACTGAAGATTTTTAGTGGCTAAAAAAGAGGTGCTATTGGGGAAATTTCTAGTAGTGCGCCCAACCTAACACCTAGACCACCCAATGCCCGCCTAAGCGCCCGCGGAAACCCAACTCGATTTCCCTTGTTGCCTAGCCCAAAATAGGGGTGGTCACTCCATGCCCAGCGCCTAGGCGGGCACCCAGACCGTTTTTTAGAACATTGGTTAAGAATACCTCTTAGAACAAATTCAAAATCATCATATATTTTGATATTTCTTTATTTTAGAAAAAAATTAGCCTCTTTTGCTCCAACAAATTCTCTATAACTATCTCCATTTTAGAAATAGTAAAGAAAAAAGAAAACAAAACTCCCTAAATTAGTAAATTTACAGCAATCTCTTTAGGGTTTAGCCTGTTTTTCTTCTCTAACTTGAACAAATTCCTTAGCTTACAACAATCTCTAAAATTCTTCTTTAAAATTTTAGAGATTGCTATAAGATAAGGAATTTGTTCAAGTTGGAGAAGAAAAACAGGCTAAAGCTTTGATTTTTTTTTCCCTATTATACAAAAATTATAGAGAACCTGTTGGAGTTGCTCTTAGATGACCGTTTAGGCAGCGATCAACTACCTCCCTTGATTACTTCGAACAGTGTTTAGGCGGGTTGGATTTAAAAAAAAAAAAAAAAAAGATGTAAAATTCTTTAAAATTATAAAAGTAAATTGAGAATTAGAATTGGTCTACTCATTTCATTTCATAGTCCTTTTATATAAGGAGAAAATTATAACGGAAATATCAATTACAATGATGACATTAAATGCTGATTGATCCGTAATCCTTGCTGATTGATGGTAATCGATCGCTGATTCCTTGATTCCCTCTCCATCAGTCACTTTGACAAAGGCACATAATGTGTTTTTCCTTTAACACTCCCCATTGTGCCAAGTCAAAGATGAAATGGTGCATGAGTTGTTACCTCACTAAAAACCTTGCCAAGTAACAATAAAAACCCTGTGGGACAAAAAATACACTTTGGTTGAAGGAAAACAACACAACGCACCTTTTAGATTTGAGGATGACATGTGTGTGTTAGACTCCCCCTGACGTCTACACCTCCCCCTGATCCTTACATTAATCAAGGGAGCTTGGAAATTCTTTGCATTCCTATAATTTTCACATGTTTCTCAAATATGGCCTTAGGCAATAATTTGATGAATAAATCTGCCACATTCTCCTCAGACCTTACTTGATTCACTTGAATCTTGAGGAGGGCCTGTTGTTGCTAATTGTAGAAAAACTTTGGCAATATGTGTTTTGTATTATCACCCTTGATATATCCTAGCTTCATCTGTTCGATGCAAGCTGCATTATCTTCATAAATGCAAGTAGGCTCTTCAGTGGTAGAACTCAAACCACTAGTCCATCAAATATGTGTAATGATAGCTCTTAACCATACACACTCACGAACCGCCTCATGTAGAGCAATGATCTCTGAGTGGTTCGAGGAGGTAGCCACAAGGGTTTGCTTGGTTGATCTCCAAGATATCGTCGTGTTCTCAATCGTAAATACATAACCAGTTTGGTAACAACCTTTATGTGGGTCCGGGAGGTACCTAGCATCAACAAAACCAACCAAAACATCATTTAGTGTTTCAGTGTAGTGAGTGGCGCTTTCGCCATCAACATTTCCTTTAGGGATTACAATTCTATCTACGGTCCCTCTTGTCTCTCTGTAGGGAAAGAACAGTCCCAAGTCAATGGTTCCTTTTAGGTATCGAAAGATGTTCTTGATACCATTCAAGTGACGCTGCGTTGGCGTTGAGCTAAATCTAGCTAACAAGTTCACTGAGAATGCAATGTCTGGTCGAGTACATTGGGTTAAGTACAATAATGCGCCTATTGCACTTAGATAGGGAATTTCAGCTCCCAACACCTTTTTGTCATCTTCCTTTGGACGAAATGGATATTTCTTTGCATCCAAACTTCGACTGATCATGGGAGTGCTTGCAGGATGCGCTTTGTCCATGTTAAATCGCTTGAGCATCTTTTGGACATACGCAAACTGGTGGATGAGTATTCCACAAACTCGGTGTTCTAGCTCAAGGCCTAGACAAAAATTGAGTTTTCCCAAAATCCTTCATCTCAAATTCGGATTTCAAGTAGCTTGCGATTTCTCTCATTTCATCAAGAGTACCTATTATGTTCATATCATCGACATATACAGCTACAATTTCAAATCTTGAACTTGTTTTCTTTATGAATACGCATGGACATAATTCATCGTTCTTATATCCCTTTCCAATCAAGTAGCCACTCAGATGAGTATACCACATCCGCCCGGATTGATCAAATCCGTAAAGTTAGAGTTTCAGTCTAATTGAAAATGCACTCCGTGGTTTAGAGTCACTTGACTTGGGTAATGTAAGGCAATCAGGCACTTTCATATATATATATATATATATATATATATATATATAGGGTTATTATCACAAATGGTACCTGAACTTATCCTCTATTTTATCGATCGATGGTACCTGAACTTCAATTTTGATCACAACCAGTACCTGAACTTTTCGATTTCATTTTAAATGGTACCTAAGGCCATATTCGGTCACTATTCCGGCCAGAAAAGCCAAATCTAAAAAAAAAAAAACAAGTTCAAGAAAGGTCTATTACCAAAAAATCATCACTATATATGATTGCAACCCTTGAAATCAACAAAAATCATCACTGTGATCGCCTCACATGCCATTTTTAGTCGGAATAGTGACTAGAGGTGGCTCTAGGTACCATTTAAAATGAAATTGAAAAGTTCGGGTACTGGTTGTGATCAAAATTGAAGTTCAGGTACCATCGATAAAATTGAGGTATAGTTCAGGTATCATTTGTGATAATAACCCATATATATATATATATATATATATATATATATGTCTCTCTGAATCAAGATCCCCATAGAGATATGCATTAACCACATCCATGAGATGCATTTCTAGTCCTTCGGAAACTATCAAGTTAACTAATTAGTGGAACGTTATAACGTCCATTACAGGAGAGTATGTCTCCTCGTAGTTAATTCCAGGGCGTTGTGAGAAACTTTGCCCCACAAGGCAAGCCTTGTACCTCAGGACTTCATTCTTCTCATTACGCTTTCTGACAAAGACCCATTTATGTCCTACAAGCTTTACACTTGGTAGGGTTAGCACTACCGGACCAAATACCTGTCTCTTTGTCAGAGAATCTAAATGCCTGGATTGCTTCTTTCCATTTTGGCCAATCTGCTCTTTTGTTGACATTCTGCAACAGAGCATGGTTCGATATCTTTGTGCTCTATGATTTCTTAAGCAACAGTATATGCAAATACATCATCAATGTGTATAGAAGATCTTTCCATCAACTCATACGCACTCTCATGATCCATTGAGATTTCTTTGTTCTCTGGAATCATTTCAAACATCGGAGCGTCCTCCAGTATTGATTCATGGACATAACTATAATCAGAGACAATCTCATGAGAGAGATTCTCTACATTGATGATTAATGGATCGATTTGTGCCTTACTCGCCCTCTTCTTCCTTGGGTGAGTGTCAATCGAACCAAGTGGCCTTCCCCTCTTCCTTTGGAGAGCCACAGCCTCAACCACACCTCCACTAAGTGTGGTTGCAGCACCTTTATTTGCGGCACTATGCCCTTTGTTGGGGACTTCTAACATTGCAAACAAGTTTGCAGCTGGTATATGTGATCTCGTCATTTTTACGATATCAGTAAACGCATCAGGCATCGAATTTGCTATGTTCTAAAGATCGATTATCCTTTTCACTTCACTTTCACATTGTGAAGTGTGGGGATCAAAATGAGACAGAGTAGGGACAAACCACGACAATTCTTGTCATTCCCTTGGAAAATCCTTTTTCCTATCTCCCCCTAACGATGGGAAGACTGTCTCATCAAAGTGACAATCCACAAATCTAGCGGTAAAGAGATCGTCTGTCAAGGGTTCCAAATAGCGGATAATTGTTGGAGATTCGTATCCAACATAAATACTTAATCGTCTCTGAGGACCCATTTTGATGCGTTGTGGGGGAGCAATAGGCACATATACTGCGCAACCAAATATGTGTAAGTGTGAAATGTCAGGCTCATATCCAGTTACCAACTGGTACGCAGATAATGGTTGGCTAGTAGTGGATCTGAAATGAATAAGTAAAGCTGTGTGTAATATTGCATAACCCCATACAGATATAGGCAGGTTGGTGCACATAGCCAATGCCCTAGCCAACATCTGTAGCCTTTGGATGGTGGTTTCTGAGAGACCATTTTGTTGTGTATACACATGGGGTACAGGATGCTCTACATCGATCCCAATAGGCATGCAATATTCATCAAATGCTTTTGATGTAAACTCTCCAGCGTTATCAAGCCTTATAGACTTGATAGGGTGATCAGGGTGGTGAGCCCTTAAACATATAATCTGTGCTAGGAGTTTTGTAAATGCAGCATTTCTTGTGGACAATAAAACGACATGTGACCAGCGTGTCGAAGCATCCACCAGAACCATAAAGTACTTGAATGGTCCGCATTCTGGATGGATAGGTCCACAGATGTCTTCTTGTATCCTTTGTAAGAATAGAATGTTTTGTTTTGTATCTTTAGCATAGGAAGGTCTCGATCCTATTTTTGCTAAAGAGCAGGCTTTGCAAAACTAGTGATGTGCCTTTGAAATAGTCAATGAGGCATAATGGGAGGGAGGTAGTGCTTCTGGTACTTTAGAAGGTAATGGCTGCATTTGAGCAGTATTATGACCGACACCTTGTAGCGTGGCGGATTTTTCTCCCATGTTATTTTTCACTCAAAAGAAGGGATGTCCGTGTGAGTTATTTGAAATACGGATCATCATGTCACGGCCGGGGTGCCCTAGGTGGTCATGCCAAAGCCTGTCTGAGCCAGTGTCCTATATTTCATTATTGGTGACAGCATAGGATTCAATGATCCGAATCATAGTGAGGTACAATCCACTATATTGACTCATAAGTTTCTCTGAAATGCGTTTCCTTCCACATTCATCAGAGGTAATATACGGGTATTCAGTTCCATTCTCATAGTGTGTTTCTATATGATAACCGTTGGCATGAATATCTTTGAAACTTGACAAGGTTCGATTAGCTCTTGGTGCATACAGAGTATATCTCATATTCTTTAGAGTATTTCTAATTAGGTAGAATGATAATCTTTCATTCTAAAATTTTCTTTTTTCTAGATGTATTGCTTTACATCTTTATAGTGCTATTTCGAACCATGTAAATGTGTGTAGTAAATAAAATAGAATAAATTCGATGCTTTAGAATAAAATCTGAAATTTATTAATAAGCCAACGATAATCAAATCAAGGTCTTGTTTAGAAATCTAATTCATCAAACCACTATTGAAATAAACTTTAAGACCAAGCAATAGTCTAATTAAAAAATGAGGCATTATGCCTTCACATCTATCTTTGGAAAATAAAATAAATAAAGCAGATCAGTTAAGATTGAGAGCATCCATTGACTGAGCAAGTTCCTCGTTGCCATTGAAGTCTGCAATTGTGAGGTTGACGTCTAGGTCATAGCCTCCTTCTTCCATATAGTGAGCTTTTTGTTCTTTAGACTCCTTATACTTCTTGTAATTGGCTGCTACTCTGTTGCTTGCTCGGCAGTTCTTGTACCAATGCCCAATGACTCCACACTTATAGCATGGTTCATTGTCAACTCTATCCTTTCTGACATAAGGATTCTTAGGTGCCTTTTGTACCTTGTTTCCACGACCCCCACGTCCCTTTCCACGTGGTGCATTGTTTCCACGTGGGTAGAGATCAGCACGTCCAAACCCCTTTGCATTGGAGTTCTTTCCACCTTTCATTTTTTCATAATTAGCCTCGGGAATTTTCTTTGTCTCAGTGGGCCTGGCATTATTGTTCAAGAGAACCTCATTATGCCTCTCAGCCACTTGCAATGGGTTGATCAGCTTATTGAATGTTGTGATTCTTTTGTTGTCATATTCCAGCCTATACTGGTTCACTAAGATATGTGCTGAAGTAGAAAAAATGGAAAGAGTCTCCTGGATCATATCATATTTTGTGAGTTCCTTTCCACAGAAATAAGACGTGCCTTTACGCGCAACATGTCCTTGTTGAAGTCATTGACCCTTTTATAGTCAAGCAAGAGGATTTCGTTCCACTGAACAGTCAGTTCTGGGACCAAGGTGTCATGAATGTTCCCAAAATGTCTGTTAAGGGCATCCCACATTTCTTTGGGTGTCTTCAACTAAATGTACTCTCAGCGTAGGCTATGATCAATATGTCGCCTCAGAAACATTAAGGCATTTGCTTTCACCTTATTAGATGGTTCATCATCTTTGGGATCGGTAATGGTGATAGTGTAGTCTTTTGCCATGAAGGCAGTTTCCACATCGGAAACCCAACGATGGTACTCATGTCCTTCTGAGTCCAAGATATCAAATTCAGGTCGAGTTGGATCAGCTATCTACATAAACAAGAAGGAAGATATAACTTACACAGTCATAAAGACATCCACGTGAATTATTTTCCAAAAATATAAATTAGATTTCAAGACCAAGATTTTTAAAGGTCACATTTTTTTTCGATGCTATGTCAAAATATTTTATTACGGTAATTATGGTTTATAATGTGCATGAATTTTCATTATCATGGCAAGATGCAATTTATATGTAACATGCTAAATAAGGAATAACCATAGCACATTTAAACATAGCATATATAAAAATATATTACATGGCTTGCTCAAATTTCACAAATATATATACAGCAAAATATGTGCTACACATAATATATCATGCGTAAAAAATATAAACAATAGCATAATATAAAAGCATGCTTAGGAATAATTATATAAACGTAAATAAAAATCACAAAACATGCTCAAAATTGCATAAATAATATATAACAAAATATATATAATCATGCTTAAAGATAATTATATAAAACATAAATAACAAGGCATGCTTAAAAAAATCAATATTATCTAATTAAACACGCTTAAAAGTTCTAAATATAAACAATTAATTATACCATAGTATAAAATTAAATAAATAAAAGAGAACATACTTGGTTTGGAGCAAATAAAACAATTCTAGCGCATGCGCGTGTTGATGCATGCGTGAGTAGAGATGTTTTTGGGCTTGAGAAAATTGGGTCGCTTCCTCTCTTTTCAGTAGTGGGCCTTGTTTTTTTTTTTCTTCTTTTCTTTCTCGTTTTTCTTTGCTTGCTTTTTTTTTTTTCCTCTCTTGATCGGAGGCGCTGCTGCAACTGAAGAGGACGAATCGGAGTCTGAAGAAGAGTCCAGTCCGAGGAGTTGTCGTCGAGGTCGAGATCGGCGTTCAAGTGGTTGGGAAGCTGGCGACTGAAGAGGACGAATCGGAGTGTCAAGGGCGGCGCCGGTGGTCTGGGTCCTCTCAGTCAGAGATGGTGCTCGGTTTGCATTGTTGGGTTGTGCGCAGGGAGGCCTATGTGTTGCAGGCAGCAAAGCTGGAGGCTAGGGCAGGTCTGGACTGGGCTAGCCTGGACATAATTTTTTTTTTTTGTTGGGGGCCGGCGATAGAGAAGAAAAAGTTTTTTTTTTTTTCTTCTAGGTTTTGGTTTTTCGACGGGTGGAAGACAAAAAAAACTAGAAAACTAGTGTTTTTTTCTTAGCTATTTCGAAGCTAGAATTTTTTCTTTTGGCTATTGGCTCTGGACGTGCTGATAACGTGTAAAAGTAAATTGAGAATTGGAATTGGTCTACTCATTTCATTTCATAGTCCCTTTATATATGGAGAGAATTACAACGGAAATATCAATTACAATGATGATATGAAATGCTGATTTATCTGTAATCCTTGCTGATTGATGGTAATCGCTAATTACTTGATTCCCTCTCCGTCAGTCACTTTGACGAAGGCACATAATGTGTTTTTCCTTTAACAAAAATAACTTTTTTCTCATGTTTTCATTCAACAATGGAGGGTCTATGCCATATTTGAGACTATATAGAACTTGGCTTCTCCAACAATAATTTTTAGGAGAGGTTGGTCTGAAAAAATGAGACCAAGTGCTAAACAAGTCTCATATATGTGACAATTCCAAAACCAGCACCATCTACAATATGCGGTGCCCATGAGTTTTGGGCTAGGTCAGCTGAAGATGCAACATGACAAGGAAGTGTAGCGAAGTTGTGCGACGTGCTGGTGAAGAGAAGGCAGATGCATCCCGTGCAAGAAACGTGCTCTTCTAGCACAAGGAGAGACAATCGACTGATGCCCAAAAGGAGCAGCAACTATCTCCTAGGTCATTAAACTGACGGTTAAGATGCGTCCAATTTTGAAGTGGATGGTGAAGATCGCTTCCAACCTTTTATTTTGTACTGAAATTTTCAACAGATCTATAAGGATCCGATGGCTCATATTTGAGGAAAAAATTTAATAAACGGCCCATATTAAATGTTACAAATTCAAATTTTATCCAAAAAAAAAAAATCATAATCTGAAATAATTTTTTTATTAAATATTAATATATGATATTATTATTATTTGATAAAAATAATTACTAGGTATTATAATAAAAATAGAAAATTGAATTTTTACCTTATTTAATTAAATTAACATATTTTAATATAATTTTCATAAACATTATATACATGTGTTTTAGGAAAACTGAAAATGGGAGAGAATTGAGTCATGTTTTCATTGATAATATGGGCCTCTTTATATAAAGGATTACACGCATAGAGATAGAGTTGTACATGGAAAAATAATCGTACATTGATTGAATATCTACGAATATCTCTAACATAAATCTTATTACAACTAGAGAAAGTAACCTTGAGTTTGGGCCAGACATATATTTTGGATTTACTTGAACACTCCCCCCAAACGTGGTGCTCCTCTTGTTACCTCATTAAAAACCTTGCTGAGTAACAAAAATCCAGTGGGACAAAAATAACCCCGGTTGAAGGAAAAAAAGAAGCACAACACACCATGCATTCACGTTTTGAGACCATACATGTAGACATCTCCCCCTGATGTCTACATCTCCTCTTGATGACTACGGTCATGGGAGTTCAGATAACTTCCGTAAACGATGCTACCAACTTGTTTTTCAAAAGTGAAATTTAGGCAATGACTTATTGAATCAAGTCTGCCAACTGTCCTCAGATCGAACCTACTTCATTTTGTTTTTGAGGAGAGTCGGTTGTTGCTGATGATGCTTGGTGTTGTCATTTTTGATATAGCCTTGCTTCATTTGTCCAAAGCAAGCAACATTATCCTCATAAATGCTCGTAGGCTTATTGTGGTAGACTTCAAACCACAATTGCTTCGAACATGCATAATCATGGACCCAATCCATATACATTCACGAACAGCTTCGTGAAGAGTAATAATCTCTGCATGGTTCGAAGATGTAGCGACAATGGTTTGTTTCATAGAGCTCCAAGATATCGCAGTCTTGCCCATAGTGAACACTTACCAGTTTGGGAATGACATATGTTTGGGTTAGAGAGTTACCCAGCATCACCAAAACCTTCCAAAACACTAATGTTGTTTTGGGATAGGGATAAGCAACGCAGGCTAGTGTTGGCGGCATTCTAGGTGTGTGATGGATTCGAATCCATCATCTCTCTCTAGGAATAGAATAAGCTCATATCAATCATACACCTCAAGTATTGAAAGATATGTTATACACCAATCTAATGGGGTCGCATTGGCGCATAGCTATACTTTGCTAACAAGTTCACTGCAAATGAGATGTCTAGTTTTGTTCATTGGGGTAAGTACAATAATGCGCATATTGTACTTAAGTAGGGCACTTCTGCCTTTAGCACATCTTCGTCATCATCCTTTGGACGAAGAGGATCCTTTTCAGGATCAAGACTACGGACTATCATGGGGATGCTTAAAGGCTTGACTTTGTCAAAACGCTTAAGCATTTATCAACACGATGCTAAAGTTCCAAACCGAGACATAATCGTGTTCTCCCAAGATCCTTCATCTCAAACTTGAATTTCAAGTGTTCAGTGGTTTCTCTTAACTCTTTAAAGGCTTCCAATGAAGATCATGTCCAACATGAGCCGCGATAGAATCCAGAACTTGTATTACGAACGTGCGGGCATATCCCTTCCCAATCAACTAGTCACTTTAGTGAGCATTTCAGTCTCATTGCAAACGCGTTCTGTGGTCTAGAGCCACTTGACTTGGGTAAATGGAGTTCACCATGAACCTTCATTTATATTCTGTATCTAGATCCCCATAGAGATACGCAATGACCACATTTGTAAGTTGCATGTTCAGTTATTCAGAAACTACCAAACTAACAAGGTAGTGGAGTGCAATGACATCCATTACAAAAGAATATGTCTCATCGTAGTCGATTCTAGGGCATTTTGTGAGAAGCCTTGCACCATAAAGCAAGATTACCATCTCATTTTCTCATCACGCTTTTTAACGAAGACCCATTAGTTAATAGGTTTTATGTTAAGAGGTGTTGGCATCACTAGCTCGAAAATCTTCATCTTCGTTAGAGAATCCAACTTGACCTGGATTGCATCTTTCCATTAAGCCAAATCTCTCTACGTTGGCATGCATTCATTCATCAACGGAGCGTAGTTCGATATCATCTGACTTAACAAACTCATGCGCTATGAAATGCGCGAATACATCATCAATCATGATGGAGTTTCTATCCCACGTCTCATGTACACTAGTGTAATTTTCATAGAGCTCTATATTCTCAGGAATAGGTTCAGACGTTAAGGCATCCCCCCAATGATAACCATAATCCGGAAGATTCTCATGAGACGGATTTTGATTGTCGATGATCCAAGGATTGGGTTATACCAAAGTATCATTTGAATCCGCGGGCCTCCCACGCATCCTAGCTGGGCCCATGGCTTATAATGCCAGAGTGCCACTCTCTATGGCATTGATGCCAAGCCTACTTCCGTGTAGGGTGACGTTACGTCTTCTCGTAGGGACGTCCATCTTTGCAAGCATATTTGCAGCAGATATGTGATCTCGTCACTTTAGTGGGGATCGAGATGAGACATAGTGGGGACAAGCCATGACAATTCCTGTCATTTCTGCTGAACATTTGTGTTCTTATCTCCCCCTAACAATAGGAATACTGTCTCATCAAAGTGACAATCTGGCAATCTGCAAGACATACGGTAAAGAGATCGCCTAGCAAGGGCATTAAGTGGCGGACGATTGTTGGAGTCTCAAATTCAACGTAGTTGCCCATTCATCTGCAAGGACCCATCATAGAGTGCTGTGACAGCACAATTGACACATAAATGACACACTCAAATATGTGTAAGTACGAGATACTGGTACCCAGTCACTAGTTGTAACACAGAGGTAGATTGAGTGGCGGCGGGTCGTAGATGAATTAGCATAACTGCATGTGATACTGCATTACCCCAAGCCGATATTAGCAGATCGATGCGCATTACCAATTTTTAGGCTACTAACGTAGTCATTCCCATGAGACCATTTGGGTACGTTCATGGAAATATGATGTCCAACACCAGTCCCAATCCAATAACCATTGAAAGTCTTCGATATAAACTCTCTAGCATTATTAAGCCCAATGGACTGAATATGATGATTTGGGGAGTGAGCCCATTGTCATATGATATGTGCTAGGAGTGTAGTATAAACAGCATTTACAAGTGGACAATGGCACACCACGTAACCAGCGTGTTTGCGTGTCAACCAACATCATGAAATATTTTAAACGTCTGCAAGTTGGTTGAATCAATCCACAGAATCCCCATGGATTCTATGTAAGAACATAATGAGTATGTTTATATCCTTTGCATAGGACGGTCTCAGTCATAATTTCCCTAAGGAACGAGCTTTATAAAACGAGCGAGAGACCTTAGAAGCAACCAATGAGAATTTTGGTTGGACCCTAGCGTCTGAAACACTATTTGACGCAATTGTGACTACATCACCCATCATGGCGTTAGGACCATGGGAGGTGGCATCCATGGCGCCCTAGCTATGGGGATTGACATCCATGGCGTCACAGCGATGGGTGACTCCTTCGATGGCACTGTCAAGGGGACAGTGGCGGCCCTAGGCCTGTGGTGGACGGCGGCGGGGGTCACACTTAGTCTGGGAATCAATCTTTGATTCTTGCTTTGTTTCACTCGAATGAATGGATGTCCGTGTGAAGTATTTAGTAGACGGATCATCATATGATGACTAGGATGACGTATCATGTCGTGACAAAATCAATATGTGTCTAAATCCAAGAGATCTTCTCTCATAACTTTATTGGATTTAATAGCTCAAATAGTGACATAGAGTCCACTAGAGAGACGCATAAACTCTAAGATGCGCATTTGTTCGCAATTATTAGATGTAGTGCAAAGGAACTCTTTTATGTTCTCTACATGCATTTCTGCATGGAATCCATTGGATTGAATAGCTGAATAGGGTGCATTTTTCCCTAGGAGCGTAGGGAGTTTTGTGACATTAATCAAGGTGCCATTTGGAAAAAGGAACTTGGGCTATTCCATGTCCTTGAACCAATACTGATAGCCCAGCATCGTAGCTAGTCACAAAGTAATATGCTTAGAATCAAAATGGAGTCATAATGAAAAGAACTCATAATTTTATTCATAAGCCAATAAAGTACATCATTGTTTCTTAACCATTAATAGAATCTAATCCAAGTACTAGCTAATGCAAAATAATGGTAGTCGTTTAACTTCTTTCAGTAACTTCAAAATAAATATGACCAAGTGAGTAGAGATGTCGGTGAAGCAGAGCAAGCTTAAGTACCACTTAACTCAAAACCTTCCTAGACATCATACTCATTTTGAATGTGCCTATGTGAAGAAAACTAAACCAATGACATTTACTACAAAGTATATGACAATTACTTATTACATCTCTTGGAAAAATAAAGACTTAAACAGAATTGGTGCTCTATTGATCCCAGCCAGGTTTGAAGTCTTTAACCCTTCACTTTAGAGCATCTTCTTGATCTTCTTGTTCCATATAGTGACCTTCTCTTATGCTTTGCAGGCGGTGACAATCTCTTCACGAGTTCTACAAAGGTATGTCCAATGACCGGATACTCCACATCGGGAACATTTATCTCCTTGCTCAGATTCCATTGATTGAGGCGCTTTGAAAGCGCCATTTGGATGAATGTTATTGTTGGTGAAGCCACTAACAAAGCCAGAGGCGTTGCCTCTCTCTCTCTTTTCACGTTGACCTGTTCGGTTCCGTGTCTGCCTGTTTTGATGGTTACCTGCCTCATTAAAGCGAGAATATGGACCAAAACATCCATAATTGTCCCTAAATTTAGGGTTTCGCTCTCGGTGCCCTCCCTTAGGGGTGCGGCTATAATTGGACTCCAGAATATGCTCCGTTTCCACGGGTCTCGAATTATAGTTCTTCACAAGGATGTTGTCATGCTTTTCAATGACATTCATAGCTCCAATGAGCTCATGAAACCTTATGATCCGTCCTGCAGTAACATTGGTTCGATAGTTCTTAGCAACCATCAATGTATAGACGAAGAAGGTAGAGAGAGCCCTCTCAATCAACATCGCATATGTGATATCTTTTCCACAGAATTCCATTAAGGATTTAATGCGAAGTGCTTCTGAGTTGTGTCAATAACTGACTTGAAATCACAAAAGAGGAGGCTCTGCCATCTCATTTCTAGTTCAGGAAGCAGGAAGTCACGGACGTTGCCAAACTTTTCTTCAAGTGAGACCCACAGCCTTCTAGGGTCTTCTTCGTTCATATACTCGTATTGGAGCAAATCATCCATATGCGAATCATTAAGATGATGGCTTTAGCCTTATTTGCCTCCAAGATTACTCTATCTGCTTCTAAAGCATGAGCTTGCTCAACAGTTATCACGTCCTGGCTAGGCTCGAGAATCGTATCCAGGATTCCATTGGCCTTGAGATGCTGGCGGACATCACGAACCCACTTGTGATACCCAGAGCCAGTTGTTCCCAATAGAGCGAAGTCCAGTTTGTTCAGGTTACTCATCCTGAAAGAGAACAACAAAAAGAGTTAGTTTTGAAGCGGAAAAAGCTACCACAAAAACATATAAAATTTCTTAGCTTAGTAACTCTCAAGAAATTATGAATTTCCAAGCGTAATTACTTCCAAGAAATTAAGAATTTTTTAGCATAGTCGCTTCCAAGAAATATAATTCCAAGAGGTATTGGGTTAGATTGAAACAATGATGTAAATGGTCGATTATAAATTCTCTACAAACTCTAAGTTTGGAGATCTCAACAAGCTCCAAGATTGGAGTGAGCACGAACCCCATAGTTTCGGCTTTTGGTTTCCCTATGAAGAGGAAAGGGGGTAGAAGAAGGGAGGTTGCAAGTCCCTGAGGAAAAAGAAAAGAAAAACAATAAATAAATAAAAATTCAAAAACGGAAACTTTTAAAACCTTTAAAACATACCTTGAAAAGTGTAGAAAATTTTCGGAAAAAGTCGCCTGAATTTGGTCGCCAGAGGTGGTCACAGGAATTGTTTGGCGATGGGTTGCTTCCCTTTTTTTTTTCTTTTGCAATGTCGGCCTGCTCCTCTTTCTCTCTCTAGGCCTCCCTTTTTTCTTTCTTTCTTTCTTTTCTTCTGACTTGGGCCGCATCAGCCCCTTTTGTTTTTTTTTTCTCTGACGTAGGCCGAGTCACCTTTTCTGGGCCACGCCCTTTTTTTTTTTTTTTTAGTGGCAGAGATGCTGCTCTGGTTCGGTCACTTTATTGCTAGTTCTTGGGGTGGTGGTTCCCGTTCCTGGAGCCTGGGGTTAGGGTGGCGATGCTGGCCAAGTTTGACTGTGAAAGGATGTTTGGAAGCTTATGAACTAGACAGGGATCTTTTTCTCTTCTTTGAGGGCTGGTTCGGTACTTTTCCGGCTGGTTTCGGTGGTTCCACCTTCAGTTCTGAGTTCCTGGGATCGAGAGGTTCAAGTGGGGGTCGGTGGTTGCTAGGGTTTGAAGGCCACAAATTTAGGGTTTCCGGATTAAGGGTTCGTGCTGATAACGTGGTTTAGAAAAACTGAAATTGTGAGAGAATTGAGTCGTGCTTTCATTGATAATAGGGGCCTCTTTATATAGAGGATTACAAACATAGAGATAGAGTTGTAGATGAAAACATAATCGTACATTGATTGGATATCTAAGAATATCTCTAACATATTACAACTAGAGCAAGTAGCCTAGAGTTTGGGCAGATACATATTTTGGATTTACTTGAACAACATATTATATGTTCAATCAAATATAGTGAAAATAGCATTCTCATTTAGCACCTCATTGTTCAAGTTGATAATTTGGTACTATATAAATAGTGCAACAAAGAAGTGCCAAAATGAGGATAGCCCCCAAATGTCACTTTATTGTTGGAGTTGCCCTTATAAATTGAAATAAAATAAACTTTACCTTTGCGCTAAGCCCGTCTCCTCCTGCCTAACTGCTTTTAGAACATTAAGCACGTTAAAATTCTGACCCATGAGTTTAATTCCATTGGCACTAGGATAAAGCGTAACTATGTGTGTTTCGGATAGTAGTGGGCCAATACTCGTGGCCTAAAAAATAAAATCTGTTTTATTTTAGTCCATGTTCCTTGATTAAGCTATGCGAGCTGTAACCTGCCATTCCTTTGCCACCTTACTAAGAGCGCCACTGAGCCACGCTGCTGTGCTCGTACAGCCGCCGTCAACTGAAATCGTTTTCTTTTGACTCTGATCTTATTGTTTAAGGGTAGACACCCATATGCAAAGACCACAGGCGTAGAAACATCAAGCACAACATGATAGAAATTGAAGAACAACCTACAAACATAAACTCTATAGAACGCAAAGACTCCTACCTTATGAGCATGAGTGACACTCGGAAAAGATCCTGCTATATGCATGCCCATGATGTATATTTATATACAATGTAAGTGGGTGCCATCTTGATAACTATTATGATGACTGAAAAAGGCCTTTACGGGTTCTACTGGAATAATCTGAGCAGGCTAGAAGCTTGATCATAAACTTGTCACGAATATGTTCCAATGGATGCCCAACTAAAGAGGCAACACAACAGCAACCATGTTCGTATCAATGTCATCATAATGTACGCAATAGTTTACAGTTAAAACGCAAACAGGGCAAACTAGATTAGCGGGACATAATATTCTGGGTGATCTCAATAACTGCTTGTTTTGACAACTCACCAGTGTCGATTGATTTTCTCTCTACTGCAAATATTGCTGCCATTGTTTCGTGTGAGACATTAAGTTGTTATTTTTTTATTTTTATCAATAGACTTCAACTTCTCAACTGGCAATTTCAATGTAAGCCAGTCTCTGGTCAAAGGAACTGACCTTGGCAGTTGCAATATCTGTTAACCAATGTTCAGCCTTGTTCACTCCATCGTGTCCATTCTCTGCATCTTAGTACATTTGAAGAATTATCGTCCACGCAAATAATCCAAAGGACGTCACTAACTCGCTACTTGGCTCAACATTAAGATTGTTTTTCTCTGTTGTCCATCAAAATCAAGGTAAATCAGTCATTCTCAAACTGCTTCATGGTCACTAATCGCAATCTGAGCTAACAATTGAGACCTAAACTTTTTCTTGTTTGAAGCTGCACAGATGTATAGCAGGATGTTTCTGACTTGGAGAAATCCCGAGACTATATGAGGCCATGACAAGACGCTTCCCAACTTCAGGTTTATCATGCTTGTATCTTCTTCCCCCAAAGTTAGTTGGTGATGGCGATGGCCGAGGTAACAAATTTTTGGCAGAAAACTTGGTTGAGGACCTTGAGGTAGAGGGAGTAACTTGTCGGCTAGAACAAATATCACCTACTTTAGTCTTCGAGTGTTGTTCAGGGGAACTATGAACTCTTGATGTAACTGAAGTTGTAGGACTTACATCACCGCCATCCTCACTGAGATTCAAAAAGTATTTATTGATGATACCAGATACAGATACTACTGCTTCTGATGAAGTCACAGTGAGCTCATCTCTCCTCGATATGGAAGCCATTTCTTCAGCTGGCTCAACTTCTTTACTAGATGCACAATCATTAAGAGCAGTCTTGTTCTCATCAATGTGCGTAGGAACTGCAGTATCATCAACACCAACGATTTCCATTCCAGTTTGATCCACTTCTTTACTAGATGCACAATCATTAAGAGCAGTCTTGTTCTCATCAATGTGCGTAGGAACTGCAGTATCATCAACACCAATGATTTCCATTCCAGGTTGATCCACTTCTGCTGGCAAATGAATATTCTTTCTTCTCTTCCTTTTCTTTGCGAAGTAGAAAAGTTTCCCAAGCTTTCCTAGTAAAGGTTGTTGACGTCGAATTCTTTTTCCTCTCCACCTCTTACAATTGCCTTTTGTAATACTCTGGGCAGTGCTCATAACAAAATTTTCTGGATTAGAAGGATGAGATACATCACTACCTTCAGATACATGATCAGCCACTTTTGAGGCCAAGTAGTTATGCAAACATGGCCTACTACAATCACTCAAAGCTCTCGCTTCTGCATGAAGAAACCATGTTCCATCCACTTTCTGGAAAACGCTCTTTATAGTCATTGAATCTGCCAGGTGGTACAAGCATGATTTTCGCTCTACCTAATATTAAAATAGGTTTGCACAATGAGCACACAAAAAAGATTAACAAATTAATATTGCAGGTTACAAAGATTTGAAGGAAGCGGTAAAAAAGAAGCAAAAAAGGACATAAGGTAATGAAGAAATTGCACCATCAGTGCAGAAACTTGGATCTCTCCTGATTTGGAGAAACATTTGAAGTGCTCTCTCTCAAATTCCCCTACAGATCAGATTTGGCAACAATCAACTACCATTTCATATCTTAATCGAAGGATGCATGTTAAATTGAGCAGCAAAAAGTTCAATAACATCAGCACATCATGAACTGGGAAAAGGAATCAACACATGCTCATGTAATGCTAACCATGACCAAAAGGGTCCGACTTTCATCCAGTTTTGCATTGCTTCAAAGGGAAATTCCAAATGTAGTATTAAACCGACATCAACAACATAGATACCCAGAACAAAATTGAATAAATGTCGAAGCTGAAACAACAAATAAAACTGAAGGCCTTCAAAACACAACAACAACAACCTACTTTTATATGATCTGGGTTCTTTTTCCGAAATCTACTACACAGCTAGATTATCCAAAAAGAAAACATAATACATTAACTCTTACTCTTGAAGTCCCTTGCTGTGATATCGCGAGAGACATCGATGGCTAAGCAAGTGCCCAAGTTGGTGTCTACGAAAACTCCTTGCAGAGTTGAAGCCATTGCCATCGACTCCACTCCACTCCACTCCACTCTTGGAAGTTGGATTTAGGTAACGAATATGGCGAAACTCGAAAGCCACTTCCTCTACCCCCACTTTTACAAACCCTCTTTTATCCTTTTCAGTAATTTTATAATAGGTGTCAATTCGATCTTTTTAATATATTAATATTTTTTAGGGTCCTTAACCCAAAGCACTAAAATAAGCTATCTCCAGCAACAAATTTTTATTCGCACTAAACCAATTTTAAGTAAATTAACAATTTTACCCTTAACCTATTTAAAAATTTACATTTTATTCCCACCTACCTCATCTCTCTCCTCCTCCGATCTGGTTTCTCTCTCTCTCCTCAAACCAGCACCGCACACCAACAAGCCAGACCAAATTCCGGCTTCCCAGATCTCAACCTCACCACTATGGCGACCTCAGGCTGATCTGAATTGAATTCCGGCAACCTCAGGCATGCGGTCGCGCTTTGTGCCAGTGTCGAGGGGGCTCTGGGTTGGGGGGGTCCCGAAGGACGGCAGTGACTGGTGGTCATCGCCTCCTCTCTCTCTCACCTTGACCTCTCTGTCTCTCTCTCACCTCGATCTCTGTCTCTCTCTCTCTCTCTCACTGCAGTCTGCAGATTCAATCGGAAGCATGAAAATGGTTATGACGGTTTCAATTGGTTCAATTCTGTGTTGGCTTGAGGTTGTTGAGTGACTGAGAAACGCCGGTGAGTGAGTGAGTGAGTGGAACACGGCGGAGCTCCGATCAAAGCTACCTGAAGACGACGAACTTGGAGTCGGAGAGCGAAGCACCGGCGAGAAACATCCAGCTCTTGGGTGCCTAGAGTATTTTCTGGGTGCCTAAATCAGATTTTTTTTTTTTTTTTTAAGTAATGGGGCAGAAGGAAAAAAAAATTTGAATGTCTATTGGGGGGCAATAGACAAACATTGGAGGATAATAGACGTTTTGAATTGATATAATCTTTTTTTTTTCTTTAATCAAAGTTTTATCTGTCTAAATTTAGGAAGGTTAGTTCCCATTCTAGCGACTGAAAGTCCTATTGGGGGGCAATAAACATCTACTGGGGGGGGGGGGGCAATAAACCTTTCCGGTGAAGTTGAAAAGTCCGTTGGGCGGCGACCGGTGACTGGAATCAAGTGAAAGTTGGCCGGATTTCAGCGACCAGTGACCTGAATCAAGAGGCCGGTGACCGGAATCCCACGGCTGGTGACCGGAATCAGGCGGCAAGTGACCGAAATCCCGCGGTCGATGACCGGGCTTCGGCGAAGTCCCCTATGGTTTCTCTCTCTCTCTCTCTCTCTCTCTCTCTCTTGAAGTAACAAAGGTGAGGGTAAATTGGTATTAAAAAAAAAAAAATTTAAAAATCTTAATGGGATATTAGGGAAGACCTCCTTAGAGTGTTTTGGGTATGAGGGAATTAAAAAAACTTAGTGGGGTAAGTGGGAAAAAAATCTCTAGAAATTGGGTAAATGGACAAAAACCCTTTTTTTATCGATAATTTTTTGTTTTGGAATTTGTTTTCTATTGTGATTTTTATTTTTTTGTTAATTATTAAGAGAAGAGGTTTGTCAGTTAAAACTAAAAAAATGTACAAAAATAACTCTGAATTATTAATAAATTTTAGCACTCATAAAATATACTAGACGTCTAGAGCTCGTTAGAGGCGGAGTAGGTGGCCGGATTGGGTGATTGCTGCCTTGGCATCCTCTGGGGAGATTGGAGGTTGGGCCAAGCCCAGGGATTTGGGCCCTTGCTGGTGGACTGCTGCTGTTAGTTGTTTAATTAATAGTTATATTTTGATAGTATGTTTGTTGTTTCTATTAAGTTTCTACCGTAGTTCGGTAGGAAGGAATGGGCTTAGTGCTGGTTTATGCACTCTATGTGCCTTGTCTGCTCTAGGTAGGCTGCGAGTTCCTTGCATTTGCAAATGGTCGCAACCTCTTAGTGGCAGTAACGTGTCTGCTCTAGGTAAGTGGCGAGTTCCTTGCTTGGTCAAATGGTCGCTGCCTCCTAGTAGTAGGGTGAAACTTAGTGTCACTGGATGTATTTTCCAGTGGCAACATGATGGGAAAGCTGTGCGTATGGAAATTAAGCTATGCTGTAATTGAGTTGCAGATCTAGTTATCTTTCCGTTGTGTCACCGCTGTGTGACTTGTTTCAAAGCAAATAGAATCGTCAATAGAGCGCGCTTTGCTAGTTAGTACTTAGTTGAATACAGTTGTTTAATAGAGACTCATGATAGTATTTCAGGATGTTCTCTAAGTGAGTATTGTAATCAGGGGTTTAGGCTCAATCTCCCCCCCCCCCCCCCCCCCTTGTATTCGACAATTTCATTAATCAAGGCTTGAGGGCAACCGCACCACCCTTTATTAAAAAAAAATATATATATATATATATACACACACACACACACTAGACGTCAAACACACCCTATGGGTGTAGATAACTACAAGCCTACAAGGGCAATTATTGCACAGAAAGTGGAGAAAACGGCTCCACCTTTTTTTTAAAAAAATATATATATATTTTGTGAATTAGCCTTTTTGTTCTTCTCAAATATCTCAATTCAAAGGTTTTTAATATTTGAGGGATATCTTGGTAAAAAAAATTATGCTTTGGTTGACAAACTCTCTTATCTTAATAATAGTATAAATGGTTTTTCAAAAAAAAAAAAGTATAAATAGGGATAATATAGTCAAATTACAAAAAAAAAAAAATCGTGAAACAAACAAGTACGTGGGAAAAACTACTCACCCACGAAAAACTAACCACTGAATCCATTTTCTCTGCATATAACTTTTTTTCTTAAATAATTTTTAAGAAAAACTTTCTTACACATGCAGAGAATGTGATTACATATTAGTATATTTTATATATATATTTTTTGTTTAACTAACAAATGTCTTCCTCAAAGCAACGATATTTTTTGAAATCATGTTATTACGGCCCTGATCATTTGCAGATCTCACCCTACTATGTTCAATTCATTCTCCAAAAAAATAAAATAAAATATGGGAAAATGATAAAAAAGGTCATTTTGAAGTGTGATATTATAATTTAAACACCACGAATGTTCCGATGATAATTTAGGTCACCTGTTCACGATCTACCACTGCATTTCAAATTAATTACAAAACTGCCACCGTCAGTTTTCTTTGGCAGTTTCTGGCCGGTAAAGTAAAACTTGTTCATCTTCTCCATATCGTTTCGGGATTTCAAACGTCAAAAAATCACTCAACCCTACTCAGAAATAGAGAATTCTTAATCCTCTTCATCTCCGGCTACCACATTCTGAGACACATACATTCTCCGACGACTGTTTTTCTCAACGGTGAAGCAGCGCCGACTGTGCAAAAGTACTTCACAGAAAAAGCCCCAAAATTTAGGGATTTGAAGAATTGCAGAACTCGAATCGTCTACCTCGAACTGGTAATCTTTCAGACTCGATTCTCAGAAACTTCTCTTACTTAATTTCGAGTCATTGAGATAGTGTTTAGTTTTCAAATTATAAGTCGAATATGATTTATAATTATTTCTGCATTTGATTATGAAACAAAACAATTCGATTCCAAGTTTTGGTTTGGTTTGAGTGAAGATTTAAAGCTTTTTTGAGTGGAGATGATCAGTGACTGTCTTAAAAATTCAGTTTGATGCTGTGACATAGCCAGTGACATAGGCTACTGAGTGGGTATCATTTCATTTTGGAATGGCTCTGTTTCCATATTATTGTGATTTGATACATAGTTATAACCATTTATGTGGAGATAATGACTGTGTGTGATGCTGTTTAGGCTTTAGACTTTACTTGAATGGAAATTCTGCTACTGCAAATACCTATTTTATAGGCTCAGATAATGAAACTGGTCAGTGATCATGTAACTGGCCATGTAACTTACATGTATATAACTGATCATGTAAACTGCCCATGTAACTGGCCATGTAACTGGCCATGTAACTGCCCATGTCACTGACCATGTAACTGCCCATGTCACTGACCATGTCACTGACCATGTAACTGCCCATGTAACTGCCCATGTAACTGGCCATGTAACTGTCCATGTAACTTACATGCATGTAACTGGCCAAGTAACTGGCCATGTAACTTACATGCATGTAACTGGCCAAGTAACTGATTAAGTAACTTACAACATATGTAACTAGCCAAGTAACTGTTTATGTAACTGACGTTGAAATTGACATGAGCTCTAAGTCTGTAACTGACCATGTAACTAACAATGTAACTGATCATGTAACTTACAATATATGTATCTCGCGAAGTAACTGATTATGTAACTGCAAACTCAATGCTAACCTTCTTATTTTTTCAACAGAATTTAAACTTCAGAAATGGCAAGAACAAAAAGAAAAGAAAGGGAACCAAGTGATGATAACGAAGACTACCAAGAGGTGGAATTAGAAGATGAAGAAGACAATCAAACGATACACACAAAGAAGAATTCAAAGAAGAGCTTGAAGAAATAAAAAAAAAGGAGACAGGAAGAAACAGAAGATGAAGAAGAAGAAGAAGAAAAAGAAGAACCATCACCGAAGAGATTGAAATCAAAAAAAAAAAGACAAGAAGAAACAGAAGAAGAAGAAGTAGAACAATCACCAAAGAAGAGTTCTTCAAAAGTAAAGAAGGTAAAACATTCTGAAGTGCAAGAAGAAGTAGAAGAAAAACCTGAAGCAGCACCAAAGAGGAAAAAAAATGTGAGACCAGGACATGTGTAGTACAGGTGCACTTTAATAAGTTTCTTGAACACAATTAAAGATAACAAGCAGAATCTCAGTGCAAGAACATTAGATTTGCTCAGGCAGTCACCATTTGGAAATATTGTTGATGCATTCCATGGTGGATACATAGAGGAGAAGTCAGCCAAGAAATCTGATGATTTCATTACACTCCTCCTACAGGCCTACGACCATGAAAATGACCTCTTCTTTTTTGGAAAAAAGAAATTCAGGATCTCGACAAGAGATATTTCAAAGATCCTAGGAATGCCAGAAAAAGGTGAGTTGGTCCCAAAGACTTCTGAGGGGGCATATCAGTCCGACTTTATCCAGCAGTTTTTTTCAAACACAACGAGAATTAACAAGAGAGCCGTGGAGAAAGCTCTGCAAGATGCGCTCAAAGAGAATGCAACAACAGAACAAGGGATTGAGAAGAAGGACAAAAATGTGGCAAGATTAATCTTGCTGGACTTGTTCATCAAGTTTCTGTTCCCAAATGCAGGAGGAACAATTTCATGGGACTACGTAAAAGCCTGCGAAAATTTGGATAAGATCAGATCTTATGACTGGGCAAGGGAAGTTGGAAGCTTCTTAAAAAAGTCTATAAAGACTTTGAAAAAGAAAAAGGAGTCAAGAAGCCCATATAGTAGTAATACAGGGGGCTGTGTTCTGATAATACTGGTAAGTTGCTGTCAGACTGAAATGTAACTGGGCAAGTCACTGATCAAGTCAAACTGCAAGTCACCATGACTAATTTTTTTTTTTTTTTTTTGTGCAAGCAGTATTGGTTCTGCCAAAAGACTGGAAAAATCAAGCCAATATCTGGAAGGGAGAACGAAGATCATGGGATGAGAAAATGGGACATCCAGAAACTGATAAAGAATTGGCCAAGTTTTAACAGCTTGAAAAAAATAGAGGTATTTTCTTCTTTGTCAAAGTAGTTTTTCACTGGACAAGTGACTGGCCAAGTAACTATCTTGGCTAAAAGTCACTGATTAAGTCACTGTCACACTGCATGTCAATGGCCAAGTCACACTTCATGTCACTGGCCTTCATAACTGTTGTAAACATGTCATTGCTCGTGTAACTGATAAAGTAACTGGCCAAGTCACTGTCCATGTAACTGACAAAGTAACTGGCCAAGTCAATGTCCATGTGAAGACACTGGCCAAGTCACTGTCTATGTAACTGACAAAGTAACTTGCCACATAGCATGTCACTGACATATTGAATATGTTTCTTTCAGAAAATCTTTGAAAGCCTGAAGGAGGATAGAGAGGAATCAGAATCAGAGGAAGAGGAGAATAGATCAGATGAAGCAAAGACAGTTCCGGAAGGAGAGGAAAAAGGAGATGATGATCAGAATTGTGAAAACGAAGAAGATAACCTAGAAGTTGAGGTGGCTGAACAGGAAACAGCTTCAGGAAAAAACAAATGGGAGAAAGAGCTTCAGAAAAAGGAGGAGGAGATAAGATATATGACTGCAGAGAAAGATAATTTGAAGAAAAAGCTGAATGAAAAGGAAGAGGAACTAAGGAAAATCACAGAGGACATGGTGAATATGGAGGAAAGAAATGCTACACTTGTGACCGAGAATTTCTGCCTTGCATCGTCGGTGAAGGAGTTAGAGATAAAAGTGAAGGAATGGGAGCAAATGTTGGGCCCAAAGACTCACACCTCAACAGCAGCTCAGCAGCACAGCTCCCCACCTCCTAACTCAACAGAAGGAAAAAATGAATTAAATGAAGCTGCATCCCAGGCTGCTGAAAAAACAAAAGAGAAAGATCAATCGACTGTTGAGCAAAGTCAGTCCCATGGGATCTGCACAGTCGAAGAATCTGCAGAAGCAGCAGCATCTCAATCTCCACCTCACTGCACAGTGGTAGAAGAAACTAAATCGACACCTCCATCACATAAGGAGTCACAGTTCCAGAGCCCCACAGTCCACATGCTCACAGTGGCAGAAATGGAACAACAAGCTGACAAGTGTCAGATAGTGAAAAGTCCTATAGTTGAAGAAGCATTTCAACTTCGTAAGTTGAGCATAGAGAAAGAGAAGAAGACACCAGAGCAGAGCCAAAAGGGAGAGTTAACAATGCACCTTACAGAGCAACATTCAGGTGAAACAGTATCATCAATGGGTCTCTACTCTTACGTTGTGAGATTAAAGAATAGGAGAAGAACACAGAAAAAGGACAACATTTACTGGTGGGGAGATGTGAAAGAAAAAAGACAGAAGAAAGCAAAGGAGATTGAAGAGAGATTGAAAGATGCTGAAAAGAGAGAAAAAGAAAAGGATATGAAGGCCTCACTGCCAGATGCTGAACGTGAAAAACTAGAACAGATGGTAGCACAACAGAAATTGGACGATTTACCAGAGGATGTTCTGGAAGCAATAAGACAGATGGACGCTGCAGAAAATGCACAAATCAATAAAGAGCCAGAAGAGAAACAGATACCTGCTGAGGTCGTAAACTGGGAGGAGAGCAAAGTATACAATTTTATGGACCAGGACACCAAGAGGAGAGTCCAGAAATACTGGCAAAATGCACCATCAGGGTAATAATTTAATTAAGTTAAATTTCTATTTTAAACTTATTGTCACTTGCCAAGTCACTGTCCATGTAACTGACAAAGTAACTGGCCAAGTCACTGTCCATGTGAACTCACTGGCCAAGTCACTGTCTATGTAACTAACAAAGTAACTGTCCAAGTCACTGTCCATGGCCAAGTCACTGTCCATGTATATGGCGAAGTCACTGTCCATGTGAAGACACTGACCAAGTCACTGGCTATGTAACTGACAAAGTAACTGGCCAAGTCACTGTCCATGTAAATGCGGAAGTCACTGACCATGGCCAAGTCACTGTGCATGTATATGGCTAAGTCACTGGCCATGTGAAGTCACTGTCCATGTAACTGACAAAGTAACTGGCCAAGTAAAGTCGCTGGCCAAGTCACTGGCCATGTAAATGAGGAAGTCACAGGCCAATGAGTTGCGCAAGTGAAGTCACTGGCCAAGTCATTGGCAATGTGATTGTTAAATAACCAACATCACAAACTATATTACTTACACTTCATTCTTTGCAGAGTATACTTCTGGGATGGAAGACGGGTTGGAGCAGATGTTGCAAGACAGGATTTAAAAGACATAATCATGGATGAACCTATAGCAAGCAATTGCATCGAATGTTATGGAATTCTCTTGACTGATCAGTTGTTGGAGAAAGAATCACAAGGCTTGGATGTCCCAACTTTTATGAATCCGTTATGCTGGGTAAGTAGTGGAACAATTATCAATCTAAAATCAAAGCAACTAATTCTTCATTGATAATAACTAGTCTTCTTTTTTTCTTACAAACAGCATTCTGCAGAAAATTTGACGGTGTATTACGTACATCTGTACCTCTGCGAACCGCTGTTCCAAAATCTGGCAAGATCCAACTATATATTCTTCCCAATCTCACATGAATCAGGATTTCATCATACACTGCTCATTTTTGACAAGGAATTAAAGAAATGGTTCCACTCTGATTCAAAAAGACCAAAAAAATCATCAACTGGAAAATGCTTTCAAAATGTTCAAAAAATGGTATGAAACACCTTCGTCATACTAATTTCATATATTTAATTTAAGCAGAAAGCATATTATTGATTATGAAACGATATTGGAAATGCAGGTTGAAATGGTAGAGCTTTGGATGACTGCAGTAAAAGAACAATCAGATGACATGCTAGAACAAGGTTGCAGGATGAAATTTGATGAAAAGAACAGTTCAGAAGAACAACTGAAAATGATAGAAGTTCCACTGACTGAAACAGAGAGAGAAAGCATAAAGTGGATCAAGGATAACTACAAACGAAAAATGACAGTGACAGAACTCAAAGACAACCCTCAGCAAGGAGAAGATTCGTAAGTACACAGCTCTTTAAAAATGTCAATATAATCATTATAAAGTTCAAAATCATTTAATTCAATTTTTATATGATGAACAGATTGGATTGCGGACTTTTTGTAATGTACACAATGGAGAAAATTTCGAACAAAGGGACAGTTCCAAAGAAGCTCACAAAGAATGATATTTTGAAATTTAGAGCTCATGTGGTAAAGTCATTTGCAGAGAGTAGGCACTGCTGGAACTCACAACATAATGAAGTGTAGAAATTTGTTTAGGGAATAGGATAGGTTATATAAGTTATATAGGAAATGACTATATAGGTTATATAGTCATTTCCAAATATTAAAAAATTTCATTTTTTTAATATTTTCTTGCAGATATTGCTTCGGTATATAAAATTTTGTCTGATATGATACCTTTTAAAGTAAGTAAATGGCTAAGTTACAGAGAAACTGAATGTCACTGGAAATGGCGACCTGAATGTCACTGGCCAAGTCACTGTCTATGTATATGACGAAGTCACTGTCCATGCATATGGCGAAGTCACTGGCCATTTGAAGTCACTGACCAAGTCACTGTCCATCTTTATGGCGAAGTCAATGGCCAAGTCACTGTCCATCTTTATGGCGAAGTCAATGGCCAAGTCACTGTCCATGGCCAAGTCACTGTCCATGTAACTGCCAAAGTAACTGGCCAAGTCACTGTCCATGTAACTGACAAAGTAACTGCCCAAGTAAAGTCGCAGGCCAAGTCACTGTCCATGTAAATGAGGAAATCACTGGCCAATGAGTTGGGCAAGTGAACATGTAACTGAACATGTAGCTGAATATGTAACTGGACAAAAAACATTAAAACTCTAAGTCACTACATCAAAGTTGGTGTAGATACTTCATTTTTTAATTGTCATTAATATTTGCAGCGTGCCGCTGCACCGCAAAAATCAAAAAAAAATTTTACAGCTAATTTTTTTCTTTTGCAGCGTGCCGCTGCACCGCAACGGCAGCGTTCCGCTGCCACTAACCAAATCTATAAGCAGTGATCCAACTACAAGTCATTGAACAAGAAACTGCCAAAATAACTAAAAACTAATGTCAATGGACAAGTCAATCTAAATCTAAAGAAAATGGTTATGTCACTGTACATGTAACTATTAAAAAACTGTAGGACACAAAATACTGAAGAATTTATAAAAGAAGAAAGCAGATACACTGTCTCATAGTCAAAAAAAAATTGCACTGGCCAAGTCACTGTACATGTTACAGAGAAACTGAATGTCACTGGAAATGGCGACTTGAATGTCACTGGCCAAGTCACTGTCCGTCTCAAGTAACTGGCAAAGTCACTGACAACGTAACTGCCAAAGTAACTAGCCAAGACACTGCATGATTTGGCAAAAAAAATTGTAAAAGGTAATGTCATGAGCAAATACATAAAGCAACTGGCCAAGTCACTGGCAAAGTAACTGACAAAGTCACAAACTAGCAAAAGACAAGACATTACAAAACTGATCTTTTTATTTTTACATGTATTATAAAGTAACTGCCCATGTCACTGGCCAAGTCACTGGCCAAGTAACTTAAAAAATAATGTCAGGAGCCAATAAATACAACTAGAAACTGTAAAAATTGAAGTCACTACTTATATCACTGTCTATATTTAAAATTACCTACCCAACCCTTCGACTTCCAGAAAACTGCCACTGGCAGTTATCCTCCCGAGGGCGACTATATATCTTGGTTCATTTTACAATATCTTTTCACAATTTCAAAAATCAGACAAACCGCTCAAAAATTTTCTCTCCAGCTAAAAAAGCGAACAACGACTGATTTCCGCCACCGTCAACCGTGGGTAAGCAAGAGTGATTCACCGACTAAGCCCCAAATTCTACGGTTCTACAAATTCACCGACTAAGAGTGCTCGTCAAACAGCCGCCGGTAACTTCCTCCTACTTCTTTCATATAATTTCGATTTGAATAGCATGCGTTGTTTGAATTAGAAAAGATATTTCAATTAAATGTGGAGTCTCATGAGAAAATGAAATTCAATGCGAGATTTGTTTGACTTACATGTGGAATCTGATGAGAAAATGGTGAGATTTGTTTGACTTACATGTGGAATCTGATGAGAAAATGGTGAGATTTGTTTGACTTACATGTGGAATCTGATGAGAATATGGTGAGATTTGTTTGACTTACATGTGGGATTTGATGAGAAAATGAATTTCCACGTTAGCTTTGTTTGAATTACATGTGAGATGATGCCATAAAATTTCAGCATTTTGTCAAAGTTCAATGTCTTTGTCACTGCCCATGTCGCTGCACTGGTCACTGGCTATGATAATGTAACTGGTCATGTCACTGATCATGTCACTGATCATGTCACTGTTTATGTCACTACTTTAAACATGTGCATAAATATGTCACTGGTTATGTAACTATCAAAATAAATATTGAATCATTATCATAAACATGTGCATAAATATGTCACTGGTTATGTAGCTATCAAAATAACTGTTGAATTCTTCTAATTTTCTTAACTGTTTACAGGATTTTTTAAAAAAGTTCAAGGAATGGCCCAACGAAAAAGAAAACAAAGTGAGGAATCCAGAGAAGAACAATCTAAAGAACAAAGTTCAGAAGAAACAATTGCGGAAAAGTTAAAATAGATAAAACGGAATAAAGTAAATAGAGAAAAAGGCGAAAGCAGAAAACTGAAGATGAAGAAGAATCAAGTGAAGATGAGGAAGAAACAACTAAAGTTGAAGAAGAATCTAATGAAGAACAAGTCCGGGGTAAGAAGACGAAGAAGGATAAGAAGAAGAAAAGAAGAAACGGGGAAGAAACTGAAGATGAAGAAGAAGAATCTGATGGAGAAGAAGTTCCTGCCAAGAAGAAGAAGAAAATGGATAAAAGGAAGGCAAAAAAAGAGAGTACAAAGAAGAAGGAAGAAACTGACGAGGAAGAAGATACAAAGGATGATGTAGAGGAAAAAGTCCCAGGGAAAAGGAAAAGATATGTAAAAGAGGGTTATGTGCAATATCGCTGCACAATGATTGCTTTTCTGAAAACAATTGCAGAAAACAAAAATAACCTGACTGAAGGGACTTTAGAGCTGCTGCAGAAAACTCCCTTTGCAACGCTGATAGATGCATTCCATGGAGGTTCAATTAAAGAAAAGGATGCAAAGAAATCAGATGATTTAATCACACTTCTGCTACAAGCATACGACAGCGACAAAGACCTTTTTGTGTTTGGAAACAGGAAATTCAGAATGTCAACAAGTGATATATCTATGATTCTAGGAGTGCCGGGATCCGGGTTATCAGTACCAAAGACCAAAGAAGGGGCATACAAATCTGACTTTGTGACAAAATACTTTGACAAAAAGAAGAGGATCAACAAGGCGGCTGCAGAGGAAGCTTTGAAGAATGCATTGGCAGAAACTCCAGAAACAGGAGAAGAAAAAACAAAACGGGACAGAAATGTTGCCGTTTTAATACTTTTGAACCTTTTCATCAAACTCCTGTTCCCAAACTCTGGAGGAACAATATCTTGGGACTATATAAGAGTCTGTGAAGAGGTGGAAAGTTTGGGAAAATATAGCTGGGCAAAGGAAGTTGGCGACTTCCTTAAAAAATCAATTAAACGAAAAGGAAAAGAATCCCAAAACATGGCAGGTTGCGTGATATTGGTGATGGTAAATTCCCGTACCTTGTTAAAAATTTGTTTATGCATCATTTTGCTGTCCCATAATTAACTACGTATGCTGTTGTAAGTACAAAAACTAGATCAGTGTCATGCCATTGGTCAAGTCACTGGACAGGTAACTTGCCAGGTCACTGTTGATGTTACTGTCAAGTTTATGTCACTGACAATGTCACTGTTTGTGTATTTGCATATGTCATTGCTTATGTTTGTGATATTCATATTGCTAAGCAGTTTTGAAAAATAACTAACTAGTTTTCTATTTTTATTTTTTATTTTCCAAACAGTACTGGTTTTGCCACAAGACGGGAGTAGTGCCGCCAATCTCTGGAAGAGAAACTGAAAAACATGGAATAAGAAAGTGGCAATTAAAGACCCTGATAGAAAAAAAAGGGGATTTCAACACCATGGGGAAGTTGAAGGTATGTTAATTTGATGTAGATAAACTAGGTCACTGGTCTTGTTAATGTTGTAGGGTTCCAACTGCTCAGGTCACTGAGCAAGACATTGACTATGTCACTGCTCATGTTATAATTATATTTTCATGTCACAGTGCATGTAACTTTACATGTCTGATTGTGTTGTTGTTTTATTTCTGTCACTGCTTATGTCACTGCCAACTTTTGTAATTTTGTTTCAGAAAATCTTTGATAAAGTTAAAGAAGATGCAGAGGAAGAAGATTCTGAGTCTAATACAGACACAGAAAGTAAAGAAAAAAAGAATGATGGGCAAGAAGAAAATGTTGAAACTACAAGCAGTGGAAATATGGTGAAGGAGACTGCCAAGAATGAGAAACAGAAGAAAGAATTAGAGACAAATCTTCAGAAAAAGGAAGAAGAGCTGAGAGAGGTGGAAATAGAGAAAAAAGTCTTGGAAGAAAAAATAAGGAAATTGGAGAAAGAACTGGAAACAAGAGAAAAGAAAGGTGACAGCAGTAACAATGAGAAGATGGAGACAGAGATAGGAAAGACCGATGAAGAGAAGAATGAATTACAAACAAAGCTTGAGGGAAAGGAAGAAGAGATAAGTGCTTTGAAAAAAGAAGTTGAGGAGAAAGAAAAGCAAATTGGCAGAATAAACGAAGAGAAGGAGGATATGTTACTGGAAAATGAGGTGTTGCAAATTGAGAAAGCCTCACTGATTAAAAGAGTGAAGCAATTGGAGGGCATAGTAATGGCACTAACTGAGAAGTATGAGTCGCCAATAGCACGTCCAGGTGATGACAACGACTCAACTCCACCTCCCCCACCACCTAGTTTCCCTCCACCAAAATCAAAGGCCCCTCAGGACAAGCCAACTGACAGCAAGCACTCCAAAAACACAAAATCTGAAAGTGGAATTCAGGGAACTCAATCACAACCTAGCGACTCCACGGCAAGCGGATCTGCAGAACCTCACTCTACCGACAGAGGACATCAGTCACCACTTGAATGCCTTGCCCAAGTAGCTGCACAAGTTGATTCACCAACCTCCCCTGATGTTAAATTGAGAATGACACAAGATGCTTGCACACCAAATACTGCTTGGGTTAATGCATTGTTTGTGTTTCCACCTCCGGGCGCTTTTCAAACTCCACCTCCAAGAAAAGTCCAGTTGGAAGATATGGAAGCAGAGCCACACAAGTATCAGATCATTGTATCACCAGAAGTTCAGCCTGTTTTTGACGTTGAACCAATCAATTACTGTCCTCATACGCAACAGATGACAAGAGCTGAGTTCACCAAGCCAATATTAGATGACATATCAGGGCAGGACTCAGAATCTATTGGCCTCTATTGTTATGTGGTTAGAACGAAGAGAAAGGAGACAGTCCAAAAAAAACATCATATTTCCTGGTGGGACGAAGTGAAAGAGCAAAGGCAGAGGGTGAAAATGACCAGAATCAAAGCACTAAAAAAGAAAAAAGGACAGACAGCTGAACAGCAGCCAGAGCAGGAAGTCATACATGATTTGACGATTGAAGTGGATGACGACGAAGAAACAGAAAAAAGCAAAATTGAAGTCATAGATTGGAAAAAGCTACAACTGTACAACCTACTTGACATGCCAAATAAAAGCAAATTAGAGAAGTACTGGAACAAGGCAGAACAAAGGTAAAATTTCTTGCCATGTAGCTGGTCAAGTCACTGTCCAGATCATTTTCAATTGCCATGTAGCTGGCCTAGTCACTGGTCAAGTCACTGTCCAGATCATTTTCAATTGCCATGTAGCTGGCCAAGTCACTGTCCAGATCAGTTTCAATTTCCATGTAGCTGGGCAAGTCACTGTCCAGATTATTGGCAAGTGAAAAGTAACTGGCTAAGTCACTGGACTAACACCGTTCTTTGTTATGCAGCGTATTATTCTGGGAGGGAAAAGAGCCTGGAAGCGAAATCACAAAGGCAGATGTCAAAATGTTCATAACCAATCAATCAATAGCAAACAACTGGATTGATTGCTATGGGGAAATATTGAAGGAAGAAATTCAAAACGAAAGTTCACAAAATTTGGGAAGATCTGCTTTTATGCATACCATGTGTTGGGTAAGTATGACGAGCAATTTCTATTAAAATTGAATGCTTATCTCTCATTCTTTGTTTATTTATAACTCGTTCTATGTATTTCTTTCTTCCTTTTTTTAAATAGTTTTCGACAATACATTTAACTGTGAGAAACCTCCATCAATACTTGTGTGAGCCGCTGTTCCAAAACATGGGAAAATGCAGCATGCTTTTCTTCCCAATTACCCATAATGAAGAATTTCACCACACACTATTGGTCTTTGACAAGGAAATACCACAATGGCTGCATTTTGATTCAATGAAACCAAGAAGAGCAGGAACAGGGCAGTGCTTTAAAAGCATAAAAAAATTGGTATGAAACTTCTTACTCACCATGTATCTGACCATGTAACTATGACTCACTAATCTGTTAAAAAACACAGGTTGAAATGGTCGAGCTGTGGATGAGAGCAGTAAAAGATCAAGCAGACGATATGCTGCAGCAAGGCTGCCGAATGAAATTTGACAAGAGTCAAAGCACTCACACAAAATTAAAGATGGTTGAAAGTATTTTGAGCGATGATGAGATAAGAACAATAAGGTGGATAAAGGAAAATTATGACGGTGGAAGGATACCCTTGAACCATGCCAGAATCTGCCCCCAACAAGACGAAGGATCGTAAGTCTATATTCAAAAATTTTAAATGATAACTTTACTGTTACTAAGTTGGTCAAAATCATTAACATGAAACTTTTTAATTGACAACAGATTAGATTGCGGAGCTTTTGTAATGTATTACATCGACAAAATGGCAAAAGAGGAGAAGATGCAAAACAAAGTCACCAAAGCTCAGATGATGAAATTCAAAGCTCAAATATTCAAAAAATTTGCTGAACATAAGCAGAGCTGGAACTCAGCAAATTAAGAATTTTAGATATTTGTTTGTTTACTTGAGAAATTCAGAAATTTGTTGTTTAGTTCAGACTATGAATTTGTATGGATTTGTTTAGTTCAGACTATGAATTTGTATGGATCTTTTTATTAAAGATTAATGCATCTTCTCAATTCATAGGACAAGTCACTGACTTGGCCAGTGTCAAAGTAACTGTCCATGTAAATGCGGAATGTATATGGCTAAGTCACTGGCCAAGTCACTGTCTATGTATATGGCGAAGTCACTGGCATATGAAGTCACTGGCCAAGTCACTGTCTATATATATGACGAAGTCACTGTCCATGCATATGGCGAAGTCACTGGCCATGTGAAGTCACTGACCAAGTCACTGTCCATCTTTATGGCGAAGTCAATGGCCAAGTCACTGTCCATGGCCAAGTCACTGTCCATGTAACTGACAAAGTAACTGGCCAAGTCACTGTCCATGTAACTGACAAAGTAACTGCCCAAGTAAAGTCGCAGGCCAAGTCACTGTACATGTAAATGAAGAAGTCACTGGCCAATGAGTTGGGCAAGTGAAGTCACTGGCCAAGTCATTGGCACTGTTAATAAAAAAATTTACAGCTAATTTTTTTATTTTGCAGCGTGCCACTGCACCGCAACGGCAGCGTTCCGCTGCCACTAACCAAATCTATAAGGAGTGATCCAACTACAAGTCATTGAACAAGAAACTGCCAAGATAACTAAAAACTAATGTCAATGGACAAGTCAATCTAAATCTAAAGAAAATGGTTGTCACTGTACATGTAACTATTAAAAAACTGTAGGACACAGAATACTGAAGAATTTATAAAAGAAGAAAGCAGATACACTGTCTCATAGTCAAAAAAAATTGCAATGAGTAAGCAATTCTTATCATTTATTGAAAAAAATGAAAAATAAAAACAAAACTTCAATCTGTATTGGAGTCACTTGCTATGTCACTTGCCATGTCACTGTTAAAGCCATGTAAGCAGAATAGAACCTATATCGGAGCTGTACAACTCTTTCTGTTGTGACCATCACATTTTCCGCACCTACCACACTTGATCACCCTAGTTTGTTCGCTCCTTTTTCTGAACCTTCTTCTTTCTAGGCCTTCCCGGTGGTCTTCTAGTCAAAGGAGGCTGCAATATCACCGCATCTCTACCAAAATCATGCACTTGCTTCGAAATAGAGGGAAGAGGATTAATTGGGAAAGAATAAGTTTCTCGATATTTCTCCACCTTGTACAGCTCATTGACATACAAATACGGGGAAGAACCATGTTGTTGGATCACTACAAGGGCATGGGAACATGGGAAGCCATACAGCTGCCATTCTCCACACGAACAAAAGTGAGTTTCCAAATTTACCATGCTATTGTACTTCTGGCAATGAACTTCATACACATAGGTATCAGACCTGCTCACTCTCCAATGCCTTCCGACTTCCAAATTCTCCTTCAGCTTCTTTTCAATCACCGGGCACAACTCAGAGAAACCATTCTTGAGCATCCTGCTTCCGAGCAGCAATTGAAGCCATGGACTTCACTCTAATCCCATCATTAATATCAAGAATAGGAAGACTCTTCAAAGGCAACACCCAATTATTGAAAGACTCAGCCAAGTTATTTGTCATTTCACCAAATCTTTCGCCGTTAAAGTACGCCATACACCAGTTCTCCTTCGGAAGATCCTCCAGAAATTGAGCAACTATGTCGCCACCTTCACTCCTCAAGATTTCCATATTGAACTCATACATCTCCGGTGTGCGAGAATAAGCACAACACATAAACAAGTAAGGAATCCGATCCTTAAAGGTAAGAACCAGCTGGAAATTTGTCAGAAAGGTTAGCCATCAGATGTCTAAAACAAAACCCATGTGGATTATTGGGAACACCACTAGGGAAAGCACTAACAAGCCCAACATGACGATCAGAAATGAACGTCACCCTCCTCATAGGGTGTTTTGCAAACTCTTCAGCCAAAACCTCAAGAAAAAATCTCCAATTACTCTCATTTTCAGAATCGACAATAGCATAAGCAACTGGATACAAGCCTGAACACATAAACAAAATGATGTCACTGTCATGTAACTGTTAATGTCACTGACCATGTCGCTGACATAACTGCATATTACTTGACGTGACATGGCCAGAGACATGTCATTCAAAATCACAGAACATTTAAGTCATTGGCATGTAACTGTCAATGAACATGTAACTGACAATGTCAGTAGCAAGAAAAATAAAAAACTAGAAATAATGAAGGAGATTCAACCTTGATTGGCATCCTTTGCCGATGCAGCAATAATCTGCCCCTTGTACTTGTTGGTAATGAATGTAGCATCAATGAAAGAATAGGTCTACAAAATTGGAAACCCTTCATCCATGCACCATAGGTCACAACATACGCTGAAACCTGTGTGTTTCTCGATGAAACTCAACCACTATCCTAGAGTCGGGGTTTGACTTCATAACAGACTCACTGAACCAAAGTAGCTGAGAATAAGACTCAGCTTCATCACCATGGAGGGCTGTTTTTGCCAACTCTATACCATACCAAACTGTACGATAAGGAACATCCAAACCATAATCACTCTTGATCTCATCAGCTATCAATTGGCTTTTTGTTTGGATTCGCACGAATCTTATCAAGCACAATAGACTTGACAACCTTGGATCCCATCATCTTACTCTTCTGCAATCGAATCACACCATGACAAGTGTGAACATTAACCAACCTTTTAATCATAAAGAAAACCATTAACCCTGCATAAATAAGCCTTCACAAGCCAATTGCAGCCTGAGAATGTTTCTTAGAACACTGAGCAATAACACGAACCTTGTCATTTCTAACAAACTCATATGAAAAACCAATTTCTATGGCATACTTACGCAGCTTATCTCTAAACTCAACAACCCCACCCTCAAACTTTTGGCCTTCAGAATGAATATAACTCTCCAACCTTTCGTCATATAACTCTTCGGTGCCTCTGGCCTATAACACCCCAAATAATCATTCTCCTCAAGCATGGTACTAGAATCCTCACACACTGTATTACTCACCACGCTTTCACTAATAGAAGGCAAATCAGTCACAAACACTTCAACGAAATCAGAATTGTAACGAACCAAATTCCTAAAAATCATTCTCATATCAACTTCACTCTCTAGAAACAAGAACTAGAATCCGGAGGAATAATGTACCTCAACATGAAATTTCCTTGAATCAAATCCGGAAAAACGAGAGCGTATTGAATTGCATAGGTCAACAAACGACCAATTATGCAACAATGGAACTGTCGCTGCTTCACCAGAATAAATAAACTTGACAACATAGCTAGTATCCATAACAACTGCACAAGAAAAAACAAAAACACTATCCATGTCACTACTAAGAAAATCAACAGAATCAACACAAACAAGTCACTGCCAAAGTAACTGTTAAAGCCTGAACAAAACAGCAGTATTAAAAATGTAACTGGCCATGTCACTGATAAAAAAAACACAGTATAGAACAAAATAGTACCGCAATAGCACAAAACATCATCAACAATTCAACATAGAATAGAATCGACGAAGGAGAAGAACACAGTAATCCAAAACGAACAATTCAACAATTTAACACAAACAACAAAAAAACACTGCAAAATCCAAAACGAACAAATTCACAGAGAGAAGGCTTACAGATCAAATCAGAGAAAACCAGAGAGAGGAAGAAATACAGAGACCGTAACTAAGCACTGAGTCGACGAAGAAGAAGAACACAATAAACGTGATCAAGACGAAACGACGAAGACAAAGATCCAGAAAAAGAGAACAGCCGCGGAAGCTCCAAAAACCACTCAAAACAGAGATTTCAGATCGTCGCAGAGGCACACAACTAAATCGGAAGCTTCCGACGGAGAGGAAGGAGAAGAAAAAATCTCGGAAAGAGATCTCCGAACAAATCGAATCGGAAGGTTCTGATCAAAGGAGAGAGAAAATTTGAGCTCGCAGATTTTGAAATGGAAGGTTATAAAGGTTTATTACTGTAGGGGCAGAATCGGAATCAAAAAAATTAAGAAACTGACCTTTTTTAACATCACTCTATTATTAATAAGGACTAAACTAATATTACTAACAATTTATAATAGACCTTTTTATCAAGTGAGAAACTAGGTGATCTTTTTATCATTTCACACTCTATGTGACCTTTTCCATCATTTCCCTACATCACATAAGGAGTCACAGTTCCAGAGCCCCACAGTCCACATGCTCACAGTGGCAGAAATGGAACAACAAGCTGACAAGTGTCAGATAGTGAAAAGTCCTATAGTTGAAGAAGCATTTCAACTTCGTAAGTTGAGCATAGAGAAAGAAAGAAGACACCAGAGCAGAGCCAAAAGGGAGAGTTAACAATGCACCTTACAGAGCAACATTCAGGTGAAACAGTATCATCAATGGGTCTCTACTCTTACGTTGTGAGATTAAAGAATAGGAGAAGAACACAGAAAAAGGACAACATTTACTGGTGGGGAGATGTGAAAGAAAAAAACAGAAGAAAGCAAAATTGAAGGAGATTGAAAGATGCTGAAAAGAGAGAAAAAGAAAAGGATATGAAGGCCTCACTGCCAGATGCTGAACGTGAAAAACTAGAACAGATGGTAGCACAACAGAAATTGGACGATTTACCAGAGGATGTTCTGGAAGCAATAAGACAGATGGACGCTGCAGAAAATGCACAAATCAATAAAGAGCCAGAAGAGAAACAGATACCTGCTGAGGTCGTAAACTGGGAGGAGAGCAAAGTATACAATTTTATGGACCAGGACACCAAGAGGAGAGTCCAGAAATACTGGCAAAATGCACCATCAGGGTAATAATTTAATTAAGTTAAATTTCTATTTTAAACTTATTGTCACTTGCCAAGTCACTGTCCATGTAACTGACAAAGTAACTGGCCAAGTCACTGTCCATGTGAACTCACTGGCCAAGTCACTGTCTATGTAACTAACAAAGTAACTGTCCAAGTCACTGTCCATGGCCAAGTCACTGTCCATGTATATGGCGAAGTCACTGTCCATGTGAAGACACTGACCAAGTCACTGGCTATGTAACTGACAAAGTAACTGGCCAAGTCACTGTCCATGTAAATGCGGAAGTCACTGACCATGGCCAAGTCACTGTGCATGTATATGGCTAAGTCACTGGCCATGTGAAGTCACTGTCCATGTAACTGACAAAGTAACTGGCCAAGTAAAGTCGCTGGCCAAGTCACTGGCCATGTAAATGAGCCAGGAATAGTTCGCATGAAGCATGGCCAAGTCATTGGCAATGTGATTGTTAAATAACCAACATCACAAACTATATTACTTACACTTCATTCTTTGCAGAGTATACTTCTGGGATGGAAGACGGGTTGGAGCAGAGGTTGCAAGACAGGATTTAAAAGACATAATCATGGATGAACCTATAGCAAGCAATTGCATCGAATGTTATGGAATTCTCTTGACTGATCAGTTGTTGGAGAAAGAATCACAAGGCTTGGATGTCCCAACTTTTATGAATCCGTTATGCTGGGTAAGTAGTGGAACAATTATCAATCTAAAATCAAAGCAACTAATTCTTCATTGATAATAACTAGTCTTCTTTTTTTCTTACAAACAGCATTCTGCAGAAAATTTGACGGTGTATTACGTACATCTGTACCTCTGCGAACCGCTGTTCCAAAATCTGGCAAGATCCAACTATATATTCTTCCCAATCTCACATGAATCAGGATTTCATCATACACTGCTCATTTTTGACAAGGAATTAAAGAAATGGTTCCACTCTGATTCAAAAAGACCAAAAAAATCATCAACTGGAAAATGCTTTCAAAATGTTCAAAAAATGGTATGAAACACCTTCGTCATACTAATTTCATATATTTAATTTAAGCAGAAAGCATATTATTGATTATGAAACGATATTGGAAATGCAGGTTGAAATGGTAGAGCTTTGGATGACTGCAGTAAAAGAACAAGCAAGATGACATGCTAGAACAAGGTTGCAGGATGAAATTTGATGAAAAGAACAGTTCAGAAGAACAACTGAAAATGATAGAAGTTCCACTGACTGAAACAGAGAGAGAAAGCATAAAGTGGATCAAGGATAACTACAAACGAAAAATGACAGTGACAGAACTCAAAGACAACCCTCAGCAAGGAGAAGATTCGTAAGTACACAGCTCTTTAAAAATGTCAATATAATCATTATAAAGTTCAAAATCATTTAATTCAATTTTTATATGATGAACAGATTGGATTGCGGACTTTTTGTAATGTACACAATGGAGAAAATTTCGAACAAAGGGACAGTTCCAAAGAAGCTCACAAAGAATGATATTTTGAAATTTAGAGCTCATGTGGTAAAGTCATTTGCAGAGAGTAGGCACTGCTGGAACTCACAACATAATGAAGTGTAGAAATTTGTTTAGGGAATAGGATAGGTTATATAAGTTATATAGGAAATGACTATATAGGTTATATAGTCATTTCCAAATATTAAAAAATTTCATTTTTTTTAATATTTTCTTGCAGATATTGCTTCGGTATATAAAATTTTGTCTGATATGATACCTTTTAAAGTAAGTAAATGGCTAAGTTAAGAGAACGATGTAGGAATGCGACCTGAATGTCACTGGCCAATACTGTTATGATGACGTACTGCCATGCATATGAGTCACGCCATTAGACTGACCAAGTCACTGTCCATCTTTATGGCGAAGTCAATGGCCAAGTCACTGTCCATCTTTATGGCGAAGTCAATGGCCAAGTCACTGTCCATGGCCAAGTCACTGTCCATGTAACTGCCAAAGTAACTGGCCAAGTCACTGTCCATGTAACTGACAAAGTAACTGCCCAAGTAAAGTCGCAGGCCAAGTCACTGTCCATGTAAATGAGGAAATCACTGGCCAATGAGTTGGGCAAGTGAACATGTAACTGAACATGTAGCTGAATATGTAACTGGACAAAAAACATTAAAACTCTAAGTCACTACATCAAAGTTGGTGTAGATACTTCATTTTTTAATTGTCATTAATATTTGCAGCGTGCCGCTGCACCGCAAAAATCAAAAAAAAATTTTACAGCTAATTTTTTTATTTTGCAGCGTGCCGCTGCACCGCAACGGCAGCGTTCCGCTGCCACTAACCAAATCTATAAGCAGTGATCCAACTACAAGTCATTGAACAAGAAACTGCCAAAATAACTAAAAACTAATGTCAATGGACAAGTCAATCTAAATCTAAAGAAAATGGTTATGTCACTGTACATGTAACTATTAAAAAACTGTAGGACACAGAATACTGAAGAATTTATAAAAGAAGAAAGCAGATACACTGTCTCATAGTCAAAAAAAAATTGCACTGGCCAAGTCACTGTACATGTTACAGAGAAACTGAATGTCACTGGAAATGGCGACTTGAATGTCACTGGCCAAGTCACTGTCCGTCTCAAGTAACTGGCAAAGTCACTGACAACGTAACTGCCAAAGTAACTAGCCAAGACACTGCATGATTTGGCAAAAAAAATTGTAAAAGGTAATGTCATGAGCAAATACATAAAGCAACTGGCCAAGTCACTGGCAAAGTAACTGACAAAGTCACAAACTAGCAAAAGACAAGACATTACAAAACTGATCTTTTTATTTTTACATGTATTATAAAGTAACTGCCCATGCACTGCAGTCACTGGCCAAGTAACTTAAAAAATAATGTCAGGAGCCAATAAATACAACTAGAAACTGTAAAAATTGAAGTCACTACTTATATCACTGTCTATATTTAAAATTACCTACCCAACCCTTCGACTTCCAGAAAACTGCCACTGGCAGTTATCCTCCCGAGGGCGACTATATATCTTGGTTCATTTTACAATATCTTTTCACAATTTCAAAAATCAGACAAACCGCTCAAAATTTTCTCTCCGGCTAAAAAAGCGAACAACGACTGATTTCCGCCACCGTCAACCGTGGGTAAGCAAGAGTGATTCACCGACTAAGCCCCAAATTCTACGGTTCTACAAATTCACCGACTAAGAGTGCTCGTCAAACAGCCGCCGGTAACTTCCTCTACTACTTCTTTCATATAATTTCGATTTGAATAGCATGCGTTGTTTGAATTAGAAAAGATATTTCAATTAAATGTGGAGTCTCATGAGAAAATGAAATTCAATGCGAGATTTGTTTGACTTACATGTGGAATCTGATGAGAAAATGGTGAGATTTGTTTGACTTACATGTGGAATCTGATGAGAAAATGGTGAGATTTGTTTGACTTACATGTGGAATCTGATGAGAATATGGTGAGATTTGTTTGACTTACATGTGGGATTTGATGAGAAAATGAATTTCCACGTTAGTTTTGTTTGAATTACATGTGGATGATGCCATAAAATTTCAGCATTTTGTCAAAGTTCAATGTCTTTGTCACTGCCCATGTCGCTGCACTGGTCACTGGCTATGATAATGTAATTCTGCTGATCATGTCACTGATCATGTCACTGTTTATGTCACTACTTTAAACATGTGCATAAATATGTCACTGGTTATGTAACTATCAAAATAAATATTGAATCATTATCATAAACATGTGCATAAATATGTCACTGGTTATGTAGCTATCAAAATAACTGTTGAATTCTTCTAATTTTCTTAACTGTTTACAGGATTTTTTAAAAAAGTTCAAGGAATGGCCGAACTAAAAAGAAAACAAAGTGAGGAATACAGAGAAGAACAATCTGAAGAACAAAGTTCAGAAGAAACAATTGCGGAAAAGTTAAAACAGATAAAACGGAATAAAGTAAATGAGAGAAAAAGGCGAAAGCAGAAAACTGAAGATGAAGAAGAATCAAGTGAAGATGAGGAAGAAACAACTAAAGTTGAAGAAGAATCTAATGAAGAACAAGTCCGGGGTAAGAAGACGAAGAAGGATAACAAGAAGAAAAGAAGAAACAGGGAAGAAACTGAAGATGAAGAAGAAGAATCTGATGGAGAAGAAGTTCCTGCCAAGAAGAAGAAGAAAATGGATAAAAGGAAGGCAAAAAAGAGAGTACAAAGAAGAAGGAAGAAACTGACGAGGAAGAAGATACAAAGGATGATGTGAGGAAAAAGTCCCAGGGAAAAGGAAAAGATATGTAAAAGAGGGTTATGTGCAATATCGCTGCACAATGATTGCTTTTCTGAAAACAATTGCAGAAAACAAAAATAACCTGACTGAAGGGACTTTAGAGCTGCTGCAGAAAACTCCCTTTGCAACGCTGATAGATGCATTCCATGGAGGTTCAATTAAAGAAAAGGATGCAAAGAAATCAGATGATTTAATCACACTTCTGCTACAAGCATACGACAGCGACAAAGACCTTTTTGTGTTTGGAAACAGGAAATTCAGAATGTCAACAAGTGATATATCTATGATTCTAGGAGTGCCGGGATCCGGGTTATCAGTACCAAAGACCAAAGAAGGGGCATACAAATCTGACTTTGTGACAAAATACTTTGACAAAAAGAAGAGGATCAACAAGGCGGCTGCAGAGGAAGCTTTGAAGAATGCATTGGCAGAAACTCCAGAAACAGGAGAAGAAAAAACAAAACGGGACAGAAATGTTGCCGTTTTAATACTTTTGAACCTTTTCATCAAACTCCTGTTCCCAAACTCTGGAGGAACAATATCTTGGGACTATATAAGAGTCTGTGAAGAGGTGGAAAGTTTGGGAAAATATAGCTGGGCAAAGGAAGTTGGCGACTTCCTTAAAAAATCAATTAAACGAAAAGGAAAAGAATCCCAAAACATGGCAGGTTGCGTGATATTGGTGATGGTAAATTCCCGTACCTTGTTAAAAATTTGTTTATGCATCATTTTGCTGTCCCATAATTAACTACGTATGCTGTTGTAAGTACAAAAACTAGATCAGTGTCATGCCATTGGTCAAGTCACTGGACAGGTAACTTGCCAGGTCACTGTTGATGTTACTGTCAAGTTTATGTCACTGACAATGTCACTGTTTGTGTATTTGCATATGTCATTGCTTATGTTTGTGATATTCATATTGCTAAGCAGCTGTTTGAAAAATAACTAACTAGTTTTCTATTTTTATTTTTTATTTTCCAAACAGTACTGGTTTTGCCACAAGACGGGAGTAGTGCCGCCAATCTCTGGAAGAGAAACTGAAAAACATGGAATAAGAAAGTGGCAATTAAAGACCCTGATAGAAAAAAAAAGGGGATTTCAACACCATGGGGAAGTTGAAGGTATGTTAATTTGATGTAGATAAACTAGGTCACTGGTCTTGTTAATGTTGTAGGGTTCCAACTGCTCAGGTCACTGAGCAAGACATTGACTATGTCACTGCTCATGTTATAATTATATTTTCATGTCACAGTGCATGTAACTTTACATGTCTGATGTGTTGTTGTTTTATTTCTGTCACTGCTTATGTCACTGCCAACTTTTGTAATTTTGTTTCAGAAAATCTTTGATAAAGTTAAAGAAGATGCAGAGGAAGAAGATTCTGAGTCTAATACAGACACAGAAAGTAAAGAAAAAAAGAATGATGGGCAAGAAGAAAATGTTGAAACTACAAGCAGTGGAAATATGGTGAAGGAGACTGCCAAGAATGAGAAACAGAAGAAAGAATTAGAGACAAATCTTCAGAAAAAGGAAGAAGAGCTGAGAGAGGTGGAAATAGAGAAAAAAGTCTTGGAAGAAAAAATAAGGAAATTGGAGAAAGAACTGGAAACAAGAGAAAAGAAAGGTGACACAGTAACAATGAGAAGATGGAGACAGAGATAGGAAAGACCGATGAAGAGAAGAATGAATTACAAACAAAGCTTGAGGGAAAGGAAGAAGAGATAAGTGCTTTGAAAAAAGAAGTTGAGGAGAAAGAAAAGCAAATTGGCAGAATAAACGAAGAGAAGGAGGATATGTTACTGGAAAATGAGGTGTTGCAAATTGAGAAAGCCTCACTGATTAAAAGAGTGAAGCAATTGGAGGGCATAGTAATGGCACTAACTGAGAAGTATGAGTCGCCAATAGCACGTCCAGGTGATGACAACGACTCAACTCCACCTCCCCCACCACCTAGTTTCCCTCCACCAAAATCAAAGGCCCCTCAGGACAAGCCAACTGACAGCAAGCACTCCAAAAACACAAAATCTGAAAGTGGAATTCAGGGAACTCAATCACAACCTAGCGACTCCACGGCAAGCGGATCTGCAGAACCTCACTCTACCGACAGAGGACATCAGTCACCACTTGAATGCCTTGCCCAAGTAGCTGCACAAGTTGATTCACCAACCTCCCCTGATGTTAAATTGAGAATGACACAAGATGCTTGCACACCAAATACTGCTTGGGTTAATGCATTGTTTGTGTTTCCACCTCCGGGCGCTTTTCAAACTCCACCTCCAAGAAAAGTCCAGTTGGAAGATATGGAAGCAGAGCCACACAAGTATCAGATCATTGTATCACCAGAAGTTCAGCCTGTTTTTGACGTTGAACCAATCAATTACTGTCCTCATACGCAACAGATGACAAGAGCTGAGTTCACCAAGCCAATATTAGATGACATATCAGGGCAGGACTCAGAATCTATTGGCCTCTATTGTTATGTGGTTAGAACGAAGAGAAAGGAGACAGTCCAAAAAAAAACATCATATTTCCTGGTGGGACGAAGTGAAAGAGCAAAGGCAGAGGGTGAAAATGACCAGAATCAAAGCACTAAAAAAGAAAAAAGGACAGACAGCTGAACAGCAGCCAGAGCAGGAAGTCATACATGATTTGACGATTGAAGTGGATGACGACGAAGAAACAGAAAAAAGCAAAATTGAAGTCATAGATTGGAAAAAGCTACAACTGTACAACCTACTTGACATGCCAAATAAAAGCAAATTAGAGAAGTACTGGAACAAGGCAGAACAAAGATTCTTGATAACAATATGTTTCAATTGCCATGTAGCTGGTAGAACGGTCACTGTCCAGATCATTTTCAATTGCCATGTAGCTGGCCTAGTCACTGGTCAAGTCACTGTCCAGATCATTTTCAATTGCCATGTAGCTGGCCAAGTCACTGTCCAGATCAGTTTCAATTTCCATGTAGCTGGGCAAGTCACTGTCCAGATTATTGGCAAGTGAAAAGTAACTGGCTAAGTCACTGGACTAACACCGTTCTTTGTTATGCAGCGTATTATTCTGGGGGGAAAAGAGCCTGGAAGCGAAATCACAAAGGCAGATGTCAAAATGTTCATAACCAATCAATCAATAGCAAACAACTGGATTGATTGCTATGGGGAAATATTGAAGGAAGAAATTCAAAACGAAAGTTCACAAAATTTGGGAAGATCTGCTTTTATGCATACCATGTGTTGGGTAAGTATGACGAGCAATTTCTATTAAAATTGAATGCTTATCTCTCTTCTTTGTTTATTTATAACTCGTTCTATGTATTTCTTTCTTCCTTTTTTTAAATAGTTTTCGACAATACATTTAACTGTGAGAAACCTCCATCAATACTTGTGTGGCCGCTGTTCCAAAACATGGGAAAATGCAGCATGCTTTTCTTCCCAATTACCCATAATGAAGAATTTCACCACCACTATTGGTCTTTGACAAGGAAATACCACAATGGCTGCATTTTGATTCAATGAAACCAAGAAGAGCAGGAACAGGGCAGTGCTTTAAAAGCATAAAAAAATTGGTATGAAACTTCTTACTCACCATGTATCTGACCATGTAACTATGACTCACTAATCTGTTAAAAAACACAGGTTGAAATGGTCGAGCTGTGGATGAGAGCAGTAAAAGATCAAGCAGACGATATGCTGCAGCAAGGCTGCCGAATGAAATTTGACAAGAGTCAAAGCACTCACACAAAATTAAAGATGGTTGAAAGTATTTTGAGCGATGATGAGATAAGAACAATAAGGTGGATAAAGGAAAATTATGACGGTGGAAGGATACCCTTGAACCATGCCAGAATCTGCCCCCAACAAGACGAAGGATCGTAAGTCTATATTCAAAAATTTTAAATGATAACTTTACTGTTACTAAGTTGGTCAAAATCATTAACATGAAACTTTTTAATTGACAACAGATTAGATTGCGGAGCTTTTGTAATGTATTACATCGACAAAATGGCAAAAGAGGAGAAGATGCAAAACAAAGTCACCAAAGCTCAGATGATGAAATTCAAAGCTCAAATATTCAAAAAATTTGCTGAACATAAGCAGAGCTGGAACTCAGCAAATTAAGAATTTTAGATATTTGTTTGTTTACTTGAGAATTCAGAAATTTGTTGTTTAGTTCAGACTATGAATTTGTATGGATTTGTTTAGTTCAGACTATGAATTTGTATGGATCTTTTTATTAAAGATTAATGCATCTTCTCAATTCATAGGACAAGTCACTGACTTGGCCAGTGTCAAAGTAACTGGCCAGTACCATGTAAATGCGGAATGTATATGGCTAAGTCACTGGCCAAGTCACTGTCTATGTATATGGCGAAGTCACTGGCATATGAAGTCACTGGCCAAGTCACTGTCTATATATATGACGAAGTCACTGTCCATGCATATGGCGAAGTCACTGGCCATGTGAAGTCACTGACCAAGTCACTGTCCATCTTTATGGCGAAGTCAATGGCCAAGTCACTGTCCATCTTTATGGCGAAGTCAATGGCCAAGTCACTGTCCATGGCCAAGTCACTGTCCATGTAACTGACAAAGTAACTGGCCAAGTCACTGTCCATGTAACTGACAAAGTAACTGCCCAAGTAAAGTCGCAGGCCAAGTCACTGTACATGTAAATGAAGAAGTCACTGGCCAATGAGTTGGGCAAGTGAAGTCACTGGCCAAGTCATTGGCACTGTTAATAAAAAATTTACAGCTAATTTTTTTATTTTGCAGCGTGCCGCTGCACCGCAACGGCAGCGTTCCACTGCCACTAACCAAATCTATAAGGAGTGATCCAACTACAAGTCATTGAACAAGAAACTGCCAAGATAACTAAAAACTAATGTCAATGGACAAGTCAATCTAAATCTAAAGAAAATGGTTGTCACTGTACATGTAACTATTAAAAAACTGTAGGACACAGAATACTGAAGAATTTATAAAAAAGAAAGCAGATACACTGTCTCATAGTAAAAAAAATTGCAATGAGTAAGCAATTCTTATCATTTATTGAAAAAAATGAAAAATAAAAACAAAACTTCAATCTGTATTGGAGTCACTTGCTATGTCACTTGCCATGTCACTGTTAAAGCCATGTAAGCAGAATAGAACCTATATCGGAGCTGTACAACTCTTTCTGTTGTGACCATCACATTTTCCGCACCTACCACACTTGATCACCCTAGTTTGTTCGCTCCTTTTTCTGAACCTCTTCTTTCTAGGCCTTCCCGGTGGTCTTCTAGTCAAAGGAGGCTGCAATATCACCGCATCTCTACCAAAATCATGCACTTGCTTCGAAATAGAGGGAAGAGGATTAATTGGGAAAGAATAAGTTTCTCGATATTTCTCCACCTTGTACAGCTCATTGACATACAAATACGGGGAAGAACCATGTTGTTGGATCACTACAAGGGCATGGGAACATGGGAAGCCATACAGCTGCCATTCTCCACACGAACAAAAGTGAGTTTCCAAATTTACCATGCTATTGTACTTCTGGCAATGAACTTCATACACATAGGTATCAGACCTGCTCACTCTCCAATGCCTTCCGACTTCCAAATTCTCCTTCAGCTTCTTTTCAATCACCGGGCACAACTCAGAGAACCATTCTTGAGCATCCTGCTTCCGAGCAGCAATTGAAGCCATGGACTTCACTCTAATCCCATCATTAATATCAAGAATAGGAAGACTCTTCAAAGGCAACACCCAATTATTGAAAGACTCAGCCAAGTTATTTGTCATTTCACCAAATCTTTCGCCGTTAAAGTACGCCATACACCAGTTCTCCTTCGGAAGATCCTCCAGAAATTGAGCAACTGCCAAGTAACTGATTAAGTAACTTACAACATATGTACTAGCCAAGTAACTGTTTATGTAACTGACGTTGAAATTGACATGAGCCTTAATCTGTAACTGACCATGTAACTAACAATGTAACTGATCATGTAACTTACAATATATGTATCTCGCGAAGTAACTGATTATGTAACTGCAAACTCAATGCTAACCTTCTTATTTTTTCAACAGAATTTAAACTTCAGAAATGGCAAGAACAAAAAGAAAAGAAGGGAACCAAGTGATGATAACGAAGACTACCAAGAGGTGGAATTAGAGATGAAGAAGACAATCAAACGATACACACAAAGAAGAATTCAAAGAAGAGCTTGAAGAAATAAAAAAAAAGGAGACAGGAAGAAACAGAAGATGAAGAAGAAGAAGAAGAAAAAGAAGAACCATCACCGAAGAGATTGAAATCAAAAAAAAAAGACAAGAAGAAACAAAGAGAAGAAGTAGAAACAATCACCAAAGAAGAGTTCTTCAAAAGTAAAGAAGGTAAAACATTCTGAAGTGCAAGAAGAAGTAGAAGAAAAACCTGAAGCACCAAAGAGGAAAAAAATGTGAGACCAGGACATGTGTAGTACAGGTGCACTTTAATAAGTTTCTTGAACACAATTAAAGATAACAAGCAGAATCTCAGTGCAAGAACATTAGATTTGCTCAGGCAGTCACCATTTGGAAATATTGTTGATGCATTCCATGGTGGATACATAGAGGAGAAGTCAGCCAAGAAATCTGATGATTTCATTACACTCCTCCTACAGGCCTACGACCATGAAAATGACCTCTTCTTTTTTGGAAAAAAGAAATTCAGGATCTCGACAAGAGATTTCAAAGATCCTAGGAATGCCAGAAAAAGGTGAGTTGGTCCCAAAGACTTCTGAGGGGGCATATCAGTCCGACTTTATCCAGCAGTTTTTTCAAACACAACGAGAATTAACAAGAGAGCCGTGGAGAAAGCTCTGCAAGATGCGCTCAAAGAGAATGCAACAACAGAACAAGGGATTGAGAAGAAGGACAAAAATGTGGCAAGATTAATCTTGCTGGACTTGTTCATCAAGTTTCTGTTCCCAAATGCAGGAGGAACAATTTCATGGGACTACGTAAAAGCCTGCGAAAATTTGGATAAGATCAGATCTTATGACTGGGCAAGGGAAGTTGGAAGCTTCTTAAAAAAGTCTATAAAGACTTTGAAAAAGAAAAAGGAGTCAAGAAGCCCATATAGTAGTAATACAGGGGGCTGTGTTCTGATAATACTGGTAAGTTGCTGTCAGACTGAAATGTAACTGGGCAAGTCACTGATCAAGTCAAACTGCAAGTCACCATGACTAATTTTTTTTTTTTTTTTTTTGTGCAAGCAGTATTGGTTCTGCCAAAAGACTGGAAAAATCAAGCCAATATCTGGAAGGGAGAACGAAGATCATGGATGAGAAAATGGGACATCCAGAAACTGATAAAGAATTGGCCAAGTTTTAACAGCTTGAAAAAAATAGAGGTATTTTCTTCTTTGTCAAAGTAGTTTTTCACTGGACAAGTGACTGGCCAAGTAACTATCTTGGCTAAAAGTCACTGATTAAGTCACTGTCACACTGCATGTCAATGGCCAAGTCACACTTCATGTCACTGGCCTTCATAACTGTTGTAAACATGTCATTGCTCGTGTAACTGATAAAGTAACTGGCCAAGTCACTGTCCATGTAACTGACAAAGTAACTGGCCAAGTCAATGTCCATGTGAAGACACTGGCCAAGTCACTGTCTATGTAACTGACAAAGTAACTTGCCACATAGCATGTCACTGACATATTGAATATGTTTCTTTCAGAAAATCTTTGAAAGCCTGAAGGAGGATAGAGAGGAATCAGAATCAGAGGAAGAGGAATAGATCAGATGAAGCAAAGACAGTTCCGGAAGGAGAGGAAAAAGGGAGATGATCAGAATTGTGAAAACGAAGAAGATAACCTAGAAGTTGAGGTGGCTGAACAGGAAACAGCTTCAGGAAAAAACAAATGGGAGAAAGAGCTTCAGAAAAAGGAGGAGGAATAAGATATATGACTGCAGAGAAAGATAATTTGAAGAAAAAGCTGAATGAAAAGGAAGAGGAACTAAGGAAAATCACAGAGGACATGGTGAATATGGAGGAAAGAAATGCTACACTTGTGACCGAGAATTTCTGCCTTGCATCGTCGGTGAAGGAGTTAGAGATAAAAGTGAAGGAATGGGAGCAAATGTTGGGCCCAAAGACTCACACCTCAACAGCAGCTCAGCAGCACAGCTCCCCACCTCCTAACTCAACAGAAGGAAAAAATGAATTAAATGAAGCTGCATCCCAGGCTGCTGAAAAAACAAAAGAGAAAGATCAATCGACTGTTGAGCAAAGTCAGTCCCATGGGATCTGCACAGTCGAAGAATCTGCAGAAGCAGCAGCATCTCAATCTCCACCTCACTGCACAGTGGCAGAAGAAACTAAATCGACACCTCCATCACATAAGGAGTCACAGTTCCAGAGCCCCACAGTCCACATGCTCACAGTGGCAGAAATGGAACAACAAGCTGACAAGTGTCAGATAGTGAAAAGTCCTATAGTTGAAGAAGCATTTCAACTTCGTAAGTTGAGCATAGAAAGAGAGAAGAGACACCAGAGCAGAGCCAAAAGGGAGAGTTAACAATGCACCTTACAGAGCAACATTCAGGTGAAACAGTATCATCAATGGGTCTCTACTCTTACGTTGTGAGATTAAAGAATAGGAGAAGAACACAGAAAAAGGACAACATTTACTGGTGGGGAGATGTGAAAAAAAAAGACAGAAGAAAGCAAAGGAGATTGAAGAGAGATTGAAAGATGCTGAAAAGAGAGAAAAAGAAAAGGATATGAAGGCCTCACTGCCAGATGCTGAACGTGAAAAACTAGAACAGATGGTAGCACAACAGAAATTGGACGATTTACCAGAGGATGTTCTGGAAGCAATAAGACAGATGGACGCTGCAGAAAATGCACAAATCAATAAAGAGCCAGAAGAGAAACAGATACCTGCTGAGGTCGTAAACTGGGAGGAGAGCAAAGTATACAATTTTATGGACCAGGACACCAAGAGGAGAGTCCAGAAATACTGGCAAAATGCACCATCAGGGTAATAATTTAATTAAGTTAAATTTCTATTTTAAACTTATTGTCACTTGCCAAGTCACTGTCCATGTAACTGACAAAGTAACTGGCCAAGTCACTGTCCATGTGAACTCACTGGCCAAGTCACTGTCTATGTAACTAACAAAGTAACTGTCCAAGTCACTGTCCATGGCCAAGTCACTGTCCATGTATATGGCGAAGTCACTGTCCATGTGAAGACACTGACCAAGTCACTGGCTATGTAACTGACAAAGTAACTGGCCAAGTCACTGTCCATGTAAATGCGGAAGTCACTGACCATGGCCAAGTCACTGTGCATGTATATGGCTAAGTCACTGGCCATGTGAAGTCACTGTCCATGTAACTGACAAAGTAACTGGCCAAGTAAAGTCGCTGGCCAAGTCACTGGCCATGTAAATGAGGAAGTCACAGGCCAATGAGTTGCGCAAGTGAAGTCACTGGCCAAGTCATTGGCAATGTGATTGTTAAATAACCAACATCACAAACTATATTACTTACACTTCATTCTTTGCAGAGTATACTTCTGGGATGGAAGACGGGTTGGAGCAGATGTTGCAAGACAGGATTTAAAAGACATAATCATGGATGAACCTATAGCAAGCAATTGCATCGAATGTTATGGAATTCTCTTGACTGATCAGTTGTTGGAGAAAGAATCACAAGGCTTGGATGTCCCAACTTTTATGAATCCGTTATGCTGGGTAAGTAGTGGAACAATTATCAATCTAAAATCAAAGCAACTAATTCTTCATTGATAATAACTAGTCTTTTTTTCTTACAAACAGCATTCTGCAGAAAATTTGACGGTGTATTACGTACATCTGTACCTCTGCGAACCGCTGTTCCAAAATCTGGCAAGATCCAACTATATATTCTTCCCAATCTCACATGAATCAGGATTTCATCATACACTGCTCATTTTTGACAAGGAATTAAAGAAATGGTTCCACTCTGATTCAAAAAGACCAAAAAAATCATCAACTGGAAAATGCTTTCAAAATGTTCAAAAAATGGTATGAAACACCTTCGTCATACTAATTTCATATATTTAATTTAAGCAGAAAGCATATTATTGATTATGAAACGATATTGGAAATGCAGGTTGAAATGGTAGAGCTTTGGATGACTGCAGTAAAAGAACAAGCAGATGACATGCTAGAACAAGGTTGCAGGATGAAATTTGATGAAAAGAACAGTTCAGAAGAACAACTGAAAATGATAGAAGTTCCACTGACTGAAACAGAGAGAGAAAGCATAAAGTGGATCAAGGATAACTACAAACGAAAAATGACAGTGACAGAACTCAAAGACAACCCTCAGCAAGGAGAAGATTCGTAAGTACACAGCTCTTTAAAAATGTCAATATAATCATTATAAAGTTCAAAATCATTTAATTCAATTTTTATATGATGAACAGATTGGATTGCGGACTTTTTGTAATGTACACAATGGAGAAAATTTCGAACAAAGGGACAGTTCCAAAGAAGCTCACAAAGAATGATATTTTGAAATTTAGAGCTCATGTGGTAAAGTCATTTGCAGAGAGTAGGCACTGCTGGAACTCACAACATAATGAAGTGTAGAAATTTGTTTAGGGAATAGGATAGGTTATATAAGTTATATAGGAAATGACTATATAGGTTATATAGTCATTTCCAAATATTAAAAAATTTCATTTTTTTTAATATTTTCTTGCAGATATTGCTTCGGTATATAAAATTTTGTCTGATATGATACCTTTTAAAGTAAGTAAATGGCTAAGTTACAGAGAAACTGAATGTCACTGGAAATGGCGACCTGAATGTCACTGGCCAAGTCACTGTCTATGTATATGACGAAGTCACTGTCCATGCATATGGCGAAGTCACTGGCCATTTGAAGTCACTGACCAAGTCACTGTCCATCTTTATGGCGAAGTCAATGGCCAAGTCACTGTCCATCTTTATGGCGAAGTCAATGGCCAAGTCACTGTCCATGGCCAAGTCACTGTCCATGTAACTGCCAAAGTAACTGGCCAAGTCACTGTCCATGTAACTGACAAAGTAACTGCCCAAGTAAAGTCGCAGGCCAAGTCACTGTCCATGTAAATGAGGAAATCACTGGCCAATGAGTTGGGCAAGTGAACATGTAACTGAACATGTAGCTGAATATGTAACTGGACAAAAAACATTAAAACTCTAAGTCACTACATCAAAGTTGGTGTAGATACTTCATTTTTTAATTGTCATTAATATTTGCAGCGTGCCGCTGCACCGCAAAAATCAAAAAAAAATTTACAGCTAATTTTTTTTTTTGCAGCGTGCCGCTGCACCGCAACGGCAGCGTTCCGCTGCCACTAACCAAATCTATAAGCAGTGATCCAACTACAAGTCATTGAACAAGAAACTGCCAAAATAACTAAAAACTAATGTCAATGGACAAGTCAATCTAAATCTAAAGAAAATGGTTATGTCACTGTACATGTAACTATTAAAAAACTGTAGGACACAGAATACTGAAGAATTTATAAAAGAAGAAAGCAGATACACTGTCTCATAGTCAAAAAAAAATTGCACTGGCCAAGTCACTGTACATGTTACAGAGAAACTGAATGTCACTGGAAATGGCGACTGAATGTCACTGGCCAAGTCACTGTCCGTCTCAAGTAACTGGCAAAGTCACTGACAACGTAACTGCCAAAGTAACTAGCCAAGACACTGCATGATTTGGCAAAAAATTGTAAAAGGTAATGTCATGAGCAAATACATAAAGCAACTGGCCAAGTCACTGGCAAAGTAACTGACAAAGTCACTAGCAAAAGACAAGACATTACAAAACTGATCTTTTTATTTTTACATGTATTATAAAGTAACTGCCCATGTCACTGGCCAAGTCACTGGCCAAGTAACTTAAAAAATAATGTCAGGAGCCAATAAATACAACTAGAAACTGTAAAAATTGAAGTCACTACTTATATCACTGTCTCTATTTAAAATTACCTACCCAACCCTTCAACTTCCAGAAAACTGCCACTGGCAGTTATCCTCCCGAGGGCGACTATATATCTTGGTTCATTTTACAATATCTTTTCACAATTTCAAAAATCAGACAAACCGCTCAAAGATTTTCTCTCCGGCTAAAAAAGCGAACAACGACTGATTTCCGCCACCGTCAACCGTGGGTAAGCAAGAGTGATTCACCGACTAAGCCCCAAATTCTACGGTTCTACAAATTCACCGACTAAGAGTGCTCGTCAAACAGCCGCCGGTAACTTCCTCCTACTTCTTTCATATAATTTCGATTTGAATAGCATGCGTTGTTTGAATTAGAAAAGATATTTCAATTAAATGTGGAGTCTCATGAGAAAATGAAATTCAATGCGAGATTTGTTTGACTTACATGTGGAATCTGATGAGAAAATGGTGAGATTTGTTTGACTTACATGTGGAATCTGATGAGAAAATGTGAGATTTGTTTGACTTACATGTGGAATCTGATGAGAAATGTGAGATTTGTTTGACTTACATGTGGGATTTGATGAGAAAATGAATTTCCACGTTAGTTTTGTTTGAATTACATGTGGGATGATGCCATAAAATTTCAGCATTTTGTCAAAGTTCAATGTCTTTGTCACTGCCCATGTCGCTGCACTGGTCACTGGCTATGATAATGTAACTGGTCATGTCACTGATCATGTCACTGATCATGTCACTGTTTATGTCACTTTAAACATGTGCATAAATATGTCACTGGTTATGTAACTATCAAAATAAATATTGAATCATTATCATAAACATGTGCATAAATATGTCACTGGTTATGTAGCTATCAAAATAACTGTTGAATTCTTCTAATTTTCTTAACTGTTTACAGGATTTTTTAAAAAAGTTCAAGGAATGGCCGAACTAAAAAGAAAACAAAGTGAGGAATACAGAGAAGAACAATCTGAAGAACAAAGTTCAGAAGAAACAATTGCGGAAAAGTTAAAACAGATAAAACGGAATAAAGTAAATGAGAGAAAAAGGCGAAAGCAGAAAACTGAAGATGAAGAAGAATCAAGTGAAGATGAGGAAGAAACAACTAAAGTTGAAGAAGAATCTAATGAAGAACAAGTCCGGGGTAAGAAGACGAAGAAGGATAACAAGAAGAAAAGAAGAAACAGGGAAGAAACTGAAGATGAAGAAGAAGAATCTGATGGAGAAGAAGTTCCTGCCAAGAAGAAGAAGAAAATGGATAAAAGGAAGGCAAAAAAAGAGAGTACAAAGAAGAAGGAAGAAACTGACGAGGAAGAAGATACAAAGGATGATGTAGAGGAAAAAGTCCCAGGGAAAAGGAAAAGATATGTAAAAGAGGGTTATGTGCAATATCGCTGCACAATGATTGCTTTTCTGAAAACAATTGCAGAAAACAAAAATAACCTGACTGAAGGGACTTTAGAGCTGCTGCAGAAAACTCCCTTTGCAACGCTGATAGATGCATTCCATGGAGGTTCAATTAAAGAAAAGGATGCAAAGAAATCAGATGATTTAATCACACTTCTGCTACAAGCATACGACAGCGACAAAGACCTTTTTGTGTTTGGAAACAGGAAATTCAGAATGTCAACAAGTGATATATCTATGATTCTAGGAGTGCCGGGATCCGGGTTATCAGTACCAAAGACCAAAGAAGGGGCATACAAATCTGACTTTGTGACAAAATACTTTGACAAAAAGAAGAGGATCAACAAGGCGGCTGCAGAGGAAGCTTTGAAGAATGCATTGGCAGAAACTCCAGAAACAGGAGAAGAAAAACAAAACGGGACAGAAATGTTGCCGTTTTAATACTTTTGAACCTTTTCATCAAACTCCTGTTCCCAAACTCTGGAGGAACAATATCTTGGGACTATATAAGAGTCTGTGAAGAGGTGGAAAGTTTGGGAAAATATAGCTGGGCAAAGGAAGTTGGCGACTTCCTTAAAAAATCAATTAAACGAAAAGGAAAAGAATCCCAAAACATGGCAGGTTGCGTGATATTGGTGATGGTAAATTCCCGTACCTTGTTAAAAATTTGTTTATGCATCATTTTGCTGTCCCATAATTAACTACGTATGCTGTTGTAAGTACAAAAACTAGATCAGTGTCATGCCATTGGTCAAGTCACTGGACAGGTAACTTGCCAGGTCACTGTTGATGTTACTGTCAAGTTTATGTCACTGACAATGTCACTGTTTGTGTATTTGCATATGTCATTGCTTATGTTTGTGATATTCATATTGCTAAAGCTGTTTGAAAAATAACTAACTAGTTTTCTATTTTTATTTTTTATTTTCCAAACAGTACTGGTTTTGCCACAAGACGGGAGTAGTGCCGCCAATCTCTGGAAGAGAAACTGAAAAACATGGAATAAGAAAGTGGCAATTAAAGACCCTGATAGAAAAAAAAGGGGATTTCAACACCATGGGGAAGTTGAAGGTATGTTAATTTGATGTAGATAAACTAGGTCACTGGTCTTGTTAATGTTGTAGGGTTCCAACTGCTCAGGTCACTGAGCAAGACATTGACTATGTCACTGCTCATGTTTATATATTTTCATGTCACAGTGCATGTAACTTTACATGTCTGATTGTGTTGTTGTTTTATTTCTGTCACTGCTTATGTCACTGCCAACTTTTGTAATTTTGTTTCAGAAAATCTTTGATAAAGTTAAAGAAGATGCAGAGGAAGAAGATTCTGAGTCTAATACAGACACAGAAAGTAAAGAAAAAAAGAATGATGGGCAAGAAGAAAATGTTGAAACTACAAGCAGTGGAAATATGGTGAAGGAGACTGCCAAGATGAGAAACAGAAGAAAGAATTAGAGACAAATCTTCAGAAAAAGGAAGAAGAGCTGAGAGAGGTGGAAATAGAGAAAAAAGTCTTGGAAGAAAAATAAGGAAATTGGAGAAAGAACTGGAAACAAGAGAAAAGAAAGGTGACACAGTAACAATGAGAAGATGGAGACAGAGATAGGAAAGACCGATGAAGAGAAGAATGAATTACAAACAAAGCTTGAGGGAAAGGAAGAAGAGATAAGTGCTTTGAAAAAAGAAGTTGAGGAGAAAGAAAAGCAAATTGGCAGAATAAACGAAGAGAAGGAGGATATGTTACTGGAAAATGAGGTGTTGCAAATTGAGAAAGCCTCACTGATTAAAAGAGTGAAGCAATTGGAGGGCATAGTAATGGCACTAACTGAGAAGTATGAGTCGCCAATAGCACGTCCAGGTGATGACAACGACTCAACTCCACCTCCCCCACCACCTAGTTTCCCTCCACCAAAATCAAAGGCCCCTCAGGACAAGCCAACTGACAGCAAGCACTCCAAAAACACAAAATCTGAAAGTGGAATTCAGGGAACTCAATCACAACCTAGCGACTCCACGGCAAGCGGATCTGCAGAACCTCACTCTACCGACAGAGGACATCAGTCACCACTTGAATGCCTTGCCCAAGTAGCTGCACAAGTTGATTCACCAACCTCCCCTGATGTTAAATTGAGAATGACACAAGATGCTTGCACACCAAATACTGCTTGGGTTAATGCATTGTTTGTGTTTCCACCTCCGGGCGCTTTCAAACTCCACCTCCAAGAAAAGTCCAGTTGGAAGATATGGAAGCAGAGCCACACAAGTATCAGATCATTGTATCACCAGAAGTTCAGCCTGTTTTTGACGTTGAACCAATCAATTGCTGTCCTCATACGCAACAGATGACAAGAGCTGAGTTCACCAAGCCAATATTAGATGACATATCAGGGCAGGACTCAGAATCTATTGGCCTCTATTGTTATGTGGTTAGAACGAAGAGAAAGGAGACAGTCCAAAAAAAACATCATATTTCCTGGTGGGACGAAGTGAAAGAGCAAAGGCAGAGGGTGAAAATGACCAGAATCAAAGCACTAAAAAAGAAAAAAGGACAGACAGCTGAACAGCAGCCAGAGCAGGAAGTCATACATGATTTGACGATTGAAGTGGATGACGACGAAGAAACAGAAAAAAGCAAAATTGAAGTCATAGATTGGAAAAAGCTACAACTGTACAACCTACTTGACATGCCAAATAAAAGCAAATTAGAGAAGTACTGGAACAAGGCAGAACAAAGGTAAAATTTCTTGCCATGCTGGTCAAGTCACTGTCCAGATCATTTTCAATTGCCATGTAGCTGGCCTAGTCACTGGTCAAGTCACTGTCCAGATCATTTTCAATTGCCATGTAGCTGGCCAAGTCACTGTCCAGATCAGTTTCAATTTCCATGTAGCTGGGCAAGTCACTGTCCAGATTATTGGCAAGTGAAAAGTAACTGGCTAAGTCACTGGACTAACACCGTTCTTTGTTATGCAGCGTATTATTCTGGGAGGGAAAAGAGCCTGGAAGCGAAATCACAAAGGCAGATGTCAAAATGTTCATAACCAATCAATCAATAGCAAACAACTGGATTGATTGCTATGGGGAAATATTGAAGGAAGAAATTCAAAACGAAAGTTCACAAAATTTGGGAAGATCTGCTTTTATGCATACCATGTGTTGGGTAAGTATGACGAGCAATTTCTATTAAAATTGAATGCTTATCTCTCATTCTTTGTTTATTTATAACTCGTTCTATGTATTTCTTTCTTCCTTTTTTTAAATAGTTTTCGACAATACATTTAACTGTGAGAAACCTCCATCAATACTTGTGTGAGCCGCTGTTCCAAAACATGGGAAAATGCAGCATGCTTTTCTTCCCAATTACCCATAATGAAGAATTTCACCACACACTATTGGTCTTTGACAAGGAAATACCACAATGGCTGCATTTTGATTCAATGAAACCAAGAAGAGCAGGAACAGGGCAGTGCTTTAAAAGCATAAAAAAATTGGTATGAAACTTCTTACTCACCATGTATCTGACCATGTAACTATGACTCACTAATCTGTTAAAAAACACAGGTTGAAATGGTCGAGCTGTGGATGAGAGCAGTAAAAGATCAAGCAGACGATATGCTGCAGCAAGGCTGCCGAATGAAATTTGACAAGAGTCAAAGCACTCACACAAAATTAAAGATGGTTGAAAGTATTTTGAGCGATGATGAGATAAGAACAATAAGGTGGATAAAGGAAAATTATGACGGTGGAAGGATACCCTTGAACCATGCCAGAATCTGCCCCCAACAAGACGAAGGATCGTAAGTCTATATTCAAAAATTTTAAATGATAACTTTACTGTTACTAAGTTGGTCAAAATCATTAACATGAAACTTTTTAATTGACAACAGATTAGATTGCGGAGCTTTTGTAATGTATTACATCGACAAAATGGCAAAAGAGGAGAAGATGCAAAACAAAGTCACCAAAGCTCAGATGATGAAATTCAAAGCTCAAATATTCAAAAAATTTGCTGAACATAAGCAGAGCTGGAACTCAGCAAATTAAGAATTTTAGATATTTGTTTGTTTACTTGAGAAATTCAGAAATTTGTTGTTTAGTTCAGACTATGAATTTGTATGGATTTGTTTAGTTCAGACTATGAATTTGTATGGATCTTTTTATTAAAGATTAATGCATCTTCTCAATTCATAGGACAAGTCACTGACTTGGCCAGTGTCAAAGTAACTGTCCATGTAAATGCGGAATGTATATGGCTAAGTCACTGGCCAAGTCACTGTCTATGTATATGGCGAAGTCACTGGCATATGAAGTCACTGGCCAAGTCACTGTCTATTATATGACGAAGTCACTGTCCATGCATATGGCGAAGTCACTGGCCATGTGAAGTCACTGACCAAGTCACTGTCCATCTTTATGGCGAAGTCAATGGCCAAGTCACTGTCCATGGCCAAGTCACTGTCCATGTAACTGACAAAGTAACTGGCCAAGTCACTGTCCATGTAACTGACAAAGTAACTGCCCAAGTAAAGTCGCAGGCCAAGTCACTGTACATGTAAATGAAGAAGTCACTGGCCAATGAGTTGGGCAAGTGAAGTCACTGGCCAAGTCATTGGCACTGTTAATAAAAAAATTTACAGCTAATTTTTTTATTTTGCAGCGTGCCACTGCACCGCAACGGCAGCGTTCCGCTGCCACTAACCAAATCTATAAGGAGTGATCCAACTACAAGTCATTGAACAAGAAACTGCCAAGATAACTAAAAACTAATGTCAATGGACAAGTCAATCTAAATCTAAAGAAAATGGTTGTCACTGTACATGTAACTATTAAAAAACTGTAGGACACAGAATACTGAAGAATTTATAAAAGAAGAAAGCAGATACACTGTCTCATAGTCAAAAAAAATTGCAATGAGTAAGCAATTCTTATCATTTATTGAAAAAAATGAAAAATAAAAACAAAACTTCAATCTGTATTGGAGTCACTTGCTATGTCACTTGCCATGTCACTGTTAAAGCCATGTAAGCAGAATAGAACCTATATCGGAGCTGTACAACTCTTTCTGTTGTGACCATCACATTTTCCGCACCTACCACACTTGATCACCCTAGTTTGTTCGCTCCTTTTTCTGAACCTCTTCTTTCTAGGCCTTCCCGGTGGTCTTCTAGTCAAAGGAGGCTGCAATATCACCGCATCTCTACCAAAATCATGCACTTGCTTCGAAATAGAGGGAAGAGGATTAATTGGGAAAGAATAAGTTTCTCGATATTTCTCCACCTTGTACAGCTCATTGACATCAAATACGGGGAAGAACCATGTTGTTGGATCACTACAAGGGCATGGGAACATGGGAAGCCATACAGCTGCCATTCTCCACACGAACAAAAGTGAGTTTCCAAATTTACCATGCTATTGTACTTCTGGCAATGAACTTCATACACATAGGTATCAGACCTGCTCACTCTCCAATGCCTTCCGACTTCCAAATTCTCCTTCAGCTTCTTTTCAATCACCGGGCACAACTCAGAGAACCATTCTTGAGCATCCTGCTTCCGAGCAGCAATTGAAGCCATGGACTTCACTCTAATCCCATCATTAATATCAAGAATAGGAAGACTCTTCAAAGGCAACACCCAATTATTGAAAGACTCAGCCAAGTTATTTGTCATTTCACCAAATCTTTCGCCGTTAAAGTACACCCATACACCAGTTCTCCTTCGGAAGATCCTCCAGAAATTGAGCAACTATGTCGCCACCTTCACTCCTCAAGATTTCCATATTGAACTCATACATCTCCGGTGTGCGAGAATAAGCACAACACATAAACAAGTAAGGAATCCGATCCTTAAGGTAAGAACCAGCTGGAAATTTGTCAGAAAGGTTAGCCATCAGATGTCTAAAACAAAACCCATGTGGATTATTGGGAAACACACTAGGGAAAGCACTAACAAGCCCAACATGACGATCAGAAATGAACGTCACCCTCCTCATAGGGTGTTTTGCAAACTCTTCAGCCAAAACCTCAAGAAAAAATCTCCAATTACTCTCATTTTCAGAATCGACAATAGCATAAGCAACTGGATACAAGCCTGAACACATAAACAAAATGATGTCACTGTCATGTAACTGTTAATGTCACTGACCATGTCGCTGACATAACTGCATATTACTTGACAGTGACATGGCCAGAGACATGTCATTCAAAATCACAGAACATTTAAGTCATTGGGCATGTAACTGTCAATGAACATGTAACTGACAATGTCAGTAGCAAGAAAAATAAAAAACTAGAAATAATGAAGGAGATTCAACCTTGATTGGCATCCTTTGCCGATGCAGCAATAATCTGCCCCTTGTACTTGTTGGTAATGAATGTAGCATCAATGAAAAGAATAGGTCTACAAAATTGGAAACCCTTCATCCATGCACCATAGGTCACAAACATACGCTGAAACCTGTGTGTTTCTCGATGAAACTCAACCACTATCCTAGAGTCGGGGTTTGACTTCATAACAGACTCACTGAACCAAAGTAGCTGAGAATAAGACTCAGCTTCATCACCATGGAGGGCTGTTTTTGCCAACTCTATACCATACCAAACTGTACGATAAGGAACATCCAAACCATAATCACTCTTGATCTCATCAGCTATATCAATTGGCTTTTTGTTTGGATTCGCACGAATCTTATCAAGCACAATAGACTTGACAACCTTGGATCCCATCATCTTACTCTTCTGCAATCGAATCACACCATGACAAGTGTGAACATTAACCAACCTTTTAATCATAAAGAAACCATTAACCCTGCATAAATAAGCCTTCACAAGCCAATTGCAGCCCTGAGAATGTTTCTTAGAACACTGAGCAATAACACGAACCTTGTCATTTCTAACAAACTCATATGAAAAACCAATTTCTATGGCATACTTACGCAGCTTATCTCTAAACTCAACAACCCCACCCTCAAACTTTTGGCCTTCAGAATGAATATAACTCTCCCAACCTTTCGTCATATAACTCTTCGGTGCCTCTGGCCTATAACACCCCAAATAATCATTCTCCTCAAGCATGGTACTAGAATCCTCACACACTGTATTACTCACCACGCTTTCACTAATAGAAGGCAAATCAGTCACAAACACTTCAACGAAATCAGAATTGTAACGAACCAAATTCCTAAAAATCATTCTCATATCAACTTCACTCTCTAGAAAACAAGAACTAGAATCCGGAGGAATAATGTACCTCAACATGAAATTTCCTTGAATCAAATCCGGAAAACGAGAGCGTATTGAATTGCATAGGTCAACAAACGACCAATTATGCAACAATGGAACTGTCGCTGCTTCACCAGAATAAATAAACTTGACAACATAGCTAGTATCCATAACAACTGCACAAGAATAAAACAAAAACACTATCCATGTCACTACTAAGAAAATCAACAGAATCAACACAAACAAGTCACTGCCAAAGTAACTGTTAAAGCCTGAACAAAACAGCAGTATTAAAAATGTAACTGGCCATGTCACTGATAAAAAAAACACAGTATAGAACAAAAATAGTACCGCAATAGCACAAAACATCATCAACAATTCAACATAGAATAGAATCGACGAAGGAGAAGAACACAGTAATCCAAAACGAACAATTCAACAATTTAACACAAACAACAAAAAAACACTGCAAAATCCAAAACGAACAAATTCACAGAGAGAAGGCTTACAGATCAAATCAGAGAAAACCAGAGAGAGGAAGAAATACAGAGACCGTAACTAAGCACTGAGTCGACGAAGAAGAAGAACACAATAACGTGATCAAGACGAATACCGACGAAGACAAAGATCCAGAAAAAGAGAACAGCCGCGGAAGCTCCAAAAACCACTCAAAACAGAGATTTCAGATCGTCGCAGAGGCACACAACTAAATCGGAAGCTTCCGACGGAGAGGAAGGAGAAGAAAAAATCTCGGAAAGAGATCTCCGAACAAATCGAATCGGAAGGTTTCTGATCAAAGGAGAGAGAAAATTTGAGCTCGCAGATTTTGAAATGGAAGGTTATAAAGGTTTATTACTGTAGGGGCAGAATCGGAATCAAAAAAATTAAGAACTGACCTTTTTTAACATCACTCTATTATTAATAAGGACTAAACTAATATTACTAACAATTTATAATAGACCTTTTTATCAAGTGAGAAACTAGGTGATCTTTTTATCATTTCACACTCTAATGTGACCTTTTCCATCATTTCCCTATAAAATAAAATAAAATTTCTCTACTCCATTGAAAATGTCTAACATGGACAACAATTTCAAACAAAGAAATGTTAAGGTTTGAAATGTTCAATTCGTCTTCTACCAGGTGGTTTGCTTCTTTGTTGGAATTCTTTTAATGTTAAAGTTGATGTTGTTGCTAAACATAACAGATTTTTCCATTGTAAAATCACTAACCCCATTTCTAATCTCTGCTGGTCTGCTGGATGACTACATTTCTTTACTGTTATCCAGATAAAAGATTACAAATTAGTCTCTGGGATGAGTTAAAATTGCTTAAACCTAACAATGATCATCCTTGGCTTCTTATGGGTGGCTTTAATAATGTTATCTGCTCTGAGGAAAAAATCGGTGGAAATGACCCTTCTTCTGTTTATATGCACAACTTTATTCGATTTCTTAACAATATCAATGTCTCTTCCCTTCCTGCTGAAGGGCTGCCTTTTACTTGGTCCAATAAATATTCTGATCATACAATTATTTTTGAGAAACTTGATAAGGCAGTGGCCAATCCAAGCTAGATGAATTTATTCCCAACTCTTCTCTGGAAAATCTGCCCATTGTAGGATTTGATCATGGCCCTATTGTTCTGACCACTTTACCTATAAAAGTAGTCCTTTCAAGAAGCTTTAAATTTGAGGGCCTTGAGGCTATCTGGCAATCCCATAGGGATTTTCCGAATATTGTTAGCAGATTTTGGAATCAATGTTTTGATAAAGACCCTGTTAAGAATTTTGTGACTATCTCCAATGCTTTTTGTTACCATATTTTCCTCTGGAGTAAGGAAACTTTCAGAAACTTCCTTAATAACTGTTCTGTTATTGAGAAGGATCTTGCTTTTTATCAGCTTCAACTTATGGATTATCCTAATTCTATTTTTCTAAAAGACGAAGTTCCTTGTCTAACTAGTTCCCTTTTGGATTGCCAAAAAAATGAAGAACTGTATTGGGCACAATGAGTTAAATCTAACTGGATTTCACTTGGAGACAAGAACACTAAATTTTTTCATACTGCTGCTACTATTCGTAAAAATAAAAATCATATTGTTCAAATTAAAAATGAGTTAAATATGAGGGTTAATAACCACACTAACATTAGTTCTGTGTTCGTGCAGAGTTTCAGGAAAAGATTTATGGCTTCTCCTCATATTGCCCTCCAATCTGATGTTGATTTTTTGGAACCTATTAGTCTAGTTATAACAGACTCTAACAATTTTACCTTGCTTAGAACAATCTCGGAAGAGGAAACAGAAAGAGCTGCTTTCTCAATTGGAGGATTAAAGGCTCTTGGCCCCGATGGTTTAAATGCCTTTTTCTTCTAGAAGAATGCCTCTGATTAAAGGAAGTGTCGTTGCCCTAGTTTCTGATTTCTTTGCTAAATGCTTCCTCTCCTACTTTAATTAATCATACTAACATCGCTCTCATTCCAAAAAATGATAATCCGGAGTTTGTTGATCATTATAGATCAATAAGTCTTTGTAATGTCATTTATAAAATAAATTCCAAAATTATTATCTTTAGACTTAAGCCTCTTTTGACTAAATGCATCTCTAAAAATTAAGGAGTTTTTGCTCTAGGTAGATCAATCATGGATAATATCTTAATAGGTCATGAACTCTTCTCGAATTTTAATAGAATGAAAGCCAGAAATGGGGCTATGGCAGTTAAACTCGATATGAAAAAGCTTATGATCATATTGATTGGGATTTCATTCAAAATACTCTGAATTTTTTTTGTTTTCATCCTAAATGGATTCATCTTGTTATGGAATGCATAACTTCAGTTTCTTTTTCCATTATGATAAATGGTAAGGCTGAAGGTCATTTTAAACCCACTCGGGGTATTAGGCAAGGGGACCCCATTTCTCCTTACATTTTCATCTTGTACATGGAAACCTTGATTAGAAACTTGAATCATGCCTCTTCCTTTTCTAAAAATCATATTGGCCTTTTATCTTCACCCAAAGGTGAGCATGTCTCAAGTTTGATTTTTGCTGACGATTGTTTAATTTTTGGCGGGGTTACTCCTATTGCTGCTAGGAATATTAATAAAAGGGCTAAATACTGGTTACTACCATGTGGTTTAGGTCCAAAATCAATTTAGTCTCTGGACTTCTAATTTCATCAAAAACACCCATATACTTTCAATTTTGATCTAATAGGTCTAATTAGTTAATATTCTGCTATGAGTTCAACTTATAGTTAGATTATTTGATGAAATTTTTTTTATTTGATAGATTTCTAATAGTGAGACCCACTCCTAAATTGACTATGCATGCCACCTCATCATAAAACCTAGGTCATATATGAGCTACGTCAACAAGTTAAATGACTCAATTATCAGAAGACTAATAGATTTGACCTATTAGATCAAAATTGAAACTGTAAGGGTGTTTTTGATGAAATTAGAAGTCCAGGGACTGAATTAATTTTGGACCTAAATCACAGGGTAGTAACCAGTATTTAGCCCTTAATAAAATCTTGAGAAAGTTTGCCTACTGTTCTGGACAACAGTTGAATCTAGATGAGTCCTCTATTTACTTTTCTTCTAACATTAACACAGCCATGAAACTTCAAATTTCAAACATTTTATGTATTTAGCATAGATCTACCATTGGAAAGTATCTAGGCATACATAATATAGGTTTCTTGAAAGATCCTTCTAATGCTAAAAAACTCCTCATTAAAATATCTAATAGAGTAAGTTGCTGGAAAAGCTCTACTCTCTCGACAGCTAGAAAGCTTACTGTAGTAATGACAGGACCTGCCCTAGATTTCACCCTGAAATCTGAGGTGACCCTGCGAAGTCTATCGTAGGGATAACTCTACCAAAAATTCGGCAGAACCACTCCTAAAAATGGCCTATCCAAAACCTATAGAAAACATATTTACACTTTTAAACAATTCACCCTTAATCTCCTGGAGCGACCCTGCTCCCCAAATCACAACTCAACATCTAAGTAAAAACCAAACCAACACTCCCATAGTTCACTAAAATATTTGAATTTTAACACGATCCTAAGTAAATAAACATCATTCCCAAAATATAACAATTATCTCAATAGGTAATCAGAGCATTCTAGGAAAACGAACTGAATTACATTACAAGTAGGTTAAGCTAGTAACCTACATAAAATGGTAGCAGCAGAAGGATGCTATGCCTCAACTCTTACCATGTCGACTCAGCAAGTCTGCAAACTGGCCATTTGAAACCAAAGGGCCTAGGGAAAAGTATTTAAAAATATTAGAGTGAGTGGATGAAAAATAACAAAATTAAAATAAATGAAATGAATAATTTAATACTTTCCCGCTTCAAAAACGCTTTTAAAGACCAAGCATGCGAATCACCATAGCAAAAGAAAAAGCTTTAAATCAACATTTATGAAAACATGTTTATCGGACAACGAAGCCAACAATTAAAGACTCACACATGTATTTACCCAAGTGTACAACAATAGCTCAAGGGGTCCACAAACATACTTATATACATCATTACATAAATCTTTGAAAATGACAATTATTATCTATGCCTCCAGTACATCCCTTCTCTCATGGAGCCACAACTACTTCTACAGCCACCAGTATATACCTTCTCTCCTGGTATCTCCATTTAGAAATGATAGGAGCACAAAGTGTGACGTTTTTAATATGTATTTTTCCTCATTTGGCTAAGTTATTCTCTTAAAATTAATAATTATAATATAGTTTGTGTTTTTAGCTACTTCATGGTCGGAAATGGTGAAAACAAGTGAAAAAGAGCATAAATGAGCATAAATTAATGACAAGTCATTTTAGAAACTTTCCTCTTTCATTTTAGGAAATATTTCCTATTTTGTTTTAGGAAACTTTCTTCATTTGAACTTTTCTATTTCTGATTTTCCTATTTTAATGAGAGTCCATCCCATTAGAAACTCTTGAGTGATGAAATCAAGAAAAAATTGAAAGATTAATCAGGAAGAATTCGAGGAGTTAAATGGATTGTTGTTAATCAATATTTATTCCTAATTATCTTATTTCTTATTGATTATAAATTGTAATTAAATTCTGATTTTTCTTGATTGTAGGAGTTTATTATGTGCACAATTCTTGGAAGAAATTAGTGCAAATCAAAGGAGAAGAATAAGGGATGTATCTGGTCGCTATTCAAGGCATATACAATGAGCCATTAAGGGGAAAAGAAATCAGAAAATTCATGACTTTGCCAAGAGAAAATCAAGCAAATTTGGAGGAGAAATCACCTCAAGATGATTGGCCATGATTGCATCACAAGAGATGAGAATTCCACTATAAATAGCAACCATTCTCTACTCCAAAATCATCACTTCCTAACCAAGATCACTTCCTGACCAAGATCACTTCCTGACCAAGATCAGTTCCTAGCTAAAAATTATTCCATAGGTCTGCCCAATTCACTTCTCAAACCTCCATCACCTACAAGATCGTGACCACCATCCTTCCATCAATCCAAGAAGTTCTTAGGCACTAAGTCAAGGACGATCCACCACCATAGCGGAGACGAGTTCTTCACCTTGTTGCCAAGCCGCTAAGGAAAGCTTCAAAGTGTAACTACGACTCTAACAATCTTTGTTTCGGTTTTGTTTGTTTGGATTTGTGAGTTGTGTAATTGGAGACATGAGATTTTCAGAATATTTTTATTAATATTTTTGAGATTTTCAGTTTATTATTAAGTTAATTTTGAGAATTCTTTGATGATGCATATTACAATCTTGTGCCCTTTTATGTGTTTAGGTAGTTTTCAGAGTTAGATTGATAAGTTTGCATGCTAGAATAAAGGTGAGAGTTCTTGTGTGTTTGCTTCATTTGCCAAGAGTAATTGTTATTTGTTAAGGCGCTAAGTTAAACAAGTAGCAATTAGTTCTAAAAAGTGGTAAAAATCATGTTTCAATGGTTAAACGATTCTGGAAATTACATGTTAAATTCTATGTGTAATGGTTAATTTGCATGTGTGAGTTGATTCGAGGGTTAGATAATACTACTAGTTAAGAGAATTACACTAAATGTTTTCGAAAATTAGTAGTATTGGGCTTGGTAAGGACTTTTCTGATCCAAGCCCACATTAGAACGAATTAGATAAATGAATTGATCCGCTAAGGCTTTTCATTTGGACTCTTATCTATGCATTCTTAAAGGGCACGTTTTTGTAGCATGTTGAAAAGGATTTTATGTTTCTACACTTAGTAATTTTCGAGTGGTAGTGGTCTAGGTTACGGAAGTCGATCATTGTAGATAATTTTATTTGTTTTGTTTTTATTTTAAGTAGATTAGAACCAAATCTCAAAACCCCCCATTTTATTCTTTTATTTGTTAATTGACCTTCTAGTGTAGGTGTACCCTACAATCCCCGGACTGAACGATCCCTGCTTATCCTATACTGACAACTACATTTTGCAGGGTTAAATTGTGAGGCTATTTTAGCCGCATCAAGAAACCACTAGTTCATCCCCTCTCTCCTAGTATCTCCGACTCAACTATATAACTACTAGTACATCCCCTCTCTTTTGGTGCTACACTCCTATGAGACCACTAGTCCATCCCCTCTCTCCTAGTGGCTTAAACAACATAAATCACAATCTAATTAAACAATCAAATATAACAAGTCAGACAATAACTAACATCATCTGTTACGTCCCGAACCTAGAATTAACGATTTACTTACTATTTAGACTGTAAATGTCGATTACTATCAATTTTTACTTTTTATCGATACTTTAGTGGCCCTAAAAGGTTGACTTTTATTCGAGGCCGTTTATGAGAAAATTTCCTTCATGAAAGTTGTAGAGGACTTTAAACCGAGCACGTGCATATGTGGTGCGTAAAAATTGGACTTAGTATGTGAAAGTTATGGCCGAAAATGTAAAAGTTACTGTTTATGGTAATTAATATATATATATATATATATATATATGGAAATTACTGTTGGTAGATTTCCATTTTCGGAAATTCTACCTAGCCCCCGGTAACTCTCTCTTCTTCTTCCCCGACCCTTCCTCCCCTTCGGCCCCGATTTTCTCCCTTCGATTTCTTTCCCCTCCGGCAGACCCACGACGAAACCCGGACATCCCCAAGCTCGTCTCCTCCCCCTTGTTGCATCTGTGGTGGTATTTTGTGGAGATTTGGCTGGAGGAGCTCGATTTTGAGCTGGGAAGGTTACTGTAGCAACTTGTGGTTTTTGCCGATTTCCGGCGATTCCGGCCATCTCCGGTCACCAAACCAGCGTCAAAGGTCGAGTTTTCACTGGAGATCATTTCCCCTAAGGTCTTGCATTCCAATTTGCTGTGTAGAGGCCGAATCGACAATCTAGGGTTCTTGAGTTTTCTGGGTTATCTTCACTGGCCGGATTCGACCATTTCCAGGTAAAATTTGGATGTGTTGTAGTTGAGAAAATTAATCAGTGGGTTGAGTTGTTGCTGTACATGGAATTTGGCAGCCGGTGGTGGAGGTTGGTACCGGCGCGTGAGACGGTGTTTGGCCTGTCTTTAACTTCTGTTGTTGAGATAATTAGTCAATTATACATTTAGTTTCATAATTGCAGCTTTGGGATAGAATTGGAGATGGAGTGAGTATGAATTTTGATGTTTGTTCAAAAGTGGAAATTGTTAATTGAATTACGAGGAATCCATCCATCGGATTTCCTTGATTCGGCCCTAAAGCCCATACATTAAGGGAATGACATTAGTGAAGAAGATTGGGAGGTTTTGGGCATATAAAGACAATGTTAGGGTTTGGTTTTACTTATCGTAATTTAGTTTTTCATCCAGTAATTATGGGTTTACGAACGTTATATTATACAGGACGTGAGGAGGATTCCCTTGAGGAGGGTTCGGATCGACAGCAGGCTTAGCCGTACACTGTGAGTGGACTTTTGTTTTCAAATAAATGATGCATGCATTTATTTATTACTGTATGCTCTATTTAATTGACATAATACATTTCAAGCATATGATCTATTTTCGAAGATTGATTTCGCTTTATCCCGTATAATTACTTTCAATAGTGATTTGTTTCCGAAGTTGGTTATGATTTATAATCCTATTCAACGAATTATTATTTCCGATGTAATTTCCGGATTTATACTATTTATATTATATTTATATTCATCGATTTGAAACTTTATTTTCGAAATGAGTTTTCATTGGAGTAAATCTTCATATTTATTTATCGACTTACGATTTTGGCATTGGGAATGCCTTATTGATAATCTAATTATTCTTTTAGCGTGTGGGACACGTTGTTGATTTATATGATTTTTTACGAGAATTTCCGGGTACGGTTGGGAATCGTACCCGTGTTTTCTTCATTCGTGGGACATGGGGAAGCCTTATAGATTTATTGGTTTTGAATAGTTTTTACTCACCATACCTAGGTCGCTATATTTTATTGCTAGCTAGCCTATTAGTACTCCTCCCTACTTACTATGTGTTCGTAGGTGAGTAAGAGCAGAGCATGGGATGCTCCAGAGTGTGGGATGCTCCGACCCGAGCCTGGGAGGCTCCCTTCTTTCGTATGGTGAAATTTCTTCCCCATATTTTATCGTTACTTAACTAGCGGGGCTAGTCCGATTTCTCTTAACCAGCGGGGCTTGTATGTTTTTCACGAGTTTTTGAGTTTAAAGAAATACGTTTTATAAACGTTGCATGCATCGAGATTTTATAAATTTAAATATGTGGGAAGGTATAAACTCTTCTTCCGTTATGCTTATTTATTTTGTCCACTCACGCTAACGTTTTTATGTACTTTCCCCTGGGCCCTTTGGTTTCAATTGCCCAGATCGCAGCGTTGCTGACCGGCTTAGGAGTGGAGGCTAGCACCACCTTTGCCGTCTATCCTCAGTAGGTTATTTATTAACCTACCTTATGTATTATATTTCAAGTGTGTTCTATAGATTGCTCTGATTACCTTAAAGGGTTGGATTTATACATTTGTATAATTATGAGTGTATGGGAGTTGTATAATATTGGAGGAAGTTGAAAGATTTGATTTGCTGGGTTGTAATTTATATAAGTGGATATGTTTGTGTAGTACGGTGTTTATACTTGGAAATTTGCAGATTGTTGCTAGGAAGCAGGGTGGCTTCAAGCATTGAAATTTATTATACTTAGAAGTGTTTTCAGCAGGTTTAGGGTTGTCCACTTTTAGGGGAAGTTCTGTCGAATTTTCCCGAAAAGTGAGTCCCGCAGGTCCATCTTGGAGTTAGGAGGGTAATTCCGGGGTGGGTCCTAACATCATCATAGCATCACCAAGAGCATGGTTGATGAGACTAATATTGACTATGTTTTTAATACATTTCTCTCTACATTTTACTTAGTTATTTACTTAACAAAATCATTTCTAAATTATTTTGTGTTTTTAGGTAGTTTTTAGTCTAGAGTAAATGGCGCAAAAATGGCAAAGAAATTGAGAAATAAAATTTTCCCAGTTCGACCATGAAAAGGAATTCCAGTTGAAGTGGGAATCGTAAGTCAACTAGGAATGAGCTCGGAAAAATGATGTTCGGAAATGAGAAATGACAAAATCCCAGTTGAACTAAGAAACCTGATCGCACCAGGAGTTCTAATGATACTAGGAGACCTGGGAAGACTAAGAGATATTATGTGTCTTTAAGATGACTCAAGATAGTTTAAGAATGTTCTATAATGCACAAGAATTTTGACATATATGAAGAATGGGCTTTGAAAATGTCCAATTGAAGAATCCTGGCCCAAATATTGAAGCATGTGACTTGCACATGAGTCTCTAGATCCTTCTTGACGTCTTGGAGGAATTCTTGGCCCATTATTATTGATTTTTCCATAAGAAAGAAAGAAAAGCAAAGAAGATTTCGGCAAAGGCATACAAATGGAGAGTTTTGGAGAAAATCTACTTCATGTATTATGGAAAGAAAAATAAAGAGAATAAATATTGAATTAGGTTTCCTGATTCCATGAAGGTCGAAATAGGGTCTAGATACATGGTGAATTCGGCAATCAAGGAGATGACTTGCTCTACTTCTCATGAAATATTTTCATTGGTTGAATGATGTCACAAGATAGATTTCGACCTTGATTTCATTGGTTAGAGATATTTCTTTTGTAAATATCTCTTTAGCAGAAGCTGATGATGAGTTTATTTGGGGTCCTGCCCCAAATGGTCATTTGTTTATTAAATCGACTACTTGGATCCATTGTGGTCAGGATATTCATCCTAAGTCTAAGTTTTTGAACAAAATTTGGAAACTCAGTATTCCCCCCAAGGTCAAGATTTTTTCTTGGCTTTTGATCATGGACAGATTTGTCACGCCCCGAATTTTGAATTAAGGATTCAAATCCAGAACATGACTAATAACAATACAAATAACGTTCTGAATTTTTTTCTCAGAAACAACCACACCTTACACCTCTTAATATTACATAAACCAAATCCTCAAGCTACTTATTACAGCACACTCTCACCAAATCAAATTGTAAAGCTCAAATGAGTATAATTCTCCTCACAAAAACAAATGCTGTAAATCCAATACTAATACTCTAAACCGCATGATCACTGCCCTGATTTTCCTGACCTGTGAGATTACCCGCTACACAATTTGAATAGTGTACCGAGAATTGCAACAACACAAAACCCGGTAAGCTTTTGACAGCCCGTATGAGTAAACAAGAAAGAACTATTGATTGATTAAATTACAATTCTTATAACTCAAGTAAACAATCAACACACTCACATGGTAACTCCAAAAATCACAGAAACATAAAAGTAAGTATTTTTTTGATACTCTCTTTTAAAACTCATCATTTGACATACAGACTAGAACTCTGACTGATCACAACCAACAAATATTGCAACATTAATATGTGAAATAACATTAAAGCAATACATGCTTGATTCTCTTTTTACTAACACCTTCACATATTAAAAATATATCATAGATAGATATTTGATCAAAATAATATAAGTACACTTCTCTTTTTAGTGAATTTTCGGATTAACTGGTAACAAATCACAAATCCACGTGTTAGGGTCCGACGTACTATACCCAAAACACGGGAAAACCAGGTTGACTGGTAACAATTCATAAATCCACGAACTAGGGTCCGACGTACTATACCCAAAGTACGGGTAAGCCGCAGCATACCAAGGACACTACCAAAGTATGTATACTCAAAGTAAGCACCCTTCCTAAGAGTATAATAGTGCACTATCTGAAGGGACTAGGGCCCACAGCTTAACTTCCACAAAGCACCAAAACACATTAACCAGTAATTCACTTAAGCACAGGGTTGTTGTAATCACCCGGCTTCACAATTGTAATTTTCAGACATAATCAAATTCACAACATACAATCTTTATGAATTATAGATCGTATATATGTATATGTACACCCACATAAAGAGACATATTATTTCAAGACAAATCTTTACTTCTTAAAATAATTTCCACATATTCACAATTGGGCATATAAAATAACTTTCACACCACATGATCAACATTTCATTATTCAACAATTAAATGGGAGATTAATAGCTTGAATAATATCCAATCCATTCTCAATCATTTCATCACACCAATCACACGTCAACCAATATATATATTCCACGTAAATATATATATACGTAATCATCCGCTTAGGGATGACCATTAATACCAACTATAGTTCAAGCATAAAAACCGTGAAATTCATTTGTATAATAAAATCATTTTACTTACCTATGGACCGTAGTTGATCAAGTCCATATGATTTAAAACAAATATTTATTCCACAAAATATTTTCACACAATTGCGACAAAAATAAAGTAATTAAATTTATTCAGTTCGTAATATGAACCACGTGAGGTTTACTCACCTCTAATCCAGCTGCGTCTTCTAAAAAGTCAAATATAACAATATTCCAAACGCTCGTCAACTCAAACCGTCAAGTACCTAATCAAGTACGGTCTATGCTTAGTAAACGAAACACGAAATAAACTTAAACGACGATCCAAGGGTCAGATTCTAAAATAAAGACGATCCAACTGTCGGATTCTAAAATAAAGACGATCCAACAGTCAGATCGAAATTAAACGATGATCCAACGGTCGGATCCTCATAAATCGCCCTTAGGATCATCCTCCAAAGTTATCACGAAGATCCAACGGTCGGATCTTCCTGAATCGTCCTTACAAACATCTCCTCATATTTATATGAAAATCCGACAGTCGGATTCTCACGAATCGCCTTCCGAATTTCTGTTTTACAATTATACGAAAATCCAACTGTCGGATCTTCGCCACTGACCTCACAGAGTCATCGGGACAGTCATACGATCAACATATTAAAATTTGAAGTAAAACCGATGGTCTGATCTTCGCAGATCGTAAACCGAAGATAAAACATAAAAACGTTAAATAGTAACGTCAAAACGTAAATCCACTATTTATCAACTTTTTCTAAAATAACCTTGTGATATATCAAAACGCTCGTATGGATGGGTAGATCAGCGTCCAGACAATATAAACTCAAAATATGGTCCGACGCGCCGCCACAATCGGTGGTCAGTGGGTAGTCAACGCGGCGGTCAACCACCTCCGATGCAAAAGTTGTCAACTACAAACGGCTTCAAAATGAAGGGTTGATGAACTTTCATACCTGGAGCTAAGCGAGATTCGGTCTAGATCGTCCTAGATCAAGCTTTGAAGTTGGATTAATCTCGTGCGTCTGATCAGATTCCAGATATAATCAGGGACGTCGAAATCTTCAACTCGTGATCTTTCACTCCACACTCAAAATCGTCGTGTAAGGAGGAGATGAGGATGATCAGGGGGAGGAGGAGATCACGAAAATGGGAAGGATCGGCCGAGGTGATGCCGGAAAACTGGAATTCCGGCCTGGTCGGGTCGAGCTGGACTGTGGCTCTTTCGATCCAATCTTGGGGGCAGCGGCAGGGAAAAGTAACCACACATAGCAGCTGGACGGGGCAGGACGAATCCGGAGAGGGCCGGGTAGCCGCTGGAGGAGGCCTGACGGCGCCTGAATGACCAGGTCGGGTCAGACGAGATCTGCCGGGTCTGAGGTTGCACGGAGGAGAGAGAACGGAGAGAGCTGGGGGACTGTTCAGCAAAAATGAGATTTTTTCGTCCTTAATGAATAAATCCGGATTTTTTTTTTATATTTACAAAAAATTCCCAAATTTCAAATATTCATAACTTATTCATACGAACTCCGAATATTGCGTTCCACATATGCACGCGATCGTATCGACGAGGTCTACAACTTTCATGAAGGAAATTTTCCCAAATTCCATACATAAAAAAAGTCACTTTTTGAGACCCCCTAAATAACGTTCGTTTTCGAAAATAAAATCATTCGAACTAATTCCACAACTTCTCCAAGCTTCGTACTCGCTCGTATTACGGCGAAATCAATTATAAAAATCCACGGAATTTAATTTGAATTTTTGGGGTATTACAAGATTAAAAACTAGAGCTAGAATTTCTCGTTTCTCTAATAGCATAAATCCTATTTGTGCTTTGTGTAACAATGGATTGGAAGATTCTGATCATGTTTTTCAGTCTTGTCCCAAAGCTATTTAGGTCTGAAACTTAGCTAGTTCTAGTTGTACCCCTTTCTTCTTCCCTATCTTGGAAGATTGGATTTCTGATTTGTTTCAGAATGAAGACCCTTCTGTCATTGAAGATTGTCTCTTAATCTGCTGGCAGACAGGAAATCCAGAAACAATGTTATTTTCAGGCCTGCATCTTTTAGTCCAGTCTCTGTGGTGCACGTTTCTGCCTCCTTTAGTGCTCCCTATAGAGCCAATCACTCAAGAGCTTCTTCGCCTCCTAGAAGCCAAGCTTCTACTGGTTTTGTAATAAGAGATCACAATGGTAATCCTGTTGTGGCTGGTTCAAGATGTATTGGTAGTGCTTCTATTCCTTTGGCAGAATGCACTGCTTTAAAGGATGATCTGTTGGCTGCTCATCACTTCAACATAAAGAATATTCAGGTCGAAAGGGATTCTGCTTAAATTATCAACTGTGTCAAGCTCTAATGTGAAGTTCCCTGGACTTTGAAATCCTTGACAAGAGATATCTCTACCATCTCGAAGCTGTTTGACATTATTTCTGTCTCCTATGTTTCTCAAAAAGCCAATTTCTTGGCAGATACTATTACAGCTACTGGTCATGGTTCTTCTAATCCGAAAGTTAGGCCAATAGCCTTCCAGTTAATGCTCTCCCTGCTTTTTATTGGGATCGATTTAATTTTGGTTGCCCTAGACGCTTTTCCTTATAATTTTCTTTTCTTCTTTAAAAAAAAAAAAATTCATCCTCCACCAGCATACATTATTATATAACTCAAAGCAAAAGATAAGTTTATTTGTATATATAACTAGAAAGGAAGTTAAAAGTATCTATATGCATATGAGTTGCAAGTTGCTATATGGTTGAATAAGAAGTTTATGGCACGTTTACTTACTTGGAATGGAAAATAATCATGAATCGGAGACAAGTGGAATGGGAGAAGAAAGGAATCAGTATTGATTCAGGAGGAATGATTCCTAAACCCATCTCCCCCCTTCGTAATCGAATTCCTGAGTATTCAGGAATCGATTCCTGATAAGGAGGTGAGACCTACATCTATTCCGATTCCTTCATGTGTTAGTAAACGCATGAATTCTTTTACCCGGAATCATTCTGATTACGTTATGTGTTAGTAAACGCAGGAATGTTTTTACCCCGTAATCATTCCATTTCCTTCCAAGTAAGTAAACATGCCCTTAGAGATAAGAAGAAGAGAAAGGGTTTCCTAATTAATGGCTTTGGAATTAAATGAGATATTCTGATAAACATCAATTCTTAATACTTATATATTGTATACGAGATGTAGGATATCATAGGAAGGGTTAGTTTGGCATTTTCATAAGAAGGTATTTTTACTACAAATAATGCATATTTTGTTGCTCGAGATATTGCTTTGGGATTGGTTCTGGCTCCTCCTGCACCAATTGATCCTTACAAAAAGCTCTGGGCAACGATTTGGCATGCTAAAGTGCAACCAAAAGTTTCACTACATGTTTGGAGGTCTTGTGTAAATATCTTGCCTACAGGAACTTGTCTTAATTCTAAGGGTTATTTGGGTGATTAGAGTTGTTTGCTGTGTACAAACACAATGTAGTTATGCTTCGGAAGTTTGGGCAGCTGTTGCATTGCCAGTGCCATTAGTAGTAGTTCATGATTTGAAAGATTGGTTGCTAGTGTTGATTAATACTTTCAGTAAGGAGCAGTTTTATAAGGCTCTCATGATTATATGGACTATTTGGAAGAATCGGAATACACAGTTGTGGGAAGGCAATAGGCAACACTCAAGTGAAGCTTCTATGGTAGCCATGTGTCGGTTTAATGAATTTGCAAAAGCAAACACCTCTGAACAGACGCCAAGAGTAGTGCAGCGTAGAGGATGGAAGGCCCCAACAAATGGTTGGCTAAAGTGCAATTGTGATGGTTCTTTCCTTGCTTCAACGAAGAAAGGTGGCATAGGGGTTGTAGTTAGAGACTATAATGGTACGTTCAAGGCAGCTGCAGTGAGGTAGCTTGATCAAGTGACTATTACCATTTCATGCTAAACTTTTAGCATTGTATGAGAGTCTACAGTTGGTCCAGGCTTTGAATTATGAAAAGGTTGAGTTCAAACAGACTTCCAATTTCTTATGCTTGCATTATAACAGGCTGATATCGACTTCTCCAGGTTGGGTTTCATACTTGAAGAAGTAAAAGAAATAATGAGAGGACATGCTAATTTCATGATCAGCTATGCTCCTAGAGATGCCAATCTAATAGCTCATAGGATAGCTACTCATTCTTTGAGCGATAGTGATAGCCATACATAGTTTGTAACTGCTCCCGAATTTATAAGGGATGTCATTCTAAACGAGTTTTCTCGTTAAGTTTCAATGAAATCTTTTCTTTAAAAAAAAAAAAAAAAGTTCATGATATGTACATAATCTACCGCAATGCTAGCATTTTAATCATGGATGTCAACACCAAATCTAGGGTTCATATTTTAAGTTTAGAGAATATGCAGAACAAAACTAGTCCATCCATTGATCTATTTCCAATATTGTCAGTATATTACTAAAAGAAAATCAAAAATTAAGGATGATGGATGTGGTAGGGGTGTACTTAGTAGCATGCTCGTATGAGGGGTGTGCTAGTGTTGTGTGCTCTATGTAATGGCATTATCTGACGGCCCTCTAGGCAAGTCAATATTATACTGCTTGTTGAAATGCATAATGGATGACATTTTCAACTCAAAAGAAAAAAGATATTGAATGCCAAGTTTAAGGAATCCACTGCGATGAAAATGAAAAATTTGTCATGCACTGTCAGTATAAATGATAAAGGATATTTTTTGAACAAAGAACATTTCAAGTTTTCATTCATCTCAAGCTAGAATGGTCATTACATACATTTCGCTGTCATCTATAGACAGATAAGAAAATGTGGGACATAGAGATATATCCACTCATTGAACATCAACGCTCACTTATGTAAGAAAGTCTATTCAACTATGAGCATAATGCATAGGCAAAGTACAAAATACGTACGAAAGCATAGTTTGTTTGATCAATCCTTCGGGATCCCAAATACAAAATCTTAGAAAACTAGAGCCCATCAGTCTGGTCCATACTTGTATCCGAAAAAAAACTTCGACCCACTTTGGAGGCCCAAAACACATGAAGTGTCCCAAAAAATGATTTTGGAACCTAGTTTGATCGAAGCACCGAAATTGATTTAGGCACCCCTCCTCCCTCATCGACAATGACAAATCAAATCAGCAGCCTTGTTGCATTAGCTGATCGACAGACCCTCGCCACCACATCATGGAGTAAATAGCCTTGTGTCACTGCCTCTGCAGATAGGATCAGGAAGTCGGTTGTCGCATGTCTCTAGGCACAAAAATATTGCATGTGCCATGATTGGACCGCTTCCAACTCCATCACTGATATGACCCTTGCCTGAAAATCTAGCCTCTCAATGGCTTTAAGCCGTCCTCTGCTTGGTCGGATCCGATCCGGATCATTAGAAGGTTCTCTCCCTATTAGCATACACCGGAGAGCCGCAATGGCCACCATCAGTCGATGTCAGAGGCCAGCTCTCGTGAGAGATTGCCATCAGAGCTCGTTGCATGCCATGGACCCATCTTGACGCATGTTCCCTGCTCCAAGAAGCAAAGTGTCGACATCATTTGGAGAATGGTGCACAAGTTTCGCGCAAGAAGGATAACTTTCTACACCATATGGACAACACATACGATATGGCAAAGAGATGCCACCGATTAGAGTAGTGATTGGCGGAAAAGAACACCATTGGAACCCTAGGCGACAACTATAGTTGAGAGAGAGCATTTTTTCAAAATGTGCATTCTTTTTCTTTGCATGGTTGTAATTTGTCTGACTGATAAAGGATATTAATAAGACACAACTTCAAACAAAGGTAATATAGACAACAATAAGTTATTAAAAAAAAAATATTAAATAGGATGAGGTCGTGCTAGATCTTCTTGGCGGCCACTCAGGAATTGGGCCTAGAGGAGTTGGGGATTCCCCCTGTTCTGGTGATAGTGAGGATGAGGGTGGCGGGTTCTCCTTGTCGGTGTAGACCCTGTGAAATTCCAAACATCACTTTTGGACAAGATAATTTTCGCGACCTTTGTGTGGCTAAAGACTTTTGGAAATAACTTGGGTTTGAGCCTTAGGCCCAAACATAGCTTAAGGTTAGAGTCCATAGTTTACTTTGGACACTCAATAAACGGGTATGCTAGTGAACCTAGTCCAATAAGTTAGTTGACCTTTGACCCAAACATCTCCCTTGATCCAATAAGATTTTTGTCGCTCATGACAGCACCCTTGCATAATCTTGAAATCTACTTGTGCATGCATTTACGATTTTCTTATTTTACCTTATTTCTTAACAATTGGTGAAATTTCTACTCGCCTTACCCGACGCTTACTCCTCAACCATCCCTCCATCTTTCAAAAACACTATTTATTTACTTAATATATTTTTCAAACTCGAGCAAAATTCCAACAAAACTTACCTTGCCATTTTTCTATCTAAATACAAGTTTGGTAAGGCCCAATTCTTATTTAGTCTCGCCAACATTTTAATTTTGAGTTTTCTTGTATTTATCTATTCTACTTTTATTTCCCCTCATTTTGGTTTTTACAACCTATGTTTTTTTACCCATGATTTATTAGATTCAATTCTTTTACTTACCCCAAGTTGAGCCTCCTCCCTCACACGCAAAGCTAGCCTTCTTCTTTTCTTGTTCATGTCAAAATTGGGCAGAGAGAAAGGGGAACCTAGTTCAGCTCCTCCGTCGCACGTTGCCACCATGCAAAGGGCAACCTCTCCTAGAAAACTATCCCAGGCCTTCAAACGGGAGAATCCAAGCCAGAGATTGTCATTCACCCTTCCTCTTGTTCTTGTGCATATCAGTCTGCTTGCATACCTCAAAACGCCTAGTTTGGGACTTTCGATCAAAATACTTTCTTCATAAAAGTTGTTGGCCTTTGTCTCTTCTATCTGACCTCAAAATTTCAGCTCTATTAGAGTTGTTTTGAGATCTGTACACCAATCAAAGTGGGAGCTATTCAGAAGCGAGCCTGCTCCGGATTTCTGCTTGAATTCCTTCTCTTGCTCTACCTGAATTACCCACATCTTGTTTGAGACTGATACCAATAGTTGGTAAGATCCTTGAACTATCAAGTTCCTATTTCTTTCCTCAATTTTTAGGCTCAATACGTTCAAACAACTCTTCTACATATTGACAAATTTCTGTTTCACTTTGCATTTCCGAGATCAAGTGAACTTCTTGGTCTGTAACTAGGCTCAAGAAAACTCCCTCAGCTCTCTTTCCATTTGAAGTCCTCAAGAAAACTCACCTTTTTGGTTCGTCTTTGGTGAGTATCATCATTTTCTTAACATTACGTTTATTTTGGTTGTTGTTACGACCTCTTGCAAATTACAAACCTGTTACTATTGTTGTTGCTACCGTGTTGCTTTAACTTGATTTTGTCATTCATGCTGATGTGTTAGAATTACGCTCGACCATGGTTATATCTTGAACATTAAAATCGTGCTTGATTCAAGAGTTTATTCGTTTTACGGTTGTCCAAACATCATGTTTTAAAACATCAAGTTATTGAGCTACAAGACCTCCCCTTTTAGTATTAGAGGATGACTGAAATTCTAGATCCTTAGAAGCTTTAGATACATTTTGTAAGTGTCTTAGAGTCTACTTAACCAGCCATATTGGGTACCAAAAGAGTTTTGAACAAGAGAACAACTTTATGCAGTTTCTCAGTCTTCAGTACAATCTGACCCAGCTGTATTTATTTCAAAACTGGAGTTAAACCGCTGAGAATTTGGGATCAGTTCCTTCTAGAGAAAGATAGTAGACACCAAGATGAACGTTTCAGAATTTGAATCGCCCCAAAATAATTTTTCTAGAATTATTTATAGAATTTTGAAATATGTATACAGAAGCTGATATTTCTGGAAAGAATCTGCACATTGTTTTACTTTAGCTTTTAAAACCTTTACTCTTTAAATGGCTTCACTTGAAATTTAATAACCATTTCAATCTTACTGAGTTGGTTGTTAAACCATCCTCTCAAAATTTTCGCAAGAATTTACCTCTAGTATTTTGAACAATTTTCCTTGACCTTGACAGTTCCTTTTTAGACTCTGTTTGCAGCTTTTAACAACTTGTATTTTAAAGGTGTTCTTACCACTTTTTTCTGAAAAACTAACTCCTTCTTGGAACCCAAATGGTTTGGTTAGTAGTTAGTAAATTAGATTAAAGGAAAATTTTCAGTTTAGTACCCTGAGGTTTGGGTGTAACATCATGTCAGTCCCTGCTGTTTCAATTTGATCAGCAATACCCTTGTACTTTCAATTTCAATCAGCCGTGTCCAAATTTTACTGTTCCGTCCAAATCGAACGTTAAACGATGACCTGGCAAAGACCAACAGATTCGGTGGGCCCACTTAAAGGGCTAAATTTGCTCCGAGCGGTGCAGTTTCCTTGGTCGGAGACGTCGGTGGTTGTTATGGGGATTGTTTCAACGACCCATTTTGAGGTGGTAAGGCTCCGATTAGCTGCAACTTTTGGCGGAGGCGATTGAGGGTGTGGACTCTAAGCGCGGTGCGTTTGTGCCAGGTTTAGTGACGTCGAGTTTCGTAGTGGCAGTAGCTGCAGCGGGGTTCGACAATCGATTCGAAGAGGACAGCGGGGACTTGAGTTGAGTTCGGATCGGGTCAAGGGTTTCTTCCCAGACAGCGACAATGGGGGAGAGTCGAGGACGGCCGCCGGAGGAGTGGACGGTGCGCTGCCTTCTGCCTTCGATCAGAACGACCTGACGGAAGAAGGGAAGGAGGTGGGTGATGGGTCGTGGGCCCTGTCTGGTTGGGCTGCAGAGCGGCGGGGAGAGAAGTGAAAGCAGGGTGTGAAGAGCGGCAGAGTTTTGCTTTGTGAGTGGGAGAAGGAAGTCTTGTATTGAAGAAAAAGCGGAACGTAGTATTGTAGTGAAAAAGAGTGATGTGCTCTCTTCCATCTTCGACGACCTGCGCTTTGGTTCTTCCAAAATTTAGGATCATTCGATCCAATTTTTTTTTTTTTTGGTTAGAAAAATTGTGTGAAATGTCAAATTTAGCCCTTTAAGTGGGCCCACCGAATCAGTTGGTCATTGTTTAACATTTGATTTGGACGGAACAGTAAAATTTGGACATGGCTGATTGAAATTGAAAGTACAGGGGTGTTGCTGATCAAATTGAAACAGCAGGAACTGACATGATGTTACCCCCAAACCTCAGGGTACTAAACTGAAATTTTTCCTAGATTAAAAAAGGGGTTTTCTTCAGAGAGTATTGAGTGAATAGTTAGCCTTGTTTATCGTTCTTTATGTCGCTTATTTGATCCAGGCTATATCTTGGTAGGATCTTGTGAAGCTGGTGGTTGCTACAAGGTTACATTGAGGCCAAGTGTTGCAAGAGCAAGCTCGAGTTCTAGGTAGGGGATGCCTTTAACTCTATCTATGCTTTTCTTGCATATGCTATGTTTTATATGAGACCTCTTGCATGTTTTGGAAATTATCTGTTTTTACACTTGAAATGGTTTGCGTGGTTGAGATGATGTGTTGGCAATTGATGGGGATGTAAGGAGATGGTTTATTCCTCTTTTGGGATTGAAAATCCCGAGCCACGGGTAGTGGCCAGTGTGCACCATGCCCTTGTTATTGATTATCCCCTTTGTCTCAAGCCTTTTGATAATTGAATTCCAGAAAGTGATTGGCTAGATGGATAGTTATGATGGAAGTTGTGGAAGGAGATCAATTGTCGTGGAAATTATAATTACGTGTTGACGATCACGTGGAATCGGAAACCAGTTTTTATCTACTACCTTTTATCAAAAAGATAACTCCTGTTTTCAAACTTAGATACGGGGGCGGGCATGGGCAATGACTGGATGTACGAGCCTAACCCATACTTTAGTTTGTTTTGTAGGCTGTCGCTGTCGAAGCTTGGGTACGGAGGATAATCTTTGGAGGCCACAAATTGTTTTATTTAAAGTTTATTTTTCTCTTTATTTTGACATGTTTGATCCCGTCAAATTTTTGTAAAGATATGTATGGTGATGGTGCGTGTGATTACTTACCGCTAAAGTGGAACACTAGGGTTAGAATCGTCCACTTGAGTTTAGGTCCTAGTGGGCTAGACCTAGAAGACTCACACAAATTACCATTCAATGAACCTAATGTAAACTTGGACTAAGAATTAAAAATGACATAGGTTCTAAATTCAACACAACACCACCTTTCTTTCCTCTTCCTTGCCTAGCTTGTAACCTTGTGGTTACGAGCCAAGCCCACTATGCAAGCATAAGAATTTTGGGCTTATAGATTTCTTATTCTCCAACCTAAATGCCTTGTCTCTTTAAGGAATTCTAGGCCCAAAGCACTTACTCCTTAAGTGTCGCGGGTGTAGGATTCCTTGGGGAGGTAGCGTTGTGGTAATCCGGCCTCTGGGTGGCCACAGTCGGCTTCCTAAAGTTTTTCTTGGAATCTACTTCCAAATTTTTCTTCTTGTTTTTCTCCTTAGAGTTGCTCTCATAACATCTGGCTGTGAAGAGTTTCTTCGTGTTCGAAGATCCTAGAAGGATCCTAAAGGGGGGGGGGGGGGGGGGGTGAATAGGCCCACAACCAATTTTTTCGTTCAAAAACTTTCTTAGGGATTGCAAATGGATGATCAATCCTGAGTACTGATATTGAACAGATCGAATGTATTGTAAAATCAACAAACCAACTGAAGCAATAAAGAACACGTGTTTTGTTGATGCAGTAAAACCCTATCGAGGGAAAACATATGTGTGGCCTTTACTCTTGAAAGACTAAAATCAAATCACTAATGAAACCAAATTACAAGATTACAACATAAAGGTTACACTGATCACAACAACCTTTCTAGACTCACTCACTAGACTATTTGTACTCAATTCTTGCTAATTGTTTACACAAGTGAACAACTCAGAAATCTTAACAAAGACACAAGCTATGAACGCAGCAAGTTCTTCTTGAAGATTTTACCTTTGAAGCTTGCAATACCAAATTGACCTCATGGGATGCAAGAGATGAATATGCATGAATGGTTTTGTGTTTTTCAAATTGTTTTCAACATGGAACAAGACACTTTGAAAAGCAGAAAACCAAAGAGAAAAACTCTTGATAAACAAAGGAACTGAAAAACAAAAGTATTTTCAATATCGAGAATGAATAGAGTATCCAAGTATATATAGGTGGAAGAGGAAAATCAGTTCACTTAACAACCCCCTAAACTCAGTTGGAGTAAGTAAAGTCATACCCTTAATTTCATATTGCACATGTAAACCCATTCCCCAAATTTCAATTTGGAAAACCAAATTTAGAAGCCAACTCCTAAATTCCTTAATCAAGGCTGACACAAGAAGGGAACCCATGAAAAACCTATGACTTTGTGAATAAGATGCAATGCATGAGCTTACCAAAGCCATGAGGAAGAGGAGAGTTCTTCTATCTTCAAGTTTGGTCTTTCGACATGACAGCAAGCTCAGATGGGGAAGCAAGACAGCAAGCTATGATGAGGTAGCAAGTTGCAATTGAACTAATCTTCAAACATGGTCTTGGTCTTCGACAACAAGACAGCCACAAAGTGAGACAAATTGTAATTAAACAATTATGGTCTTGGCATTGGCTTCATCATACTTGGGCTTGATGAATAGACTCATGACTTGGGCTTCTTAATGAGTTGAGTTTTGTTAAAGAAGGAAAGCCAACTCTATACTAACAGATCCATGAGTTCAATGGCTCATCGAAGGCTTGCGAGTTCAATGGTGGTTAATGGGGTGTCACGTTGATGGTTGGAGAACAACGATAAAGATGTGAGAGAGAGAGAGAGAGAGAGAGAGAGAGAGAGAGAGAGAGAGAGAGAGAGAGAGAGAGATACTTGGGAGTTGAATAGGAGTAAAAATGTAATTTTCTATGCTTTTGGTAGAATTGAAGGATCAAGGATGCTTGATTTTGGAAGTTCAACTTTTGGAGAAAGTTTGAGGGACTTTTGTCCTTATAGGTAATGGACCAAAAAGCAAAAATTGCTTGGGAGGAAGCAAACTGTCATGCAAGATGGCCCAATCAAGCAAAGACATCCTAATAAATCAATTGTTGATAAACATCTCGAGCAGACGTGAGTTTGGGCGGTTGAACACTCTTGATAAAGTGAGCGCACTATTTGAGCCTAAGTTTACTAATGCTTAACTATGTGTGTTTTAGATAATATAAAATCTATTCTATTTTAATCTATTATGACTTAAATTTTCTTATATAAGAGGCTAAGGACGCAATGCAAAGACAACAACATCACTTGCTCAACACATCAAAATCTCCCTCAAAGTACTCTCTTGGAGTTTAAACAATCCTCGAACTTGGGTATCATTCCACGCAAGCTTAGGCATAGCTTCCTTGGACTTGGGTTATAGTTCCCTGTTGAACTTAGACATCGTTCAACTTGACATAACCTCCCTTGAGATTAGGCATAGTTCTTCGCCAAACTCAGAAATGTGTTCCAACACCTTACCCTGTTGATAGCTCTGCTAAGTTCCATAAACTTAGTATCGATTATACTATTGACTACCCAGAGTCCATAGTTGGATTTAGGCCTTTTGTAGCCTTTAAGAAGCCACATGCTTTTTTGAAGATAAAAGTCATTTCAAAAGGCAAGTAAAGAACCTCACTTGGAGTTAATCCCATTCTAGACTAGCAATCGGTCGGAGAATAAGTTAGGAGACGCATAAACACATTAAGCGAAGCTTCAGCAACATTACACCAAGAAGGTGTTGGCAGTTTGGCACGCCCCACAAAAGCAACAAGAACAATTGAGGCTCAAAAGTGACAGTTTGTTATTTGTCAAAGGCACGTCAAGCACGCATAAGCAACCATTGGCATGAGAGGAAGTGAGCAAGTAGTCAGAGTCAATGACTAAAATATCAAGTTTCGAGGAAATATCGATGGTCCTGAAAATGGAAATTGTGATGGAAATATTGTGAATATATAGATTTCGGTAAATAATCAAGAAAAATGATGGAAATTTGAAGAAAAATATGGAAATTTCAAGTGAAACTTTTGGATATTTGTTTTATCAATTATCTACTATATATGAAAAGAAAACCTTGATTAAATATTGTTATTTGTTGGACAGGATATTGATTTCATCAGATTCAATAGCCATAATTAATGACTAGAGTCTAACATGCACTTGAATAGGAAATGGGCAAGTTCCGAACTTTAGCAAGCAAATGCAAACCCATTACAAGACTGTTTAGAGCTCACTTAGAAACAAGCTTATAGTACAAAGAACAAGTCTCTCCTAGGGCAAACTCATATTCTAACCTCCCATTAGCCAATCACGCAATTGTGGTACCAACAGAACCCTACTTCCTAGCAAACAAATAGGAGCCAACTCCTTGTCCATAAGCCGCTTGACAACCAATCTTATTTCAGATAATTACCAACTCCCGAAGCAGTCATGATCCAAAATGATTGGTCATGGACCATAAATTGACCCAAAAGCCCAAGCATGTCCACCTCTTAGGCCAGACCTACCCTCACCACTAAGTGATAAATGAGGGTGGCAAGGCATCCTCCTTACAAGTCCATACAATAGAGCCTAACAACCCAGATTTGAGCCAAGGCCCAAAGACCCTAGCCCAAACTCAAGTAAAATGGGCAGAAGCCTAATCCCCTTCTGCCATTCCATCACCGCCGACGCCAAACCTTCAAGCGGCTGACCTTTCTAGCCCAGCATCAATGAGTCTACCCACCGGCAATCAGAGCAAGAACCTGCAAACCCGCCGACTGTCACTCCAATCTAGAGTGGTACTGAACAATGCAACCACCCCACCTGCACGAGATCAATTCGCCTCCTCGACGAGTGAAGCCTATTTGCAAATCCGCCTCCCCGACGCGCGTAACTTAATCTGCCTCCTCAACTAGTCGTCGCTGATCAACAACCAAGCCAACCAGCCACCGCTTCTACAATCTGCGATCTCCTCCTGCTTGAGAAGCAACCCCAGAAAGGAGAAGCACCGCGCCTGGTCAAACCGACGCCGGACACGGTCAGGCAAAGCGCCGCCGTCTGCTCGAAACCCTAGAGCCAGCGAAGAGCTGCATTTGGGTTCACTTGTAAACATTGTTATATAGTGAGTTGTAAAAATTTTAAACCTTTTGAATTGTTGGTAAATACTAAAGAATATATATATTGATTGGTTGTAAGTTAGTTATTGATTTGAAATGTACCTAAGTTTTCAGATTCGTAGGGAAATGAATATATATTAGAATATTGTAAATATAAGCCAAGTGTAGGTGCAGCCAAGTTGGTCAAGTGGTGAGAATGTGGGTTGACTTTGCATATGAGAGAAATCAACGAATGGGAGTTGGATGTGGAAATCTCGCTGAAAAATGGCAAGATTATCGATATTTTCTGAAATTTCGGAAAATTTCAAAAATCTCACACGAAATTGACTTAATAGGCAAAAGAAATATCGCCTAAAAAAACGAAAATATCGCTGATATTTCGGCGATATTTTTTTTATAATTAAGTCCTTGGTCAGAGTCATTACGCTTAAGTGGTCAAAGACTCACAATCCACAATGCGAGCGCAAGTAACAATTGGCCCAAAAGGAAGTGGCCTCGAGCAGTGAGTCGAAGAGTCATTCTCTAAAGGAAGTGCCCTCGTATCCATCCGGAGTTAATTTATACATGTTGTATCACTTCAATTTATAAACTTATCTAGAAGACTAAAACGAGTATCATGCCCAACAAATGTTCGATCACTTAAAACCTTTCTTTTCTTCTGGGATCTATGCACCACAACACAAATACAAAAACATCATTGCGCTCATGATTTGTTTCTGTACATGCAGCTGCCTTACCAACAAAAACATCCAAAATTTTCTTCTATCATCATCTATTCATTAAAAACATGCCAAGAAGAAAAGAAAAGAAAATTAGTATGTGATAGAAAAATCTAGAAATGACTATGAAACTTTCATAAAAACTGTAGCAGCAAAAACACATACGGTGACTGTTCTCACACACACATATAGAGAGAGAGTTACCAAAAGATACACCACTAGAAGCCATGATAACTCTGCACACATACAAAGAAGCATTTCATATCAAAAACTTATCACACTACTGGAAATGCTAAAGTGAAAACTTACAACCGTCCAGGCATGAAAAATACATACAAACTACTTCATGACATCCATTCTTGATGAATTAATCATATACATACAAATACATACAAACCAAATCTCAATTAATCAAAAATTCATAATACCCATGAATTAAACTTATAATCCTAGATAAAATGAGAAGAAAACCCATCAAATTAGAGAGAAAGATCCATTACATATGACTGAAGTTGAATCTCCTAAAGAAAATAGCAGCTATAGATCGAGAACCCATCAAACAAGAGTTAAAATCGAAGAGAAATTTACCGGATAATTGAGATGGAACAGAATGAGATCATAGAAGGTTGGAGACAGTCGGAAGCAGTCGTATATGGCCGCAAATTGCCGGATAATTGGGACGGAGTAGGTTAGCAAGATCTTTTGCGTGGTCGGAATGAGTTGAGAGAGAGAAATCAGAAGGTGGATTTGTTTTATGATACCATTCTAAATGAATATGTTATCTATCATTGATACGACACAAAATTTCCGGCCCAACCATATCTGGGCCTCCAAACATGACGAGTGGTAAGATTTAACTTTTGTTTTCCTATCTAGTCTTTATATGAAGGAAAACAAACACGGCCTAAAAGTAGGCTCATTCTTCACATTCCTAATGAATTTAGACCGCTTTGATTTGATTTGATTTTTTTTTTTTTGGTCAGATTTCACCACTCATAAGCGGGACTTTTCGCGTTAGGGACTTGATTGTTCCACTCTAATGATGAGCATGGCTGTTCATTGACGTTAACAAAAAGCACCCCTTAGTCTTCAAATTGAAGTATCCAAAATTTAGACCATAGATTCATTGTTTTAAAAAGACTTGTTTGTAACGGATAGATTCAGACGTCGCGCACTTGTTGGATCAATTTTTCCGTTGGTCAAGCAACAGTTCAATGTTCTGGGTGGTCAAGCGAGAGTTCTTATGCATTTCCCAACGCTATAGCAGTGTCTATGCTTTTCATGGTTACAAATAGCGTCAGTCAAAGGATGACAACGACAAAATTGAAGGCATATAAATCTTGATGATACAAAACCTATATGTCAATCAAATCTCATCCAAAACTAGCTGTACTGTCCAACGTTCTTATATAAATTACATAACTATTTAAGTAAAAACACCAGATAAATCCTTTATGCAAAGATAATGGCAATTTCGCACAATTTTGATTTCTTTTCACTCAATCAAATCGGCTTTTCTTAAAATATAAATGTTGTTCCACTCAACTGGTGTTACTACACAAAACTACCAATGCAGCCACAGGCACAATACCCTAGGAATTGAATGATACAAAGAAAGGAGAGCGAAACAAATTAAAAAATTAAACTGAATGCAAAACTTGAGTGCACACATCAAACCATGAATCACAAAATAAGATTGCACAATCATCCCAATCTACAGCAAATCTGCAATCTATTTTCCAGGCCATGTCTCCCCAGATCAATAACTAGAGCAACATGGTTGTTGTATGTGTTCAAGAAAGAATGTCTATCAAGGTTACTTTCTTATGCAGCTATTGGATCCTGGAACCCTTCACTTATGCAGCTATTGGATCCTGCATCAAAGGAGGAGAATGGCATTCATCCACAAGAAAAAAATAAAAAAATATAAATCCGCTTGACTACTGAATTAGATGAATGAAGAGTTCATTTTTTTGCATAAAACAAGCAATTAACAAATTCAATTGCTTAAAAAATAGCTCTCTGAAATTTGTAGCACAGTTGATTATTAGAGGGTGGATACACACATGTAACTTTGTTTTGCATAAATAATACAGAGTGAAGCAAGCCTACCTTTGCAGTCAAGTTTGACACAGCCATATGGAACTTTTCTCTGGTTTTCGTACCTGCAGCCTGCCCTGCCTTTGCCACCTTGCTAAAAGCACCATTGAACCAAGCTGCTCCCGCAGTCACATACCTATCAGCACCAAATGAGAATTGTCAGCTAAAATTTGTTTCTTACATTCATCTAAATTAAGCTGGAGTAAAACAACTCTTGAGAGGTCATCAACTCTGCCTTTGTTTAACCACAAATTTCTTTATCATATCTTTTTATATCTACATTACTCTTTCTAGGGTAGATAACCCATATGAGCAGGCCACTACCTAGAAACACCAAAAAGGTACAGGCATTATGATTTTAGGGTAGATAGAATATTATAATCGTCTTATACAACTATACATGTAACTTTAGTAGAAAAGAAAATCAAGTTGAAGAATCAACGAAAATAAACATCAAAGAACTAAAAGGTTACAGCCTTGTGAGCATGTAACGATGCTTGGGGTAAAGATCCTGCTATATGCATGTCCAAGATGTATACGCTAAAAGCGACCTTCATTTTTGAACTTTTTTTTTCTGGGAGTACATTGATGTCTAAAGAATGTGGTATGGCTTCCTACTGAATAAACTACCAAGTGGCCTAGAAACCTCAGTATAAAATATCTCCAATGGATACTCATGAAAATAGTCTACAAATAGATTCTTATACTGATTTACAAACAATGATGCACTATCAGCATTGTTTTTATGCAAGGTATGCAATAATTTACATGCTAATGAGCAGAAAACCCAAACCAAAATTGGAGGATCGTATTTCCTTGGGCTCATATCACATACCTGCTTGTTTTGACAGCTGATCCAGTATCATTTAATTTTCTCTCTGCTGCAAATATTGCTGCCATTGTTTTATCTGAGACCTGAAGTCTTTGATCAACAGACTTCACTTTCTCATTAACCACTGAAAGGCCTACTGTCAATTTCTCTGTGAGCCCCACTCTCTTGTCAAAGGAAGTTACTTTCTCAGATGCACTTGCTCTCAACCGATGCTTTTCATCAAATGCTTTAGCCTTGTTCACGGCATCTTGTCCAATTGCTGAACCTTTTGCAAACATACTAGACACTACATCTTGAGCTCTATTTACGTACACCCTTCCATTGTTAGGAGAGCCATCTTTATCCTGTAAACAAAAACACATTACCCTAAGCCCGTTTTGCAATTTTAAAGGGAAATAGCGAGACAATTACTGAGCACTTAAAAGAAAAAAGTTTTGTCATAGTTTATTTAGGCATGTACATCATCTCTGGGATCACTAACTGATATAATTCTAGGTAATTTATTGAACATAAAGATACGTGAATAGGAAAACATAATCAATTTCAATCATCCTTCTGTCACTGAAAAGCCCAAAGAATTAAACGGTCACATACACAAAGACCCTTGAATATCGTCAAAAGTTCTTTACACTTGTTTCCATTTCCAGGCAAAATCTCACATACAGTGAAAAAGTACTTAATTCACTGTATATGATTTGTTTTCAACAAGTTACAATTCTTAAATGTGGGGGTGTTATTAGCTACCTCAGCATTTGGTGAAACACTTTCAGCAGGGGCAGCACAAACAGCACTTTCCACCAATCTCATTTCCTGCATATATTGCACTAATAAACTGCAAGTTTTGGCCAAAGGAAGGAAACAACAAATTGCAGACAACTTTCAAGGAAACCTACCGGCATCTCATTGATTGGTACATAATTTTCAACAGGAGATATAGTCACAATCTGATCAACCATTGTTGCTCCCTGCAGTCCAAAACACAAGTTTTTTTTTTTCAATATCTACAGCCAAACAGAAAAAGATGCATGCTTATTTAAAATGACTCCCAAACACAAAATCAAAACCCCAGGAAAAAAAAAGTAAAGACATAAACATTGTTATGAAGAGAATAGGATTATTAGGCAAGCTGACTTCAATTCCAAGAGAGAGGAAAGCAATTTGAGTACATACCGATAACAAGAGTGCGATTTCAAGAGCTTTGGCATCCTTGAAAGTAACAAATGCAGTCTTTGATTGTGCAGGATCACTGCACATTGCACACAGAACCTACCAGTTCAATATCAAAAATTACCAAAACCCAACCTACATTCACACTCGACAGTACAGCAAGATACATGATAAAATTTGAAGAATCAAGAAACTTGGAATTGGTAATATTAAACAAGTCAATTACATTCTGCTAGTTTAAGTTGACGTTCCATTTCGCTCTTTTGACTTTTTTTTTTTTCCTCCCTTTCCTTTGAAAACTAGAAATAAAAATTCTTCTGGTTGGTCTTCATTGGCGGGCAAACAGAATGAGAACAAAAGTTTATGTATATAAAAAAATAAAAATAAAAATAAATAAATAAAAGGGTACCGTTGGATCTGAATGCGTTCGATCTCTCCAGAAAAGGAGAAGAACTCGTGAATCTCTCTCTCGCTGGCTAGATCTGATAGTTGCTTTACTTGGACAGTTCTCGTCTGCCAAATTAATCGAAAAAAAAATATCAAAAACCGTATAAATATAAATATAAAGTAAAAGTTTGGGAAATTGAAATACCTGGAGCTGCTGCATTATGATTGTGAGTGAGGGAGAGATTGAATATGTGGAAGGAAGGAAGGAAGGAAGCAAGGGAGGAAGCGTGTTTGCGGCGGTGGGAGACAGCTTTGGGTTTGGATTTGGGTTTGGGTTGTAGAGGAAGGCAGCAATACAGCTGGACTGGAATTGCCAGATAATTACTGATTACTCCTCTCCACCTCTTCCTGTCTCTTGTTCACTGCTCCGTGACATTAACTTAACAATCATAATCTCATAAATAAATAACCCTAGCCCACCATCCAGCCTCAAGCTTCTCTCTTCCTTAATTTCCCATTTTACCCTCCCTAATTATTCTTTTCCTTGGCCGCTTGCCATATCAATCTCAACCCCATCTGTACTCCCGATCAATTTATACACTCTCGCCTATTTTCTTGATGCTCATTCATAAACGTTTTTTTTTTTTGGCACTTTTGTCCTGGTCAATTCTCTTTTGCTGTTTTTTTATGTTCATTCTATTTCTCTCTTCCCAATTGTAGCCCCTCCCTCTCCCTTCGCCTTTGCATCACGGTTCATTGATTCTAGTGTAATACATCAATTTTATACACTATGAAATATAAGTTACTGTTTAAGAAAAACTGAATTGGGAGATAATTGAGTCGTGGTTGCATTGATAATAGAGGTCTCTTTTTTATAGAGGATTACAAAACATAGAATCAGAGTTATACAAGGAAAGATAATCGTACAATTAATCGGATATCTATGAATATCTCTAATTCATAACCTTATTACAACTAGGTCAAGTAACCTAGAGTTTGGGCCATACACATATTATGGATTTACTTGAACAGTTACAAATTTTTGTAACATTTTAGCTGCTGACTTCAATTAAGATGACCACTACCCGGAATTAATGAACAAATGCATAATGACTGAAAAATGAATTGTATATATTTGAACACAAAGCTCAAAATTTTCGGTTGATTTTTCTTCTAGCAATCTGCAATAACTTAGATTAAAGATACGTGATTGGAAAAGAATGAGGTTTGAGCTGCAACCACCCTTCCCTTCTTGCCTCTCGCTCTTAGCATGTTAGACCAGCAAGAAAGATATGTGATTGCCATCCGGCAAACTGGGTGTTCAACTAGGCTCCTCCTCACGCCCATCATTGCCAAAAGGGTATTTTATTTTTTTTAAAAGTAACATAGAATTTTCAATTTCTACCAAAATAATAGTGTGTACTTAACAAATGGGGATGTGTATTTGACAAATAATAAAAAGTTTCAATACATTTTGGAAGTTTGGATCAATGTACTAGATTAATAACACTGGTATTGTGCTAAGTAGGTCAGAGTAACAAAAAAATGCTCTGAAACTTGTTGGTAAGTGCGGCATAGGGTGGTAAAACATGGAAGATGTGGTTTGCTTGCCCCTCATTCCCCACTTCGTCAATGGCTTCCAGCTTCCTCAAAGTGCATTGAATGTATGATGTCATGAACATTGAACCATGCGTCGTATCAACACAATTGACGGTGGTGCTCCAATCAGCAACATGTCACACATGGCGAGAAAGCGTTATCAGTGCGCTAATCACCCAAGGGAAATCTTCAACATCCGCTATGAGAGATCAGCTAAAATGACCAAATCTAGTTGGGAGCTAATAACTTTCTGCGAGGAGGAGGAACGAGGTGTGAACTCCCCCATGACGACCCATTCTTAATTGACACAATACTTGATAAGTGGTCAGTGGGAAGAGTGCTGGTAAATAGCGGATCTACCATTAATGTCATCTTTAACGCCTGCTACAAGCAACTCGAGGGCAACAAAAAACTCTTATAGGATCACAAGCCTTTGCTCAATTTCTCTGTTGATGTCACGCAACCACTAGGGTCCGAGTACATGCGTCTGTCAATTGGAACTAGCCCTTGCATGGTAGAGGTACACTCTCAATTTATCGTTGTAGACTGTTTCAGTTCCTACAATGCTATCATTGGGCGCCAAGCCCTCAATTAGTTGAAGTGTATCATCGCCATGTACATGCTTCTCATGAAATTCTCCACGACTAACAACACCAGTTGCATGAGAGGAAGCCAGCAAATTGCATAAGAGTGCTACTCAATAACTGTGATGTGCTCAAGGAGCTGCCACGAGATCCTTATAGTAGGAAATCCACCAGCTCTAATAGACAAGATAGATGATCCGAGGGACGGAGAAAAGAAATATGTCAAGAAGACATCCTTACATGTCATTAGTATATCTGACGAGCACCGAGAGCGAACAGTGCTCATTGGCACCCAACTCTCCCTAAAGATAATGGCAAAGCTCACTCAATTCTTATGAGAAAACACAGCTGTCTTCACCTAGTCCTACGAGGATATGTCTGGCATCTCTCCCGACATCATTACACACAAGTTGAGTATTAAGCCATCATTCTATCCCATCAAGCAAAAAAGGCGAGCCTTTAACGAGGAAAAATACCATGCCGTTAGAGAAGAAGTCGCCAAGTTACAAGGCATGGGCTTCATCCGCCAAGTCAACTATCCACAGTGGGTCTCTAATGTGGTAATGGTGAGAAAGCCTAACGGCAAATGGCTGATGTGTGTAGATTTGCCTTCGCTGCCAATTACTCCTTCAAGCGAGCACCTCCTGATTCGGCTCAGACACCTTGGTGTTGTGCTCCAAGTCCCGGGCAACGGCGGCATCCAGTTTTCCCTTAACATCGATCAAGTCTACCTCTGCCTTTGCCAGCCGACGATCTGTCTCACTGTGTCGCTTCTTCTCCTCCGCCAAATCACGACTAAGGACCTCAACCTCACCTTGAAGTCGAACCTTAGTTGGGGATGGCCTTGAGGTCGCCAAAAACAGTTCATTCAACCTCATCCAAATGCCTGAAGGCAAAGCAAAAGGGAGATTGCAATAGAGTCGTAGGGCACTGTCGCCATCGCTTTCTCTTTTTTAGAGTGGCCCCCACGCTGTGTGGCGGCCACCTTTTCCTTGCCCTTCTCTTGACAGTCGCTGGAGCGCACTTCGCTAGTTTCCCTCGGTAGCAGGGGCTGTCATGTGGATTACTGTTGCCCCTGCTGACGCCAAGTGAGACTCGTGCGCATGGGCATCAGAGTCTCTTCATCCGTTTGCTTCAACTCATGGGTCTCCGGATCCACCGTAGTCTTAGGGATTTTACACCCTCATTTAGCATACCGCTAAGGTAGTTTTGAAGCTGAGCCTTGTCCATTGGTTTTTGGAAGGAATCATGACTCTTGCGGTTGTCAAGCATGGGATCTACAAAAAGAAAATAACCCCCACAACCATTAATAAAAATGCAACGATATCTGCCACAAAACACAAAGTACTGCCACAAAACACAAAGTACATACCAGGAAAATGAGTTAACTTCAACTCCGCCAAGAGGTCCCAAATCGTCAATAGACGTATGTTGAGTAGGTTTCGATTCCGCCAACAACTAAGCAATAGCGCTATGTGGTAGTGTTCTTCACTGGTTAGCTCAAAGCGTAACCCCTCTACAAAATAAAGGTCACACATCAACTAACAGGCAACAACTATCAGTAAAATAAAATGCATAAAGCACAACATCAACCGTGCTTAGGTTGAAATTTAGAAGTAATTCCAAAAGTTGGTGGCTTTTTATTTATAGTTGCGTCATACTCCTAACCCTCGGTAGTGGCACAGACAGTTTTCTACCAATATGACATGGAATCTATCGGATTCTCTAGCAATTTCGGCGCCTGGGTGCTACGGGTCAAGTTCACGGTCCCACTACAACCACCTCTATTAACATAGACAAGTTCATAGAAGTGGAGCACCTCCACCATTGTTGGACCCCCACACCCGAACAAATTCCATAGTGAGTTTAGAGCCATCAAGGTCTTCCACATATTCAGCGACACTTGCCCAAAAACAACCCTAAACTCGCAAAGAAGAATTTGAAGGTTTGGCAATAGCAGAAACCTAACCCCCCTGGTGGAAAACTGCATAGCCCTTAGGCAGAAATGAAGCCCTCTCACTCTTTGCAGTGACCTTAGCTTTACAATGCCAGAAAGCTTATAGACACTAGGGGTGGCACTATGCCACAAAAGCTATCAGACGATAGAGGAGATCTGTGGTTTGATAAAAAAAAAATCTGTTGTCTAGTACGGTGTCGTCTCTTAGTGTCATCTGATTTTTCAGACGACAGAAGATTTTCAAGTCGTCTGTTGTCTGATTAAACACAAGACATATGTTAGATGAATTCAAATGACAATTATCTGTTGTTTGTAATGACTTACAATAACAATTTGCTGTTGTTTGTTTTATATTCTAATAACAGTTAACTGTTATTTAAATAACTGTTACTTATATTACCAACACAAGACAATTATTTGTTGTTGTACATTCATTTAAGATACAATTATTTGTTGTTATTTTTGTTTTGAGTCAATGAAAGTTTATATATTTTTGTCTTTACTTTTATTGTAATGCCACAATTTTATGTTTTTTGAGTGGGTAATTAACTGTTAGTTAAACTACTAACACAAAACAGTTATTTGTTGTTATACATACGCTCAAGATACAATTATATGTCGTTGTTTTTGTTTTGAGTCAACGAAAGTTTATATATTTTTGTCTCTGTTTTCATTGTAAGGCCACAATTTTCTATTGTTTGAGTGAGAAAATAACAATAGATTTTTCCTGAATTCTGTTATTCTTAAGTAGCTCCAACAACATATTTTGGCTTTGATTTAGTGGTCGCATGGTATTTCAGATGTCACATTTATATTCCTATTAGAATGTAATCTGGAAACTACACAAATGACATATATTCTTCAATTTGTCATTACAGCTAGCAAATACATCCATAATTGTTTCATACATAAACCTAATGAGCATCAACTCAATAAACTCATAAGGCAAAAAACTACTATCTAGAACAACTATACTAATCTAGAGCGACTAAGTAGCAGAAGCTTTAAACCACTGCAAGTGGCCTAGTGGTTCTTGCCTAGTTGGGTGTGCTCCCCAACCCAGATTTGAATCCCGAAGCTGTCAAAGTGGCTGGGCACTGTGCTGCAATGCACAGTTGGAGCATTTCACATGCGCCGAAGGGGTTTATCTTGAGCCTAGGAAGCCTTTGGGTTCCCCTTGACAAAGTCAAAAAAAAGTAGCAGAAGCTTTGATTTAGCCAATTATGTAACAGCTCTAATTCTTCAAGCGGATAATCCTCCAGAGATATCAGCTAATTGAGGCATCAAAGTTTTGAAGAGAAGACAACCATTGTTCCATATAATTCCTGCAATTTGCCGACAACACAAACACAGAAATTTAGCAAAGATGACATATTTCTAGAGCGAAACTTAGTACAAAATCATATATCACATTGTAGCTGTCTCATGCTCAGAACAAGGATTGATACTTGTTTACATAATAACTATAGACATTCAATTGACAAAGCTACCTGTGTGCACAAAAAATGAAGCCAAAAAAGATAATTTGCAAATGATATCATACTTAAGAAAAGAAACAACAATACCACAAAGCGCAAACCCACAACCCAGCTACCAAAAGCAATGCAATAAGCTTGCAAGCTGGAAATAATTTCTAATAGCTGTCTCTATAAAAATATTTCACAGCAATTCTCACTTAGAAATAATGTACAATCCTCTCAATAAAATTCCAAATATATATGCTTGAGCAAATTAAAAGATGAAACTGCTATGAACTCTTTAATTTGATACGACATCCCATTTGGAGAAAACTCTACTTTCTAAGTTATAGACATATATAAGAGGTGCCAAAAGAAATTCTAGAGATTAATTAAAGGTCTTCTTTAGAAGCACTTCGTGTGATTTTGCAACAAGCAGTTCAGTTTTTAATCAAGGGTTAGCTTGACAATGTCATAAGTACTATGTAACCTAAGTACCTAACATTCTATAGGTTGGCTAAAATGGATAAAAGTGCATAGTATCTAAAATTTCCTCACCTGATGAACAGTTATATGATGGAAGATAATATCTCAGCTCATGCAAAAACAATGTTGCCATTATAAGTAGACCAACAACAGAAACTACACAACCACAAAACCCTCTTAAATTCTCCAATCCATATTACAATTACAATCATCAAAATGAACACAAACACAACGCACCAAATCCATGAATTCAATAACACCAAATTCAACAACCAAGACAAAACCCAAACACCCAAATCCATTTTAATCATCCCCATCTCCAAATCGGAGAAAGACCTAACACCTAAATTGAATTTACAAGGAAAACAAGGAAAGCACCTCCTCGCATCCACAGCTTTGAATTGAGTAAAAGCCATATTCTTTTTCTCTTCCCCATCCATATAAGCACTGTGAAAATCATTGAATGCTTTCATTAGAAATCTAGTTTGTTAGCAAAGATGTGACAGGGAGAGAGAATTAGATAATAGCATTCCCACTTGTGTAGGACTTTTAGTACATCAAAATTTTCCAACTCCACAGAGCGTAACTTGTTTAAGTTTAGCCGAGTTAGATTGTTTACTCTAATATCTAGTATATGCATTTATCTACATTCTTATATTTTATCTCTTTTTTCCTTGGCAACCAAACATACAAGAAGGTGGTAACAATGAAGACTCCATGTAACTAATTAGATAGCCTGAAATACATTTCATCTTTTCTAAACTCCTACTAATTACTTCATACATTTCAGATATATATCATTTCAGTGCTGCAACTGATAGTTTATCTGGAAAATTTTCTTACCATTTATATAACCCCGTGTAAGAAGGGATAAGAGTGATTTACCTTCGTGTGGAGTAAACCAAGGAAATCATAAGGCACTCCTTCGAATCTCCGGTAGATTGGAGTAACAATATTGATCATAGCAACCTCCATAGTCCACACAATCGATCTCGGAGGCCCCAAGTTTTTCTTCGCGTACTCGTACAGATTCAACACAAACATCATTATGTAAATCATTGCCATCCTCAAAACCTTCAGGTGCTTCAACTCCTTCTGCAACAAAATTCAACCAAAGGAAGAGAATCAAAACAAACCGTTTGGGATATAGAACAATGCAACTATCAATTTCTGGCTGCACAGTTTTTCAGAGACAATAAATCAAACAGTTCATCATCAATTTTGGAAAAGGCTCCATTACTAGACTCACCTTAGCTCTGCTTGTCCCAGCATTCATAGGCTTCATCCCCCCAGCGATCTCGTGCAAAAGAAATTCAAAAAAAGACCAAATTTGACACAACTTAAAGTGTAACATTTAGGCAGGAATAGTTTGGCTTTGAGGATTTACGAAAAATTCATTTGTGCAACAATGAAGTTGAAATTTTCCAGAACGAAAGCTGACATATTTAGGTGCGACGTACTTAAATTTCAAACTAATCAGAGTTCGAGAAGTAAGGGGAATGATAGATACAAATCGACTGAACTGTCAGGTTTCAGAAAAATATAGCAGTAGCAAAATCAAAATAGAAAATCCACCAAAAATACATTTTACCACCAATTGACAAGAAATCAATTTTGAAATAACTATTGGAATGTCTAATTCAATATATATAAATACCATAGGTTAAATGATTCAAATAGAATTTCAAATCTCAGCAGAAAATTAGAGGGTACACTAAAAATTATGGAACTCTGCCAAAGCAGACCAGACTCAAAAGAAAAATCACTGAAGATTCATTATAAATCGAAATAAGGTGAAACTTTCCAGATCATTTTTTAACTAGTAGAACAGAAATATATCAAAATTTCATGACATTTGGAGATCAGTAAGTAGGGAAACACAAAACTCAAAGTTAACAGATCATTCTCAGAAAATTCAGCAAAACTGTTTTAACCACAATATGAAGTTTTGATTTTAAAGTAGGTTTGTTTTAAGAGTAAACAAGAGAGACACAACAAAAAGAACTAGTTTACAAGCTAAAAGAATAGCTACTACATTGGAGAGTAAACAAGGGAATACAAAGAGGATGCATGAAGCATTAATACCCCATTTGGCTTTTCATATCCTAGGTAGTAACTAAACTAAACCATCTACAACCTGGTTAGATGTTTGGGCTGTGACTCTCTGCTTGTCAAATTGCACTTAAAAATCGCAGAGGAAACGTTGCAACACAATCACACCAATTACTAGAGTAGACTAGTCTATTAAGTTGATTTTTCAACTGTTGTTCATTAAAGCAAATGCACTAGTGGGTTAGGATGCTAACTGATTAACTGAAAATAGGGTTTTTGTGGAATGCATCGGCTACAATTGGGTCATACCAATTACTGGACCTGCCAATCATATCAATTAACTGACTAAAAATTCTATAAATACCCATGCATGTGAGTAGCAGGCCTAGAGTCAGACATGACCATAACAACTAATCTACAATGACCATTTAATTGCAACCGTTGGATCTACAATCCGACGGTTGCAATTAAATGTCAACGGTAACTATTTATTTATTTATTTATTTATTTTTATTTCAAAAATTACCCGGAAGATTTAAAAAAAACTCTAAACTAAATCTTTTTCATAAAATTCTATAAATACCCATTCCCTCACCTTCATTTCTCACACCAAATTTTTAAAAATATAGCCTCTCCCTATCTTCTTCCTCCATTAGTTGTTCATTTTCTTCAATTGTCATCCAACAATGAGAGATCTAGGTTTTAATTGGCAAGTTGATAAAGAAATTCAATTATGTGAGTCGTTGCCGCGTAAGATTGTATGCCCTATCACCGGCAAAGCTATAACCTCTATTAGGTTATGAGAAAAAAATTCATGCCGATTAAATGCAAAATTGGGTAGGTCCACCAAGCACCAGAACTCCTCAAGCTCTCCAATCTCATTTTCGAGGGTTGAAGAAAACACTCAAAGATTGGCACAATGTACAAATGACTTCCCGTAACCGTATTGCAAGCCGCACCAATCGAATGGATGTGGTTCACATTTTCATGGGTGCATTTTCTCTTAGGAACAGTTGTCATTTTTTGTGACATTTTTTAAAAAAATAATTAGACTACTAAACATACAAAAAAAAAAGTAATTAGAATTCATATTCCTATGTGAGAAACACCATTATTTTCCTTTGCTCAAATGATATCTTATAGTAAATAAGGAAAATCGATAGCTTAGTTTAGGCTAGCTATAAGACAAAACTACTAGTTTGAAGGAAGGTCAACCACATACTAGCTTTTGGGGTTCCACTCCTCCCAAATATCAATGTTTTTGAATGGAGGGGGAAAAAACATAAAGTTCTGATATAGCATTAGGGTTTAAGGTTTTTGGGATTAGCGTTTGTGGAGTCATGAGGAGTAGATGATCTAAATGTAATTGTTTGAGCCCAAAAGTATTTTTGGCAATATCCTTAAGAGGATTGAGCATGGCGGGCTGATACCTATGGCCCAAAAATAGGTCTACTATGGTTTTGGGTTCTAACTTCGCCCATTCTAGAGTCTATGAGGAAAATGAGCATTTGTAGGATTCAAGTAATAACAGAAACCGATTACGAATCTTCATTCAATAATCCTTTTATGGCAAGGAACTATTGAAACCCTAGGTATATATGCCAGGTTTCAAGGGTCAACAAGACACAACCTCTCAATCAACTAATCGCACAGATGATCCAAAGTCTCTCCAGTGCAAACTTTCAACCTAATTGAAACTAGCGAAGCCAAGGTCATGCCCTAGCAACCCAGCGAAGCTAAAGTCATGCTTTAGTAAAACTCGTGCTTTCTCCTACTTCTCGGTGATTGCTCTGCTCAATCTACAACATTGAGTATCGATTCAGTGACGCAAGAGATCATAACAAAAGTCCTTATTCTGTTAAGGCATAAAAAAAAGAACATTGTGACGAGGCTGGTGCTCTCCTTGTCCACAGCATTTGAATAAGAAGTCAGGTCAAGGGACGCCCAGACGATCACACCCATGGTGTTGGCACGCTCGCGCAATCATCACCAACAAAAGAGATTGTTTGTTAGCCTAAACATGGTCACAGCCAAACATCTTGACACTCCCAATGGCACTTTCTATAGAGTCATTTTGTGTTTGCCACCATTGGGAAGTCAGGGAGTAATCTTTACGTAAAGGTTTACATGAACTTCCCAAAGCATAAGACCTCCAGTTATAGGCTGCACCTTCGTGCTGACTGTCGTGGTCTTTCAGAAGAAGAAATTTCTGCAAGGTTTTCTCTGAACCCGTCATCATCTGCGATGTTGAAATCTGAACAAGGAGGAAATCATCCTAAAGAGCCTGTTACTGAGGCAAAAATACTTTCGTCAAGCCTAATGAGACTATTGAAGCTTCCACTCCCACTAATGATTGTCTCTGACGGGTAGGCCGATATTCACTTACTAGAGGGCACTAGCTTGGAAGAAACACTGGCTATCCTGAAGACCAATAATGATAGGCAGTGGGAGGCGTTTAACAGGTCATTCGCACTCACGAATGAGAGCCTGGACAAGAGCACTTGAGAAGCTGCTGAAGTTAGGGAGCAGATCAAGCAGAGAGCTCGAGAGGCTAAGGAACAATTTTAGCAAATTCAGGGTTTCTTCATGAATCAGCACAAGGGGACTGCAGTAGAATTCGCGACCTTGAGCAAGGAAAGGTCCAACCTGGCCACTCAACTCAACTCACAGAAGGGTGAGCTTGATCATATTAGAGATTTACTCAAGAAGACACCCCTCGAGCCCATCGAGCCTGCCAGTGTAGGGAAGTACGTACCCCCATAAGCGAAGGACAAGGCTAGCAATAGCAATGCTATAATACCGCATTTGGGACCCATTGCTTCTTCTTCCAAGGGTAAGGACAAGACCCAGGTGACCGGCAAGGCAAAGCCCATGCCTTCAGGTGGAAAAAATGATAAAGTCTTGAAGATTAGCGAAGGCACGTTGGCTGATTTGGTCGAGTTTTGCCAGTATGATAGCGATGGGGTGGAGAATGTTTACTAGGAACTCTTTGATGGATATTATAGACTTGACCAGGAGGGAAACCCGGTCAAAATCATTGCCTTAGTGAAAGACTAATATGTTCGAACGCCTACCTTGCAGCCTTCATCTATCCTCATGTTGTTCGAATATAGGGGATACCTGCCCCACAATTGGTTCAGCAAACTACAATAGCTGCTCATCCCCCTCCTGGTCTAGAATATATGAGAAGAGATGAAGTACAAGAGATGATCAAGGTTGCTACTCAGAGGCCTGACCTCAATTTAGTTTATCAGAGACCCTTTCCCCTGCATATCATGCTTGTACCCTATCCTAAGGGGTATAAGAATGTCATATTCTCGATTTTCTTGGGAGATGATACTAAGAGTGATGCAACTCACTTGGCTAGGTTCAGGTTTCAATGAGTCCAGTACCAAAATGACGATAGCCTGAAGTATAAAATTTTTGCCACTTCGCTATCAAGGGCTGCATTTACTTGGTTTTCCAAGTTGAAACCAGGATCAGTGCCCGACTGGCTCTTAATGGAAAAAATCTTCAGGGAAACCTTTGGAGCCATAGAACCTAAGGTCGACCTGGCCTCTCTCACCCAGATGTCCCAACAACCAACTAAATCAGTTGTGGCTTACCTCTAGCGTTTCCAAATTTAGAAGGCAAAGTTGAACATTGTGCTACCTGAAAAGAAGGTAGTCAAGCTGGCAAGAAAAGGATTGGAGCCACGCCAACATAAGAAGCATAATGGAAACCTATTAAGCTCTATGGGAGAACTAATCATAGAAGTGGGTAGCTTTAAGCACTTCCTTAGATTGAAAGATGCTAGGAAGAATGCCTAAGGAGACATACATCCCAGGAAAGCACAGGACAATGATTACCATGAGCTACCAGTGAGCCACCTTTGATCCTTATTATCAGTGTGAGGAGGCAAATCCAAAAGAGGAAGAAGGTGAGGAAGGTGACGTTTTCCGATTCGAGTTAACAGTGAAAAAGGGCTCTGCACTTAAACAACTGAAATCCAGTAAAGAACGAGTCAAGCTCAAGTTGGTGGAGTTCACCAAACCTGAATTTGTGACCTATACATATGATATGAACAAAGCGCATGAGATCTTAGACTAGATGATAGTCGCGAAGATGGTCAAGATAGATTTTGGTCCTTTCCCTAGAGCAGATCAATTAAAGGGAAAGAAATATTGCAAGTTTCATAATTTGTGGAACCATAATACTGCTGAATGTGTCAAGCTGAAGGACCAAATTTAGGTATGGTTGAACAATGGCAACATCCATGTGGAATCGCTCATGACCGCAATGGCTTTGGTTGACTTAAACCCTTTCCTAGATACTGGGGTTAATATGGTGGATGTGGCCTGGAATAAGAAGGGCCATCGAAAGCAAACCCTAGACCTTACAACTAAAGGCTACGCGAAGGAGGAAAAGGAATAGCTAGCGAAGAAGAAATCTAAGCCTGTTAATGAGGCTTCGCTGGTCATCATATGCTCGTGGTGTAAGGAAGAATGTGGCATTAAGGTGTTGCATGAAGAGGTTAAGTAGACCCTTTGCTTTGGTCTGTTCCCACCAGTCAAGCTATGTTCGGCTTCTAGAAACTTCCAACCCTATAGCCCTAAGGAGAAAAGTGGCCCGGGGGAATCTTCCTCTCTCAAGGATTCAAACTTGTTCAGAAGGTTGAGGGTTGCATAGGATGAGAAAAAGAAGGAATCTCAGGATAATAGCAAGCAAAAGGATATCCTTACCAAGCCGTATATTCCTTTGGCCTCAACATCCATCATCAAGGAAGAGTAGTGGTACACCAGGGAGAAGGGAAAGGTTGTAGAAATTAGCCATTCAAATAAGAGAAAGCTCCAATGCCATTTCGGGGAGGCAAAGCGAACCTTGGAAGCTCTAGACCAGGGCGTAATTAAACCTTCTCAATTGACCAAATCCCCTGAGCAATATCAAAGACAGATGGAGGCCTTGGATGCTAAACCCCTCGTCGCTCCCAAAACTTTCGAAAGGCACCTTAGGTTTGCACCTGGGGTCCCTAAACCCAGCGTGTTTTTTTAAATCCCTGAGGGTAGAAAGACTGCTCCTCCACCAGCCTCAAAGAAGGAAACCTCACAGGCAAGAAAGCCTAACGTCCGGCATAGGTTTTTCTATGAAGAATCAGACCCAAAACCCTCAGTTTTTGAGAGATTGGGGGGCAAGGGTAATAATGCTGATAGCCTACAGTGGAGACCAAAGAAGATTCAAAGTATAGTGGTTCACGCCTCAAAAGATACTCCCACAACGGAGTAGAGGCAGAACCCACCGCAAGTGGTGCTCGTCCCTTAAGCTCTTAAGGATACCAGACTACAATTCCCATGGAAGAAGATTCCTTAGTCGCATACGTCGCCAAGAAGTTCATCGAAGAACCTGACCTGAACATCCTAGTGGTTGAACCCAAGCTAAACCTGGACGAAGACATGGAAGAAGAGGAAGTGGTGGACACCACCTATAACATGGTCTATGTCTTACCAGCAAAATACTCTTTGCTGGTTGCAGTTGAAGAGTGCCAAGCCGTAGAGAACAGAAGAATCAACTAGAAGGCATTCGAGATCACTTCAGCAGCTTTAGTCACAGCAAAGGAAGCTGTCTTCCTTGAAACTGAAGATGCCAACATTTGAGGATTCTTCATGAGTTAAACTCGACCAACCCCAGCAATGGTGCAGCACATGTGGCCTTTGTATATTGCGGTTGAGGTCAATGGCGTCAAACCGAGAAAGATTATGGTGGACACCGACACAACGGTCAACGTCATTACTCTGAGAACCATGACCTTGCTTGGGATTAAGAAGGAAAAGATTCAATCCACATCTCTTACAATCAAAAACTTTGCAGGGATAGTGACCAAAACTTTGGGGTTGCTTTTTCTGCCAATTAATGTTGACCCACTGAAGGTGTCTACGCCTTCTTCGTGACAGATTGTTACGCTGCTTACAACACGATCCTGGGCAGAGACTGGATTCATAGGAGCTATTGTATTCCTTATACCCTTCACCAGGAGCTGATATTGTGGAACAGGGTTACTGATATCAAGGCTGATCCTAGGCCTTTCCCTGTCTCTGTGAACTCAATAGATGCCAGGTACTACTTTGAGAGTTAGAGCCAATCACTCCATTGCAAGTTAGTGGCATTGATAACAAGGGCTGCCCCATAATAGTGACGACCTATGATTTGTCATAATAGGGGCTAATATTAGCCAAAGAGGACCTAGGGCGGGGCGGGCACACTGTGTTTCAACCAAAGGCCAATTAATGGATTGCTTCCTCCCAGAGGAAGAGTTAGAGGCCTTTTAGTCCTTGCACGACAGATGATCTTTGTACTTGGTTAAGAAGGAGGCCTATGATCAAGTGGCCACAATAGAGTATGTAAATGAAGAGTTCATTGATCACATGCAGGATGAGGAACCAATCCAGGTAGCTCCTGCTACGTTGGATGATACCCACCAAAGGTCAAAGACCCTATTGAAAAAGTGAATTTGGGAACAGAAGCTCAGCCAATGGAAGTGGCCATTAGCAAAAATCTGGAGCCTAGCGAGAAACAGAGGCTCATTGACTTGTTGTAGGAGTTCAAGAATAGTTTCGCTGAAAAGTATGAAGACATGCTTGATCTATCACCAGATTTGGTATGTCGTAGGCTACCAACTATGCTTAATAAAGGCTTGTATAGTAAGAGCCTTGGCAAATGAATTCTAACACCCAGGTTTGGTCAAAGAAGAAGTTGAGAAGATGCACAAGTCAGAACTCATCAGGGTGGTCAAGTACAACCAGTGGTATCCAACATCGCCAGTTGCAAGAAGAATGGCAAGATGTGAGTCTGCGTGGAATATAGAGACCTCAACACCGCTACTCCCAAAGTAGCCCATGCCGGTAGCGGATATGTTGGTAGATGCAGTAGCTGTTCATGAGATTCTGTCCTTCATGGATGGAACATCAGGCTATCATCAGATCCCGGTGGCAGAAGAGGAGACACAAAATCGCTTTTCGCTGTCCTGGCTTTGCGGGAGTCTTCGAGTACATGGTTATGCCCTTTGGGCTGAAAAATGTAGGAGCCACATACTAGCGAGTGATGAACCTGATCTTCCATGACATCCTTGGGAAGATTCTAGAGGTTTACAAAGATGATGTGGTAGTCAAGTCCAAGAAGCGGGAGGACCATCACGGACTTGCGTAAGGTATTCGAACTAATGCACCTACATCTGTAGGCGGATGAATCCAGCAAAGTATGTATTTGGTGTTCATGTAGGTGATTTCTTAGGCTTTATTATTGATCAAAGGGGCATTAAAGTGCCTGAAGACAAAGTCAATGCAATCATCAATGCCTCACCCTTGCTAACAAAGAAGGAGTTGCAGAGGCTTTTGGGCAAGATTAATTTCTTTCGCCGGTCCATCTCTAATTATGCCAGTAAAATCCAGCCTTTCTCCTCGCTATTAAAACTGTAGGGACAACAAGAGTTTGTGTGGGAGCCAACGCATCAAGAGGCCTTTGACATAATTAAGGCCTACCTCTCGAGCCCACTAGTCCTCATTCCCCCAAGGCTTGGATTCCCACTCAAGCTTTATATCTCAGTAGCGGAATTTTCTATCGGCAGTCTGTTGGCGCAGGATGATGAAGAAGGGTTAGAACATGCCATTTTTTACCTCAGCAGGACACTAACAGATTGCAAAACAAGGTATACTCCTATGGAGAAACTATGTTTGACGCTATACTTTTCTACAAGTAAATTGCGCCACTACATGCTTTATTTTATTACGTGCATTATAGCTCAAACAGACCTGGTGAAATATATGCTATCATGGCCTATACCTAGGGGTTAGATAGGCAAGTGGGTCCTGGCCTTTTCAGAGTTTTCCCTCCAGTATGTTCCCCAAAAGGTTGTGAAGGGCCAGGCTATAGCAGATTTCCTCGCTCATCACCCTATGTTAGATGTGCTCAAGTCTGAGATCTGGAGGTTGCAGCTGGTTCGCTCGAAAGACCTGACTTAGCGGGTATTCCTGAGTTCTCTCATTTGTACCACATGACAATTTTGCTGCAACCTTGGTCCTATAATTTGACGGCTCCAGAACTGACACAATGGCAGGGGGCCGGAATTGTCCTAGAAAGCCCATATGGGGATCATTTCTAGTATTCCTTTCAATTGGAGTTCCGGTGCATAAAAAACCAAGCAGAATATGAAGCCCTTATTATAGGCCAGGAGGTATTATTGGAGCTAAGAGTTAGAGAAGCATAGGTTCTTGGGATTCCCTTCTAGTCATCAACCAGTTGCGTGAAAAGTTTAAATGCACTAGTTTCTCGCTTGCACCTTATTTGGAAAGAGTACTTGACCTATTCCGGCAGTTTGACGATGTGGATCTAGAACACATACCCCGAGAATTGAACTTTGCTACCAATGAGCTTGCTCAAGTCGCTATAAGGATCACTCTGAAGGGCGCCGTGCTCAAGTCCCACGGTGTCGATAACGGTGAACCTCCGGAGGGGGCCGTGCTCCTATGTTTGTCGAGGAAAGGTAAGTACAGACAGTGAACCAGTCATAGGAGACTCAGGACCAGGAAATGGACACTTTCGCTACTTGTAGTTACAAGGACTACAGAGTAGTTGGCCGGTTCTCGAAGGATGACGAACCAGGTCGGTCACTGATTTGTTTGAGTTTAGCCGGCGGGTAAGTATCTCGGAGCTCCAAACTGTGTGAAGCATATTGCATATGCTTTATAAAAGAAATAAATGTTTGTGGTTGCCTATTTTAAAAGTATTTTCGATAAACGTGCACAATATTATGTAGTAAATATTTTCAAGTATATTATTATTTTCAAAGCTAGCATGGTTGGGTCGGCCCCTACTGGGCATGCGAGGACGAAAGCTCACCCCTACAACAGTGTGCAGGTTTCGAGTATGTGGTCGGGGAGCATACGGAGGAGGCACATGGCTCGGCTTGGCGCAATTCTCGTTGACTTTGTTAAAAGAGGGTTTTGGACCCTTATCATATTTTGAAGTAGCTTGTTGATTTAGTTTTTATTTATTTCCTATTCGTTTACAAAAATAAATATTCCAGGAGACCCGTAACCCTGGGGCGCGTCTCCCAAGCTTGTAATTACTTAGTGTTTTGTTTTATTTTCCAAATTGGGCTCTGATTGCAAACCCAAAACTCTTAGCCCATTTCAAATTCCGCTTTTGAAAATGTGTTGTTTGGTTGCTAGAACGATTTGTCCAAGAAAGTGTTTTGTAAACCAACAGTTTGAACCCAAAAGGCCTTGCAATTTCGGGTTGATGAGTTATCGGGATGTCATTCGTGACATGACGGTTTCTCATTGGCTCTGGGTCGTGGCGCTGTGTGACCCCCCTCACCACAGAAGCTCTTAGGCGCTGAGTCAAGGATGCTCCACCACCATAGCAGAGATGAGTTCATCACCTTGTTGCTAAGCCGCTGAGGAAAGCTTCAAAGTGTAACTATGACTCTACTTACAATTTTTTTTTCGGTTTTGTATGTTTGGATTTGCGAGTTGTGTAATTTGAGACATGAAATTTTCAGAATATTTTTATTAATATTTTTGAGATTTTCAGTTTATTATTGAGTTAATTTCCAGGATTCTTTTATGATGCATGTTACAATCTTGTGCCCTTTTACGTGTTTAGGTAATTTTCAGAGTTAGGTTCATAAGTTTTCATGCTAGAATAACGGTGAGAGTTATTGTGTGTTTGCTTAATTTGCCAAGAGTAATTGTTATTTGTTAAGACACTGAGTTAAACAAGTAGTAATTAGTTCTAACGAGTGGTAAAAATCATGCTTTAATGATTAAACGATTCTGGAAATTACGTGTTAAATTCTATGTGTAATGGTTAATTTGCACGTGTGAGTTGATTCGAGGGTTAGATAATACTACTAGTTAAGAGAATTACGCTTAGTGTTTTCAAAAATTAGTAGTACTAGGCTTGGTAAGGACTTTTCTGATCCAAGCCTACATTAGAATGAATTAGATAAATGGATTGATTCGCTGAGGCTTTTCATTTGGGCTCTTATCTAGGCATTTAAGATGGGCACATTTTTGTAGCATGTTGAAATGAATTTTCTGTTTTTACACTTAGTAATTTCCAAGTGGTATTGGTCTAGGTTTGGGAAGTCGATCATTGTAGATAGTTTTATTTGTTTTGTTTTTTTTATTTTTAGTAGATTAGAAACCAAATTCCAAAACCCCCATTTTATTCTTTTATTTGTTAATTGACCTTTTTGTGTAGACACACCCTAATGGTTACACTTGTGTTTGTTTGCGAACGCATGTGTTTGTTTGCGAACGCATGTGTTTGTTTGCGAACGCATGTGTTTGTTTGGTTTTCTCTCGTATTAATGGTACGCGAAAAGAATTCAATTTGTTGTAAAGGACAAATGGTAGAAGAATTCAATGTTCCATTAACGTGTATTATGTCGAGGGGATGTGAGTGTAAGACTTGGGAATGTCGGAAGGCGTGAGCGTGAAAACTCGGGGGTGCCGGGAAGGCGTGAGCGTGAAAGCTTGGAAGTGCCGGGAAGGCGTGAGCGGGAAGCTCGGGGGTGCCGGGAAGGAATGAGTGGAAAGCTCGAGGGTGTCGGGAAACCTTGAGTGGGAAGCTCGTGGGTGCCGTGAAGCTGTGAGCGGGAAGCTCGGGGGTGCCCGGGAAGGCGTGAGCGGGAAGCTCGGGGGTGCCGGGAAGGCGTGAGCGGGAAGCTCGGGGGTGCAGGGAAGGTGTGAGGGACAGCTCGGGGTTGCCGGGAAGGCGTGAACGAAAAGCTCGGGGTTACCGGGAAGGCATGAGCAGAGAGTTCGTGAGCGGGAAGTTCGGGAGTTCCGGGAAGGCATGAGCGGAAAGCTCGGGGTAGCCGGGAAGACTTGAGCGGAAGCTCGGGGTTGCTGCGAAGGCGTGAGTGGAAAGCTCGGGGTGCCGTGAAGGCCTGAGCGGGAAGCTCGGGGGTGCCGTGAAGGTGTGAGCGGGAAGCTAGGGGGTGCCGGGAAGGCGTGAGCGGGAAGCTAGGGGGTACCGGGAAGGCGTGAGCGGGAAGCTCGGGGGTACCGGGTAGGTGTGAGCGTTAGAGCTCTTGAGCGGGAAGCTCGTGGGTGCTATGAAGGCGTGAGCAGGAAGCTTGGGGGTGCTGGGAAGGTGTGAGGGGGAAGCTCGGGGGTGCCGGGAAGGCGTGAGCGAAAAGCTCGGGGTTTCCGGGAAGGCATCACTATGCCAATAAGGCCTTCAGACGACACACTCCAGACGACATAAGTTTTGTTTTATGTCGTTTGAGTTTTTTAGACGACATAATTTTTTTTTCTGTTGTCTGAATATACACTAAAACCATACTGGTTTAATTTGGAAAAATTGTGAGCATTCATACAACTCATTTGTGTAGTTGTAGAAGGCGGTGATTTCCTATCTCAAATTTGGATAAATGGTGAGCATTCAGACAACACATTTGTGTTGTTGTAGAATGTGGTGATTTCATATCTCAAATTTGGAGAGATATCCAAAAGTTGATTGAGTCTTTTCCCTCTCAAATAGCCACGCCCTAGTTGACTGGAAAATGTTGCGACATTCAGACAAGATTTAAATGTTGTCTAAATGTGGGGGTTGTTTTAAAATTTCCCAAATTATTTTGACTTGTGCTATTTTACATATATCCCTCGCAATTAATTAATTCACTTCCTGTCCTTCTCACTCAGTTTGACCACGACTAAACACTCAAACATCACCCCGCGCTCTCTCAACTTGACCTAGAACCTGTGAAACTAGAAAACTCAAACACCAGCCTCTCTCCTTCTCACTGTGCTCTCTCAGATCTCGATTCTCACTCTCTCCTTCATCTTCTCACTCTCTCTATTCTTCTTCGTAGTCTCTCTTTCTTCTTCTTAGTCAGACTTCATCTTTCATGTTTAGGAATGAGCAAACGGGGAATTCCCCCTCCCCCGCCCCGGGCCCCCCGCTCTCGCCCCCGCGCCCAAATTCCCCCGCGGCCCGGTTCCCCGTCTGGGCATATTATCAGATGGGGGATTCCCCGCCCTGCCCCCGCGGGTAATGGGTTCCCCACCCCCGCCCCCACCCCCCGCATTGGTCTTTTTTTTTTTTTTTTTTTTTTCTTCTATTTTCTATCTTTTCAGTTTTTTTTTTCCTTTTCTTTTTTGACAAAAAATAATTTTTTTATTCTTTTTATTTTCATCATTGTTTTGGTCGATTGAGTATTTCAAATGCTTGAGACAGTGTTTAAGAAAGAAATTGTTTGTTTAGTCATGACTCACGAGGAAGCAATACGTTTAAAACAAATATTTATTTCTATAAAACAATTTTCACAACCTGGCGATTAAATGTACAGTAATAAAATCCCGTTGCGTCTTCTCTCTTCTTTTTTTTTTTTGGCAAAAATCCGGCTATGTCTTCTCTAACAGCCAAAATCACAAATCACAATTATACGACAATCCAATGGTCTGATCCTCAAGGATCGCCTAGAGGATCATCTTTACCAATTTATACGATGATCCAACGGTCAGATCCTCACGGATCGCCCTTAGGATCATCCTCTCAAAACTATATGAAGATCCAACGGTTGGATCGTCCCAGATCGCCCTTAGAATCATCCTCACAAAATTATACGACGATCCAACGGTTGGATCCTCAAGGATTGCCTAGAGGATCGTCTTTTCACAATTATACTATGATCCAACGGTCAGATCCTCACGGATCGCCCTTAGGATCATCCTCTCAAAATTATACAAAGATCCAACGGTTGGATCGTCCCGGATCACCCTTAGAATCATCCTCACAAAATTATACAACCATCCAACGGTTGGATCCTCAAGGATCACCTAGAGGATCGTCTTTTCACAATTATACTATGATCCAACGGTCAGATCCTCACGGATCGTCCTTAGGATCATCCTCACAAAATTATACAAAGATCAACGGTTGGATCGTCCCGGATTGCCTTTAGAATCATCCTCACAAAATTATATGACAATCCAACAGTCAGATCCTCCCAAATCGCTTTGAAGGTGTATTCTGTATGGGAAAGATAAATACCCCGTATAAGTTTTCTGTTTTTTTTTTTAGAATAAGAAAATTATAAAAATGCCCCATATGTTGGTTGAAAAATAATAGTTCTCAATTAAAAAAGAAAAAGAAAAAAAAAAAGATAAACAGGGACCCCGCATGGGTAATGGGAAACCCCGCCCCCACCCCCGCGGGGGAAATAAGTGCCCCCACCCCCGCCCGCGCACGTGTGATGGGGAACCCCGCCCCCGCTTGACAAATGAGGGGAAAACCCGCGGGTACCCCGCCCCCCACCCCCGTTTGCTCATTCCTATTCATGTTCGTATTAATGAAGCTCTCCAGCAAGAGCTGTTTTCAAATTGGATATTGGTAAGCAATTTAGGGTTTCAATCATTTTGTAGTTTAGGGTTTCGACTGGGTTCAATCTTCGATTGATTTTAGGGTTTTTATTTTTCTTTTTCTGCAAATGATTTGTGTTTTGGGGTTTTTTCGACTGGGTTCTTCCATGTTGTCAAACAAGAACTCTTTCTTGTTTCAATTAAAGCTGATTTGTGTTTTGGGGTTTTGAGTTTGGGTATGGTTCTTCAATTTTGTAACACGTTTCTTCTATTTTGTTGGTCTTGTTAGGGAAACTTGGTGCTACAAAAAGGATTTGATGGAAAGGCTCACTGCTCGTAGTGTAGTGCAGAAAAACAGAAGGCTTGTTTGTCTAAATTTCTGGGGAGTCTTTTTCCCCAATCAATTTATGGGTCTTGTTTAATCAAGTTCTGGGATTTGCCCAATCGAAGTATGTGACCTTAATTCCTATACCACTCAGTCATTTGAACAAATTTAAAAGTTCAACTGTTGTACCGAGTCGGGGCCTCCATCATTCGCAAACACATAAGTAGAAGAACCTTACTGTTCAAAGCTCACAATGATTGCTGGAGGTTTGTATATTGTGCTAAATATTGGTCTATTTTTAACTCAATCCGATTTAGAAATTGATTTTTGCTTTATGTTTCGCTAAAAATACACCTATGTATAATTTGTTGCTTCGATTACGTTTCGGTAAGTGGTGATGTTGTAAAGTTTTTGATAAATTCATAATGTGCAACATTAGTTACTGAGAAAATGCTTGAAAGAGAAAGATCTGAGATATTTGATACTTTTGTTTGGCTTAAACAGACGTTTGAGTCCTGTAAATGCAAGTCTGTGATGATTTTAGATCCATTTTTGTTACATATGTTTGCTCAAGTGTTGCTGTTGTAAAGCTTTTGATTTATTCATAATGTAAGCCTTTTGTTTCTGAGGAAATGCCTGAAAGAAGCGCAAAAGATATCTGATTGTGTTGTTTGGTGTAGATAGACTTTGATTCTTGCGACTGCGAGTCTGTGAGGATTTTGGATACTTCAGGTTGCAAGTGGGCTGTTTTAGAGCTTTTTATGCAGTCATAATCAGTGCACCTTTGGTTGCTTAGAAAATGTCTGGAAGAAAGATATAAAGATATCTGATACTGTTGTTTTGTTTATAAAACTTTGATTTTTCTGACTGTGAACCTTTGGGGACTTTAATCTTATATTTTGTCTTTCAGAGTCTGATGACCCTGCCAGATCCCTTCCCAGATAGCTAAACTTCTTTAAGCAAAAGACAAAATGCTGGTTTTGTGTCTCTTGCTATGGATATGGCTGTATTTTTGGTGTTCAGCTCTGGATCCCGAGGCACATTTCATGGACCACTGCCTACTTGAAATCTTATTGTAGAGATGCGTTAATTGTCTGATCAAGTTGTATGGTAAGGCCTCTTGTTTTGGGACCTCATAATAGTATTTATGCTTTTATCCTTCCATTAGATATTGCCTAATGCTTAGTTGATATATAATCATAAAAACCTATTGTTCTCAGGATTGTGCCCATGATTATGGATCATGCATTTACAGTAAATAACTATACCAGAGAGCTGTGATTAAACTGAGAAGACTAAGAGGTCCAAGGCCAATGGCTTTTGGGAGCAGTGGAGGTGAACCTGAAGTTGGGGAGTGGCTTTATCTGGGACTGGACTTTGGGACTTCTGGAGCGAGGTTTGCCGTTATCGATAAACGAGGGATAATTCATGCTGAGGGAAAGAGAGAAACCCTCTTTTTATGGTATGCTACATTTGCTTTAGGATTCCATGTTTTGGTTCTTGGCTCATTTATTTTCAATCAAGTATTGATGAAATAAATTAAAATGCTTGGAATCATTTGTTCTGATGGGTAGCAATCAATCTTTGTGTTACGGAGGAGTATGTGTGTGTGTGTGTGTGTGTGTGTGTGTGTGTGTGTGTGTAACTATAACATAGATGATAGTGAAATGAAGAGGATCCCTGATATGTGTTCTGTCAATTCTAGTATCTCTGAGAGGTTGTCAAATGAGAATTTCTTATGAAGAAAGGTCCTAGAACATGGGTTGCGCTTGACGTTGCATAGTGATATTGTCATGACTCATGAGAGAGAATTCCAGCAATAGATATTGGTTTCAGAATTTTGTGGAAGATGAACCAAAAAGCTGTTAAAAAATTGGATACTTTGGTTCAACATACAACTGGATAACTAAAAGATCAAGGAGTTAATTAAGTACTGTGGACGTAACAAGAAGAATCAATTGCTTTTCTGAATATTTTCACTAATTTTGCTTGCCCAAGTAACTGGTATTTTCTTTCCATTGTCTAGAAAGAGTGAAGAAAAAATGGATTGGGCCCATTCATGGAAGGCCACACTCTTCTCACTTCTCGGAGACATTCCATCTCATCTTCGTAAACTGATTGCTTTCATTTCCATTGATGGGACTTCTACAACTACTCTCATTGTTGACAGGTAAATACCTTAAGGCTTTGATGCTTATGCGTTCACTTGTAAAGTTGCATTTTCCACATCAAGATTAAATTCAAAGTTGGCATTTGACTTTGAATATGCAGCAACACAGGAGAGCCGTTATGGAGACCTTTCCTCTACAATGAGAGCTGCCCTGATGCTTTTCCAATGGTTAAATCCATTGCTCCTCCAAACCATACAATCTGCTCTGGTTCCTCTACTCTGTGCAAGCTTGTGTCCTAGCGGGAGAATGATAATCTAAATAAAAAATCTGCACTATTGTTGCACCAAGCAGATTGGCTTTTGTGGCTTCTTCATGGAAAACTCGGAGTGTCTGATTATAATAATGCTTTGAAGGTAGTTTCTGTAACCCTTTTCTCTAGTTTATGTTTACATCTTCTAGCTTTGAAGCATTAAATTTCTATGTTTGGATAATGTAGTTCCATTTATATGATTTAGGTTGGTTATGATCCTGAGCTTGAATCCTATCCACCCTGGCTACTCTCTCAGCCCTATTCACAACTTTTACCTTCTGTTAGAGCTCCTGGAACTTCAATCGGTCATTTGAAAGAGGACATTAGATCGGATTTTGGTAAAATTTTCTTGCAATTGGCATATAATAGCACTTAAACAAGTTCTTTGAGGCAAATCAGTTGTCCATTTATGTATTGATCATTGACCTTGTATAGTAGCAACTAGCAACTGACAATATCAGGAAAGCTTTCGAGAAAAGTTCATGCAAAATGAATTCTAATTATACACTTTTTTACTTTTTAGCCCAAAAAAAAAACACCAATCAGCTGAGCTGGTGTGCTCCTGATGTGGCTAGTTAAATTAAACATTATACTAAGCGTGGTAGTTGTACAATCGTATACTGAAAAATGGTGCTCAAATTTCTAAGGTCTCTGATAGGGCAATGCATTTTTGTATCTTTTTATTTAGGTTCTATTGTTCAGGTTAAGACTTATGATTTCAAAATATTGCAAGCCATGCGGTACATATCTTAAGCATGTTTTATAGCAGTTTAACCTGATAACATATAAAATATGTAATTGCAGGTTTTCCAAGTGATTGTGCTGTATGCACAGGAACCATTGATAGTATAGCAGCTTTTTTAGCAGCTCGTGCAACACAACCTGGGAAAGCTGTGAGTTCCTTGTGCTCCTTCTTACTCAGTCAGAAACTTCTTTAGGGCATTGCCTAATGGTTAGGTCATCAAATCATATGACTTCTTGTTTTTTTTTCTTTTTTTTTCTCCTCAACTCCTTGCACCTTATTTTATTTCTGCATTTCCCCATCCTGTTCAAACATTGTTGTGTACAATGCAGTCAAAATGCTGTTTTATAAGTTGTCTTGCATCTATAATTCCCTGAGATCTTGTTGCTTCCAAATGTACACATGCCCACTATTGATTATTTAGCAAATAGTCTAAAAGTTTGTATCCAGGTAACTTCTTTGGGTTCAACACTTGCCATAAAACTGCTGAGCACTACTAGGATTGAGGATGCACGGTTTGGGGTGTATAGTCATCACCTTGATGATAAGTGGCTTGTTGGAGTTGCTTCAAATACTGGTGGAGCAGTTCTTAGACAAATTTTCACTGACAAGCAACTGGAGAAATTGAGTGAACAGATTGATCCCATGGAAGCAACAGTGTTTTCTGGTGGCAGGTTAAGCTTGTAAAGTGCCTTGTGCAAAATATTGTGTTGTAGAGAAACTGAAATTGAGAGGAATTTGCTGTATATTCTCATTGATAATAGGGGCCTCTTTATATAGATGATTACAATGCATAGAATCTCAATCATACAAGAAAAATCGTACATTGAATAGGAATCTAGATCATTCTAATTTAACCCTAGTACCACTAGAGCAAGTAACCTAGAGTTTGGGCCAAACACAAACTAGGGTTTTACTTGAACACTCCCCCTTGTGTTGCCCAAACGCAGTGCTTCTCTCGTTGCCTTGTTAAGACTCATATTCGGATGAAACTAGAGTTGTCTTCTTGCCACCGTAGGTGTTGACATGTTCTAAACTATCTATAGTTGAGTTTTGAATTTTGGGTATATGATTAATTAAGTGTCTATAGTCTTTTTGCCACTCTAGGTAAAGCAAGACACATTCATAAGTATGTCACTAAGGCACTTCATTTTCCTGCCTATTTTTCTATCAACCGATAGTTGAGTTTAGTTTCTATAGTTTCTATTCATAAGTATATGGTTCAGTTAGTGTCTATATGTCTGTTGCCACGAGGTAAGGCAGACACGTTTTGTATTATTAGGGGGCACTTTAATTAGCTTAATGCCATGACAATTTTTACTAATTCTGAAACTTTTTAATGTTTTGCTATAGCTATGAACCTCCCTCTAGGATATCATCGTATTGACATCTTAAATGGCTAAAAATATGGGGATCTTGTTAGGTTTTGATGCTTTTGATTAGTGGGAGGATTGAGAAAGTTTATTTTCTTGCAGTTTGTGAATTTTTGTTGTGGACTTTATATAAATTCATTATAACATTAACTTGTGAAAGTTCCTATTTTGGTATTCCGAATATGCAATTATTTGACTTCAGACGTAATATTGAATTATGAATTTTATATTTGTTATATCTTACTCGAGTAAATTTGCTGTATTGGTTCATTAGCCTTATTTGCAGAAGTGTTCAAGTAATATACTAATGAAATTTGTGTTGAGCTTGATTAAAAGCACTAAAGTTACAGATTCCTTAATTTTCAGAATCTCTATTTTGGATCGTTTTCTTGCACTACATTTTTATAAGAAAAAACTGAGTTTCTAATGTAGGACGAGATTTTAGCCAATTTCAATAAAGAATCTCGAAAAGAAAGAAGCGTCTCTACATTAAGAAGAATGATTTGAATATTGGATATTGGTATTCAAATAGGCTTCTTAATGATGGAATTAATCATAAATTACTCTTTTGGATATATCGGGATTCTCGAGCAAAATCTTGATTGGGACTCCAAGCGTAATATTTTTTAGTATCTAGGATTTTATTTTCGATTTTTATTTAATCAGGTTTAATTAGGTTTCCTAGTTTTAGTCTACAATAAATTGTTCTTTATGTTTTCTAGTTGTATTAGGTTTATGCTATGTGTCCTATATAAGGCACCTCTTAGATTGTAATTTTCATTCAAGTTATCAATAGAAAAACCAAATATTAGAGAAGTTTCACGGCTGTGCCCGTAATTGCTAGTGGATTCTAGCTTATCTCATATGGCTTTCGACGCTTGACGGAGCCCCTTACTATCGTATTCATGCTTCCCGCATCATTTGGTATCAGAGCGGGTATCGCCCGCTTCTTAGCAGACGACGGTCCAAGGGAGAAGTTCACTACCGCCAACCTCAACGACGCTGGTCGTAGAGTATCTATCAAAGAAAGTTTCGTTGAAGAGGAACATGCCAAGGGATTCACCCTATGACAACCTCATCAATCTAAAAAAAAAAGAAAAAAAAAAAGAAGAAACATGGAACGTTGGATATTCACAACGCCGGATTACGACGACTTCCGAACTACATGTATCATTAACGACAAGGTATGCTCGGTAATAATTGACAGTGGTCTACGAGAGAACTTTGTAGCCAACAAAGTTGTGGATTATTTTCAATTACCGACAGTGAAGCTGAGTGATCCATACTGGATTCCATTTGGGGAGGATGAATATGCACAAGTAACAGAGGTTTGTAAATTTCCTGTCTCTATGGGAAAATTTTATAAAGAAGAGGTTACTTGTCATGTGATTGACATAGACGACACTAATGTGCTTTTTGGAAGACCATGGCATGAAAGCGTCAAACGTGGTTATTGCAAAGACAACGCATATTTATTTAGGTGTGATAGGAGCATAAAATGCGACGTTTATAATGTTTAACTCCCTATATTTTGCTAAGTCATTTCCTTTATCTTGATCAATTTAACTTAGTTAGTGTTTTTCAGGTGAAAATGGAGTCTCAAGGTCCGAAAATGACTAAGGAAGCACAAGTGGCGCAGAAATGAGAAGAAATGAAGAAATGGAAGTTCTCCCAGTTTGACTAGGAAAAGGAATCCTAGTTGGAGTAGGAATTAGAAGCTGACTTGGATTCAAACTCTTAAGTCGCGGAAATTAGAAGTTCTACTTGGACAAGGAAACCCAATCCTACTCGGATAAGGAATCCTAGTGTGACAAGGAGTCCCTGTTGGATAATGATTACTCAAGAAGGTTCCGGAAGAGTGTAGAAGCATCTCGGAAAAGGAAGCAGTATTCAACTAGGAAACCTACTTGCATATGGAGTCCTACTCATACTAGGAGACCTATGGAAGCTAGGAGAAGACCATGGAACGTACAAGAAGCATCTAGAAGACTCAAGAAGATCATATGCCGTGCACATGGAAGAGGAAGCAACAAGAAATACGAATTACAAAGCAATATGGAGTTTGGACTTCTTGTTGAGTTTGGATTGGAATTGCTGTGAGATTCTTGAAGGTTCTAGGGAGTTCTTGACGTTTCATTCTTCAATAAGGCGTGGAAGACATGTGAGAGGCATGTGATGCTAAGGAAAACCGAATTGGACTCAACTTGTGCATTAAAAGTCGAAATCATTACAGATTCGGAAATCTGCCTGTGCAGATCAGTCAACTTCAACGGAGTGTCAAAAATCGTTCAGAGCTCAGAAAATTATGATCTTTATATGGTTGGAAAGCTACGGATGTCTAGTTTCCAGAGCTTTTTACGGTTCATCAATAGCTATTTTCTAGAGGAAGTTATGGCCGTTTTAGTGGACTGAGGTCAATCCTGCCGGAAATCTGTTTTGAGCCAAAGAAGTCCTAAATCAACACGAACTAAGAGAAACCAAGTAGAAACGAATTGGGAGTGCCTTGAGACGTTCTACTATATATACCTTGTGTATTAGACGTTTCAAGGTCGACACTTTTCTCCACAATTTCGTATTCTCACTTGTTTGCTCTCTAGTTTCAGGTTTTCACAATCTTCAAGGAGCAAGCCGTGCCATCACCCTCCACCACCGTGATCTTCACTTGTTGCCGTACTAAGGAGCTGCTTTGGACCTTGGGACGTGATTAAGGGTTGTTCATATGCTCTACCATACATATAACTCACGGTTTTGTATAATTGTTAGATGGAATTTCTGCTTTGGATTTTCTATGTGTAAACCGAATCTTTTGAGTATGCAAATCTGTTTTCGAATGCAATTTTGATGTTCTATTGAATGATTGATGTGTTTATGTATCCTTTGTCTTGATTGATTGCCGAATGCATGGATTGATAATCTGATTTTTATGCTTCATTACATGGAACGTTCTTGTGGTTCGAAACATAGGAAGACTTGCATGTAATTTGCTAGTAATTAGGTTTGATGCTTGGTGAAACCTAATTCAAATAAGTAGTAAAGGCTTGCTTTGAGTCGAAAATCAGATTATGCATGTGATGAATAGTTGTGACACGCTTGGATTTGCATGTCTATTGATTCTTTCTTGAACTTAATGATTTGAAAACGGGATTTTTCAACACAGTTGCTTTGAGTGTGTGATATCGAACTTTTCAAAATAAAATTGATTTGGTGCTTTGCTATTTCGATTTGACTTAAGAAAGAAAGTTAAAAAGGGGACAATGGTTGCTTGGATCTTTGTGTTCTTGGTTGATAGCTTTCCATGGTAATTAAAAAGATTAAGGGATGCATGAAACATTGATTCTTGAATGGTTCTTGATAAGTTGTTCTTCGAAAATTCTTCTTTTCCCACCTTTGTATAGAAACGATTTTTATTCTTTTAATGTTTTCTAAAATTTTCTGTTTTTAATCTTCAAAAACCCCCCATCTTTATGTTTTCTTGTTTGTGTAAATAAATAAAATTAACTTAGATTTTTAGGTAGCATGTTAACCTAGTTAAATAAAAAAATAAAAAATAAATTGTTTTTAAATTCGTGAATAGTGTTTCCGTGAATAGTAAATATGTGTTTGTTTTAGTTTTAGTGTTTTTTAGGAGTTTGTTATGTGTTTGTTGTGTGTTCCTATTTTTTAGGGATTAGCTCCTAAATTTTAGGGAAAGTAGTTAGAGTTAGTTTTGACTTAGGAGTCCTAATTTGACTTTGCTTCTAATTTGTTTCCTACTTGTATTTGACTTCCTAATCCTTATAGAAGTAGTATTCCTTGTTGTATATGGATTCCCAATGTGATATGGACTTGTAAATTGTGTATAAATAGGAGTAGGATTTCCAAAACCTTTTCTAACTTGTTTTCTCTCTAATTTCGTCCTTGCCTATATATATACTTGTATATTTTGTTGTTCTCTCATTCTTTTGTCTTCTAATTTCATGTGACATGTATGTTTTCTCTCTAATTCTTTCTTTGTTGTTTCTCTAATTTTCGTGTAAACTTGTAAATGTTCTTATAATTTTCGTAACTTGTATATTGTTTTATTAATTTGTTTCTCACATGTTAGCACCCTCAATCCCCGGCTTGAACGATCCCTGCTTATTCTATACTAACAACTACATTTTTCAGGGTTTAAATTGGCGATTGCTTTTGCACGTATCAAGGTGGGAGTCTCCCAAAATTAAAATCAAGCCTGGAAGGAAGAACATCAAGAATAACCATCCTGAGGTGTGTGAAAAGGGACATGAAGAAGACACTTTGAAGATTGAAGATAAACTCATTAAAGATAAGGAAGCTGATTCATTCATCACATCGATATCCATGTCATGCATGACTACTACAAAAATTGCATCACACAACGGTGGAAATCTGTTGTGTGATGTGGGCCATGTCTGTCGTCTATCTCGATGTTGTGTGATGACCACACTCACACAACAGTGTTTCACCGTTGTGTGAATATCATAGACACAACGCAATGCTTAAAACCGTTGCACCAATTCTGTGCATGCCAATGCCAGAAATTGGATGCGGCGCATTCAATTGTTGTGTCGATGTGGTCAGACAACAGAAGTAAGTAGGGACCGTTGTTGGTTAACTTCTCACACAACAGAAAAATAACACTCAGACAATGAAAGTAATATCATACTGTTGTTGGTTAACTTATCATACAACAGAAAAATATGAACATGTTGTGTGAGTACTAATGAGACAACAAAATTTTATAGGGACCGTTGTGTGATTTAACATTGGACAACTGATATCTATTTGTTCTGTTGTGTGAGTATTAATGAGACGACAAAATTTTACCGGTACCGTTGTGTGATTAAAATTGATTTGTTGTGTGATACGATGTATGCGTATTCATACTACGTAATATAATTGATTGTTATTTGATTATTTTTTGTTCTTTACCTGAAATATTTGCTAAAAAATAATGCACAATATAAGATTTAGGCATTGAAATATTCTAATTCAACCATCCAATGTACCAAAAGAGATAGCATTCATGTATCCATCCATACCATAAAACCAAAAAGAAGACATTCTAGCTAGCTTGATGGTTGCTGCATCCTAGCTAATTACAATGAAAGATAGCAAAAGCTGATACAATATCATTATTCCAAAAAATACACATGCTGGCACTATTGCATTCAAGTGCCTTCTTCCCACTCGCTAGCACTAATGCAGCTGCACCATCACTGTCTCTCCCTGCAACCCATAGCTGCTACTGCTGTCTCTCCCTGCAACCTCCCTGCAGGCAACTAAAACATTTAGAAATCATAAACTTATATCAAACTAAATATCAGAATACTTATATCTAATACTCAAGGTAATTTTTAAGACTCTAAAAGTAATTAAAAATGAACATAGATAATCTACAATCCCAGCCTGATGCTAAATTGATGCTTATAGAAAAAGAATGTCTAAAAATACTTACAAGCATCCTATTCTTCCAAATATATCATACTTCGACAGGCAAGAAATAAAGAGAGAGCACTGACAACAAACAAAGAATCATTCCACTTAACCCCTCTACACTCTTGCAACTTGGCATCGTATTTAACAAAATTGAAAATAAAAACACTCAATTCAGATCTAGTTTAATTAGTAAAACCCAACGAATGCATCTACTGATTGTCATCTCAAGAAAGAATAGTTTTATAGCCTGAAGTATACATAGAGAAGTTACCTCAACAGCAACTGGAACAAGCTCAGCTCGTTCTACCAGTAGCTTAAGCCAAATTCCCTTCCTTTCCTACCAGTAGCTTAAGCCAAATACCAACTAGGCAACTGGCATAGTAACATTTTATGACTCTAGTCAACCCACTATAACAACTGAACCTCAAAACTAATAACATGACTAATTACAGTGTTTTTAAATGTTAATCCCACAAGCTTTTAGTCAACCCAAACTAGTTTGAATGAAAAAGTAGAGCATCGGACCTGAAGAACAATAGGCAACTGCTCTGGTGGTTTCTTGTGTTCAGACCCGTGGTCAGGCCATACCTCAAAAGCAGTCAACTGCTCAGTGAAAAATGGACTTGGCTGGCATAGAGCGAAAAATAATAATAGAAATCAAGTCAATAGGATAAACACCACTGATCAAGAAATCCACAGGCAAATTGATAGGCACATCACGCAAATACAAATTATGGCACTATTGAAATGGATCAGTCTGCATATAGCCATTCTCATACATGATCAAAGAATATGAAACTTGCACATGACATGAAGCACACCTGAAAGTTAGCATTAGCATCCTCAACCAACAATGGAAGCTAAGAAAGGCATATCTCAGCAGCCATGTCCCATGCATCCCTGGAGAGTGCATAAGCAAAAGTGACTATTGATTCAATAACACAAAGCGTAAACTTGAGAATTATATCCTTTAGTACCAGGAAAGTTTTTGGCCCAGACACTCTTCAAAGTTCAAACTATATGACAAATTAAAACTTTCAATACTACATTAGGCAACAACTCTTTCATAACTGATTTTTGTTGCTAGACTAGATCTATATAAGTGACTAGCACTCTCATAATCCAACTATAATTTTCTTCTTTCTAAGACATTTCCACTCTAAAAGTGCAATTTTGTATATTTAGATAGCTTATGATAGACCAAAACTGAATATCTAACTTCTATTTTGAAACCATCCTGTAAGCAAACCAAATAGATTAGTTAGGACAAGAACAATAAACAATTAGAACAGAGTTTGACACTCACAGCGCCATTGCGGAATTCGGCTAAGATGTCTAGCTGCACCCATAGTGCTTTAAAGGGTAAAAAGCCAACAAAGATGACCAGCAGATACAAAGGATTTCTGCCATTAAAGTACAAAAATAGATAAGTATAGATAAACACCAACAACTTCATGTATCCTTGGTACAAGAAAAGTATATACCTTAAGACTGTCATGATTTCTGAATTCATTAAATCCGAGGACAACCAAGGCAAGAATAGCCCAAGAAGGTGGTAGCCAATTGTTGCTACGCTTGTTAGCTTCCTGAAAAGTAAAACAACATGTGGAATAAACTAGTTCAATTCAACACAAACAAAATATACGAAAAATTAACGAAATAGAATCCAATTTCAACCCCAACTTTCAAATTCAGAGATAAAGGAAACTCTAACCTTAATAAGCATATTAAATCAGTAACAACGAAGATACTTTTTCTCTTTACCTTTTATTAGAGTTTGCATCGCACCACAAGTTTGGAGAAGTGAAGAGTAAGTCTGCCCAATTTGAACCCATCAATCAGTTTTTAGGTGCTTCTTCTACTTTCTCTTCCTCCTACATAATGAAATGATTTATATTAGAGACTGCAAACTCATCTCTTCATAAATACTAATATTAAAGCAAAAACACAGGAAACTAAACCAATATATTCAATAAGATGAGGAATGTATGCTGCATCCCACTGAACCAAAAAGGATTAGTTACCAAATAAAATTATCCGGCCATGTATGAAAGCAAAAGTGTTCAGTACCCAGCTAAAAAAATGTCTTGTGCAGAAATCCAATGATCCCAATCATACCAACCACTATAAAACTTAATAAGGCTTGCAAGACCTTTTGTCTCAAGTGTATCTTGCCTGTTATCATCCTTATATTACAGAGGCTAATTAATAAATCAAAGTATATCAATTATAATGATAACTAACAACATTACCATCAAACTGAAGAGTACACAAATGATTGAGGACAAAGCACTGAAAGCAGCTTCAAGACTGAAGTATAAACAAATAACTTGAATGATAAATATAATCTCAACAGGATGACAAGGTAACCCACATAAACCTAGTTAATACCTGAAATGTACTCTCCAAGTCATAAAGCTCCCAAAAAAGTTCCTATATATCTTTGGCCCTTTGCTGTCAACTCAAAATTTAGAAACCACAGAATTATTATCAAAATATCAGAATAAATGGCAATTGTGCTGTCACCAATATTTGAAGTTGAACATACTTATACTTAATATTCAGTCAGTAAACCTAGACACTGTAAATATCAGAGAAAAGAAAATATAGATCATCACTAAAGAATCATCTGTATGAGGTAGTTGCTAAACTCTAAATGCTATTTGCTTGCTAAAAGAGAACAAGGAAGTTAACCTGAAATCCTATAAATATTCATTGGAGTCACAAGACCAGTAGCATACATTCTTCATGATTAAACAATCATGGGACTGATTATTTGCAGTATATATATAATACATGTGATGAAACTCTAAAACCAAACAACTCTTTACCTTGGAATGCCAGTCCACGTATAATTAAATCAAGAAAATTAAAATTACAGCCAAAATAAAAGACTGATTAAGAGAACCAATGGTACATCAAATTCCCTACCCAGAAACTGATTAGATATTTTCATCAGTAAATTCAAGGAGCTAGGTAGAACTCACTTAAGGAACTATACAACTAAAGAAGAACTCTATTGTATTATGGAGACAATAATGAACTAAAAATAAAACTGAATTCATAATCAACAAGAGTTTCTATCATGTCAAACTGAGCTTATTCAATTATGTCGACATTTATAATAATCATCCAACTCAAATCCCTCGTGCAGATTACGAATTTAAACAGACAACATGTTTATCAATCCATACAAACAATCATACCATTGACAAATGCCAAATATGAACTTAAGAAACATCACAGGTTCATCAAATTCAATAACAACTATTACTATGAATCTGAGATCATGAAATTCAACATACTCTAACCACCGCTCTGATACCATTTGTAATATTTATTTATTTATTTAAATACCTTGGGTAGGCATCCTGAGCAAAAGCCCTAGTGGAGGACAAAACGGCAACGTCCTCAGGTGAGGAGTCGCCCCGGTTCGAAGCGGATGATGAGGGAGATAAAGGAGGCCATTTGGGCGAATCACAGCACAGCGAGAGAAGAGAGAGAACTTGTCAGTGAAGGCGATGGCGATGCAGCCCAGCACAGCGCCGCCTCTTCGACGCAGCACAATACGTTCACCTTCACTATCTCGCGCACCTTCGCCTTCTGCATCTCTTCAATTAACTCTAGTTTGAAGACGAGAAGGAAAGAGAAAGTAGATCTGGGGCACTTTATCTCCTCCGTCGCCGAAGTGGATTTGGATTTCAGGGGAGAAAGAACAGAAGCAACAAACGACAGTGATGAAGACAACTTGGATTTCGGGGGAGAAACAAAGGAGTTGGGAGTCTGGGACTGAGAATAGCTTTTGTCGAGGGAGGCTTGGGCTTAGAGTTTTTACCGAGAGAGAGAGGGGAAAGAATAGGTTTAGGTCTCTCTTTTTTTTTTTCTTTCGGATTGTATGGTTTGGTCACTTAGTGGCATGTCTCCCACAACAGATAATTAAAAAACTGTTGTAGGAGAGTATATATCAAAAGATATGTGCCAGAGGAGGGAGGGAAGTTTACCGCCTGCTTAGGTTTGATGGGAGGAATTCAAATCGATTTGAGCCAAAATGAAAACATTGTTGCCGCCTATGTTCCTCATTCAGACAACAGAATGACAATACCTGTTGTACAAGATTTTGCATCTTGCACTAGGTACACCTAATAGAAATTGTCAAATTGTCATACAACGGAAGTAACTAGACTGTTGTAGCTTGCAACATTCTCACAACAGAACATACATAATTCTGTTGTGTGATAAAATTGGTGAACTTGCCTTCGGAGGGAATTTTGAGTTCAATGATGGCGGGATATCTGCCACAAAGTTTTGTGTCATTTATACAACAGAACTATCTTAATTGTGTTGTGTGATAGAACTCTGAAGAAAAAGTTCTAAATTTCGTAGCATTCCCACAACAGAACTTAATTAATAGCGTTGTACAATGAAGTTCACGTTATCAGACGACGGTAAACTTTTATTCTCTTGTCTGATGGGTGTTGTGTGATGCACTTTTTGTAGTAGTATAATTAATAGTGTTCAAGACCAACCCAAAGAGAAGTCAATGGCCATTCCTTTTCAAGTGGAGGAGCTTAAGTTTCAAGATGCTTATTCTAAACTTGTCTACGGTATTGGATTCATGGTGATAGCTTTTAATTTCGAGAATATTGAAGTTGATGGCTTATCATGTTTTATTCCAACTAATGATCGAGCTGCATTCAAGAGGAACTCGAGGTCGAGTTCTTTTCAAGTGGAGGAGACTGATGTAGGACGAGATTTTAGCTAATTTCAACAAAGAATCTCAAAAAGAAAGAAGTGTCTCTACATTAAGAAGAATGATTTGAATATTGGATATTGGTATTCAAACAGGCTTCTTAATGATGGAATTAATCATAAATTACTCTTTTGGATATATCAGGATTCTCGAGCAAAATCTTGATTGGGACTCCAAGCGTAATATTTTTTAGTATCTAGGATTTTATTTTCGATTTTTATTTAATCAGGTTTAATTAGGTTTCCTAGTTTTAGTCTACAATAAATTGTTCTTTATGTTTTCTAGTTGTATTAGGTTTATGCTATGTGCCCTATATAAGGCACCTCTTAGATTGTAATTTTCATTCAAGTTATCAATAAAAAAACCAAATATTAGAGAAGTTTCACGGCTGTGCCCGTAATTGCTAGAGGATTCTAGCTTATCTCATATGGCTTTCGACGCTTGACGGAGCCCCTTGCTATCGTGTTCACGCTTCCCGCATCAGTTTCATATGGAGTGTGCTCCTATGTTCTGTGAAGTATTATTGCATTGTGATTACAGGGTGCTAATGCTTGGATAAGTATTTGATTTCCTGTGCCTCAATGTCGTAAGTTGCAGAATGACTGAGTGTCTGATGGTTGGATGAATCTAAGGATGTCTATGTGCATACTTCATTTTTGCTACCCGGTACAACAACTTTTCTTGTTATTTGAACATTGATAGCCCAAGTGGGAAATTGTATGAATTAATATGGACTTATTAATATTTACTAAGAGTCACGACAACGAAGTTTCCTTTTTACAGAATAAGCAAGTATGATATTCCTAGTGTTCAGTAGAACCATGCTTGTTTCCTATTGATATCAGTATTGATTAAAGGGTTGCTTGGCTGATGAGTATCCCTACTTGCATATGGAACAAGAATAAAGTCGGTCCCTGCTCTAGCAATCACTTATAAGCAATATTCAAGAATAAGGATTAGGGAATCTTTGTGGGAGGCGCCTAATTCTCAATGCCTATTTATAGACTTGATCCCTGCTCTAACAATCACTTATAAGCATTCAAGTTCTCTGCCCCATCACTGAGATTGTATTCATTAGATTGCTCAGAGGAGGAGATCAAACATGACGTCTCTTTCAGTTTAGTGTTATTGTCCTTTAGACATAATTACTAGTATTGGTGTGTTCTCAAATTGAGTGCGAATGTTGATTACATCTTTCACAAACGTATAAAGGGTGGTTTTTATTAGGTCACATGTTCAAGGATTGAACGTTCTTACTAACCATTGTAGTCCATGACTTGTGTCATGAAATACCAATTAAATGTTTTCACATATTAGCTTTTCAGACACGCTCAAAAGATGTTAAAAAATCGGTTCCCTCACCGCTATTGCTTTCATTATCTTCAAGGAATGGAATTGCATGTGGACTCTCCCAATGAGGGGTCACATATTTACTCCTGGAGCTCGAGTCTAAGGTTATGAAACATTTTCAGGGTTTAGAAGTTTTTCTACGGTGCTTATTGCTTAGAATATAAGTGCATTCATGTAACAGTTCCATCCACATTCCTCAATGTTTAAGTCACTAATTATTTGTATACTTGCTGAAGTATTAACCGAAGCACACATTTTATAGAAAAGAGAAGATAATAATACAACAAACAAACAAAGGGGTATGAAAACTAATAAATCACTTCTGGGTATGCAATATCTCTATCTTTGGATTGTTATATAATGCATAACCTATATACTGCATACCCCGCGAGAACCATTGCCAGAGAAACCAGCACCATCTTCAGAGCGTTCTCTTTGCTTAATTTTGGCCTCAATACTGTGCCTCCGAAGCCAAATAAGTTGTGACCTGATTGTTCAGAATTCTCAGCTGATTGTTTCGAAAGCTTCACAACTTTCTTAGGTACTGTTATGGAAAGAATTCCACGTGAAAACTTGGCACGGATTTGGTCGGCACGGCAATTCCTAGAAATTTTCATTTCTTTGTGGAAGCGGCTGCGCATAGATGTCGTCGTACTACTTTCATCACCATCACTACCTTGCTTTCCGCTAATGGTTAGGATACCCAGATCGTTGAATTGAAGTCTAATTTCTTGTCTTCTGAAACCTACATGAACAAGTAAGACTGAGATCAGCAAGTAAAATGTTAAAAGCGTCAGATCTCATAACCACAATAAGATTGAGGATATACATATTACCTGGTAAATGAATCTCAAGAATGTCATATTCTTCATGTTTCTGCCAATTGCAGAAGGGTACAAAATCCTCATAAGACTGCTCCTCCTTTGCTGCATGACTGTTTTCCATTAGACCCGGCCTGAAGTTATTTTTCTGATTGGAGTGTTCTGAAATTTCCCAACCGATCTATAATATGGAGTCTACATTCTTTTTCCATTCTTATACTTGCCCATGAAAAAGCAATTAACATGTTGGAGGTTTCTTCTTTGTTTGAAAGAGAATAATTCCTTATTTTTCGTTTTCTTCTTCGTGGCCTCATGATCAAGTATACTTTATGAACACGTCAGCTCTAAAGTAAAGGCTGCAGATGAACTGTGACAATAGTTTTGTGCCTTTAAGTTGATTAAGATCGAGTTCTAATTTTATGCAGTCTCTTACAAAATTTTATATTGATTACAATTACATAAACAACCTTAAATAGCCAAAAAAAATATCACAACCCGGTTTGCAACTTAGAAGGGAATTTTTTTTATCTGAGGTGAGCCCTATGAGCAGTGGCGGAGTCAGAAACTTAGGACTGGGGCACAAAAATAAAATAATAAAATCATAACACAAAAAATCTTGGAAAATAACAAGAAATTTGTGATTGAGTTGAGAGTCGATACATGTTGCAACTATGCTTTTATATTTTAAAGAGTTTTCCAAATCACCAAAAAGTTACAATAAGTGATGGAGCTAGAACTTCATCCTAGGTGAGGACTTTTAGAAATCGAAAAGAAAAAATTTAGAACTCAAATTATATATCAAAATTTTAATGAAATCCGATAAAAAAAATTTGATAGAAATATTATATCTAGAAATAAGACTAATTTTAAGATAAGAATATTATTAAAATTATGTCAAGTTTATAATAGCAAGCAACTTGAAAAAAATAGTAATATGTAAAAGTAAATTAAGAATTGGAATTGGTCTCCTCATTTCATTTCATAGTCCCTTTATATAGGGATAGAATTACAACGGAAATATCGATTACATTAATGATACTAAATGCTGATTGATCCGTAATTGCGCTGATTGATGGTAATCACTGATTCCATGATTGCCTCTCCGTCAGTTGCTTTGACGAAGGCACACAATATGTTTTTCCTTTAACACTCTCCCTTGTGCCAAGTCAAAGACGAAATGGTGCATGAGTTGTTGTCTCACTAAAAACCTTGCCAAGTAACAATAAAAACCCTGTGGGACAAAAAATACACCTTGGTCGAAGGAAAAGAGCACAACACACCTTTTACAATTGAGGATGACATGTGTGTGTTAGACTCCCCCTGAGGTCTACACCTCCCCCTGATACTTGCATTAATCAAGGGAGCTTGGAAAGACTTCGCATTCCTATGTTTTTCACATGTTTCTCAAATGTGGCCTTGGGCAATGATTTGGTGAACAAATCTGCCACATTCTCCTCAGACCTTACTTGATTCACTTGAATCTTGAGGAGAGCCTGTTGTTGCTGATTGCAGAACAACTTTTGCGATATGTGTTTTGTGTTTTGTGAATCTTGAGGAGAGCCTTAATATAACCTAGCTTCATCTGTTCGATGCAAGCTGCATTGTGTTCATAAATGCAAGTAGGCTCTTCAGTGGTAAAACTCAAACCACTAGTCCCTCAAATACGTGTAATGATAGTTCTTAACCATACACACTCACGAACCACCTCATGTAGAGCAATGATCTCTGAGTGGTTCGAGGAGGTAGCCACAAGGGTTTGCTTGGTCGATCTCCAAGATATTGCCATGTTCCCATTGGTAAATACATAACCAGTTTGGGAACGATCTTTATGTGGGTCAGAGACATATCCAACATCAGCAAAAACCGACCAAAACATCATTTGGCGTTTTAGTGTAGTGAGTGGCGTTTTCGCCATCAACATTTCCTTTAGGGATTCCAGTTCCATCTACTGTCCCTCTTGTCTCTCTATAGGGAAAGAACAGTCCCAAGTCAATGGTTCATTTTAGGTATCGGAAATGTTCTTGATACCATTCCAGTGATGCTGCGTTGGCGCTGAGCTAAATCTAGCTAAAAAGTTCATTGAGAATGCAATGTCTGGTCGAGTACATTGGGCTAAGTACAATAATGCGCCTATTGCACTTAGATATTGAATTTCAGTTCCCAACACCTCTTCGTCATCTTCCTTTGGATGAAATGGATATTTCTTTGCATCCAAGCTTCGACCGATCATGGGAGTGCTAGCAGGATGTGCTTTGTCCATGTTAAATTGCCTGACTTTTGGACATACGCAGACTAGTGGATTAGTATTCCACAAACTCGGTGTTCTAGTTCAAGGCCTAGACAGAATCGAGTTTCCCAAGATCCTTCATCTCAAATTCGGATTTCAAATAGCTCGGGGTTTCTCTTATTTCATCAAGAGTACCTATTATGTTCATATCCTCGACATATACTGCTACAATTGCAAATCCGGAACTTGTTTTCTTTATGAATACGTAGGGGCATAATTCATCGTTCTTATATCCCTTCCCAATCAAGTAGTCACTTAGACGGGTATACCACATCCGCCCGGATTGTTTCAATCCGTAAAGTGAGCGTTTCAACCTAATTGCAAATGCACTCCGTGGTTTAGAGTCACTTGACCTGGGTAATGTAAGGCCATCAGGCACTTTCATATATATCTCTGAATCTAGATCCCCATAGAGATATGCAGTAATCACATCCATGAGCTGCATTTCCAGTCCTTCGGAAACTACTAAGCTAACTAAGTAGCAGAACGTTATAACGTCCATTACGGGAGAGTATGTCTCCTCGTAGTCAATTCCAGGGAATTGTGAGAAACCTTGAGCCACAAGGCGAGCCGTGTACCTCAGGACTTCATTATTCTCATTACGCTTTTTGACAAAGACTCATTTATGTCCTACAGGCTTTACACTTGGTGGGGTTAGCACTACCTGACCAAATACCTGTCTCTTTGTCAGAGAATCTAATTCTACCTGGATTGCTTCTTTCCTTTTAGGCCGATCTACTCTTTGTTGACATTCTGCAACAGAGCGTGGTTCGATATCATCGTGCTCTATGATCCCTTGAGCAACAGTATATATCATCAATGTGTATGGAAGATCTTTCTATCAACTCATACGCACTCTCATAATCCTTTGAGATTTCTTTGTTCTCTGGAATCATTTCAAACATTGGAGCGTCATCCAGTATTGATTCATGGACATAACTATAATCAGAGACAATCTCATGAGAGGGATTCTATACATTAATGATTGGTTTATGCCTTACTCGCCCTCTTCTTCCTTGGGTGAGTGTCAATCGAACCAAGTGGCCTCCCCCTCTTCCTTTGGGGAGCCACGGCCTCAACCATACCTCCACTAAATGTGGTTGCAGTGCCTCTATCTGCAGCACCGTGCCCCTTGTTGGGGACTTCTAACCGTGCAGGCACATTTGCAGCTGGTATATGTGATCTCGTCACTTTTGCGATATCAGTGAACGCATCATGCATCGAATCTGCTACGTTCTGAAGATCGATTATTCTTTTCACTTCACTTTCACATTGTGAAGTGCGGGGATCAAAATGAGACAGAGTGGGGACAAACCACGACAATTTCTGTCGTTCCCTTGGAAAATCCTTTTTCCTATCTCCCCCTAACGACGGGAAGACTGTCTCATCAAAGTGACAGTCCGCAAATCTAGCTGTAAAGTGATCGCCTGTCAAGGGTTCCAAATAGCGGATAGTTGTTGGGGATTCGTATCCAACATAAATACTTAATCGTCTCTGAGGACCCATTTTGGTGCGCTGTGGGGGCGCAATAGGCACATATACTGCTCAACCAAATATGCGTAAGTGTGAAATGTCAGGCTCATATCCAGTTACCAACTAGTACGCAGAAAAATGGTTGGCTAGCTGTGGGTCTGAAACGAATAAGTAAAGCTGCGTGCAATATTGCATAACTCCAAACAGATATAGGCAGGTTGGTGCGCATAACCAATGCCCTAGCCACCATTTGTATCCTTTTGATGGTGGCTTCTGCGAGACCATTTTGTGTATGCACATGGGGTACAGGTTGCTCTACATCGATCCCAATAGACATGCAATAATCATCAAATGCTTTTTATGTAAACTCGAGCGTTATCAAGCCTTATAGACTTGATAAGGTGATCAGGGTGGTGAGCCCTTAAATGTATAATATGTGCTAGGAGTTTTGCAGCATTTCTTGTGGACAATAAAGCGACATGTGACCAGTTTGTCGAAGCATCCACCAGAACCATAAAGTACTTGAATGGTCCGCATTCTGGATGGATAGGTCCACAGATATCTCTTTGTATCCTTTGTAAGAATGGAATGTTTTGTTTTGTATCTTTAGTATAGAAAGGTCTCGATCCTGTTTTTGCTAAAGAGCAGGCTTTACAAAACGAGTGATTTGCCTTTGAAATAGTCAATGAGGCATAATGGGAAGGAGGTAGTGCTTCTAGTACTTCAGAAGGCAATGCCTGCATTTGAGCAGTACTAGGACCGACACCTTGCAGTGTGACGGATTTTTGTCCCATTTTATTTTTCACTCGAAAGAAGGGATGTCCATATGAGTTCTTTAAAATACGGATCATCATGTCACGACCAGGGTGCCCTAAGCGGTCGTGCCAAAGCCTGTATGAGTCAGTGTCCCACATTTCATTATTGGTGACAGCATAGGATTCAATGATCCGAATCGTAGTGAGGTATAGTCCACTAGATCGACTCATAAGTTTCTCTAAGGTGCGTTTCCTTCCACATTTATTAGAGGTAATATAAATGTATTCAAGTCCATTCTCACAGTATGTTTTTACGTGATAACCGTTGGCACGAATATCTTTGAAACTTTAACAAGGTTCGATTAGCTCTTGGTGCATACAGAGCGTCTTTGACTTTAAATATATCTCATATTCTTTAGAGTATTTCTATTTTAGTAGAATGATAATCTTTTCATTCTAATAATTTTTTTTCTGTAGATGTATTGCTTTACATCATTATAGTGTTATTTCGAACCATGTAAATATGTGTAGTAAATAAATTTGAATAAATTCAGTGCTTCAGAATAAAATTAAAAATTTATTAATAAGCCAACGATAATCAAATCAAGGTCTTTGTTCAGAAATCTAATTCATCAAACCATTCTTTAAGACCAAATAATAGTCTAATTAAAAATGAGGCATTATGCCTTCACAACTGTTTTTGGAAAATAAAGTAAATAAAGCAGATTAGTCAAAATCTGGGGCATCGGTTGACTGAGCAAGTTCCTTGTTGCCATTAAAGTCTGCAATTGTGAGGTTGACGTCTGGGTCATGGCCCCCTTCTTCCATATAGTGAGCCTCTTGTTCTTTAGACTCCCTATACCTCTTGTAATTGGCTGCTACTCTGTTGCTTGCTTGGCAGTTCTTGACCAATACCCAATCACTCCACACCTATAGCATGGTTCATTGCCAACTCTATTCTGTTTGACTGAAGGGTGCTTAGGTGCCCTTTGCACCTTGTTTCCATGACCACTAGGGCTAGCACCACCATCTCTGTGCCATATATTGGGAGGGCTTCCACGGCCCATATCACGACCCCCATGTCCCTTGCCACGTGGGTAGGGATCAGTACGTCCAACCCCTTTTGCATTAGGGTTCTTTCCACCTTTCACTTTGCCATAATTAGCCTCAGGAATTTTCTTTGTTCCAACAGGCCTGACATTGTTGTTTAACATAACCTCATTATGTCTCTCAGCCACTTGCAGTAGGTTGATCAGCTTGTTGAAGGTTGTGATTCTTTTGTTATTATACTCCAGCCTATACTGGTTTGCTAGTATAATTGCTGAAGTAGGAAAAGTGGAAAGAGTCTTCTGGATCATATCATCTTCTGTGAGTTCCTTTCCACATAAATTTAGACGTGCCTTTAGGCGCAACATGTCCTTGTTGAAGTCATTGACCCTTTTGTAGTCAAGCAAGCGGATATCATTCCACTGAACGATCAATTCTAGGAGCAAGGTGTCATGAATGTTCCCAAAACGTCCCTTAAGGGCATCCCACAGTTCTTTGGGTGTCTTCAACTGAAGGTATTCCCAGCGTAGGCTAGGATCAATATGTTGCCTCAAAAACATTAAGGCATTTGCTTTCACCTTTTCTGACGGTCCATCGTCTTTGGGGTCAGTGAGAGTTTTGATGGTGGCAGTGTTGTCCCTTGCCACAAAGGCAGTTTCTACATCGGAAACCCAACGGTGGTACTCAAGTCCGTCTGAGTCCAAAATGTCAAACTCAGGTCGAGTTGGATCAGCCATCTACATAAACAAGAGAGAAGAAATAAATTACGCAGTCATAAAGACATCCACGTGAATTATTTTCCAAACGTATGAATTAGATTTCAAGACCAAGATTCGTAATGGTCACATTTTTTCGATGCTATGTGAAAATACTTTATCACAGTAAGTGTGTGTGTATAATGCGCATGAATTTTCATTATCATGGTAAAGCAGATTATATGTTGCATTTTAAAAATAAGCATAGCACATTTAAACATAGCATATATAAGAAATAAACTACATGGCATGCTCAAATTTCATAAATATACAACAAATTACGTACTACATATAATCATAGAAAATTATATACTAAACATAATAATAGCAAGAATATATCATGCATAAAATAAAATGTAAACAATAGCATAATACAAAGCAGGCGTAGACATAATTTATATAAGTGTAGATAAAATAAAAACATGCTCAAAATTTCAGAATAAACCATAAACAATAAAATATAAAGCATGCTTAAACATAATTATAAATCATGCTTAAATATAATCATATAAAACATAAATAATATGGCATGCTTAAAATAATCAAAATTATTTAACTAGACATGCTCAAAAATCCTAATTAAATATACCACAGTATGAAACTAAATAAATAAAAGAAAAAATACTTGGTTTGGAGAAAATAAAACAATCCTAGCGCACGCGCGTGTTGATGCATGCGTGCGTAACAATGTTTTTGGGCTTGAGAAAAACTGGGTCGCTTCCTTTTTTTTTTTTTCAGCAATGGGCCACAAGGCTTTTTTCCTTTTGTTGTTATTCTTTCTGGGCCGCCCTTTTCTTTGGGCCTTCTCTTGTTTCTATTTTTTCTTTTTCTGTTTTTTTTTTGTCTTCTTCTTCGCGTTTTTATGCTGGTTTTCTGGTTCTTTACAGATGGTGGCTGCGAGGCTGCGCAGGCGGGGCCGCGCTGGGCTGCTGGGATAGGCGCAGGTGGGGTTGATGCGAGGGGGGCGCTGGGCTGTGGTTGCGGCCGGATGCGGGGCTGGCAGATGGGCAGTGTGAGGCTGGAGGTTGAATGATCGATCTGTGCAGCAGGTGATTCGACTGGGCTGCGCAGGTGGAGCAGCGTGTGGGCGCGGGGGCGCTGCGCTGGTGGAGACGGGGTGCTGGCCGCGCAGGTGCGGAAGGGAGGGCCGAGGGTGAGGTGGGCTATGCGCGTGGGGCTAGGCAGCAAAGTGGCTGCTGGCCAATAGGCCGGTGACTGGCAGGGGCCTTCACGCAAGGCTAGCGAGAGGGCCGGCGGCAGAAGGAAAAAATTAGAACTCAAATTATATATCAAAATTTTAATGAAATCCGATAAAAAAATTTGATAGAAATATTATATCTAGAAATAAGACTAATTTTAAGATAAGAATATTATTAAAATTATGTCAAGTTTATAATAGCAAGCAACTTGAAAAAAATAGTAATACTAATAATAATAGAACTATTAAAATAATAATAATAATAATAATAGTTCTGCAACCTCTAATTAAACCTTGGAAGAAAAGAAAAAAAATTACTAAATTAGCAAGAATTGAACCCAAGACCTGCAATGTAGGAAAAAGGTGCCAGACCACTGCACTATGCAAGACACTTGTACCACTTTGTAACTCTAACAACTTATAAAATAAAAAGTTTACTGGGTCACGGGACCAAGTGTGCCCCTATGTGGCTCTGCCACTGCCTATGAGGCTGTTGTCTCATGCCTATGCATATTAGGAGCCTAAAATTAGTTTTGCGTATGATTACATTGTGATGTATGCCTAAAATTTATTGGTAGTGTAACATTATCGAGTATCAACTATTTGGGGTTTGATTCCCCTTAATGTTTATTTTCCCTTTTGGACAAAAATTCTCTGTCTTTTTTTGTTTTTTTTTTTGTATTTTCTCTGCCTTTTTTTTCCTTTTTTCAATTTTGTTGTTTTTTGTTACGTCCCGTATCTCAAATTTACCGGTTTACTAGTCATTTGAACGATAAACGGAAATTACTTTCACTTTTTACATTGTTTCGATACTTTTGGTGGCCCTAAAAGTTGACTTTTTATTCGGGTCAAAATTTGAGAAAATTTTCTTCTGGAAAGTCGTAGAGGATGTTAAACCGAGTCCGTGCATATGTGGTACGTAAAAATCAGAGTTTCGTATGAGAAAGTTATGGAGGAAATTGTAAAGTTACTTTTCATGGTAAGTTTCTATATAAATGGAAAGTTACTGTGGTAGGTTTCCATTTTCGGAAACCTACCCACTTGGTAACTCTCTCTCTCTCTCTCTCTCTCCCCGTTCCATTGTTCACCATTGCAACTCCTCTATCCGGCCACCTGGGAGCTTGCCAACGGCACCGTTCAATTCCTCTCTTCATCCTCAACACACCTGTTGTGGTAGCTCACGACGTCTTGGCCGGAAAATGGAGAACCGAGGCTGAGAAGTTTACTGTAGTAATTGAGGTCAACACCGATTTCTCTATATTCCGGCCACATCTGGTGACAAAGCCAGACTTTTTAGAAGCACCTTGAGCCACCCTTTATGCTCTCCAAACCTCTTGTAGCGATTTGTAGCGTGGAGGAAGAAATCACGATTTGAAAATTTCACTGTACAAATCGGGGTTTTCGAGTTGCTTAATTGTTCGGCCACTTAGATATATTTTCTGACTTTGCCACAGTTGAGAAAGTTGTTGGAAATGTTGAGACGATGTTGTACATGAAATTTGGTAGCCATTGGTGGTGGTGGCCGGCGGCGCGTGAGCGCCACGCGCTGCCACTGTGGGTGGCGCGTGGAGATGCGTAGGGCTGTTTTCTGACTTTGATTTTTAGCCTATTAAATCGTATAATTGTTGTAGCGCTTGTATATGTGATTTTTGTAGAAATTGGAGAAGTTTGATGTCAATTGTGAATTTCTGAAGTTTGGAGTTTCGGATGTCGATTTATGGGAATCTGACATTCGGATTTCCCTTGTTCTATGGAATACTTTAATTGATGGATTGATATTAGTAGTGAAGTTTGGGTTGAATCCGAGAAGAAATGGAGAAGTTATTTTACGAGGATTTGATTTTAGAATCGTATTAATTTGCGAATAATTATGTATAGGGCGACATACCCCAAGAAATCTGTAAGCGTGGTCGCCAAAATAGTACTATGAGTGGACTTTTGTTTCAAACAATGATGCATGCATTGTTTCTTGAATTAATGCTTTATTTAATTATCATATTTTTCGTTGAGCATATTAATTAGTTTCGGATATTATTTGGTTTTGAATATTTATTGGAATTTTGATTGGATTTTCCATCATGATTTCCGAACGTGAGTTTTCTATGCTCGGATTTTGAATTATGATTTATAATGATATTCAAAGAATTATTTTTCCTAGGTGATTTCCGGAATTATATACTACATTTTTATTCATCGATTTTGAGATTTCTAAAAGATTTTTGAAAATGAGATTTTTGATGGAATTATATTTCTTGATTAGTTATCGGCTTTAGGTTTTGGCATTGGGAATGCTTTAGCGATAATTTTGATTTTGGGTTATTTTTTATGAATCTACTTTAACCCCGACTATTTGGCTATCGATTTGGGAACACTTTTGACATGTGGGACACGTCGTTGATTTATTTTATTTCTTTTCTCTTGAGATTTACCGAGTACGGATGAGAATCGTGCTAGTGTTTTCTATTGCAAGATTTGGGGATGTTTTATGCATTTACTGGTTTTCGAATGTTTCCTTCACAATACTTGGGTTACTTTATTTTTTTTAGTTCTCCTCCTCACTTACTTTGTGTTTGTGGGTCGAAGTCGAGGATAGAGCCTGGGAGGCTCCTTCATTGTGTGGTGTTTTCTTCTTCTCCATATCCTATTGTTACTTGACTAGCGAGGCTAGTCTGATTTCTCTTAACCAGTGGGGCTGGTATGTCGAGATTTTGAGTTTAAAGAAATACGTTTTATAAAAGTTGCATGCATCGAGGTTTTATAAGTTTAAATACGGGGGAAAGTATTCAAATTTGCTTCATTTAAATTATCTTGATTATTTATTTTTGTCCACTCACACTAACGTGTTTTTCAATACTTTTCCCCTAGGCCCTTCGGTTTCAAATGCCCAGTTTGTAGACCAAATTAGTTGAGGTCAGGCTTACATGGAGTTGAGGCATAGTCAACAGCACAACTTCTGCATATCAATTTTATCCATGTTTTCCTTATTTACCTTTTATATTAGAATTGCTCTGATAACCTGTGGGATAAATATTATTAAGTTGAGACTTGTACTTGTGAAATGGGAGATGTTGAGATTTGGGGAGCATGGTGGCTCCAAGAGAATAAGGATGGATGGTTTAGAAGTGTAAATGTCTTTCTACAGGTTTTGGGTAGTCCATTTTTAGGGAAAGTTCTGCAAAATTTTTGGTAGAATTTCTTCTAAGGTGGGCCCCACAGAGCCACTTCGGATTTCAGGATTAAATCCGGGGCAGGTCTTGTCATTTTCTTTCTCGGTATAACATATTTGTAATTCGCCTCATGCCATTAAAATTTCAGGTCCAGACGTGGATGATATTCTTATTGATGGCATAAGATGGATAGTTGGTAATGGCTCTTCAAATGAAAATGGTAAGACTACTATAAAGTTAGCCTTTGATTTACAAACTCAACATATTCCTAAGAATTCTCAAACTAAATTCTTACCTCTATGTGGAAATTAAATCTTCCTCCAAAGATTAAAATCTTTAGTTGGAACTTAATTAAAAAACGATTAAAAACTAGAGATCAAATCTTTTCAAACTATATTATTGACGGAAACGGTCATTTCTACCATAATGATTTAGAAACAATAGATCATCTATTCAGTCATTGCTCTTTTAGTAGACAAGTTTGGACTTTATTCTCAATTAATTTGCATCCCGGAGATTGGCATTACTCTTAAATTGATTGTTTGAACATGATGCATCTGGGTGTGAAAAACTGTTGTCAAAAGAAGGGAAGATTTTTTGGCTCAACCGATGGCGGAAGCGCTAGCTAGTATGTCGCTTTTTACCCGTCCTCGTCTAGGTGTCCGAGCCGAAAAGCTATAACCTTGGGTGGTGAGTAATTTGTTAGATTCAATATGAAATATAAATTAATAACTAAAGTATACTATCTTAAATGTTAGATCAATGTTATCAAATAAAATCATAAAACAGGACATCAATTAAAAAAGAATACGAATCACGAAAAAACCCTAAGCGACGCCTAACTGCACCGCCTCCAAAACACATCGGCGTCCGTCCTGGTGCTGCCCATTTCTGATCATGTTGCAAGGACAGATCCTAGTATGGAACTGTCGAGGGATCATAAACTTCGAAACACAAAGAGCCCTAATTGATATTGTGCAAGCCCGTAAGCCAAGTATTATATTCCTGGCAGAAACCCTAGCACAGAAAGAGCATATCAACACACTGACTCGGAAACTTGGATTCAAAGATAACATATGTTACTCACATGAAAGTGAATCACAGGGGTGGCTCTCATCTGGAATGATGACACTCATGCAGAGCTATGCTCTCGATCGCCCAACCACATTGATGTGGTTATTGGCAAAGTAGATGATACACCCAAATGGTGTTTCACAGGCATTTATGGGGTCGCCGCGAGTGGAGGGCGACACAGAACCTTGTCCCTTATCAGAGCCCTCGCTTTTGAACAATGTTCCCTACCTTGGCTTGTTGCAGGGGACTTTAATGAAATTATGTCCAACAATGACAAGTCTGGAGGTCTGCCAAGAACAGCAGCACCTATTGCTACCTTTCGAAGAACAATGGCTGACTGTGATCTTATAGATATGGGTTTTGTGGGTAGTCCTTTTATGTGGAGCTGTAAATACACAAAGGTTTGACTTGATAGAGGTTTCCCAACACCCCAATAGAGAGTCTTGTTCCCATATAGTAGGGTTGTTACTCTAAACACTAGTGAGTCAGACCATAGCCCCCTTTTGGTTGTGGTGAGTTCAACAAAACTAACATGGCACAGAACTAAAAAACTGTTCAGATTTGAGGAGTGCTAACATGAAAACCCTAATTGTGGAAATATCATCAAACAATCTTGGTGTAGGCTTTCCACCAGAAATGCTTTGCAACAGTTGTCGAATAAGATAAAGGATATAGGCATTAATCTCATGCAACGGCACAAGTCTGATTTTGACAATCAAAAGGCAAAGATGTGAGTTATTCAAGAGAAGCTGAATGATATGATGAATTTACCTTACTCCCCATAGCAATATGAGGAGCAGAGATTATACATGTCAAACATAGTCAAATTCTTGCTCAACAAGAAGTATACTGGAGGCAACAATCTCGAGCTATTTGGCTCAAGGATGGTGATCGTAACTCTACCTATTTTCACAGAAGGGCTAGTAATCATAGAAGCAAAAATCTCATTTGTAGACTCAAAGATGAGCAAAACTAGTGGCAAGCTGAACCAAAGGAAGTCCCAAGATTGTTGCTTTCATCTTATTCAAGTGTCTTCTCGACTGAGGGCTGTGATTTAGACGCATTAGCAAAAATAATAGAGGCAACACCAATGAAAGTCACACCAGAAATGAACAATGACATGTTGAAGCCATGCATGGAAGAGGAAATCAAGGTAGCTCTCTTCCAAATGCACCCCTCCAAAAGTCCTCGACCTGATGGTATGTCCCCCTTTTTCTTTCAAAAATATTGGAACATTGTGGCCAATGATGTCTACTTGGCAGTGTGTAGTTTCCTTGAAATAGGTGAATTATGTGATACAAATTTCACCTACCTATGCCTCATACCAAAGATAAAAGATCCCTAGGAAGCTGCACAATTCAGGCCTATAGCCCTTAGCAATGTCATTTGTCATATTGCATCAAAAGTTGTTGCTAATCGAATAAAGCAATGGCTTCCTGAGATCATATCACCTCTGCAAAGTGCCTATGTCCCAGGGTGTATCATCTCAGACAATACTTTGGTTGCCAATGAAGTTGCGCATTTTATGCACAAACTGAAACAACAAGATACTGGCTTCTTCTCTTTAAAGATGGACATTAGTACCGCATATGACCGCCTAGAGTGGAACTATCTTCATGCCATCCTATCCAAGCTCGGCTTTCATCCCACCTGGATCAATATGGTGATGAATAATGCCAAATCGGTGACCTATTCAATTTTGCAGCAAGGCAACACAACTTCTCCTATCTTACCTTCTAGAGGAATTAGGCAAGGAGATCCATTGTCACCCTACTTGTTTATTTTGTGTGCCGAAGGCCTCTCCGCTCTAATCACTCATGCAGTTCAAGTAAATAATATTTCTAGCCTCAAAATGTGTCCTCAAGCTCCAACGCTTCACCATTTATTTTTTGCGGATGACAGCTTACTATTTGGTACGGCTACTATTGAAGAATGTATTGCCTTCAAGTACATTCTAGAGATTTATGAGAAAGCCTTAGGACAAAAGGTCAACTTCCAAAAGAGTAGTGTTGTTTTCAGCCGAAATGTCAAAATTGAACTTCAACACAACCTGGCAGCCATCTTTGCAGTAAAACATGTGGAAGAGCATGATAAATACCTAGAATTACCACTGCGTGTAGGTGAATCCAAAACCGCAAAATTTGCTTACACCAAAGAATGATTATCCAAGAAGTTGACTAGTTGGAAAGCCAAAATCCTTAGTTGTGCAGGAAAAGAAATCCTCATTAAGGCAGTTGCTCAAACAATGCCTCTCTATGCGATGAACTGCTATCTGCTTCCAAAAGGCCTATGTGATGACATTCATCAGTTATGTGCTTTGTTCTTCTGGAGGGACACAGATGAGAATAAAAGAATTCATTAGAGAAGTTGGAAAAAGTTGTGCTTGACTAAACAAGAAGGAGGTATGGGCTTCAAAAATCTGTATGCTTATAATATTGCTATGCTTGCTAAACAGGGATGGAGAATTATCTCTAATCCTTAATCGTTAATTGCCTAATCCTTAATCGTTAATTGCCAAGTTGTATAAGGTAAAGTATTTTCCACATTGCTTATTTTGGGAAGCAGAGAATGGAGACTCTCTATCATTCTCTTGGAGAAGTATTCTACAAGATAGAGCAGTCCTAGGAGCAGGAGTTGAATGGAAAATCGGAGATGGCACTCAAGTTGATATTGGCAAGATAAATGGATTCTTGTATCCACATCAACTGTAATCTCCAGGCCTCTAAATACTAGTCTGACAAGAGTGGCTGAGCTAATTGATGAATCATGTAGACAATGGAAGGCTGATACCATACATACCTTGTTTCTCGACCACATTACAGAGAAAATTCTCTGCATTCCACTAAGAAGACATCCTAATCTAGACAGACTTATTTGGAGTCTGGAGAAGAAAGGATACTACTCAGTGAAGAGCGCCTATTGGATTTCGAGAATGGAAGTCATGCAACATGCCCTAGTTTCGACTTCATCGGGAGATCCTTACAAGGAATTATGGCTCCACATTTGGATGGCTAGAGTCCCTGGCAAAGTTGGAATTTATGTCTGGAAAGCATGCAATAACTTGTTGGCTACCAGGGATCGGTTACTAACCAAAGGTTACAATGGAGAACTACACTGTCTCCTATGTCCACACAACATTGAGGATTTTTCCCATTTGTTTTGTCATTGCCCTACTGCCTTGACGATCATATATGCTCCCCTATTCAACCTGCCAACTAATCTGCATGAGACTATGAGCTTCAAAGATTGGATGCTCGAGAAAGCTCTTACCTTAAGCAGGGGATCTTCACTAAACTCATGATGATTATTTGGGCACTTTGGAAAAACAGAAACAATTTCCTATGGAATGGCACACAACAAACTGCTCAAGACATTCTCTTGTGTAGTTTTGCGTGGCTCGAAGAGTTTCAAAAAGCTCGAGTTCCAGCTAAAACAACAAAGCAGCAACCTCGATGTTTTTGGCGACCTACTACAAATGGGGTCCTTAAAATGAATGTGGATGCTTCGTACTGGTCCACTCATTCTAGAGGAGGAATAAGAGGGTCTTAAGGACTGAAACTGGAAACGTCGTGGCAGTCTTTGCAGGCCCTATTCCCTATGTGGCTTCCCCGAAGCAAAGTGAACTATACTCAATTCGAGCTGGGGTTGACCTTGTGAATTCTTTACAAATGCTGCAAGTTGTTATAGAGAGTGACTGCACTGAAGCAATTGCAGAGGCGTCTTGCTCAAATCATAGTCTCCTTGCTAATGGAGGCTTGATCAATGATATCAAAAGGGCCATGGCTGGGATCCCCCATGTGCATTTATCTTATGCCCCTCGATCGTGCAATAGGGTTGCTCATCGACTAGCTAGTATAGGCATTGAAGCCACTACCCACTTAGTTTGGATGGATCATACTCCATCATGCATTCATGATGTAGTAACATATGATTGTAACCACCTCACCTGAGGATCTATCTAGAAAAGTTGTTTATTTTGATTCAAAAAAATAAAAAATAAAATAAAATCATAAAACTGACTTGGTGGATTGCTGCCAATATCCAATGGTTATCTGCTGCCGTTATCTATTAGATCTTCTCCTATATACACATCGTATCTCTCTTTATAGCAGGGATAAAATACAAATACCATTCTATTTATAAATGTTGAACACAAAGTTACATGGTAGTTCCTTCCATTAAGGAACTTGTTTCGGCTGTCTCAGGAAGGGTTTGATCCAGCTAAACCATAAGGTGTCTCGGTTTGCTACTATCTCTATCGGTCTCCCTTATCTGTAAGATAAACAAAGGTCAGGGGGAAGACTGGGTGTGTCGGTCTTCAACGCTCCGATGTCTAAGTCAATATTGTTATAAGATAATGATAATGGAAAGAGATAGTAAACAGTTACTTTGATGTAGCATTGTGGGAGCTTGGTTTCATTTCCTTTGGTGTAGGACGTTTGGGGTTCCTGATATCGCCCCAAAGGGTATCAGGACCCTTGGCTGGGAGTTATTGCCTTGCTTTGTGGTGGCTAGACAAGCTTGTGCTTCTGGTACTTGTGCTTGGGAGGTATATGTATACCAACAAGTCCCCTAAGTCTCCGGTCAAGAGTTCTCTTGGGTGGGGAGTTTGTCCCTTGGTAGAAGTATCGGAAGTGCAAGGCGAGTTGCTGGCCACGTGGCTTCCGTACGACCAGTACCCCTGTCCCCCAAGTCCCCACCTAAGAAGAGTATTGGCTGGGGTGAAGAGATCATTCCTGCGACTGTCGTTGTGTAGCTATCGCGTATCTGTGGTAGGGTTTCTTGCGTCTTTTGGCACATATGTTATACCTTGGTGACACCTGTGATGAGGGTTCGTTGCCAGGAGTTGAGAGAGGCCGATAAATTTTGGGTCGTTGTGGGTCCGGCTAGGCTTTAGGGAGGGTGAATTTTAGGGTTTACACTACTAGAAATCTGTTCATAGACATCGCATGTTTTAAATCGGTCAGACTTGCCCACGATGTAAAAAAGTAATCTAACATCGTTTTACGAAAATACCGATTTAAATGTATATCATTAACATCGGTTCTTAAAATGACCGGTGTTAAAAGTTTTGTTTGAAAATTTGCGGGAACCTATTTTTGCAAAAAGCGCTAAGTCTTTAAGTGAAATGAGGAAGCGGGGACTAAAACTCAAAATTTTCACACTTAGAAAAAAAATTGTGCCCTACCCCAAAACTGAAACACAAACCCTAAGCTCCATTCTCAACCCAGACTCGAGCTCCTCCTAAACTCGAGCTCCTCTTCCTCCTCCTCACCATCACAATCATCCCTCCTCCATTCTCAGGCGGAATCTGAAGCGCCGAGATCCCGACCTCGATCTAAAATTGAAGTAACAGCTCTGAATCCAGAGCTCGACCTCGATTTGAGATGAGCACAGTTGAAGAAATTAAAGAGGAATGGTTCTTTCCTCTCAAGCCCCACCGAAGTCGGGGTTGGAGCCCTAAACCCGAACACAGCAACCCAGCTGTACTCAACTGCGCCATTTCTGACTCTCCGTCTCCTCTCCGGTCTCCCATCTCCGAGTCTCCGTCTCCGAGCTCCAGGTATCTCTCTCTCCCAGTCTCCCTCTCCGTCTTCTTCTACACCTCTTCCTCTTCTTATTCTCTTCTTATCTTCTTCTTCTTAATCTGATTGAATCATGAATCACCTATTTGAAATTGAAATTGAATGGTTACCTTGAGTTTGAACGTACTGTTGATTTTGTTATGCTTTTGAGATTGGACAGTCTGGAGGTTGAAATGTTTTTCTTGGCGATTTGGTGATTGAGGATTTGGCAAGCATGGCAGAAGTACATTGATATTGTTAGTGAGCAATCCAATCGAAACTTAAAAGGCTCCAAGCTGCGATTCAAAGAAATTCACATTCATAGAAACGTAGTACGAAGCTTAATACCTTCTCTGCGCTCCGATCATTCAATGGATCTGAATTGTTAATCAAATCAAAGCCACGTGAAAAGTTGAAGTCGGAAAGTCTCGAACTCTCACTCCAAGTTCTTCACGTCTCCGAACTTCGCGAACAAAGCTCTCGCCTCTGACCAGCTTCTTGACGCGAGAGAGATGTTGGCAGCGTCGAATTGTAGGTCTGGTGCGGTGGTTCTGGTAATGAAAATGACTGAGTGAGAGAGATGAAGTTTGTGTTAATTATGGAGAAAGCAAACAGAGCAGTAACCCTTTTTTCTTCTGTTTTTTCTTTTCTCTCGACGGACAGAAATATAGCTGCGATAAATAAAAATATTATTAAATATCTAATGTGACCAGGCTAGTGGAGCGGTCTAACATGAAATCTCATATGTAGCGTTCGATCCTCAACTTCTACCAGTTTAGTTTAAGAGGTTTCGGGTTGATGCGTCTACAACAGAAAATTAGTTTGGTTTTCTGAAATCTCGTAAACCTCAGTTCGGATGCTAACTCAAAAGTGTGTTACTAACTTGTTAATCAGTATTAATTAAGCCAATAAGGCTTAAGGTTAAATTTTCAATAATCATACAATTGCCCTTGATTAATTAAAACTCTAAGACTATAAAATTTAATAGATAATGGATAAAACAGTAAATTAAAAGGGAAAAATTTGGTACGTGGACCTGAACTATGGACCACTACGAATTTCAGTACATAAATTTCTAAAACATAAACTTTGGTACATGAGGTTTAAAAACTGACCAGTTAGCATACACGACGTCAATGACGCCGTTAGTTTGGTGGCAGATGGCCGTATTTGAAGGGGTAAAATGGTCTGTACGGCCTTTTCCCTCCAACCTACAACCTACACTCCTTGCATATATTTTTCCCGCCATAATTTTGATAAAGTCTGCAACTAACCATACTCTTGTTTAAAAATGGACTATTAGTAGTGGTGAAAATGAAAAAAAAATGGCAAAGATAGGAATGAAATTACTTAGTTAATGGTTCAACTGTGCATGACATAGAAATTCCAAATAATGGAAAGCAATTGTTCATACTGCCCCCTACTACAGATTTTCCAAAAACTACCTGTTACACAAAAGCTTATGGCATTTGTCCTATAACAAAAGAAAACAAATGCCACATTAACAGGTGGTGTTTCTTGCCTCCTGGGGCTGTACCCGATCGGCGCAGTCTGGAGATCAGAGGGATCCACCTTCTTGACTCCGGGAATATCCGCCATGCCGAGAGCAGTGAGCATGTCGAGGGTCACCTTGTCGACGGCGATCTCGTCGGTCTTCATGGCTGACTCGTCGGGGACAAAGTCCATACGGCGCTCGCGCTCCTCCTCCTGGAGCTTGAGGGAGATGACGCGGACGGGGCCCTTCTGGATGAGCTTCATGAGATGGGTCGAGAATTCGGCGATCTTGTTGCGGAGGCGCTTCGACGAGATTTTTGTAGATCCTCCAGGACCTTCTTGTTGGTGTGGAAGTCGAGGGTCATGTGCGAGTAGTACCGCTCGATCACCTGCCAAGAGGACTTCTTCACGGTCTTGGTGCGGACACGTCCCATGGAGGAGGAGCTGCGGTGGAGCTCTCTGTGTGTGCGTGTGAGGTAGGGTTTGAGAGGAGAGGGACGGCTGTGTGTGTGTGGTTGTCAAAGGGATAAAAGAGAGAGAGAAACGAGTTGACTGTGGTATGTGGTGGACTATATGTCCTTATATACGACAGCTGACCAACTCGAAGGGATAAGGGTTTTCAAACTAAAAAACCAATTTTGCCCTTCATTATGTGCGTAATGGCACGACGTCTGACGGAGTCATTGACGGCATGTACGTATATTTGGTCGGGCTTTATATTTGATGTACCAAAGTTTATGTTTCAGAAATTTATGTACTAAAATTCGTAGTGGGCCTTACTTCGGGTACTATTCATGATTTTTTCCCAAATTAAAAATAAGAAAAAGAAAGATAGGAAAAGAGAAAAAGAAAAGAGAGAGAAGAAACTGTTAATCTTAACGTGGGAGGGCTTTTACTAGACGTGTGAGCAATGAATCACCAGTTGTTATTTACTACAAGTCCAGAAACTATAAGGAATATTTTTTATTGCATTTTGATGAAGAAATAAATTATATAAAATCAATTTTTTTAACAAAAAAAAACATTAAAAAAAAACAATTGACACATGCGCGTGTGTTAAGAGGCTAGTATGTAATTTATGGTACATTACATACTAGCATGTGTCAATTGGTTTTTTTTAATGTTTTTTTTGTTAAAAAAAATTGGTTTTATATAATTTATTTATTCATCAAAATGCAATAAAAAATATTCCTTATAGTTTTTGGACTTGTAGTAAATAACAACTGGTGATTCATTGCTCACACGTTTAGTAAAAGTCCTCCCACGTTAAGAGGCTAGTATGTAATTTAGGTGACTTGTTACTTCATTCTCGATATAAAAATATAATTAATTAGTAAAATAAACCCAGGCTAAGATCCAGTGCGGTCAGGATGTTGAAAAGAGGAGAGGTGTCACCGCTGGTTAGTGTCAAGTCGTGGCTTTATGGTCATTTGACTCATTTAGTTTTTTGAACGGTTGAGATTGTGACAGGTGGAAGAGTGCATGGTATTGGAATGTGTCTGGTTGCGGAGGAAGATAGTATAAAGTCCAGGTGTTGGAGTGTTGGTGGTCAGTCACTGTTACGTAAAGGACCGTGGGCGGTTCTATCTACGACTTCCAGAATCTAAGTTTTGAATTTAGTCCCTATATTTTGCTTAAATTTCTAGAAAGGTGTTGGACGCGTGCATTGAGCTCGTGGACATGTAGTATCTTAGTTTTGTATTTGGTCCCTTTAGTTTTGTATTTGCTAGGGAGGCGTTGTGGCGGGAGTGCGGGTGGGCCCAGAAGACTTAGCAGTTTAACGCGTGTCCTAAACTCGGCGACTTGGAGTCTTGCACCGGTGGCAACGAGCCAACGAAGGACAAACTGCACATGAAGATGTTTGTCGTAATTTGCAATATTTACATTTTTGTGCCTTTAGGCTTTAGACTAGTGAAAATTTCTTCTCATTCCTAGAAACTTTTGTAATATGCTGGAGTTGAAATTTTCTTGTTTTCATTTGAAACCATATTTTACTGCTTCTATGTCATTTCAATACACTTTCTTTTAACTAAACAACTAGCCAAAAAAATTGATGAAATAAGATGGATACTGCAAAGAAAAAATAATGAGCGAGAAAAGTGGGGGTTGTGCTATCAATTTTTTTAATTTTTTAATAAAAATCTATTTTTGTTCAAAGAAAACCTAATTTGTGTTTAGCCCAAACTCTAGGTTACTTGACCTAGTGGTAATAGGATTTAATTAGAAGGATCTAGAATCCTATTCAATGTAGAATTACTTTCCTTATATGATTGAGATTCTATGCATTGTAATCCTCTATATAAAGAGGCCACTATTATCAATGAGAATACACAGCGATTATCTCTCAATTTCGGATTCCCTAAAACACGTTATCAGCACGAAGCTCTAACCCTGAAACTCTAAATTCGTAGCCTTCAAATCCCAGAAACCACCACCGCCCACCTTGAAGATCTCAACTCCAGGAGTCCAGAACCGGCGGCCCCACCTCCAGAACCGGCCGGAAAACCACCGAACCGGCCACCGGAAATAACTGAAGTCTCACTGCCCGGTTCAAAGCCTTTCTCCCATCCTCCTGCAGCCATACTCCACCAGAAGCTGCAACCTGATCCCTGTTTACCGGAACAGGTCAAAAGGCCCTCAAACCGGTAACCAGAATCTGTTCCATCTTGAACCGCCGGCTGCCCTTCCAGATCATCTAGCCCTTGCTTCAGTCAACCCTGCGCAGCCCAGCCCAGAAGAAGACCAGTCTCGGCCCAGAGGCAAATGAGCTATCCGGCCCAGGAGCAGAAGGAGAACTGATCGGCCCAGTAGCAGAAGGAGCAGGCTCGGCCCAGTGACGTCAGCCCAGAGCCCATCCACTTAAGCGCCTGCATCAGCATCCAGTCAGCTCTGCCACGTCAGCGCCGCACTACCACTTCAACGCCGCACTGCCACGTCAGCTCCGACCTGCCAAGTCAGCATCCCCGGTCAACGGTCAGTCAACGCCGATCAACCCTCAGGTCAACTGCCGGTCAACGCTTTTCCTGCCACTTTCCAGCGACTTTTCCGGCAGCTACAGTAACTTCTCGTCGACTTTTCCGTCAACTACAGTAACTTCCCTGCGACATTCTGTCAGCTACAGTACTTTCCGCGCGTCATTTTTTCGGCCAACTTTTCAGTCAAGATTTTCGGCAATTTTTAAGGCAAACTTTTCTAAAAGTTCTCATTTTTTTTTTAGTTTTTCAATTTCTTCTTCTTTTCTCGGGGACTTCCAACATCCCTTCTTCTACCCCCCTTTCTTCTTTATAGGGGAGACCAAAAGCCGAATTGTGGGGGTTCGTGCTCACTCCAAGCTTGGAGCTTGTAGAGTCCTCCAAACTTAAAGTTTGTTAAGAAGAAAACGATCGACCACATACATCGTTATTTCGATCTAATCCAAAACCCCTCTTGGAATCGGATTTTCTTAGAAGCGACTACGCTCAGAAAATTCCTAATTTCTTGGAAGCAAGTAGGCTCAGAAATTTAATAGTTTTTCGTTGTAGCCTTTTCGCTCCGAAACTAACCCTAATCTTGTGTTGTTTTTCAGGATGAGTAACCTGAACAAGTTGAACTTCGTTCTACTAGAGACAACTGGCGCAGGATACCATAGGTGGGTCCGAGATGTGCACCAACATCTTAAGGCTGATGGACTTCTGGGAGCCATCCAAGAGCCTGGTCAGAACGTGCTCTTCATTGAGCAAGCTACTGCTTTCGAAGCAAAACAAGCTAAAGACATAATTCTCATGACAAGGCACATGAATGACGTGCTCCAAAAATGAATACCTCAATGAGGAACTATAATGCTAGAACGTAGCTAAAAAGCACGACAATATTCTTGTGAAGAACTATAATGCTAGACTCATGGGAACTAAGTCTATTCCGGAGACTAACTATAGTCGCGCCCCCAATGGAGGACGCAAGGAGCGAAACCCTAAGAGTAGGGAAAATTCTGGAAATTCTGGTCCATATGTTCGCCCTAAAGAGGAAGGAAATTGCCGAGAAAAGTGTGCACGGAACCGTAGAGGTCAACGTGTGAAGAGAAAGAGAGGAGGAGCCTCCGACCATGGTGGTAACGCCACCAAGAGCATTGGTCGTCCAAATCGCGCCCCAATGGCGCCTCGATCAAGGGAGCCTGACCATAATGATGTTTGTTTTCGATGTGGATCAACTGAACATTGGGCCAAAACATGTACCGCACCCCATAATGTTGCAAAGGCATACAAGACGTATCGTGAGGCAAGGGAAGCAAATTACATGGCACAAGAAGATCAAGATGGCGATCTAGATCTAAGGGTGGAAGACTATAAGGATCAAGACCCAGAAACTGGCGATTTTGATTAAGTCTTTGTATTTTCCAAGAGATGTAGGCGATTGCCATATTACTTTTTATTGGATTAGATTTTCTTTGATCATAGAAACAATGTTGTACTCCGTTGGCTTATGAATAAAATTTCGAGTTCTTTTCATTATGACTCAATTTTGATTCTGAGCATATGACTTTGTGACTACGATGGCTGGGCCATCAGTATTAATTCAAGGACATGGAATAGCCCAAGTTCCACCTGCCAAATGACACCTTGATTACAGCTGTCACATAAACTCTCTACGCTCTTAGGGCAAATCGTATCCTATGAATAGCCAACGAATTCCATGCGAAAATGCATGTAGAGAACGGAAATGAGTTCCTTTGCAATACCTTTACTGATGGCGAACAAAGACGCATCTTAGAGAAGTTTATGTGTCTCTTTAGTGGACTCTATGTTACTATTTGAGCTATTAATCCAATAAAAGTTATGAGAGAACATCTTTTGGATTTGGACACATATTGGCTTTGTCGCGACAGGATAGATCATCCTAGTCATGATATGATGATCCGTCTACAAAGACATCACATGGACATCCTATCAAAAGTTGATTCCTGGACTAAGTGTGACCGACGCTGCTGCCTAGGGCACTACCTCCGTCCACCACCAGCCTAGGGCTGGCGCGGTCCCTATCCATGCCGCCATGGATGGCGTCCATCATGGTGGTGGCGCCCCAGGTGATGCTGCAATCACCAACGTGCTTCAAATAACGTTTTAGACACTCAGGCCTAACCACAATACTCAATGGTTGCTTCTAAGGCCTCTCACTCTTTTTACTAAGCCCGTTTCTTAGGGAAATTAGGACTGAGATCCTATGCAAAGGATATGCCATTACTCATTCTATTTTTACAAAGAATCCGTAGGGATTTTGTGGATTGATTCAACCAACTTGCGGACGCTTAAATATTTCATGACGATTGGTTGACACGCAAACACGCTGGTCACGTGTTGTGCCATTGTCCACCTATAAATGCTGCTTACGCTACACTCCTAGCACATATCATATAACAACGGGCTCACTCCCCAGATCATCATATTCAGTCACTTGGATTTGACTATGCTAGAGAGTTTACATCGAAAGACTTTCGATAGATATTGCAATGGGCTTGATGTTAGACATCACATTCCCATGTACACAATTTGTCTCGCGGAAACGACTACAATGGTAGTCCGAACATTGGTAATGTGCACCAATCTTCTTACATCCGCTTGGGGTGATGCGATATCGCATGCAGCTATGCTAATTCGTCTACGACCTACCGCCACTCAATGTACCTCTGCATTACAGCTAGTGACTGGGTACACGTCTTTTGTACTTACGCACATTTGAGTGAGTCATTTTTGTGCCAATTGCACCGCCACAGCGCCTTATGATGGGTCCTTACAGACGAATGGGCAACTACGTTGGATTTGAGACTCCAACAATGGTCCGCCACTTAATGCCCTTGCAAGGCGATCTCCTTACCGCTAGCTTTGCGGGTTGTTACTTTGATGAAACGGTCTTCCCGTCGTTAGGGGGAGATAAGAACACGGATGTTCAGCAGGAACGACAGGAATTGTCGTGGCCTTTCCCCACTATGTCTCATCTTGATCCCTGTTAAAGTGACGAGATCACACAAATATGCTGCAAACAAACCTGCAAGGAAGGACGTCCCTACGAGAAGACGTAGCGCCACCGCACACGGAGGTGGGTATGGCGCCAACGCCAAATAGAGTGGCACTTAGGCGTTATAGGCCATGGCCCCAGCTAGGATGCGTTGGAGGCCCGTGAGTTCGAATGATACATTGGCACAAACCAATCCTTGATCATCGGCACTCAAAATTCGTCTCATGAGTATCTTCCGGGTTATGGTTATCGTTGGGGGACGCCTCAACGTCAGAACCTATTCCTGAGAATATAGAACTCTATGAAACTTACACTAGTGTACATGAGACGTGGGATAGAAACTCCATCATAATTTGTGATGTAGTTGCGTATTTCATTGCGCATGAGTTTGTTGAGTCAGATGATATCGAACCACGCTCCGTTGATGAATGAATGCCAACGTAGAGAGATTTGGCCTAAATGGAAAGATGTAATCTAGGTTAAGATGGATTCTCTAACGAAGAGGAAGGTTTTCGAGCTAGAGATGCCAACACCTCCTGACATAAAACCTATTGACTAATGGGTCTTCGTTAGAAAGCGTGATGAGAAAAAGATATGGTAATCTCGCCTTATGGCACAAGGCTTCTCACAAAACTCCCTGGAATGATTACGATAAGACATATTCCCTCGTAATGGATGTCATTGCACTCCACTACCTTGTCAGTTTGGTAGTTTCCGAATAACTGAACATGCAGCTTACAAATGTGGTCACTACGTATCTCTATGGGGATCTAGGTACGGAATATATATGAAGGTTCATGGTGAACTCCATTTACCCAAGTCAAGAGGCTCTAGACCACGGAGCGCGTTTACAATAAGATTGAAACGCTCACTAAAGTGACTACTTGATTGGGAAGGGATATGCCCACGCGTTTCTATAACAAGTTTCGGATTCTATAGCGGTTCATGTTGGACATGATCTTCATTAGAAGCCCTTAAAGAGTTAAGGGAAACCACTGAACACTTGAAATCCGAGTTTGAGATGAAGGATTTTGGGAGAACACGATTATGGCTCGGTTTGGAACTTGAGCATCGTGTCGATAGATGCTTAGGCATTTTGACAAGGTCAAGCCTTCAAGCACCCCCATGATCGTCCGTAGTCTTGATCCTGAAAATGATCATCTTCGTCGAAAGAATGATGACGAAGATGTGCTAAAGGCAGGAGTGTCTTACTTAGTACAATAGGCGCATTATTGTACTTATCCCAATGCACAAGATCGGACATCTCATATGTTGTGAACTTGTTAGTTAGATATAGCTCTGCGCCAACGCGACGCTATTGGATTGGTGTAAAAGATATCTTTCGATACTTGAGATGTATGAGTGATATGGGCTTGTTCTATCCCTATAATGAGATGATGGATTCGGACCCATCACACACTAGGTACGCCGCCAACACTGGCCTGCGTCCATTATCCCCATCCCAAAACGACATGTGTTTTGGAAGGTTTTGCTGATGTTGGGTATCTCTCTGACCCACACAATGGTCATTCCCAATCTGGTCAAGTGTTCACCATGGGAAAAAGACTGTGACATCTTGGAGGTCTACAGAATAGACCCTAGTCGCTATATCTTCGAACAATGCAGAGATCATTGTTCTTCACGAAGTGGTTCGTGAATGTATATGGATTGGATCCATAATTACGCATGTTCGAAATAATTGTGGTTTGAAGTCTACCACAGATGAGCCTACGGGCGTTTAGGATAATGCTGCTTGTTTTGAACAAATGAGGCAAGGATACATCAAAAGCGACAAAACCAAGCATAATCAGCAACAACAGGCTCTCCTCTAGATCAAAGTGAATTAGGTTTGATCTGAGGACAGTGAGGCAGACTTGTTTACTAAGTCATTGCCCAAATCCACGTTCGAGAAACATGTGGCAAGAATTGGCTTGCGGAAATTATCTGAACACCCATGATCGTAGTCATCAGGGGGAGGCGCAGACATCAGGGGGAGATGTCTACATGTTCACCTCGAAACGTGAAGGGTGTGTTGTGCTCTTTTTCCCCTTCGACCGAGGTTATTTTTGTCCCACTGGGTTTTTGTTACTCGACAAGGTTTTTAATGAGGCAACGGGATAAGTACCGCGTTTGGGCAACACAAGGGGGAGTGTTCAAGGAAAACCTAATTTGTGTTTAGCCCAAACTCTAGGTTACTTGACCTAGTGGTAATAGGATTTAATTAGAAGGATCTAGAATTCTATTCAATGTAGAATTACTTTCCTTGTATGATGGAGATTCTATGCACTGTAATCCTCTATATAAAGAGGCCCTTATTATCAATGAGAATACACAGCGATTATCTCTCAATTTCGGATTCCCTAAAACAATTTTATAATTTTCATATTTATCATTGGAATTTAATTTATTCTTAAAGTTTTTTAATCTTTTAGGATTAAATCTGTCAAATTTTTTTTAGTTTTTGCTAAAAAATTAAACTCCTTCTCTTAATAATAGTATAGATTGTTAAAGGAAAACATATTATGTGCCTTCGTCAAAGCAACTGACGGAGAGGGAATCAAGGAATCAACGATTACCATTAATCAGCACAATTAAAGATCAATCAGCATTCAATGTATTTAATGTAATGCATATTTCCGTTGCAATCCTCTCCCTATATAAAGGGACTATGAAATGAAATGAGTAAACCAATTCCAATTGGCATTTTACTTTAACACATTATCAGCACGCTCAGAGCCAATAGCCAAAGAAAAAAAACTAATTTTCTAGTTTATTTCTTCTCTCCGTCGAAAACAAAAAACTAAAACCCTAGAAGAAAAAAAACTTTTTCTTCTTATTCTGCCTCCACCCTAAAAAAAATAAAAAAAATCTCGTGCAGCAACCTCCACCCTCGGCCTCTCCGGCCGAGCCCAACAGCCAAGTCATAGCACCATTACACCCCCGGTCTGCAAACCGGCCTCACAAAACCACCGACGCAGATCCCACACCGAGCCCAGCAACCCAAACCGACCTCTTCCCCTGTGCATAACTGGCCTGCAGCAGTCCGCGCACCAGCGCAGCTTTCCCCTCTCACGCACAGCCCCGCGCTGCCCCGCCTGCGCAGATCCAAGCAGCCACAGCCAAGATCGCGACCAGCAATCCATCTCCACGAATCAACTCGCACAGTCGCTGCTGAAGCCTCACCTGCTCTCCTCCACCTGACACAGACCACCTGCAGCACAAGATTTCTGCGATCTGCACCTGCTTCTCACACTTCGGCCAGACCGGCGACGAGGGCAGCACCTGAACATCGAAAACCAGAAGGATAAGAAGCAGATCCAGCGTCTGCAGAGAAAAAAAAAACAACAGAAGAAGACGCGAATAGAGAAAAAGAGAAAAAAGAATTTAAAAAAAAAAGGTGATCCTGCCCAAAGAAAAGGACCGGCCCAGAGAAAAAAAGGCCCAGAAAAAAGAGCAGGCTCAAAAAAAAAAACAAGAAACAGGCCCTACGGCCCACAGAAAAAAGAAAACTTTAGCAGGCCAAGCAAAAGAAAAACAAACAACAAGGCCTGTGGTCCATTGCTGAAAAAAGATGAAGTGGCCCAAGCCCAAAAAACATCGCTACGTACGCCTGCATCAACACGCGCGTGTGCTAGAATTGTTTTATTTTCTCGAAATCAAGTATGTTTTCTTTATCTTATTTTAAGATTTTAACACATCATGCGAATTTTATTTATATTTTCTATTTTTAAGCATGCTTTTTATGCCTTTATTATATTTTGTTATTGAGCATGTTTAGTTAGATAATTTTAATAATTTTAAAGCATGCCATGTTATTTATGTTTTATATAATTATCTTTAAGCATGATTATATATTTCATTGTTTATGGTTTATTTATGAAATTTTGAGAATGTTTTTATTTTATTTATCCTTATATACATTATTCCTAAGTATGCCTTTATATTATGCTATCGATTGTATTTTATTTTATGCATGATATATTATTGTTATTATTATATGTAACATATATTTTGGTATACATTTGTGAAATTTGAGCATGCCATGTAATTTATTTTAATATATGCTATGTTTTTATTATTTATTACGTGCTATGATTATTACTTGTTTAGAATGCTATAAAAAAGAATTGTGTTTTGCCATGATAATGAAAGTTCATGCGCATTATAAATACACACTTACTGTGATAAAGTATTGTCACATAACATCGAAAAAAAAATGTGACTATTACGAATCTTGGTCTTGAAATCTAATTCATATTTTTGGAAAATAATTCACGTGGATGTCTTTATGACTGCGTAATTTATATATTCCCTCTTGTTTTATGTAGATGGCTGATCCAACTCGACCTGAGTTTGACATTTTGGACTCAGAAGGACTTGAGTACCATCGTTGGGTTTCCGATGTAGAAACTGCTTTTGTGGCAAAAGAATACTGTCACGCCCCGAATTTTGAATAACTAATTCAAAATCCGAAACATGAAAAATCAACTACAACACAAGTCACTCAAATTTTAAATATCAAATTAATTATTACAACTCACTTATACAAAGTAAATATGTAAAGCTCCAATTGAGCATCACTCACCTCACAATTTACAAGGCTGTAAAACTAAAAACAAATACTCTGATTCGCACGATCTCCGCCAAAATCCTCCTGACCTGCAGGACTACCCGCTACACAATTTGAATAGTGTACCGGGATTGCAACAACACCAAACCCGGTAAGCCATGACAGCCCGTATGAGTAAACAAGAAGGAAATGTTGATTTTAATTCATATTTATTTTAACTCAAGTAAACAACCAACAATCAAAACATCTGTGAGGAAACATCAAACAAAACACGGAAAATTCACAACGAATACATTTCCACAATCCTCTAACCACAATATCCCCACATTAGTCCATCCCAACTGTTTGGACCCAACACTAATAACACGTTAGATTTCTAACAACATCGTTATCTGTCACCTCGGTTATTATTTAACCGGCGTTCTTCGGACTCTCCATGTCCTCAGAGCATTACATCTCGGTTATTATTTAACCGGCGTTCTTCGGACTCTCCCGTCCTCAGAGCACTACATCTCGGTTATTATTTAACCGGCGTTCTTCTCCCTGTCCTCAGAGCACTGCAATTCTACCCTCTAAACGCTCAGAAGGTCAACATGATTATCACACACATTTATCAGTTAACATTATCATAAATAATCATGGCAATTTCAAGGACAATATCATATCATAACCAAGTTATCGTAATTCCACACACACCTCAATATCACACCATTCCATATATATGTCCACGTAAATATATATATACGTAATCATCCACTCAGGGATAATCACTAATACCAACTATAAATCACACAAGAAAATCAGGAAATTCATTTTGTATAATTAAAACATTTTACTTACCTATGGACCGTAGTTGATCAAGTCCATATGATTTAAAACAAATATTTATTCCATAAATATTTTCACACAATAACAATAAAATAAATTAATTAAAAGTACTCGGTTCATAAAATGAACCACGTGAGGTTTACTCACCTCTAATCCCGCTGCGTCTTCACTTTCACTATACACACAAAAACCGCTCACCAAGGAAGACCGTCAATCACCTAAATCCAATATGATCATAACTTAGCCAACAACTCATAAACAAAATTAAACGACGATCCAACGGTCAGATCAAAATTATATGATGATCAAACGGTCGGATCCTCACGGATCGCCCTTAGGATCATCCCCCAAAATTATCATGAAGATCCAATGGTCGGATCTTCCTAAATCGTTCTTATAAACATCTCCACAAAATTTTATGAAAATCTGACGGTCGGATTCTCACGAATCGCCTTCCAAAATACTAATCCACAATTATACGAAGATCCAACGGTCGGATCTTCGACCGTGACCACACAAAGTCATCGGGACAGTCATACGATCAACATATCAAAACTACAAGTCCATCAGACGGTCCAATCTTCCAAAAAAAAACATTAATTGGATTATCGAAATCGATCGAAACCGTAAAAATTCATAACTAAATCATACGATATCCAAAAAATTCGTATAATATATCGAAATGATTGTATCGACACGTAAAACACAAAAATGGACAGAAACTGTACTTGAGGTGGCCGGAGGTCGCCGGAAACCACCATCACAGTGGCGGTACCGCCGCCCATCCAAAGTCAAAATTTGACAAAACTCTCAACATGAAAGTTCTTCATCTTAACTCCAATTGAAACTTTCATAACTACACAAAAGTCAGATTATAAGCCAAAAAGTATAATTTTACCTCATAAGGTTTGAAACCCGAAGAACCCTAGTTTTGAATTCGTTCCAATTCGATCTCCACAGATGAAATCGATGCAATCCACCTTAGGGGAAATGATCTACATCCTCAGAAGTGCAGAATCCCCTCAAGAATCACTGCAAAAGGTGGCCGGAGGAGGGAGAACGACGGTGGGGAAAGGAGGTGATTTCCAGCTCGACTGCACCGTGTTCTTCGACTTGTAGCGGCTACCACGTTGGTTATTTCCCCTCGATGTCTTCTACAAAATTGTAATATAGCTCAGGCCCAGAAAAATCCCTTTTGGAATTAACTCAATTCGAGGTCGGATGAGAGAGATATCGGCCGGTGAAGAAGAGCAGCATCGACGAATTCTAGCTCGAGCTGTGCAGCTTCTCGGCCTCCTAGTGCCTTCCACGGTTCTTTTCTCACTTTGATGTCTTCAAGGAAGTTTTAACTGACTTCAATACGAATGAAATTGATTTTGGAATCAAGTCGATCGGAGGTCTGTGGAGGGAGATATGGCTGGTGGAAGAGAGAGGCCGAAATCTGGGCTCGGGAGAGAAAATCTGCAGAAATGGAAATTTTCGGGATTTTTTTGCTATTTATAGAAATTTCCCCAAATTTCAATTGATCCTAACTTTCTCATACGAACTCCGATTTTTGCGTTCCACATATGCACGAGATCGTATCGACGAGCTCTACAACTTTCATGAATGAAGTTTTCTCAAATTCGGTACGTATAAAAAGTCACTTTTTGAGACCCCCTTAAATAACGTTCGATTTCAAAAATAAAAACGTACGAACTAATTCCACAACTTTTCCAAGCTTCGTACTTTCACCCATGGCTACGAAATCATTTTCAAAATGTCCTTAAATTGAATTTTCGGGATATTACAACTACACTGCCACCATTACTGACCCCAAAGATGATGAATTATCTAGTAAGGTGAAAGCAGATGTCTTAATGTTTCTGAGGCGACATATTGATCCTAGCCTACGCTGGGAGTACCTTCAGTTGAAGACACCCAAAGCACTGTGTGATGCCCTTAAAGGACGTTTTGGGAACATTCACGATACTTTGCTCCCAGGACTGGCTGTTCAGTGGAATGGAATCCCCTTGCTTGACTATAAAAAGGTCAATGACTTCAACAAGGACATGTTGAGCTTAAAAGCACGTCTCAATTTTTGTGGAAGGGAAATCACAGAAGATGATATGATTTACAAGACTCTTACCACGTTTCATAATTCAGCTTTTATATTAGCGAACCAGTATCAGTTGGATTATGACAACAAAAGAATCGCAACTTTCAAAAAGTTGATAAGCCTACTGCAAGTGGCTAAGAGACAAAATGAGATTATCTTGAATAACAATGTCAGACCCACTGGGACAAAGAAAATTCCCGAGGCTAATTATGGAAGAATGAATGGAGGAGAACTTGAGTGCTTAGATGATAGTGGGACTACCCACACAATGTTAAGAAATAGGCAATTAATCATTAAAGTAATAGCCTATAATTCCTCTGTGACTACGATAATTGGATTATCACAACTAATAAAATGGCGAGGAACTGCCAAATTTTTGCTGCCTAATGGCACAACATTTAAAGTCACAGACGCTCTATATGCACCAAGAGCTAATCGAACCTTGTTAAAGTTTCAAAGCTATTTGTGCCAACGGTTATCATGTAAAAACACACCGTGAGAATGGAACTGAATACCTTGATATTACATCTAATGATTGTGGAAGGAAACACATCTTAGAGAAACTTATGAGTCAATCTAGTGGACTGTACCTCACTACGATTCGGATCATTAAATCCTATACTGTCACCAACAATGAAATGTGGGACACTGACTCATACAGGCTTTTGCATGACCACCTATGGTACCGAGGTCGTGACATGATGATTCGTATTTTTAAAGAACTCACACGGACATCCCTTCTTTCGAGTGAAAAATGGGAGAAAAATCCGCCACACTGCAAGGTGTCGGTTATAGTATTGATCAAATGCAGTCATTGCCTTTTGAAGTACCAGAAGCACTACCTCCCTCACATTATGCCTCATTGACTATTTCAAAGGCACATCACTCGTTTTGCAAAGCCTGCTTTTTAGCAAAAACAAGATCGAGACCTTCCTATGCTAAAGATACAAAACAAAACATTCTATTCTTACAAAGGATACATAGAGATGTATGTGGACCTATCCATCCAGAATGAGGACCATTCAAGTACTTTATGATTCTGGTGGATGCTTCGACAATCTGGTCACATTTCGTTTTATTGTCCACAAGAAATGCTGCAATACTCCTAGCACAGATTATACGTTTAAGGGCTCACCACCCTAATTACCCTATCAAGTTTATAAGGCTTGATAATGCTGGAGAGTTTACATCAAAAGCATTTAATGATTATTGCATATCTATTTGGATTGATGTGGAGCATCATGTACCCCATGTGCATACACAAAATGGTCTCGCAGAAGCCACCATCAAAAGGCTACAGATGGTGGCTAGGACATTGGTTATGCGCACCAACCTGCCTATATCTGTATGGGGTTATGCAATATTGCACGCAGCTTTACTTATTTGTTTCAGACCCACAACTAGCCAACCATTTTCTGCGTACCAGTTGGTAACTGGATATGAGCCTGACATTTCACACTTATGCATATTTGGTTGAACAATATATGTGCCCATTGCGCTCCCTCAGAGAAGATTAAGTATTTATGTTGGATACGAATCCCCAACAATTATCGGCTATTTGGAAACCTTGACAGGCGATCTATTTACCGCTAAATTTGCTGAATGTCACTTTGATGAGACAGTCTTCCCGTCGTTAGGGGGAGATAGGAAAAATGATTTTTCAAGGGAACGACAGGAATTGTCGTGGTTTATCCCCACTCTGTCTCATTTTGATCCCCGCACTTCACAAAGTGAAAGTGAAGTGAAAAGAATAATCGATCTTCAGAACGTAGCAGATTCTATGCCTGATGCGTTTACTGATATCGTAAAAGTGACGATATCATATATACCAGCTGCAAATGTGCCTGCAAGGTTAGAAGTCCCCAATAAGGGGCACGGTGCCCGCAGATAGAGGCACTGTAACCGTACTTAGTGGAGGTGTGGTTGAAGCCGTGGCTCCCCAAGGAAGAGGGGGAGGTCACTTGGTTCGATTGACACTCACCCAAGGAAGAAGATGGTGAGTAAGGCACAAACCAATCATCAATGTATAGAATCCCTCTCATGAGATTGTCTCTGATTATAGTTATGTCCATGAATCAATACTGGAGGACGCTCCGATGTTTAAAATGATTCCAGAGAACAAAGAAATCTTAGAGGATTATGAGAGTGCGTATGAGTTGATAGAAAGATCTTCCATACACATTGATGATATATATACTGTTGCTCAAGGAACCATAGAGCACGATAATATCGAACCACGCTCTGTTGCAAAATGTCAACAAAGAGCATATTGGCCAAAATGGAAAGAAACAATCCAGGCAGAATTAGATTCTCTGACAAAGAGACAGGTATTTGGACTGGTAGTGCTAACCTCACCTAGTGTAAAGCCTGTAGGACATAAATGAGTCTTTTTCAGAAAGCTTAATGAGAAGAATGAAGTCTTGAGGTACAAGGCTTGCCTTGTGGCGCAAGGTTTCTCACAACTCCCTAGAATTGACTATGAGGAGACATGCTCTCCCGTAATGGACGTTATAACGTTCCGCTACTTAGTTAGCTTAGTAATTTCCGAAGGACTGGAAATGCAGCTCATGGATGTGGTTACTGCATATCTCTATGGGGATCTAGATTCAGAGATATATATGAAAAGTGCCTGATGGCCTTGCATTACCCAAGTCAAGTGACTCTAAACCACAGAGTGCGTTTGCAATTAAGTTGAAACGCTGACTTTACGGATTGAAACAATCCGGGCGGATGTGGTATACCCATCTAAGTGACTATTTGATTGGAAAGGGATATAAGAATGATGAAGTATGCCCCTGCGTATTCATAAAGAAAACAAGTTCCGGATTTGTAATTGTAGCAGTATATGTCGATGATATGAACATAATAGGTACTCTTGATGAAATAAGAGAAACCGCGAGTGACTTGAAATCCGAATTTGAGATGAAGGATCTTGGGAAAACTCGATTCTCTCTAGACCTTGAACTAGAACACCGAGTTTGTGGAATTCTAATCCACCAGTCTGCGTATGTCCAAAAATCAGGCGATATAACATGGACAAAGCGCATCCTGCTAGCACTCCCATGATCGGTCGAAGCTTGGATGTAAGGAAAGATCCATTTCGTCCAAAGGAAGATGACGAAGAGGTGTTGGGAGCTGAAATTCCCTATCTAAGTGCAATAGGCGCATTATTGTACCTAGCCTAATGTACTCGACCAGACATTGCATTCTCAGTGAACTTGTTAGCTAGATTTAGCTCAGCGCCAGCGCAGCGTCACTGGAATGGTATCAAGAACATTTTCGATACCTAAAAGGAACCATTGACTTGGGACTGTTCTTTCCCTACAGAGAGACAAGAGGAACCGCAGATGGAACTGCAATCCCTGAAGGAAATATTGATGGCGAAAGTGCCACTCACTACACCGAAACGCCAAATGATGTTTTGGTTGGTTTTGCTGATGCTGGGTATCTCTCTGACCCACATAAAGATCGTTCCCAAATTGGTTATGTATTTACCATTGGGAACACGACGATATCTTGGAGATCAACCAATCAAACCCTTGTGGCTACCTCCTCAAACCACTCAGAGATCATCGCTCTACATGAGGCGGTTCGTGAGTGTGTATGGTTAAGAACTATCATCACACATATTCGAGGGACTAGTGGTTTGAGTTCTACCACTGAAGAGCCTACTAGCATTTATGAAGATAATACAGCTTGCATCGAACAGATGAAGCTAGGATATATCAAGGGTGATAATACAAAACACATATCGCCAAAGTTTTTCTACAATCAGCTACAACATGCCCTCCTCAAGATTCAAGTGAATCAAGTAAGGTCTGAGGAGAATGTGGCAGATTTGTTCACCAAATCATTGCCTAAGGCCATATTTGAGAAACATGTGAAAAGTATAGGAATGCGAAGACTTTCCAAGCTCCCCTGATTAATGTAAGTATCAGGGGGAGGTGTACGTAGACGTCAGGGGGAGTCTAACACACACATGTCATACTCAAATGTAGAAGGTGCGTTGTGCTCTTTTCCTTCGACCAAGTTTTATTTTTGTCCCACAGGTTTTTTATTGTTACTTGGTAAGGTTTTTAGTGAGACAACAACTTATGCACCATTTCGTCTTTGACTTGGCACAAGGGGGAGTGTTAAAGGAAAACATATTATGTGCCTTTGTCAAAGCAACTAACGGAGAGGGAATCAAGGAATCAACGATTACCATTAATTAGCACAATTAAAGATCAATCAGCATTCAATGTATTTAATGTAATGCATATTTCCGTTGTAATCATCTCCCTATATAAAGGGACTATGAAATGAAATGAGTAGTCCAATTCCCATTGGCATTTTACTTTAACATAGATAGATAAGTTGCCAAGATTCTCAAAAATGATGAGTGACAAAGATAGAGTTTGTGTTAATTATGGAGAAAGCAAACAGAGTTGTGACCCTTTTTCTTTTCTTTTTTTGTTCTCTCAACGAATAGAAATATAGCCGTGATAAATAAAATATAATTAATCACAGAATGCGGTAAAATGAGTCGTGCGGTCTAGCATGAAATAATCTTTTAGATTTTACTTCAAAAGTTGAATATTGCTGTAACTATTAATCAAACAATTTAAGATTTCAAAAAAGTAGTGAGTACCTTGATAATCGCTGAATATCTCTGAGAGGGATCACGATCTGACTGAAAATTTGCATAAGTGATATGTCTATAGAATTCTATGAATTGAACTGTCGAAATGTCTTTGTGGTTAAAATGTGGGTCTCATAAATGATCCCTTTAAAAATACTGAATTGATTAAACTACTCTCATGCGTAAACAGTTAAAGAGATTCAAACTGCAATGATCAAACTAACTACTTCAGAGACAATTACTTACAGTATTGAGCAAGTTGTCCAGCTCTGGGTTTGGATTTACGATAAACAGCAAGAAAGAACTCATCCACCCGTTTTGCGTAATCAAAACTACCAGGGAATCAGAGATTTTAGGCAAAATTGCTCGATGATCGCGTATTTCAAGATTCGTTGGCAATAGGGAACCAATCCGTTTTCCCTCTCGTCAACACGTAATGGTGCTGGCAACCACGCCTCTACAAAAACAAAACAAAAAATTAATAATAAAAAACCTTTTTAAGATCAATTCAAAGGTAGTAACCATTAATCAAACTCAATCTTTCAAAGAACCATGTGTATGCAAAAATGGTCAAGGATGGCTTTCCCTCTTGTCAACGCGTAATGGTGCCAGTAACCACGTCTCTACAAAAAAATAAAATAATAATAAATAAATTATCTTTTAAATCAATTCAAATGCTGTAACCATTAATCAAACTCAATATTTCAAAAAACCAGCGATTACCTTGAAAATTGCTGAATATCCCCGAGTGGAATCTCAAATAGCTAGTGGGATATTTTTTTGCATTGTTCACCTCGTAAAACAAATTTCCATCATGGAAATCAATGTAGTCGCTGACAAAAATATTGTCATTCTGGAAACTTTGCACATTGACATCTATTACGAGAGAATATGTCTCATCGTAGCCTATTCTAGGGCTTTGTGAGAAGCTTGCGCCATAAGGCGAGCTTTATATCTTACGATCTTGTTTTTCTCATTACACTTTCTAATGAAGACTTGTTTATGTCCAACGGGTTTTGTGTTGGGCGGTATTGGCACAATAGGCCTAAATACCTTCATCTTCGCTAGAGAATCAATTCTGCCTAGATCACGTTTTTCTATTTAGGACAATCTACTCTACATTGACATTGATCAACGGAGTGTGGTTCGATATCATCAAACTTAATAATCTCACGTGCAACGGACACGGAGTGCACGAATACGTCATCAATGATGAGGGAGTTTCTTTCCCATGTTCCATGTACATTAGTGTAATTTATAGAGATCTCTACGTTCTCAGGAATAGATTCTAACGTGTCCCTCAACGATGTCTCTTCGACATAACCATAATCCGGAACATTCTCATGAGACAGATTTTGAGTGTCGATGGTCAAAAGATCTGACTGCACCACAATCTCTTTCTTTCTAGGGCGAGTATCATTCGAACCAATCGTGGCTGGCGGGTCCAGCAGCTTGTGACACCACATCACTGCCAATAGGGGCAGTAACGCCATGTCCTGGTGTTTTAGGGGTGGCGCTATGTCCTAAATTCGAGACGTCAGTCCTTGCAAACACATTTGTAACAGGTGTATACGACCTCGTCACTTTAGCAATGTCATAAAACGCATCAGGTAGAGTATTCGCTACGTTATGAAGCTCGATAATCCTTCAAACCTCAAGTTCGGATTATGCAGCACAAGGATCGAGATGAGAAAAATTGAGGACAGACCACGACAATTTATGTCGTTTCTGTTGAACGTTGATGTTCGTATCTCCTCCTAACGACTGAAATACTGTCTTATCAAAATGACAATCCGCAAAACGAGTGGTAAAAAGATCAAATGTCAAGGGTTCCAAAGTAGTAAACGATCGTTGGAGCTTCATATCCAACATATATGCCCATTCGTCTTTGTGGACCCATTTTGGTACGTTATGGTGGCGCAATTGGCACATAAATCACTCGCCCAAATATGCGTAAGTGCGAGATGTCAGGCTCGTACCTAGTCACTAGCTGTAACACAGAAAAATGATTATGATATCTTAGAAGATATCTACAAGACTCTACCCTATTACAACTGAAACAAGTTACGAGAGTTTAGGCCACACACATAATCTATGTATCTTTGAACACTTATAAATTTTTATATATCATTTTAATCAATTATTAATTTATATATTTAATGGGACCTATAAAAGCTCAAAAATAATTATTATCTTTTATGCATTTAGCGAAGTATTAATTTTGTACACTGATCCAAGTCGGATTTTATTATTTAAGCCCGATTATTAATTAATCCTCGAGTATTTCATTACACAAGGCCCAACGCTTTGTCACCAACCAAAAAAAAAAGGCCCAACGCTTGAAGGATACATAAGGCCCAACCCTTTTGTTATTAGGATTTGGTCCAAATCCAATTGTTATCAGGATTTGGATGTTTGTTATAAATACACAGAATTCAATTCATATCTTCAAAGCCTAAAGGAAATCGGGAGAAGCGAAGAAAATGTCCCCCAAAAACTGTCTGAACCTGGCGGCCAACAGAGGCAGCGATGGTGAAGAAAACAGGCATCATCGGCTTCGACATCGCCGTATCCATGGAGATAAGAAGCATAGGCTTCATGGATGCACGGCGGCGATGAAGAAGAAGAAAGGCAAGTTGATGGAGAAGGCGAAGAAGATAACAACGAAGAAGAAGACAAGGAAGAAGAAGCTTAAGTTGACTGAGTTGGAGACCAACAAGTCGCTGTACATATGTAGCCTTGAGCACCACGAGGGGATGTGGGTGTCTTATGTTGTCCGCGCCATCAAATTGTCCGATTTGTTGTCATCCTCCTCCGATGATGATCTGCAATTGCGGCAACTAGCTTATAAGGCTGGTACGGATCTTCCCGGATCTGTGCGTTGTGGTGTGATGGGCTCCCAAATTGTTTTCGCCGGTGGCCTGAAACCCAGCGTCCCTTACGGCATGGGGGCAATACGCACCGACTCAATTTGGTATAGAGATGTTTATGCCTTTGAAACATCGGACCCCAAGCAGCAGCAGCATGAAATCAGGAAGATGGATGCCACTTTACTTGGAGCCAAGTTCTCCCCTTGGATGGTGGAGCTGGGCGGCAAATTGTACGCCCTTTGCTATATGGGGGTGTCCCATTCTCCGGAATTTGAGGTATTTGACCCTAAACTGCAGACTTGGTCTGCTCTACCTCAGCCTCCATTTTTCCAACATGGCTCTCGATATGACAACCATGCTCCTTTTGCTTATGCAATTGCTGGCACCAAAATGTTTGTCTCCCATGAATTATGTCCAGTCTTCTGCTTTGATGTCTCCCAACCGGACTCTGGATGGAGACTAGTCCCCACTATGTGCCAAGGTGGCCCTTTTCCTTTTATCGGCACAGCTTTAGTCCTGGACCTGCCGGCTGCTGGTGGCAACAAGAAGAAGATATTGTTTGGCCATAGTGCGCGTTGTTGTTTTAGTCTGGGAGTTTATCTTATATCGGGGTTGGATGAAAATGAAGAATCCATCACTCAAATTGGGGATTTGAAACTGCCAATATGGCCTTATGAGTTGGGTCCCGCAGCAGCTTCTGATTTTGTCCACATAGGAGGTCAGAAAGCCTGCCTTGTTATCACCCAATTCATATCCTCACTGGAAGAGGAACCTAGATGGAATGAGCCGGGGACTCATAAGACACAAGGGGTTGCCATACCATTTCAATTTGAGATTGATATCACCAAGCTGGACAAGGATGAGAAAGATTGCTTCACTCTCCAATTCATGCCTCCTCGCATCTTCCAATACCAGACTAACCCAGCCACTTATCCAAGCCCTGAAACGGTTGGTTGCTTTGTCGTGGCAGAAGTACATTGATATCGATCCTACTTGGACTGATGGTTTGATTGTGGTGAGTGGTCTCGCTAGTCCTTGTTGTTTTCGATGTTTCTCTATATTAGTACAGTGGTGTAGTTACTTACTTTCTGTTTGGTTTTCTTGTCGGATTGTTTGTTTTGTATTGCTAGAAGAGCAAAGGTGGAGATGGTAGCTCGATTGGTAATGATTCAAAAAGATCAATGGGACCGGTTTTCAGCACTTTTGTTTATGAGGAGGGATCTGAAAATGATTTGTAAGCTTCTTCACTACTGCTAACTATGGGAGGTTTGATATATTAGGAGTTCATTGTTATATCTACATGGTTTTTGATGCTTTAAGTTATGCTGAATTGTCATAATCATGTTCAGCATTTTTTGTATGCTTTAGTTAGCTTTTTTGTTGTTTAATTTATCAGCTCAGTTTGCGAACTAGAAGTGGAGATTACTTGTATCTTGGAATAGTGATTGTGGTGGTCTTGTGTCTTGTCTGTGAAAACTATAAGTTGCACAATTGGAAGGCCGATAGAGTACTTGGTACTAATTATGTGAAGTTTTATACACGATCTGATCTTGCTCTTTGTGTATAATATCTTGTAGAACTAAGAGTTCTAGTTATCTGGTGTCTAAGTGTTTAGTTATATAAATTTTTTCTTTCATAGTGCTTCAAGTCATCTGAAGTCAATGAGCCAATCTTTGTCATATTTTATAATTCCTTGGCATGGGCTAATACTGTTTTGTCAAAAGAAAAAATAAAATAAAATCAAGGTCATGCTAAGGTGAAGTTGTTTACCTTGCAGCAAGATGGATGCTATACATGCCTTTGCCAGAGAAGGAGAAGTGGATAACTTGCTTAAATGCATTGATAGTGGTGTTTAAGTTGATGCAAAGGGTTTGTTTCTTCCTATCCATCTTGTTTTTATCTTCATTCAAATTCTTCTCAACATTATCATCCTTCCTGATTCCACAAATATTGTTATACTACAAAGTCATATGTTCTCTGTTTCTGGGTTGTGAGAGAGTAAGGGAGCTTATGAACAAGGAGCTCGTTTCCTTGTTAAGCTAGAAATGAAGCTTAATGTCCATGTTTAGTTGCCTAAAACCTTTGAGTAGCACTAGATACGTACTGCAGAATTCTGAGCAATATTAGCTTTGAGAAGTTAATTCCTTTATTTAACTAATCTTAATCATGGTTTTCAGACCTAAAGTTATGCCTTGTCAAAAGTTTAACTATGCCTACGAAAATCTGCTATTATTTTAATTTACAAGCTCATTTGCATGTTTGCCAATTTGGGTTTTTCACATATGGATTTAATACATCTTATTTCTATTTGTGACACATTCAAGGATTTCATTCAAAGGGCTACTTGTTGGACTGAAATGGATTTCTATTATGGAAAAGCTGATTTGTAAAACATTCTTGCCTCAAGTGTTTTGAGTCAAAATTGTAAAACAAAGTTTCTTATCTTCTCTTAAAGGGTCTTAGCAATTGGTTTACTGTTTTACTCTTTCTTTGAATATATAACTATAACCACTAGAAAAGTAGACTCTTCAATGATCATTTTGAGCTTGGTTTCACGAAAAACGGAGTTCAAATGAGATACTTGTGCTATTTTGAAGTTACTGCACTGTTTCAGGATTTCTGCATAATCCAGCTTTTCTGTAATTTCAGATTCTTGTTTGACCCTCCATTTGAACTTCGATTAGCATGAAACTTTGCAAAATAGTAGCTTTGCATGTCTACTTCAAATCTGGAAAGTTTTGCTTGAAATCACTGAAAGACAAATTGTTGGTGAAATTTTCTTGCTTGTACCAGTTTTCTGAAATTTTCTCAAACTTGCAGCTTATTGTTGCAAACAATTGATTTGAGAACCTTTACACTTACTTTTCTGTCCTCGATCTTGAATCTAAAGACTCAAGAAATCCTATGCACTCAGCAGCAATCTTGTCATTTTAGAATATATTACTAAATTGGAAAATTATCATGACAATGCTCTCATATGCATTATTGCAGTTCATGCCACACTGTTCAAAGATGCAGTTGTTTTCCGTGTAGTGAATTACGAGCTTGTCTTCCCAACAGAGGTATAAATTCCATTTCTCATTCATAATATCAGTAGTCTTGTTGATGTATGATATATGTGTTGCTGAGACCTTTATATATGTTACATTGATGTGAAATAGCCTTGTTGAGGTGTGATTGATATGTTTATATTGATCCTGGGTTTTGATGCCTTGCTGGAACTTTTTAGTTGCTGATATTCATTCTTGTAGCATCATATGAAGCTAGCGAAGTATAAGCAGAATTATGTATGCACTGTTATCTTTTGTAGGCAACTCATGTGTCTTAATTTCTAGCATTAGTGGCAACTCCTTGTAATGTTTGTTAATTTAGTTCAATTGGGACTATATTTCATGTGTTCCTCTTTTATTTCATTCATTTATTAACATATAGCTCTGAAATATATCTGAAAGAATCTGAGAGTACATAGCTGTCAAATGAGAAATTACGTTATTGTATTTTGGAGTTTTTTTAGTGGAAAATGTAGAACTATTTTCAACTTACTGTCATCTCTATATGTGCAGCTTTACATTGAAGGCCTTGGTTATGGAAATCTGTTAGAAGAAGAAGCAATTAGCCTTTTGAATATGGTGAAAATAATTTTTTCTGGACAACCACTTCCTACCAAACTGATGCTTAAGAACAATTGTATTTGTCTCGCTCCTGATGCTAACCTCATTAGAGATGTCAGTGTGAAGTATAAGACTGAAACAAACTCTGTGATTCAGGTAATAAAAACGGATTTGTTTCTTTTTTGTGTATCCATATATAACTGTACATTCTTTGCCTTATATGTGGATTTCTTTTCTTTTTTATGTCACATTGTAGCTATATTTTCAAATTGAGCGGGCAGTGGGATTGAGTCCACCAGATTAAGAGCATTAATAGATCTTAATTTGATGAAATTATAGACGAACCATTTTACGATCAACTAAGGTAATTTTTTAGAGCTGAAAGTGTTACTTAAACATTGACTTGCTAGAAACCTGAATTTGATAATGTAGTCTTTTAGGGGGTGGATGATGTATATTGAGATTTATACTCTTAAAATTGTTGATGTATTTCTGGATATAGGACGAAGGAGCAGCTGGGATATGTTGTTCAGTGTGACTGGGAGGTGATATTTGGTGTTTTTGGCTTTTATTTCATAGTTCAGTCGTCGGAGTACAACCCAATCTACTTGCAGCGGAGAGTTGACAACTTTATCAATGGTCTGGAAGACATTTTGGTAAGCACTCGAGGTTCCTTTCATATACTGCTAGTGAGTAGTGCCTTAATAGCTAGATAGCAACAATAATAAGATAATGATAGGCTTAATACTAGTTAAGCTTTTTTGATCAAAATTTTTGAATCAACATTTCATAAGCATTGTAATTCTTATGCTCTACTAATTCTTCTTCTTCTTTTTTTAACCAAGATGATAATCCTATGGTCTTGCAATTTGAGTATCCACAATGCAAGATATACAAGTCATTTCTAGTTTTAAAACGGATTCAATCACGTGAACGAAAAAGTGAGTAGGCCTCATGGCTTTCCTTTTGCTGCCCGAAAGATGGATACTCGAAATGACCTACTTGCTGCAAGTGACCCAATTTCACTTCATTGTGCATTTTGTTTATGAATGGTGATTGAATGGAACTTGTGTATTTGTGTTGCTATATTGTGAATGTTTTGTCAATATGTTCGACTGGTTGTTATAATCAATAGTTAGGAGTTGCAGAAATTGGGTTCTGATGGATGAAAGTTTTTGTTTTGAATTATGTGATTGTGAGTTGAATATCTGGTTTGCTGTTTGAGTTTCTGTTTCTTGGGATTTCTTTTGGTACTTGGAAGGAATGAGAGAGTTAAGGAGCGAGGAATATGTGCAGGGTTTTAGTTTTAATTTTGTACTATTGTATCTTCATAGCAGCTGTGACTCTATTTTGCGGTAATTTCTATCTGTAAAGTAGAAGCCTTTATTATGGTCATGGATTCTTAATACCTGTTGTCAATGACCTTAGTGTATTGGCCAGTTTAGGGACCATTCTTGCTGCGAGATTGAGTTCCTGTATCATTTAAATTACTGGAGATGTACTTGAGTTATATTTTGGCAATAGCAATATCACTATGCAAGGTCTCGGGTTCAATCGTAGTACATTAATAGGTGACGAGATTTTTTAATGTCCCCTTTCTGTGACTTCTCATGTTAAGCAGATATTGTAAAAGAATGTGGAGCATCCAAAGCTTGCTGCATTCATCAAGGAACATACTTGGGTGATGGAGTCCGGAGAATATCTTACTTTTCCTCAAAACCAGTCTGAGGTAAAGGGTGGGGTTCTTCACTATCTTGAGTCCATTGAAGAGGCGAGTTTCCTCATCATGTCAATTGAAACTTGAGTTGTGCTTTGGTGATATTGAAGTATTGGTTCCTTGTTGTAGGATACCATTGGTTTGCAATCTTTTGCTGCTGGTGGAAAGTTATTGCAGTTAATATTTTGATTTCTACATGGTTCAACAGGACTTTTGGCTACTAACATGATTTTGAGTAAGGCTAGTTTTTGCTTTGAAGGAAAGTTTGGTGTATGTAGAACTGATGTAGTTGGTTGCTAATATGTTGATGGGCTAGCCTTTGTAGGTTTTGGGGTTTTATTTTGTGAATTATATAAAACCATGAATGAAGATGAGAAAATTAATGGAAAGCCCCAATTTTTGGATGATGAGAAATGTATTTCTAGATCTTTTCCCACCACCACCAGTTACATGATTATTTGCACATCATTTTTATATGTATGAACTGATGTATATAAATGGGAAACAAAACATTAATGTCAAAGAAAATGATGTCAATTCAGAGATTACAAATCAGTACCTAAAACTGGACTGATGTCTCATGATTATGAACATATCGAAATGTCACCCAAAAATTGATGTACACAAAACCAATGCACATCGATATCTAAACACTAAACCGTTATCTACTGTTAACGTATAAATCAGCTGTTATAAAGTAAACCGATTTACCATGAAATACAGGACATCGGTTGTGAAAAATAGAAATGATGTCTACAAAACTACTAGACATCGTTTCAACTAACGAAAAGCGATGTTCCTAGTAACATAAAACATCATTCTTAATAGATTAACTGATGTTGCCTAAAGGTACATACATCGTTCTCAGGAGAATAAGGCGGTAAGATGCACGTAAAAATGGACACGAACAAACAAAATTTTTTAGAGACTGATGTCTACGAGAGTATTAAACATCATTTCTGAAATTGTAATCAATTTAAATGTTCACTTAGGTATTTTTTGAGATATACTTTATTAAGCATAAAATGTGAAAATATGAAGAATTAGACATACCTAACATACAAAAATATGATGATTATAACGATTATACATCAATTTGTTTTTTAGAATCGATGTTGGTTATTGTCTAGGACATCGGTTAAAAACGCGCTTATACTGATGTCTATATCTTTCTCTACACCCACTAAGACATCGGTCGAAAATTAGTTTAACATCGGTTCTGGGCCGATGTCTATGAACAAAATTCTAGTAGTGTTAGTCGGAGTCTGTATGGTGGCTCCTAGCCGGTTTGTTGAATTTTGAAATCTTGTAGGGCAGGTCGGGGAAGGTTTTAGTCATAGTTCGATTGACTTATCTTGGGTATTGTTCGGAGCATGGCATTGGAGCATTGCGATCACGATAGGCGAGAGGGTTCCAATAGGAGTGGTGGCGGCCAGGGTTCCTCTTGCGGTAGTGGCGAGGGTTCTGAGCCTTCGATTGAGGTGGTGGGTTCTGAGGGGCTAGCTTAGGAGTTTGAGTTATTGGAGATTCCCCATTCGCCGCACGGTCGATTGCGTCTTTCTCCAACACGCCTATCGATCAGCCAGGACCGAGCATGACGGAAGAACAGATTGCTGATATGAGGGTGGCGTGGGGTATTCCTGATACCATATTATTATGGCCCATGAGGGGTAACGAGATGTTTAGCCATCCCAAGATGGGCTAGGCGTGCTTCTACGAGTATCAACTAAGGTGCGGGCTATCGTTTCCGATAACGGAAGAGATGCAATATCTGTTGTCGTGCCTGAATATCTCTATGGGGCAGCTATCACCCAACACCCTGAGGCAAATGATGGGGGTGCTGGTGTTATGGAAGCTGAGCATGCAGCAATGCTCGAGCATCAACGAGTTTAGTTCGATGTTCAAGATGCGGGTGCTTGAACTTTAGGTCATGTGGGAGTCAGATTATTGAGGACTTGCCGTCCAATATTTATGCCCGATGGAGGGGGAAGCCATGTCTCATAGGTAGTCTGTGGCAGAATCCCAATATGGTACACCGGGCTCTGACACGGTTTTAACCCATATGTGAGTATTGCATATGCGTCTTTAGCGTTTTCATGCTTCTGGTTATCATCATTAACAACATTTCTTTGTATCGTAATGGAGCAAGATGCTCGGCTGACCCAGGCAGAGGAGAAGCGCATTATGAGGGTTTTGGCCAAGTTCCCAAAGGGGAGGAGGGGGTTTTATCACCTTTGTAGGTTAGCAATATACGAGAGGTTTGAGTTGGGGAGGCGTCCTGGTGAGGGGTTGTGTTTGTATCGCATTCATTTCGTGTCACAATCATTCCATTTTACTGTGGCTCATTGTGTTTCTCATTTGCTTATGTAGTCGATATGCCTAGTAAAGCTGCCACCAAGAGTGACGCCCCCCTATGCCTACGTGAATACTGAAGCCATTATTGAGGAGTTACTGAAAGACGCAAAGGTGGTGAGGAGTTCCAATGTAGACTTGGCTGACAAGAGGGTTTACGAGACCAAGCATTGGGTGAGCATGCAGCTGCCCGATGATGTATACCAAGTTACCAACGGTTTCCCAACACCATCTTTGAGTATTTGAACATTCAGGCTGTGAATGTGGAGGTGCCGGTGAGTGTGGATGGTGGTGCCGCCTAAGGATGGCCTGATCAGCCTAGGGAGGTGAGGTCTTATTCCCTGGATACGGTGACTGAGATAAGGCGGCGTCCTCGAGAACCAGCGTGTCACTCGAGGCGGCATACACTGGCTCTGATGGGCAAGAGGGACAGTCCCCCCTGTGAGCCCCAGAAAATTTTAGTTAATTTCTAAAAGTAATTTCTTGCCAATAAGATTTTTTTCCGTAAGGTGATTTAAGTGAAGGAATCGATTTTGGAGATTGTTTTGGTGTCGAGACCACCTATTGGGCCTTATGATTTAAGTTTGGGCCAAGATTATTTCATTTGGGCCTAGAATGTTACAGAAATTTAGTGAGGCGATCGTTTGTTGAAGTTTTGAAGACGAAAAATTGTGTTGTAACAAAGTTTTGGATTTTGGATTTTTACGAGATCGAGTTTTGGGCCTAGGACGAAGTCAAGAATTAATTTAGGAAGTTTCCGACGAAAAACGAACAAAAGAAAAGTTACGAGCCCCAAAAACCTAAAGCAATTAGCTAGGGGAGTTTTGTAATTCATTGCGAGGGCAAAGTGGGAATTTTATGGACATTAGTATAAATAGGAAAGTGAGAAAACCCTAGCATCATTTTTCTCCTCCCTCTCCTTTGCAGTCGCGTCCTCTCTCTCCCCCCGACCTCTCTTTCTCGTCTTCTCTCTGCCACCACTGGAGACCCCAGCTCCGGCCACCATCTCACCACACCGCCTCCATCAATTGACGCAGCACCCAAAACCCGACCAAAGCCCAAGCCTCACCTTCGACATGCACCGCCTGCAGCCACCATACGCTGCCACCACAGTTGCGACACCACTGCCCTTCCTCCTCCGTTGATTTCCGACCATCACCTCGCCACAACGACGCCACTGCCTGACTCAGCAAGCAACGAGGAGCAAAACCCAGAGAGTCCTCTTCACCGATCGACGCCACACGAGCATCGTCGGAGCTCGAGGCACTGCATGCCTCCGTTCTTCAATCTCCAGTCAGAAACAAGCCAAACCACCACCATAAATGGTATCAGCACCTATCCTTAACCCAAATCCTGACCTCCTACTTCTGCCAGAACCACCGCACGGGCGCCGCAGGCGCGTGAGTCCACCTAGCGTCACCGTGAGCTCCACCAGCTTATTCTCTTCGTTTGGTAAGCTGGATTCTATCCCTTCTTCTTAGTGAGGCTTCTACTTTGATTTGGATCGAGAAACCCTAACCCACCTCCGTTTAATTTGGAATTGAGATTTGTGAAATCTGCAAAATTGAAGCTTTGGAGGATAAGGAGCTGCTGGGTTAATTTCAGTTGAAACTGGGAAGGTAAGAATTCAAGAATTTAGTGTTAGATATGAATTTGGTTAAGAATTGGATTAAAGATCATAATTCTATCGTTTATTTGGATTCTGTGAGGATTTGGTGGATTTCTGTATTCTGGGAAGTTTTGGAGAAAAGAGAAATAGTTAGGTCAGTCCGGTTGATATCGAGAAAAGGGTAAGAACCTTGAACTGTGTTTTGGATTTGGAATTGCTTGTGGGAATTGAGTATTGATACTGTTCTGTTTGCTAGGGATTCAATTGGTTGATGGTTGTGGAGTACAGTCACGACGAAATTGGTTTCCAAGTTGGGAATGAAGAAATGGTAAGATGTTGGTCTCTGCCAAACCACCAGTTTTGGTGTGGTGGTTGTATTTTAAAACTCTAGTGGATTATTACTGAATGAAATACATTTTGGAAGGTCACTTGATTGATTAATGCTTGATTTAGTCGTCAAGCTTGATAAGAACTTGGCTATACTGTGTATAAGAGTGAACTGGCAATTTGTATGGACATAATAGGTTTTGTTAGTGAAATGGTGAATCTGTTATCTATATTGGAATGTTGTATTGCAAGGTAAACTCTTTAAAGGAATTGGTAGTAAGGAATTTGATGAATAACCACGTCACGTGGAAATTGATGGTGTGATTAAGCCAAACTTGTATGGTTAAGGAATTAGGTCACTAGTGAAGTACTTAAAAGCTATCATATCCCGGAATGACTCTAAGAATTGTGGTCATTCGGGAATGGTAATTGTAAGTTGTTTTCTTAAAGTAGAAATGCTAAACATAAAGTTCAAAGTGCCAAGTATAATGACCATAACCTAAATGATTCAAATGCTGCATCATTTGGATTATTTAGGAATGGATAATAGATTTTATCTACTAAAAGAAACTCTTTCAAGCATAAGTCCTAGATCGTTGTTTTGATCAAAAGATAATTCGTTGGACTTAAAGGGATTTGAGTAAAAGATTTGGGTTGCTCGGTTAGTTGAGCTGTAATGTTATCAACTCACTCATTGATTCGATTTTATTATAAAGGACTCGAGCATGTGCACTTGGATTTGAACAAATAATCGGAAGTCGGAAACGAAGCTAAGTTTGGGCGAGCACTCCATATCCAGGTAGGGTGAGCTGTCCCTTCCTTATTAGAGGCTTTTCTATATGTGGAATACTCTAGTATAATAATATGTTGCCTGTGAGCACGTTTTTGGTTGTTAATTAGTCGATGCCTTATGATAACTGTGTTTTCATCACTGATACTTGTTGATTGTGAAAACCGAGGCTAGACTTGCATGTTGAGATACTGTACCCCTTGTATGTTTGTACTTGTGACCTGAAAGTGAATGGGACCTAGACGCGTAGATTCCTAGGGATCCCACGGTGTCAATAACCGTGAACCTCCGGAGGGGGCCATGCTTCTATGTTTGTCGAGGAAGAGTTAGTACAGATAGTGAACCAGTCATAGGAGACTCAGGGCCAGGAAATGGACACTTTCGCTACTTGTAGTTACAAGGACTACATAGTAGTTGGCCGGTTCTCGAAGGATAACAAACCAGGTCGGTCACCGATTTGTTTGAGTTTACCCGACAGGTAAGTATCTCGGAGCTCCAAATTGTGTGAAGCATACTGCATATGCTTTATAAAAGAAATAAATGTTTGTGGTTGCCTCTTTATAAAGTATTTTCGATAAACGTGCACAATATTATGTAGTAAATATTTTCGATTATTATTATTATCTTTCAAACCTAGCATGGTTGGGTCGGCCCCTACTGGGCATGCGAGGACGAAAGCTCACCCCTACAACAGTGTGCATGTTTCGAGGATGTGGTCGGGGAGCATATAGAGGAGGCACATGCATGGCTTGGCATATTCTTCTTTGACTTTATCAAGAAATGGTTTTGGTCCTTTATCCGATTTTGAAGTAACTTGTTTATTTACTTTTTCACTAATTTATTTGTTTATTTATTTCTTATTCGTTTACAAAAATTTTGGGAGACCCGTAACCCTGGGCGTGCATCTCCCATGCTTGTAGTTACTTAGTGATTCGTTTAATTTTCCAAATTGGGCTCCAATTGCAAGCCTAAAACTTTTAGCCCATTTCAAATTCCGCTTTTGAAAATGTGTTGTTTGGTTGCTAGAACGACTTGTCCAAGAAAGTGTTTTGTAAACCAACAGTTTAAACCCAAAAAGGCCTTGCGATTTCGGGTTAATGAGTTATCGGGATGTCATTCGTGACATGTCGGTTTCTCATCGGCTCGGGGTCGCGGCGCTGTGGGACTCCCTCTCGGGTCACTACACCCCCGGGTTCGGAGGGAAGCAGTACCCGTGGTGGATGTTCCGGTGGGGGAAACTGTACTTGCTGATGTGCGAGTTGAGGGGCAGTCCCCTAATACTAGTGTCAAAGGAAGCAACCGTGATATCGGGGGTGATGTGGAGCAGCGGGTGCCTCCTCTAGAAGCGGAGATCTCTGTCAAGGAGCTATTTGAAGAAGTGGAGCGCCGCTAGAGCGATACTAGTGCCAGGGACCGCCTGGTTGAAGATGCTGGGTTGGAGCAAATCGAGGGTGTTTTTGGTACCTATATTGGGGGCCCGAGGTCACCAGAGGTTATTGCTGTTGACAGTGGGGAGGCAGAAGTGACGTGTCAGGTCGTGGATGTGGTGACCCGAGAGAGGGGTCCCACAGTGCCGCGACTCTGAGCCAATGAGAAACTGACATGTCACGAATGACATGTCCGATACTCATCAACCCGAAACCACAAGGCCTTTTGGGTTTAGATTGTTGGTTTACAAAACATTTTCTTGGACAAATCATTCTAGCAACCGAATAGCATATTTTCAAAACAAAATTTAAAGTGGGCTAAAGAATTTGGGCTTACAATAGGAGCCCAATTTGGAAAATAACAAATCACTAAGTAAATACAAGTATGAGAGATGTGCCCCAGGGTTATGGGTCTCCCGAAATTTTGTAAGTAAGCGAGTAGGAAACAATTAAAAAGTAAATAAATAAGTGACTTCAAAATCCGATAAAGGACCAAAACCTTCTTTTGATAAAGTCAAAGAGGAATGAGCTAAGCCGGGCCACGTGCCTCCTCTGTACACTCCCCTACCACATGCTCGAGACCTGCACACTGTTGTAGGGGTGAGCTTTCGTCCCCGCATGTGCAGTAAGGGCCGACCCAACCATGCTAGGTTTGAAAAATAATATACTTGGAAAATATTTACTACATAATATTGTGCACGTTTATCGAAAATACATTAAAAAGAGGCAACCACAAACATTTGCTTAAGTATGAGAACCCATCTATGGTAGTGTTGTAGCTCGTATCTAACTAGAGGTTAAAGATTGAAGACATGCAGTGGCAATAACTTGGGCGACGGTGCGTGCGGTATTTTTCCAGCATCGATCGTTAGCGAAGCTTTGGGGTTTCAATGCTCGGCTTGGTCTGAGCACGTTGGTGTTGGCGGTGTGTTTTCTCTAGCTGGGCGACACGGCGGGACTATGGTGGTCGTCTATGGAGGCTAATGACGATGCTTAGTGGTGATTTCGGTTGGGCTTTGGTCGGTTTGTACTCTGGGTCGATTGGTGGAGGTGGTGTGTTGAGATGGTGGCCGGTGGTGGCAGAGGGAAGAAGAAGAGAGAGAGAGGTCGGGGGAGAGAGAGAGAGATGCGGCCAAGAGGGAGAGAGGAGAGTTTTGGGGTCTCTAGGGTTTTCTATTCCTATTTATACTAGTGTGTGAGAAATATCGAATTTACCCTTGCGACAAATTACGAGACTCTCTTAGCTGATTGCTTTCGGTTTTGGGCTCGTAACATTTTCTTTTATTCATTTTTTGTGGGAAACTTCTTAAGTTACTTGTTGACTTCGTCCTAGGCCCAAAACTCGATTTCTTAAAAATTAAAAATCCAAAACTTTGTTACAACTTAATTTATCATCTTCGAAACTTCAACAAACTGTCGCCTCACTAAACTTCTGTAACCTTCTAGGCCCAAATGAGAGAACCTCGGCCCAAACTTAAATCATAAGGCCCAATAGGTGGTCTCGACACTAAAACAATCTCCAAAGTCATTTCCTCCACTTAAATCACCTTGCGCAAAAATCTTATTGGCGAGATATTACTTTCGAAAATTAACTAAAATTTTCAAGGGCTCACAGTGGACGTCACGATGGAGGCTCCCGAGATCAGTGGTGCTCTGCAAGGTCCCCGAGGTGGTGGAGGTGATGAGGGTGTCCAGATGCCCGAGGTAGAGGTCTCGGTGCAACAGGGAGAGGGAAAGGAATCCCGCGATACCTGTGCACGCACTGATGGCATTGGGTTGAGGAAGGGAACGGCTTCGCAACTTCATCTGGGGAATCCCCCCGTGGGTGTAAGTATCGATACCCATAGGGGAAAGAGGTCTCGAGTTGAAGAGATTGCGCGTTCGCGCTCAACGAGTGAAGGCTCCTGCCATTCTCGGGATGAGGTTGTTGGAGGGCTCTCGTGGACTCTGGGCGAGATTGGGGTTGCCGATAGCGCGATTGTGCACATGGTACCTGACCTGCGCAACTGTCATCGGGATGCGCAGGAGAGGTTGATGAGGGTGAGTATCGCTTTCATCATAAGTTCTGTTTCGTTGTTTTGCTCCTTTTGTTCTGATGTTGGGTGGGCGATGCAGGTGGTGAATATAAACTATCAGGCATCCACCGAGTCGCTCGCGCACATTGATAGAGAGATCGCTTGACTCTAGGTGGAGTTAAGTGCTGAGAGGGAATGGGTACGTGAGCTTCAAGGTGCGTTGGATCGCGGCCAAGCGAATTGTGAGGAGATGAGGAGGGCGATTGACGATGGGATCGAGAGAATGATGGAATTAGAGTGATCGCTGGCAGTGGAGGAGTCTCAGTGGCGGGAGGCCGAGGATGCTGTTACCCCCTTGAGGGAGTCAATTTGGACCTGACCGGTAAGTTAGAGCGGCCTGAAGTTGGTTTGAAAGCCCTAGAGGAGGTTAAGTCCCAGGTCCGCATTGCTGAAGAGCGTTTGAGAGAGTTGGAGAGGCAGGTCCAGGATCACGATGTCGAGTTGGAGCTTCGCGGCGCGTCCAGGAAAGTTTGGCTCAGTATCCCGATCATGTGGTTGAATTGGAAGGGCAAGTCGGGGCCTTGCAGAGAGAGGTTAACCGCTTGAGGGTTATTGAGCGCCAAGCTGGCGAGAGGGAGGCGTAGCTGGAATGATTGAGGAAAGAGGTGGGTGAGGAGCGATCTTGGGCTAGTGCCTTCGCTGATGACTATATTAGCTTGCATGCCGCAGCCGAGATGCATACTGACAAACTCCACAAAGCTAGGCGAGATGGCGCGGCAAGGGCTGTGGATCACTATCTTCTGTCGTCCAATTTTCAAGAGAAGATAAATAAGGCATTCTCGGATGGGGCTTTGCACTCAATTCATGATAGTATCGCCGCTTGTTGTATTGATCAGGATAAAATGGTCCGCGATATGCAGGCGAAGAATGCGGCGAGATCGCAAGCTAGTGCGGCGAGTGGTGGTTGTGGCTGGGGGATTGTTTTCTGCGAACCATCTGTTGCCACAGAGTGTGTCTCGAGCCAGGCTGGCGATTGTGAGGTGGAGGGTGCTCATATGGGCGAGCAAGGGGAAATGCGCGTGATGGATGCTGGGAATGTGCAGGAAGGCGAGAATGTTAGAGAGCGAGATGTGCCAGGGGAGCAGGCGCACAGTGCAGAGAGTGAGATAGGCTTTCTGTTTTTGTTTTTGTTTTTGCTGGCGATAGGCTTGCTAACGTGTATATACCTTGCATTTGGTTGGAACATTGGTCGGTTAGCTTGTTTCCAGAATTCTCGCTTTTTCCGTTGGGAATATAAGAAATTTATTGGGAAGAGACGTTTCGTTGGGCGATAGTCCCGCATGCGTTGAATGTATTTGCTCTTTACTACTTTTGATATGTTCATTATTGTAGGTCATCAAAGCGGTGTGACCGTTGGTCACCTATGGGTGGTTTTTGGCGGTGGCTTTTCCCTATAAATAGGCAAGGTGAGTGTGGGGTGGATCACATTCTCAACATGGCATCCTCCTTGTTGTTCATTGTGCTTCTGCTCCTGAAATCCTTTCTCACTTTTTTCAGTTTTCTTTTCCAAAATTCTAGGCTTTATAGCTTAATCTCATGCCTGGGTTATAGGCTTTATAGCCTAATCTCAGGCGGGCTCGGCTTCGTCACCACTTGGGGGGTTGAGCAATCGGTGCTCCTGCGGAACTGAGTCTCTGTCCAAGTGAGAGACCCAAGGGCATCGATTGCTGGTGGTGCAGCGGGGCTACAAAGATGGAGATTCGGCGACGATGGGGTAGAGAGTGACACCGCCCCCCAGTCTTTCGCACCATAGTATGGCAAGGGAGCAGCGTGGTTGCAGTAGGTGAGAGGGTTTTTCTCGTCGTCGTGGTGGCGAGAATGCCTCCCGTGGAGGTGGTGAGGGCGCTTCTCATGGAGGTGGTGAGGGCGCTTCTAGCAGAGGTGGTGAGGGCACTTCTCGCGGAGGTGGCGAGGGTTCTTCTCATGGGGTCCCGAGTAGGGTTGAGTAACTCTTGGAGGTTGTGGGGCCTGAGGTTCCCTAGGCGGGGAATGTCGAGGTGTTAGATATTCCTCACTCGCCAGGTGAGCGACTACTTCTTGGCGATATGCCTATTGACCAGCTGGGTGAGAGTATGATAGGAGAGCAGATCGCTGATATAAGGGCGACTTGGGGTATTCCGAACTGTGGGGGTTCATGCTATTCCAAACAATAGGTTCGTTTAGAAATTGAATATACTCCGAACAAGACGTTCGTTGAACAATAGGTTCGTCTAGAATTGAATATACTCCGAACAAGACGTTCATTGACAGTATAAACACATGACCATTCAAAACATTATTGTTTCAGTCTAATCCAAAACTCTTGGAAATCAATTTCTTGGTAGCGATTTATGCTCAGAAATCTACTCGGTTTTTCGTGGAAGCATTTTTGGGCTCCAAAACTGATTTGTTCTTGTTTTTCCTTTTTAGGATGTCAAACTTGAACAAACTCGATTCTGCTTCACTATGGTAATAGATTTTTACAACTATTGTAATAGATTTTTACAATTATGATACTGGCTTTTTACAACAATGGAACTAGCTTTTTACTTATATCATCCTTGAACCCTACATACTTTTTCTATTATTGAATATGTATGCTTTTCTCGATTGTGGTATCATTTATATTTCCATAACTTTGTTAGTCTATGAGAATAATTTTCTCAGTCTCTCGGAGTACCTTTTGTTCTGCTTCGTAGTAACTTTTGGTGTTGGTCAGAGTAACTTAGCGATTGTTGGTGGTGAGATTAGCTTTTGGTGCTGGCCTGTGAGAGTAGCTTTCTAGTGTTAGTGAGAGTAGTTTTTGTTGTTGGTGGGAGGAGCTTTTTGTGACCTCGCCAAAATTTGCCCGAGACCTGGCCTAAGTTTGCCGGAGACTGATAGGAGCATTTTAATACGACGTTTTAATTGTTATTTCCTCATATTTACTTAGTTATTTCCATAAATAAATCATTCTTGTTTAGGAAAGTTTCCATCTTTAGAAAGTTTCTATTTTTAGTAATTTTAATAAAAGTTTCTATTTTCTAGGTACCTTGGAATAAATAGAGCTGAAATGAGCTGAAATGAAGAAATGGAGTTTTCCTGGTCCGACTAGGAATACCAGTCAACGCATGAATCCTGATGAGGCTAGGAAACCTGAAGGCATTAGGAGACCACATGATGACGTGGGAGATATTTTGGGAGATTAAATCTGATTTTTGCATGGGAAATCAAGGAGATTACGTTGAGAATATCAAGGGAGAATTTTAAGGAAGAAAAGATTCAAAACAAGTCCAGATTCGTTCCTCAAATCCGTCAAGATATGTTGGCTGAAATTAGAGAATAAAATCTGCAATTTTAATGTGAAAATCAAGAGAAAATCAAGGGGAGGACATTAAGGATAAAGCCATGGAGAGATTTAAGGGAGAAAAGGTCGAAAATGAGTCCGGATACATTGTTGGCCGAAAATGGTGAATAAAATCAGATTAAATCTTGGGAAAATCAGCAATAACATATTTGGAAAGATTATGGTTTTATTTTGGAGCTTTTTGATTGGTTGAGTGACATGGCAGAGCTGACGTGGCATTAATTCATTGGTTGGAGCTGTGTGGTGCAACCAGAAAATTCCTTAGAAATTAAATTTATGAAGCCTTGCTTTCCCCTATATAAACCCCCCTATGCTACACCACAAGACACACCTCTTCAGTCAGAAAATTCTCTCCATAACGTCAAGCTTTCTCTCCATCCTCTAGTTTCAAGTCTCTACGTCTTCAAGCAAAGAGAAGAAGAGAAGAAGAAGCCATGAAGCCTCCTAGCCACCATCATCCACCTTGTGTCGTGAAGCTTTGGAGCTTTGCTTTCAAGATCCAAGACCAACGTCTCAAGCTTTCCACCATTCACCTTTCATGGTGTAATTCTATCTTATTCCTTGTAACCTTTTTGGTTTTCTTTGTTTTGATTTCATATGAACTTGATTTCTAGTTGACATAAACGTTAAGGGCAAAGTTTAAAGCCCATTTATATGTTTTGAAATAAAGTTGTGATTTCTTTATGTTGATTTATATGTTGCTTATGTGAGATTGCTTGATTGATTTTGTTTTACAGAAAACTTTTGCATGTTTATGTTCTTTGGTGGCCAACTTAGGATATATGCATGTAATTGGACCTAGATTTAAGTAGTGAAGGCTTTGGACAAAAGTCGAAATCAATTAAGGAGGATTGCAAATAGGTGAACTTATTCATAACTAGGTTGTGCACTTTGGTTGACATCCTTTCTCCATGCTTCATGCGTTGAATGTGTTCTTGATTAGCTAGCTTTCTAGACTATGATTGCATGTTCAATAGGATTGATTTAGGTGCTTTCACTTGGATTAATTATTGAAGGAAAGTAAAAAATGGGAAATCGTTTGCTTTCTAACGTTTCACATGGTCAACTTCTTTCTCATGACATAGAAAATAAACTATAGGAATTGTGATTGGATTTCTTGCATATGATTGTGGTTTTGCTCTTTATTCCTTGCGTTCCACCCATATATATATGTTTTTACATTTTCTTTGTTTTATCTATTTTAATTTTTAATTTATAATTCTAAAACCCCCTTATTTGTATTTCCTTGTATATATTTTTATTCTTTGTTTTATTTTTGTAAATAATACTTTTTACTTTTATTAATTATTTATTTGTTTTTGCAATGACAGGTGTACCCTCAATCCCCGGCTAGAACGATCCCTATTTACTATATACTAACGATGACATTTGCAAGGTTAAATTGCGCGCTTCCTTTTAGCGTTATCAGAGACCTCGCTAGAGAGAAGAGAGAATGATTGGTGACTTTTTAATGTAGTGGCATTTTCATAAATATGTTAATTTTTTATATCCAAAATTTAAGACAATTTTAATATAGTGACCTTATGGAGGGGAAAAAAGAGTTTGGTTGCCTTTAAGCTAATAAAACATTCAAAAAGAGAAACCAATTACAATATGCCTAATGATGCGGGAAGCGTGAACACGATAGCTAGAGGCTCCGTCAAGCGTCGAAAGCCATATGAGATGAGCTAGAATCCACTAGCAATTACGGCCACAACCGTAAGAAACATAGAGAAACTTCTCTAATATTTAGTTTTTGTTTATTGATAATTTAAATGAAAATTACAATCTAAGAGGTGCCTTATATATGGCACATAACATAAATCTAATACAACTAGAAAATATAAAGAACAATTTATTGTAGACTAAAACTAGGAAAACTAATTAAACCAGATTAAATAAAAATCGGAAATAGAATCCTAGATACTAAATAATATTACGCTTGGAACCCCAAACAAGATTTTGCTCAAAAATCCTGATATATCCAAAAGAGTAATTTATGATTAATTCCATCATTAAGAAGCCTATTTGAATACCAACTTCCAATATTCAAATTGTTCTTCTTAATATGAAGACGCTTATTTCTTTTCGAGATTTTTTGTTGAAATTGACTAAAATCTCATCCTACATCAGTCTCCTCCACTTGAAAAGAACTCGACCTCGAGTTCCTCTTGTATGTAGCTCGATAATTAGTAGGAATAAAACATGATAAGCCATCAACTTCAATATTCTCGAAATTAAAAGGTATCACCATGAGTCCAATACCATAGACAAGTTTAGAATAAGCATCTTGAAACTTGAACTCCTCCACTTGAAAAGGAATGGGCATTGACTTCTCCTTGGGTTGATCTTGAACACAATTAGGCATGCATGACATGGATATCGATGTGATGAATGAATCAGCTTCCTTGTCCTTAATGAGTTTCTCTTCAATCTTCAAAGTGGCTTCTTCATGTTCCTTTTCCCACACCTCAGGATGGTCATTCTTGATCTTCTTCCTTCCAGGCTTGATTTTAATTTTGTGTGACTCCCACCCAAATAAATATGTGTTGTCTTTGCAATAACCACCTTTGACGCTTTCATGCCATGGTCTTCCAAAAAATACATCAGTGTCGTCCATGTCAATCACATGACAAGTAATCTCTTCTTTATAAAATTTTCCCATAGAGACAAGAACTTTACAAAACCTCTGTTACGTGTTCATATCTATCCTCTCCAAATGGAATCCAGTAAGGATCACTCAGCTTCACTGTTGGTAATTGAAAATAATTCACAACTTTGCTTGTTACAAAGTTCTCTCGTAGACCACTGTCAATTATTACAGAGCATACCTTATCTTTGATGACACATGTAGTTCGGAAGTCATCGTAATTCGGCGTTGTGAATATCCAACGTTCCATGTTTCTTCTTCTTCTTGTTTTTTTTTTTTTTTTTGGATTGATGAGGTTGTCCTAGGGCGAATCCCTTGTCTTATTCCTCTTCAACGAAACTTTCTTTGATAGATACTCGATGACCAGTGTCGTTGAGGTTAGTGGTAGTGAACTTCTCGCTTAGATCGTTGTCTGCTAAGAAGCGGGCGATACCCGCTCTGATACCAAATAATGCGGGAATCGTACGTGAACATGATAGCAAGAGGTTCCGTCAAGCGTCGAAAGCCATATGAGATGAGCTAGAATCCACTAGCAATTACTGCCACAACCGTAAGAAACATACATAAACTTCTCTAATATATATTTTTTTATTGATAACTTGAATGAAAATTACAATTTAAGAGGTGCCTTATATATGACACATATCATAAATCACAACTAGAAAATATAAAGAACAATTTCTTGTAGACTAAAACTAGGAAACCTAATTAAACCTGATTAAATAAAATCGGAAATAGAATCCTAGATACTAAAGAATATTACGCTTGGAATCCTAAACAAAATTTTGCTCAAGAATCCCGATATATCCAAAAGAGTAATTTATGATTAATTCCATCATTAAGAAGCCTATTTGAATACCAACTTCCAATATTCAAATTATTCTTCTTAATGTGAAGATGTTTTTTTCTTTTCGAGATTTTTTTGTTGAAATTGACTAAGCTGATATGAAGAGGCTATGTACATCAGTTGATTCTTATGAGAAAAATGAAAAGAAAGAAGTTAGATCGTTCAGTTGATGATTCTGCGAATGACGTCAAAACGTACGGACTATTCATTTTGATTTTGAAGCCAAGGCAACAAGAAAGTCTGTGTAGCAGTTGTCCCTCGTTACAGATGATATTATTGCGTCTCTGAGTTCAACTCCATGCTTCTTCTTAAACATTCTTTGAATCTCATCCATGTCTACTTCTGCTCTGCTCACCATCACACGAACCAAAGCCCCTTTATCATCACTAGTGCTACTACTTGTCAACCCTTTAATGCTTGCATGCAATATCTGCTCTTGTTTAAACAAAAAAAGTGCATTAATTCCCATTTGTTTCAAGAAATTTGAAGACATCACTATTGAAAGGAAAAACTAGAAGGAAACAATTAAGAAAAAAATTGATTACCTTTGCAAAATAATTAGGTGGGTTGTGAATGCATTGTACGACCATTTTCAATGCATTTTCAAATTCACCAGAGCTTACAGACTTCAGGTACTGAGAAATCAAAACTAAGTCATGGATCGTTTGATTTTTTTTTGATTTATATATATATATATATATATATATATATATATAGAACCATTCTCAGGACCTGAGAATCCGTACCTAATCCTTAGGTACGGATTTCCATTTTTTCCCCTCTTTCCGATCACACATTTAGATCTTAACCGTTTAGTTTTTAGGTCCTAATGTATAGATCATCTCTGCAAAATTTCGGCCAAATTGGTGATCATTAAGGTATTCAAACCTGCAATTTACAACAACGAATACGAACGGTTCCGAATCTGTCGAACCGGAACCGTTCGTATTCATTGTTGTAAATTGCAGTTTTTAATGCCTTAACGATCACCAATTTGGCTGAAATTTTGCAGAGATGATCTATACATTAGGACCTAAAAACTGAACGGTTAAGATCTAAATGTGTAATCGAAAAGGGGGGAAAAAATGGAAATCTGTACCTAATCCTTAGGTACGGACGTCCGCAACCAATAACGCCTGTGTGTGTGTGTGTATATATATATATATATATATATATATATATAGAAATTAAGCCAATTACCTAATATAATATAATGCACGAACCTTTTTATAGTCATGTCCATAGATGTGTTTATAGCAAGAAAAAGTAAGCTTAAGCTGTGGAATACTGCGTTTGCTAAATAATTCTAATACGACAGCTTCTTGTATGCCTGAAGAGCTTCGTTCCCGGCCTGTTTCAAAAAGCCTCCGTGCATCAGACTTTGCGATGTCTTGGTTAACATCTGCATGGTGTGCCCTGTGTGATGCCACTAGTGCTACCACTATCTTTTGGTGAGGATGGGGAAGCTCAATATTGATGATATCTTGGTCCAACTGCCTTCTAAACTTTGTGTGATATGCTTGTTTGATGAGAAGGATTTGACTCGATTTTCGACTAGCAAAAATCTCTACAAGAGCATTATAGTTTTTACCATGACGACCTTGCTGGTCATTGTGAAGGGCCTCCTGGATGAAAATTGCATCACGTTCATGCTGATTAATCATCCAAAGTGACAAAGCTGCACACAAATTTGGTGAAATCCCAGTGGTTATTTGATCAGCATCATCCCCATCTGCCTTGTGCTGCAGTCTGCTTACCAAGTCCTCTCCATAGATTGCCTTGTAAGTTTCTCGAATCTGTTGCCTTTCTTGCCGTTTTCGTCGTGCCAAAGATCGAACCAATTGATTAAGCTGCTTAGGTGGTCGTATCCAGGAATCATGTATCTCTTTGCATTCGATTTCAAATTCCAGGGTCGGCATTTCGGTGCTGATTGATCATCGAGCACGTATAAGTATGTATATAAATGCAGTCATGATCGATGACTTGGAAGCCAATGAAAGAGACCACTTTTTTGGCATGCAAATATTAAGTGCTTCAAGCTCTAGTGGCATGGTGTGTTCTCTTCATTTTGAGTGCATTGTGATGTGTTATGATTGAACTGTTCTCCATCGACCGTGTCAATTTTGTTTGATGCCAGAATGGTAGTGGAGTTCCAATTAGACAATATATGTGAGAATGACTGGAGCTCTTTTTAGCTACTTTTCCCAAATGCCTCAAACCTTAGTCAGCATTTCTCAAAGAACGAGCAATATTAGCACCGTTTTATTTTGAATTATTGAATTATATTTCAAAAATTACCTATTTTAGTATCTTTGCAACGAGGCATTTTGGTTGCAACCAAGTCCAAAGGGCCCAAAACAAAACAAACAAAGAAGAACGTACTGAAGGTTACCTTCAAAAAAAAAAAAAACAAGAAGAACTAGTACCAATGGTTACCTTCAGATCGTTTACTGCTCATGTCTCCACAAAATCACAAATGCTAATCCCGAAAACCTTAGTCAGCATTTCTCAAAGAATGAGCATTAGCGCCATTTTATTTTGAATTATTGAATTATATTTAAAAAATGACCTATTTTAGTATCTTTCCAACGAGGCATTTTGATTGCAACTACGTCCAAGGGGCCCAAAACAAAACAAACAAAGAAGAATAGTACTGATGGTTACTGTTTGGCTGAGACCAAGTTTGGGCTAGCAAACAGTCCCTTTTGCAGGTGATGATTGCGCAAGCGAGCCAACACTGTAGGTGTGATCATCGGGGCGTCCCTTGACCTGACTTCTTCTTCAAACGCTGTGGGTAAGGAAAGCACAAACCTCGTCACAAGGTTTTTTATTTTATTTTATGCCTTAACAGAATAAAGACTTTTGTTGTGATCTCTTGCGTCACCGAATCGACACTCAACATTGTAGGTTGAGCAGAGCAATCACCGAGAAGTACGAGAAAACATGAGTTTTGCTAAAGAGTGACTTTAGCTTCGTTAGGTTGCTAGGGCGTGACCCGGGCTTCGCTGGTTTCAACTAGGTTGAAGGTTTACTCCTGAGTGACTTTGGATAATCTGTGTGATTAGTTGATTGAGAGGTGTGTCTTGTTGACCCTTGAAACCTGGTATATATACCTAGGGTTTCGGTAGTTCCTTACCATAGAAGGATTATTGAATGACGATTCCTAATCGGTTTCTACTACTTGAATCCTATAAGTGCTCTTTTTCCTCATGGACTCCGGAATTGGCGAAGCAAGAAACCAAAGCCATAGTAGAATTTTTTTGGGTCGCAGGTATCAGCCTGCTATGCTCAATCCTTTGAAGGATATTGCCAAAAATACTTTTGGGCTCAAATATTGCCCCTAGGCCTCGAGATCAGGCCAGTGAATATTGTAACTGATTGAAGAGGGCTAAAGCGACACGACTTATGACAGAAACGAGGCCATTAGCAGTTGTGTAACTGTAAAACGTCTTTTCGTCGCATCATTTCCCTCACAAAATCTTCTATTTGAATCTCGACGCAAGTGTCTAGGTCAATCACGTCAGAAATGTTTCAGCTGTCTCGGGAAGGGTCTGATCCAGCTAAATCACGAGATGTCTTGGTCTACTACTATCGCTATCGGTCTCGCTTGTCTGTAAGACAAACAAAGGTCAGAGGTAAGACCGGGTGTGCCGGCCTTCAATGCTCTGATGCCTAAATCAGTATCGTTATAAGATAATTATAATGGAAAGCGATAATAAACAGTTACCTTTTTGGGTTGTTGGAGATGACCTTAATGTAGCAAGTTCGTGGGGGCATGGTTTCATTTCTTTCGATGTGGGACGTTTAGGGTTCCTGATATCGCCTCATAGGTATTGGGACCCTCTGCTGGGAGTTCTTTCATTACTTTATGATGGCTAGATGAGCCTTGTGTTTCCGATACTTGTGCCTAGGAGGTATATGCATGCATAACAACAAGTCCCCCAGTCCTCGGTCAAGAGTTCTCTTGGGTGGGGAGTTTGTCCTTGGTAGAGGTATCAGAAGTGCAAGGCGAGTTCCTGGCCACTTGGCTTCCGTACGACCACTACCCCCCAGCCCCCCAAGTCCCCACCTAAGAGGAGTATTGGTTGGGGTGAAGAGACCATTCCTGCCATTGTCATTGTATCACTATTGTGTATCTTTGGTAGAGTTTCATGTGTCTTTTGGCTCATATGTTATACGTTGGTGACACGTGTGCAGCTGTCATTCATTTTTCATGTACGGGACGTCCGGTGTACTAGAGTCTGTTACATGTAATAATGGCGTAGTAGTAGAGAGTCGAGGTAATGGCACATGATCTCTGTAACGCTCAGAGGTGTCAAACACATGGTGGAAGCTGGCGTCGTCATCCTTGCACGTCCAACAATCCATGTTCTCTCGAGGTCCCTATATATAGGCAGAGGAGGGACATGGGGGCGGTTACTTTTCCCTTGCTTTGATTGAAACCTGAAGGAGAGGTGAGTAAAGTAAGAGCCTTTAGCGCTTATCAAGTTTGAGTCTTTCTGTTGGTTGTCGAAATTTCGGGCTGTTGGCATTGTTATCTGTGTTTCCCAATTGGAGGGGTGAACAGGTATGTTGTCCCTGACTTTTCTGGGTTTCTTTCTAATAGAATTTGTGTGGTGAAGTGTGAGTTTACTGAGGGATCGTTGGGCGGGGTCGAGGGTTACCAATAGATTTAGATTCGCCATGTGGGCGGCTGCTCCTTGGCAATATGTCCATTGACTAGCCGGGTCCGAGTATGACAGAAGAGCAGATCGCCAATATGAGGGCGACCTGGGGTATTCTGGGCAATGTATCATTATGCCCTTTGAGAGGTGGCGAGCGCTTTAGTCACCCCAAGATGGGGTGGGCGTGCCTTTACGAGTACCAGCTCAAGTGTGGGTTGATGTTCCCGATACCAACGGAGCTATAGTATTTGCTATCGTGTCTCAACATTGCTGTGGGATAGTTGTCGCTTAATGCTCTGAGGAAATTGATGGGAGTTTTGGTGCTGTGGAAGCTCAGCAGGCAGCAATGTCCCAGCATCAACCAGTTTAATTCCATGGTCAAGATGCAGTATTCGATGAAGGCTAGGGACAGCGGGTGTGTGAATTTTAGGGCAAGCGGCCGCGCGATTATCGAGGTCCTTCCATCCAATATTTACTCTAGCTGGAGGGGCAGGCCTTGCCTAGTTGGAGGCCTGTGGCAAAACCTGGACATTCTGTATCAGGCTCCGACTCGTTTCCAGCCTATCTATGAGTATCGTGATTGCATTTTTGGTAATTTTTTCCATTGGTGTGTGCTAATAGCGTGTCTCTGTATCGCAGTGAGGCAGGAGGCCATCCTGACCATGCTAGAGTAGAAGCGTGTTACAAGGGCGTGTACCCAAAAGGGAAGAGGGGTTTCTATCACCTGTGTAGGCTTCCGATATATGAGAGGTTTGAGCTCGGGAGGCGTCCGGGTGAGGGGTTGTTTTTCATTGCTATTTACAATATGCAATTGTTCATTCATTTTTTATCTCGCTGATATCGTTCATTCATTTTGTAGTGGATATGCCTCGTGAGGCCGCTAGCAAGAGCGATGCTCCATATGCCGAGGTTGATACTGATGCCATTATTAGAGACGGCGAGGTGATGTAACGTCGAGCTTCCCGATAAGGAACTTTATGTGACTGATCATCGGGTGAATATGCAGCTGGCCGATGAGGTGTACTTGAGGTTTCCCGACAGTGTGTTGGAGTACCCCAACAAGCAAATGGAGGAGCAGGCAGGTGCTAAGGGGCATGCGGCTCAAGGACATCAAGGGTCTGGTGCCGAGGTGCGAGGGAGTTCTTGGGAGAGGGAGGATGAGGCGAGTTAGCTTTCTTAAGTACTCGCTGGGGAGCGCCAATCCCCCGAGATTCAAGAAGATGCAAGGCAGTCCCCCCGAGTCTCCACGAGAGGGGTGGAACGTGGTGCCCTGAATGAGCAATCGGAGACGGGGGTTGAAGTAGAGATCTCCGTCGAGGAGCTGTTCGAAGTGGCTGAACGGCACCAAAGCAATACCAGTGCTAAGGCTCGCCTAGTGCAAGATGCTGTGTTGGAGTAGCTGGATGTTGTTTTTGGTGACGATACGATACATATTGTCCAAGATCACGGGAGGTTATTACTATCAACAGCAGGGAGGCTGAGGTTACTAGCTAGGCCGTTGGTGGTGCGATTCTGGTTGCTGAGGTTCCTGACGCTCAACATGAGATTAGAGAGGGCGACGTCAAGGGTATTCAAGTTGGCGAGACGGTGGCCCAAGTTCAGGCTGGCGAGGTGGATAGGACCCGAGTGTCTAACACTTGTGTTCGTACTGACTGGGTTGGGTCGAGGAAGAGGGCTGCCTCGCAGCTTCGTCTTGGGAGTCCCCCGATGGGTGTTACTATCGATCCTTGTAGAGGAAGGAAGTCTCGGGTTGATGGTGTAGTACGCTCGAGATTTACAAGTGGGGGCTCTCGAGGCTCTTGTGACGAGGTTGCTGGGGGTCTCGCACTCACTCTTGGGGAGATTGGGATTACAGATGGTGCCATTTTGCACATGGTTGCCAACTTGCACAATTGCCATCGTGATCGTAGCCGTGTGAATGTCGAGGATCCTTGTCTTGGGTACCGGGAGGCCCAAGAAAGATTGATAAGGGTATGTGTCGTTACGTATTACATGCTTTCTGTTTCTCATGTTATGGTTTTATCGCCCTTTCTTTTAGGAATGTTCTGATTGTTTGGTGTGCAATGTAGGCTGTGAATGTGAATTATCAGGCTTTTACCGAGTTGCTCGCTCATTTTGATTAGGAGATCGCTTGACTTCAAGGGGAGTCAAATGGCTAGATGGAGCGGGCACGTGAGCCTCAGGGTGCGGTGGATCATGGCCAAGTGGAACGTGAGGAGATGAGATAGGCGATTGACGATGGGATCGCGAGAAGGATGGAATTAGAGTGATCGCTTGCAGTGGAAGAGTCTCGGCGGCGGGATGCTGAGGATGATCGCATTTGAGGGAGTCAAATTTGGACCTAATCGGTAAGCTACAGCATGCCAAAGTTAGTTTGGAGGCCCTAGTGGAGGTTAGGAGCCAGGTCGGCGTTGCTGAGGAGTGTTTGTAAGAGTTGGAGAGGCAAGTCCAGGAGCGCGATGCAGAGTTGGAGCTTTGCGGCACGGCTTTGGAAAGTTTGGCTCCTTATCCAGATCGCGTTGTGGATTTGGAGGGGCAAGTTGGTACTTTGAGAGGAGAAGTTGACTGCCTGAGGGTCATTGAGTGCCAAGCTGGGGAGAGGGATGCGGAGCTAGAGCGATTGAGGAAAGAGTTGGTCGAGGAGCCAACTCGGGCTAGAGACTTTGCTGATGACTGTATTCACTTGCATGCCACTACTGAGACCCATGTTGACAAGCTCCACAAAGCCAAGTGAGATGGTACGGCAAGGGCGGTGGATCATTATCTTTTGTCGTCCAGTTTTCAAGAGAAGATAAATATGGCCTTCTCGGATGGATCCTTGCACTCAATTCGTGACGGTATCGCTGCTAGCTGGATTGATCAGGATAAAATGGTCAGCGATATGCAGGCCAAGAAGGCTGGGAGATCACAAGCCAATGCCACGAGTGATGGTCGTGGCGAGGGGATTGTTATCCTCAGACCGTTTGTTGTCATACAGCGCATCTCGAGCCAGGCCGGCGATAGCATGGTGGAAGGTGTCAATGTGGGCGAGCAAGGGGAAGTGCGTGTGGATGTCGAAAATGCGCAGGAGGGCGAGAATGTTGGAGAGCGAGAGGCCACAGTGGAGCGGGTGCACAGTGCCGAGGGCGAGACATAGCTTCTCTTTTTCCTTGTTCTTTGTTTTTGTCTTTTGCTAGCAATAGGCCTATTGACGTATAAATGCTTTGAATTTTGTCGAGACATTGACCGATTGGTCTTGCTTTTGGAATGTTTGTTTCGCTTTGGAAATATGAAAAGTTTATTAGGAACAAGCATTGCTTTGAGCGATAGTCCCCTGTTCGTTGAATGTATTTACTGCTTTGTCGATTTTGTGCATTGTCATTATTGCAGGTCATTAAAGTGACGTGACTGTTGGTCACCTGGGGGAGGTTTATGGCGGTGGCTTTCCCCTATGAATAGGCAACATGAGTGCGGGGTGGATCACATTTTCAATATGGCATTCTCCTTTTTTTCCATTGTGCTTCTGCTTTTAAAATCCTTTCTCCCATTTGTCCATTTGCTTTTTCAGAAATCTGGGCTCTGTAGCTTGGGTTATAGGCTTTATAGCCTAATCTCAGGCGGGCTCGGTGCCGTCACCACTTGGAAGGTTGAGCAATCGGTGCTCCTGCAGAACTGAGTCTCTGTCCAAGTGAGAGACCCAAGGGCACCGATTGCTGGCCGTGCGGCGGGGCTACAGCGGTGGAGATTGGGTGGCGATAGGGCAGAGAGTGACACCGCCCCCCAGTCTTTCCCACCAGAATTTGACCAACCCGTCAGCTCCCAATGGCAGTGATCTTCTTCTAGGGCTCCTCATATTCCAAAGAATCAGACTTGGTCGGAGGGGTGACGAGGATAGGCATGTGTATCGCATTCGTGTTTTTGGGATGTATATCGCGTTTGCGTGCTAAGATGTATATCGCATTTGTTAGCTAGTATGTGTATCGCATTTTTATGGAGTAAAGATTGGTATATCGCTATTGGCCGCAAGGTCTTTGTAATAAATTTCCTTTGTATACCATTCTTGCTCAATCGTTGTAACGCCTTTCATTACGTTATCACCTTTTATTGTATATCGTCTTTCATTATGTATTGCCTTTCATTGTATATCATCTTTCATTATGTATCGCCTTTCATTTTGTTGTACTTTTAAGCATTGGGCATTGCTTTTGGTTGCTGACGTGTATCGTTATGCATTCCTTGTTGTAGTAACTGTATCGTTAGGATTTGATATTGGATCGGGACTTTGGGCGAGAGTGTGTTGTGAACCTTCGGCATTCTTTTGTTTGGCTTTCGTTGGGCATTACTTTACTGGCATCGCATTTATTCTTTATTCGTTTGCCGCATTGTATTGCATTTTCATTGATATTTACTAACGTTGATGATAGCATTCGCTCTTTTTGTTTAATGCGATGTGTCGCGTATCGCTGACATTTATTATAGTTGATGCTCGCAATTGGCAACTCAAGGGTTTGTGAGGGACATCGTCTTACTGTGTCAGCAGAACTAGCCGCAAGTTATATTGCATTTACATTAGTGATACCGCGGAGGTAGTAGGTTGGGATTGCTATACAGCGTGCCCTTGCCTATTGCGTGTTGAATCATTATAGTGGCCGGCTTAGGGCCTTATCGCAATAGCGATATAGGAATCCGATATGGACCCTTTAAGGGTCGGATGGTGATAGTCGTTAGCATTCGTTAAGTGTGATTGATAAAAAGTATGATAATAATATAAGCCTTTCATTCATTGCCAAAAGCATTTCATTCGTTGTTGCGCTAAGGTAGTTGCAAAGTACATTTGATTAAAGTGATAAAAGTGTGGTGGTGGTGTTCACATTGTCATGGAGCAAGGCGATAGCAAGGTGGCACATGCGTGGCCTGGGTGTCTCTTTCTACTTGGGATAGTAGTGGAGGTGTTGAGCGTTCCTTGGGTGTAGGAGAGTGATACCTCCATTATCTTCTCGATATGATCTGCGAACATGGCATTGAATTGTCTCTGGTAAGTGGCCCCAATGTTCTTTAGGCCAAATGGCATTACCTTGAACAATATAAACCCTTGTCGATAGTGAAGGAGGTGTGTTCTTGATCAGAGGGTTCCATAGCGATCTGGTTATAACTCGAGAAGGCGTCCATGAAGCTAAGGAGTTTATGGCCTCCTGTGGAGTCGTCTAGCTAGTCAATTCTTAGCATGGGGAAACTGTCATTTGGCCAAGCCTTGTTTAGATTAGCGTAGTCGACACACATGCACCATTTGCCATTGGGTTTCTTGATCATTACGACATTGAATAGCCATGTCGGGTAGGATACTTCCTTGACGAACCCAATATCCTGGAGTTTCTTAACTTCGGCCTAAATAGCTTTGTATTTGTCTTCAGTGAAGGCCCTTCTCTTCTGCCTGATCGGGGGGACATCTAGTGAGATGGTGAGTTTGTGGTTCAGCAATTATGGCGATATCCCTGGCATATTGGCGTATGACCATGCAAACACTTCACGTCTGGTCTTGAGGAAGGCAATTAATTCAGCTTGGAAGTGTGGGTCCATCTTAGAGCTGATCTTGACCTTTCTTTCCAGTTGTGTATCGGATATTAAGACCAATATCAAGTCTTCCAAAGTATTCGGTCTCGGGTGCTTGAATTTCTACTTATCTTCCTTCTTTTTACTGCGTGTAGTGCAGGCATCTGGAGTCTCGGGGTTCCCTTGGATTGTCAGGCTTACCGAATGGGGAGGGCAAGTCTGAGGTCAAGAGTATCTCTCGCTTGCCATGTCCCCTCGCGATAGTCAAGGAGTTGCACTATCTCGCCATCTCCTGATCACCTCATATGGTAAGGGTGACCCCTGGGTAGGTATCTTCATCATTAACATGTGCCCTGTGATAAAGCATTGGAGTCCCCAAATGGCGTCTCGCCCTAAGATAATGTTGTAGGAAGAGGGGCAGTCGACAACGATAAAGTGCGTTGTCATGGTTGTTTCAGTGGTAGAAATGGGGTTATCGTGAGAGCTTTCACCTCCAAGTTCCATACCTACCAACCATGAACATAGATCAGAGGGAAGACCGGGCTAGCCGGCCTTCGACCCTCCGATGCCTAAGTCAGATACATGTAAAAATGTAGACTAGGTAGGAGTAAATGGAGAGTGGTGGCTTAGCTTGAATGAGTGGAGAGACAGGTATTTATAGTATGGGGATGGGCTTGTCACCCCTTTGTTTCCAATGTGGGACTAGGTGTGGCCTACCCGATACCACAAGTGTATGGTATCCACATCATTTATGGGCATTATTGGTGTTGTTTCACATGGCTTGTGAGCCTTGTGCTTCCGATATTTCTGCCTAGGCGGTATATATACCAACAAGTCCCCCAAGTCCTTGGTCAAGAGTTCTCTTGGGTGGGGAGTTTGTCATGGTAGAAATATCGAATGTGCAAGGTGAGCATTCTCGGCAACCATTACCTCCTGTCCCCTAAGTCCCTAGCTAAGAGGAGTCTTAACTGGGGTGGTGATTTTGTTTTCCAAGTAAAAAACGGCGCAAACATTCATTGGACATTTGGTGAGAGTGTCTTCCTTGGGATAACTAGTCCCCCGAGTCCCTCAGTAACAGAGTTTGGACCAGGGTCCGCTAGAATGCGGCGTTAGGTGTTGGTCCCTATAAGGTGTACTTGGTACACTTGGTGTCCTGTTGGGATAACCTTGGCTATATCAGCCCACTTTTGCGTATGACGATATAATAATTTTGGCGTGAAGCCGATAATGGCTGTAATGAATGTAACTGATAGTGGTTGGAATGTATGTGGCGCACGATATCGCTATTGTTAAGCTTGGCATAGCCTTTTGTTTTGTATATAGTGGCATGCAATCATATAATGGAGAAAGATGAGACATGGCGATATTGAATAATGGAGAGAAACCATAGCGATATCGTATCATGTAATGGGGAAGTAAAACATGGCAATATCATGTAATGGAGATAAAACCTGGCAATGTCATATAATAGAGAGAAAACATGGCGATACCGCGTGTTTGAGAAAGATAACTCATGTTGAGATCATATAATAGAGAGATGACATATGGCGATATCGCGTGTTGGAGAGACAACTCATGGCCATATCGTGTAATAGAGAGGTAAAACATAGCGATATTGTATAGTAAAGATAAAGCATGGTGATGTCGTGTATAGAGAGATAAAACATGGCGATATTGAGTAACCGCCAGTCGACCACCACCGCAGTGACCATCGAATGACCACCACCGCAGTGACCTCTAGTGGTCGCGAATAAGTCATCATGACTCCTTTCCAATACTATTCCTATCCGATTCAGTAGCGACGTAGTTCTACCTATCTCCAAACGTACAGTCTTAAATCAGATTCAGTTCTTCCTTCTTCGTTTTTTCTTCTTTTTTGTTTAGGTTTATGAATTGATTGATACCTGTTGACATTGTTTGGGTTTCTTGACTGGGTTTTTTGAAATTGTTGTCTCTTATTAATTATGTTTCTGAAATTGATTGTTTGGGATATTGAGTTTGATTTGAAGCGAAAAAGAAGAAAAATGCACTGCTTTGGTTAATCATGTCAAATTTGCGGAAGATGAAAGTAAATCAAGAGGGTAAAGCTGCTGGTGTAGGATTAGTTTTTTTTGTTTTTTTTGGTATACGGGCTTAATTGAGTTTGGGTTTCGATGTTTGGAAGTGATGAAAGATGACTTGAAAGCTTGTCTGTGATGCTAAATTTTTGTTCTTTTTTCTTGTACAAGTTGAAAAATACAAGGTTGCTAATCAACAGATAATATTTACATTGGAAAAGGTATCCTTTCCTGCATTCACATGAATTGTGTTTCAATTGAAACTAGCCATTTTGGTTTATGTTGTTGTCTTAGTTGCTGGAATAAGACCATATATAATATTGATTCCTTAACGCTTTGACTAACTAAAAGTTGATTGTGGCAGACGCTTTTTCTTTATCAATAAGAATCTAATGCAATTATTAATTGTAGACAATGAAAGATAATTATAATCCTGAACTATTATGGTTACTATGTCTATGTGATTGTTTTGTTTAATCCTTTAATCACCCCTGTGCATATTGGTCGGTCATTACTTATAGTTTTTTTTTTTGAAAAGAGTAATGATGGAGTTATGGTTGATTCCATTGCAGACCTACCATAGAATGATTCAAATAGAAAACATGTAGGCTGAGAATGTTTTTTTTTTTTCCATTTTTTTTTTGAGAAGAAAATTCCTTTATTTAGATAAATAAATCAAACTACAAACTCCGGGAATGACCGGTGGTGGACAAGAACTCCCCACTCTCTTCCCTACTAACCAAACTAGTTATGGGTCCGTCATTATCAATGACATCCATGAGCCAACTGGGCCCAACCTCTAACCAACTATATCGCCCATTACCTCGAGCTACAAAACCCGCCACTTCATGAGCAGCCATATTAGCCACCCGTACCACATGATGGATCCCTTGAATCTCCAATGCACCCAACAGCATACGGATCTTTTCCACTATCAATCCCTCATCAGCAAGACATTCTTCATAGCCATTAACCAACCTGACGGCCTCCAGACAATCCGTTTCCACCCATAGGTCGCTCCACCCACGCATTACTGCCCATTCCAAACCTTTCAGAACACATAAGAGCTCCGCAGCTCGTGGTTTTAGCCTCCCCGAGATCCTCTCACCCATAGCTTCCACAAGCCTTCCTTCACTATTTCTACAAATCCAACCAATACCAACTTGGCCCCCATTTGCCATCACAGAAGCATCACAATTAAGCTTCAAAGAGCCATGCATGGGTGGAACCCATCTTCCTCTATCTTCTACGTCATTTGCATGCATGCCTAGCTGACCATAATTATGGTTAGACTCTTGTATAATGCCACCCCATATAGAAGCTCCAATGTCATATATAACCTGTGCAGGTCGTGCCACCTCACCAAATTGAACAGCATTTCTCTCTTTCCAATTACACCATAATAACACGACAAGAAGCTTGATCTCATCCACAGTTAATTGTCTCATTGCATCCTCCAGGAAGCTAGAAAAATTATCCCACGTACCTTGGCTCAACTTTGAGTAGAAACTCGCCTTTTCCAACACCGCAACGCTCACGGGACATGGTTAGTTATAATCTGTGGCATGATTACTTATATATACATCTCTAACATGATTACTTATATATCTTGGTATTGAGTCAAACATGGGATCTTAATTATCCTTATTCTTCTGTTGGTTCTTTGTCTCAAAAGTGTTAAACTTTTAAACTTATAAACTAGTTTGAACAACAGTGTACCTTGTTATAAATCAAGTTTGTATGCCTTTGAACTTGGAGATAACTTTTGTATGTATTGTCATAGGTAAATTTGGTGATTGAAAAGGAATCTCAGCGGATGACATAAGGAGGCTGGTGGAAGTAGATAAGCTTATTGATGTGGCAAACTAGCTTAGATAAGCACTTTTGGTGAGTCTTGCTAAGCTCTCTCTTATTTTGTACTAGTGCAGCATATAGGTGTATAATTTTAGTTGTTGTGTTTGTTGATCTGGTTGTTGATTTCCTTGTCATTAATATGATGCAGTTTATAATATATATGTTCTTGACTATACAGCTGTGATGATTGCATTGGCTGCCTATATGTACTGTGATTCTATGACATGCATATATATAGTACACTTGTGGTTGTGATGAAATCTTAGATACATTAAGTTGTTTTGTTTTGTAGTTGCATCCATGGAATATTTCTAATTTGTGTAGTTTTTCATTGTAAGATGGATAAATCATGGATGCATGCTGATAGAAGATCGTGAGCTTTTGAGTTAGGGGTTGAAGAATTGATTCTGTTTGCATTAGAGAGTGGTTGTGATGTCAATAAACTTTGTTGTCCTTGTATGAAATGTGGGCGTGGTAAATCTTGGAAGGCTAGGGTAGTAAATGATCATTTGGTTGAGTTTGGTATTGATAAAAGTTACACACACTACACCAAAAACGTTAACACACAGCACTTTTTGCACAACGAAAAAAAAAAGTGTTGTGTGATGAAGAAAAGTGAATCACACAACATGTTTACTAAACTTCCGTTGTATAAGGTGGTTAAAATTTTGAAGTTTTTGTTTAGAATGTCATTGCACAACGGTACAAGAATAATCTGTTGTGTGAATCATAAAAAAAATAGCGGCAGATTTCCCTCCTAGATCGACTCAAATTTGGCTCAAAATTAGTACTACATAGTACAACAATATAGTTATATCTGTTGTGTGAGAGTAGCATGCAAAATATCATACAACGGTTTTTTACTCTGTGTTGTATGAGCAAGAGGGAAAGGTTTGGATGTGTGTATATTTGCCCCAAAATAGCACTCATTCCCCCCAAAACTTTCAAATTTTGATTGAAATATTTCTGGTGATTGATGATCCCATAACCAAATGACTTATTTGTGTTGTATGAACGAGTAATGCCTAACGCAGCGCCAAAACTAATACATTGATTTCACATAAGCAGGAATATTTAGAAGGCTGGGCCTTCATTCCATCACTTTAAAAAAAAAAAAAAAAAAAAAAGGCAGGGTCGTTGAACTCTCACGTTCTACTCTCTCTCTCTCCCCAGATCGCTCCTCTCCCTGTCTCACTCTCAGTCTTCTCTCGCTCTCTTGTTCGTCCAACTCTCTTCTTTACCCAGAAATCTTAGTCTTCCTCTCTCTTTCATTCTGAAATCCCAAATAGGGAAACCCCAATCTCAGATTCCCTGAAATCAACCCAATCCCTATTGGTCAAACCCTCAATCTGAAACCCAAATTTCATTGACCTAACTCTCGTCTCCATAATTAGCTTGATTTACACCGCATAGCCATTGGCCAGGAACTTGAAGAACAAGCAGCGCCGCCGGTCATCCTCCGATGGCAAGATTTGGGCGAGTTGCCGAAAAACGAGTTGATTATTAAGGCTCCTGAAGACAATACCCCTCCCTTCAAAGCTCTTCTTTTCTCTCAACCCACCCAATCCCAATGCCGAATCCGAAACCACGACGTCCCCAGTCGACCCACCAATTTCTGGGAATGTCGAATTGCCTGCTGCTGTTAAGACTGCAATGGAGAGAGCTAGAGAGTATAAGCAGAAGAAGACAGGGACTAGCAAAACTTCAGGTAATGCTCGGTGAAACTTCATGTGCTATTGTAGGGTGTTTCTGAAGAATGAAATATGTAAATGTAAAAATGTAAGGGCTAAAATTAGGACTTGAATGGTTTCATAGGTGTTGAAGCAAATGAGAAAAACAAGGGAAAATTGTCAGTGTCGAGCATGGATTTTGTGGGACTTGGGTTTGCTGATAAGAAGGAGGGTAGAGCACTGCCAGCTGGGTTGGTTCATATCGCAGACGATTTTGCTCAGGGCAACTTGCCTGAGGTTGAGATTATTGTTGGGGACTCCAGTAATTTCGGTGCAGCCACACCCAAGCCTCAAAGAGATGACCCCCTGGATCTTTACAAGCCAAAGGTTTCTTCATGGGGAGTCTTTCCCAGACCCAATGACATTTCAAAAACAGTAATGATATATAGTTCAATGTTTACATTACATATTATTGACGTGTATTTATGGAGTGAAGATGTTGAAACTGTGATACAGCTGATTTTGATACTGTGTTTAGGGAAATGGCTTTAAAATCTACTTGATTTTACAGAGGTTTCTTTTTTTGATCAGTTTGGTGGTGGGCGAGTTATACACCCCGGGGAAGTGCTTGAAACGCAGGAAGAAAAAGCTGCTAAGGAGGAACGAACAAGACAATTAGTTGCTGCTTACAACACAAAAATGGGCTTGAACATTGATCCCAAGCTCAGATTGGACTGTGAGAAGGTTTGCTTCGCTTCTTTTTTCTTTTTGAATTTAAAAGCTTTTCTTCCCTGGCCTCCCTTGATTTTTATTGTCTTCTTATTGATTTGGAATCTTCATCTGTTTCGTTGAAGCTCAACTTCAAATAATTTTATTGCGTTATATGTTTCCAGCTCTATTCTACAGGGTTCTGATTTATCTTCATATTTGTCAGGAATATCAGATGCATTTTATGGTTGCTATGTACAATTTTTTGTTGTGGTTGACAACTTGACATACAATCTGTTATTTAGTCATACTGGAATGTTTGGTTGAGATATTTTAGGTTCTTACAAGAGTTACCATATGTCTTCACTTATCTCAGCTGTTTAAAATTGTTGATCACAAATATGTAAAGATATAAACCTGAGTCTTTGAAAAATGCTCCCTAAAGTAACCATATTAGACATTTTTGGAACCCAAATTTCTAGTATACTTTTAGGTGTTATAAACAATATCTTGATGTTATATTTGTGTTGACATTTTTCTCATTATCATCTCCTTCTAAAGAATTCAGTAGAACAATATCGTTTCCTAAAATTGATTACTTCTATGCAGACATTAAAGGATGGTGACTCATTGATGAACGTCGGAAAGCTGAAGGAAGCATTACCCTACTATGAGAAAGTTATGGATAAGTTACCATTCAAGGTAATGCTTCTTGCACATGTTTAAAAGAATATTACAAATGATATTTTGACAATCGTATAAGACTATCATACTCTCCAGTTCAATGCAAATAGAATAATGTACATGCCAAATAGATTTCTTTGCATAACTATTAGGAAAGCCTGTGGCACATTAAAATATCAGTACATGAATGGTAGACCAGCTCCATGCAACAGGCCAACCTAGTCTACACTGCATGAAGTTAGTACATTAACATATCGGTACCACTGTATGGAGTCAGTCTAGCACAGTATCGAGCTTGTGTACTTCATTTACTGATGCATTGTACTGTAGGCAAACCCAACTGTTGGTGTAAAAATGTGAAGACTTGATAAGATTTTAAGTGGCATGATATCTTTTATGTTATCAGTGTTACAATGGCAGAAATAACTTATAGGAGTTTGTTGTGTATGGGTGCTTACTAAATCTGAATTAAATGGTCTACCACGTCTTTATATTATAGAGTAGGTACAATTTTGGGTTGAAAAATTCTGAATCCAAAATCTGCCACTCGCCGATATTAAACACTAGTGATAGTGAAATAGCAATTACTGTACATCATACACATTTGGAATTTTTTTTCCAGAAAAATTCAACAGGATCATATTGAGCTTTTTCCAATGCAAGTGATGAATGTTAGAAATTTTCTGCAAATTGAGCCTTTTAGAGTTCAGTTACTTTCATTGGCAATTCATCACTGGCCTACTAAGTAGCTACTTTGGTTCTAATTTTCCATGGTATTCATGGTACAGATATCTATCTTGAACATCAATTTTAATGTCATAAATGATATAGTTTGGTTCAAAACAATTCAGCCGTGTTTTGAGTCCTGATATGTAAGTCCTGACAATTCAGCCGAACATGAGTTTTTTTTTTTTTTTTTAATGGGAGTTTAGTAGAGCACTAGTCACTTTTTGAAAATATTTTTGTTTAGATAACCAACCTTTTTGTACTCGAAAGAACCTCGAGCATCTGCTTCCCTCCTTTTCCATCTTAACCTACATCTCAATCATGATATGATCTTCTAGTAAGTTCCTTAGACTGTCAATATGCATAATAATGTATATCGCAATTTGTATCTGATTCTCGTTTGTGCAGATTATGACTCCAAAAGCTCGTGCAGACATACACATCAATCTTCCAGCACTTAAGAAGTTGGACTCGATGCTTATTGTAGGTGGCCTCTTATATGCCAGCAATGTTCATAGCACTTATTCCTTTTCTTTTCCTGGCTTACATTAACTGATAATTTCTGTTCACCTCATTAATCTTTAATTTGGCAGAAAACACTTGATTCAATGGTGGATACTGAGTTTGGGTATGTAGAAGGTGGTAGTAGGGCAGAAGGATGAAACAGAACTCCAGATCAGAGCAAGAGATGGTGGCTCCCATCACCTCAGGTACCAGCTACTGGACTCTCTGATATAGCAAAGAATAAGTTACTTAAACAGGGTAAGGTGGTATATCAAGTATTCAAGGCTGCCAGAACCATCAATGAAAGTGCTCTTCTTGAAATGCATGTGCCAACCATTATCAGGGATGCACTTCCCAAGGTAGTGAAATTTTTTCTGGTTTTGTATCTTGATCGATCTGTTTGGTTTGATTCTGGTATGCAATTATAGTGTCTCAGATGTAGTCCCATTTCAGTTAGACGTTCTAGTATTAGTGCTCAGAATGGTGATCGTGGCTTTTTCCTTTTTTTTTCAGTCTTCTTTAATCAATCCTTGCATTTTTCATTGTCCAATGTTGTGTTATTGTTTACTGTAATTCTTTTGGTAGATTTTTTATTTATTTTTGGTTTTCTGAAGAAATAGTTTTCATTTCTGAGTGGCTATTATTGCTTGTGAAATACTGACAAGACCCGCCCCGGATTCCACCATGGAATTCGAAGTGGCCCTGCGGGACCCACTTTTAAAGAAGGTTTACCAAAAATTTCGGCATAACCTCCCTTAAAAATGGACAACCCAAAAACCTGTGGAAACAAATTTCACTTCTAATAACCCAACCAAGTACTTCAGGAGCCACCCTGCTCCCATAATCTAACCAACTCAATCTTAACGATGGAATTAATAATTCAAAAGCCCAAGTCCAACAAAGCTTCATAACTTTAAATACAACAATTCACGAAAGTTAGGTCGTAGACCTCAAAAACAACTCATTACAAGTCCGGGTCACAAATCCCATAGTAATCAGAGCAAACTGACACCGAAATTAATATAAAGTTCAGTAGGTTAAACAGGTAACCTACAATGTGAGATAGCGGGAAACTGGTGCAGTCACTATGGCTCGCTCCTAGTACGCCAAGCAGCAACTCTGAGAACTGGGCAATTGAAACCGAGGGCCCAGGGGAAAGTAATTGAAAAACGCGTTAGAGTGAGTGGACAAAATAAACGACTAAATACATAATTTAAAAGAAAAGAAGTTGTATTACTTTCCCACGAATTTCAATTCGTAAAACTTCGATGCATGCAACGTTTAAAAGAAAAACGCATGTCTTTAGAACTCAGAATCTCGTGAAAACATACCAGTCCCCGCTTGCTAAAAGAATCGGACTAGCCCCGCTAGTCAAGTAACAAATAAAAGGATATGGGGAAGGAATGTCACCATACGGGTAAAGGAGCCCCTTAGGCTCAACCTACCCTCGACTGCCACTCACACATAGATTGTGTGAGGAGGAGAACTAATAACCTCGACTACCACCCACGTGAGGAGGAGAATAAGCTACCTCAACTGCCACTCACAAACACAAAGTAAGTGAGGAGGAGACCTAATCGAATGACCCGAGTATGGTGAGTAAAATATCCAAACACAGTAAATCCATAAGGCTTCCCCAAAATCTCATGAGAAAATAAAGTGTTCCAATGACGTGACCCCACACGCGAAAATGTTCTCAAAATCTCCAAGAAACAAACCAAATCCAAAATCATGTTCTCCAAACAATTCAAAGTTTAGGTCTAAGCATGACCATTCATATTCGAAACCATATGGAACGATGCTAAAATTTATGATCCAAATTGAAGGTTATATTCGAACTATAATACGATATATAAAATAAGATAATCATTCGTCATTCCGGAAAAATAAGAGCATGCATCAAAATTTTAAAACAAAGTCCACTCACAGTAATAACTAATCTTGTCGTCGATCAGTATTCTCCTCGGATGGAGACTCCTCTCATCCTGTAACAATAACACTTGTATAAATATATTTACAGGACGGAAATTAACTTTACGATATTAGAAATTGAAATTCATAACGTCCCCCTTCAAAATCCAACTCCTTAATTCACAACGAATCCATCCATCATACTCCAACATTATTCATTCATCGATATATAAGTTCTAAAGTGAATTCGAACGAAATTCGGTGATCGAATTCACGTAAATCGATAATTAACCGTTTATACTCAATTCGTAATTCCTCCAATTTCCACCAAACTTCATGTATCAAATTCTACAATCATTATAGGATTTTTGGAGCCAAAACAGTAATTAAAACTCAGCTCTACGCGCCACCCACAGTGGCCGCGCGTGGGGCCCACGTGCCACCGGCAACCACCACCAATGGCCACCAAATTTTGGCAGCACCACCTACTCAACAGACCCAACCTCTTTCTCAGCTACAACAAGTTCCAATTTTACCTTTAAACAGTCGAATCCGGCCGGTGAAGATAACCCAGAAAACTCAAGAACCCTAGATTGTCGATTCGGCCTCTACACGGCAAATTGGAATGCAAGACCTTAGGGGAAATGATCTCCAGCAAAAACCCGACCTTCGACGCCGGTTTGGTGACCGGAGATGGCCGGAATCGTCGGAAATCGGCAAAAACCATAAGTTGCTACAGTAACCTTCCCAGCAAGAAATCAAGCTCCTACAGCCAAATCTCCCCAAAATACCACCACAGATGCGTCAAGGGGGAGGAGACGAGCTTGGGGATGGCCGGATTTCGTCGTGGGACGGCCGGAGAGGGAAGAAATCGAAGGGAGAAAAATCAGCCGAAAGGGAGGAAGGGTCGAGGGAGAGGAGAAAGAGAGTTACCGTGGGTTTCCGAAAATGGAAACCTACAGTGGTAACTTTCCATATATATATTTTTATTACCATGAACAGTAACTTCCACATTTTAAGCTATAACTTCCACCTACGGTCTCCAATTTTTACGTACCACATATGCACGCGCTCGGTTTAACGTCCTCTACAACTTTCATGAAGGAAATTTTCTCAAATTGTTAACCCATGAAAAGTCAACTTCTAGCCACCCCCCTAAGAGATAAAACTATAACCTCGAATGGTAAAACATACAGTGATTCGTGTAACTCAGTAAAAGGGGTAAATCGGATGTGGGGTGTAACAAATACAATGGTAGTTCTTCATTTTATCTGGGTGTATATTGTGCTGGGATTTTTTTTTATATTATTGGATTGACTTTTCTGGAACTCAAGCAGGCACTACACCAATAACTTAAACACACAACACTTTTTGCGTGATGAAGAAAAGTGAATCACACAACACGTTTAAAAAACTTGCGTTGTATAAGGTGCTTAAAATTCTGAATTTTTTAGCTAGTGGATCATTGCACAACAGTTATAAGAATAGTTCGTTGTGTGAATGAAAAAAAAAATAGCTGCAGATTTCCCTCTTAGCCTAACTCAAATTTGGCTCTAAATTGGTGCTCCAAAGGACAACAGAATAGTTATATATATTGTATGAGTGTAGCTTGCAAAATATCACACAACAGTTTTTTACTTTTTGTTGTCCAAGTAATGACGATATGTATTGGCAAGATTTCAATGCATCCAAAATGTCATTCATTGCCCCAAAATGAACAAATTTTGATCAAAATGTAGGTTACATATATGTACTCCTACAACGTAATTTCTTATTTGTGTTGTCTAAATGAGAGATACCTATCCCTAGCACCAAAACTGGTACTACGATTGCACATAGGAGGGAACTATCCCTCCTTGCTCCCTCAGCTCAAATTTAAACTATGTATAATCAGACAACATAACTTCATATATGTGTTGTCTGATTCAAATAATCTGTTGTGACTGGGCGGCAACATTTTGAGCCAAAATGCTGTAGGAGCCATGTTTCCCCCCATAATTTCACATTTTGATTTTTAGTGCTGCATTCAGACAACAGACGATGAGATGTCAGTTGTGTGAATAACTTTGAGAATTTTTAGTTAGGTTTAATTTTGCCGCATCGTGTCCAAAAGAAATGGAAAAGGAAAAAAACATACCCCGGCCTCCTCTCTACACTTAACATAGCTCATGGCTCTCTCGACCTTAGACCTACAAACCCATCTCTTTCTTCCAGCAAATGACTTCAATTTCTTAGGAGCCTCTTCCTTTCCCTTCCTCACCTTCACCCTCTTCTCCCTCGTTGTCACCGTCCTGAACAGCCTGAGCCTCCTCCTGGTTTTGGTTTTTCTCCGCCTCCCGTTCCATCTCTCTCTCCCGCGGCTCACATTCCGCCGTCAAAGCTTCCGTTAGTCCTCTTCAGCTTCGTCATCGGCACCTGAAGCTCGTTGGTTATCGATGACGAACAACCTGTAAGCAACTTCTCTTCGCTTTCTCAGATTTCCTTTTTATTGCTCCGGTTGTTGCTTCAACCAGATTCGGAGCCTAAAGCGTTAAATCATGGAAAGATCTGAGCGGCTGAACTTGAATTTTCAATGAATTAGGGTTTTCTTCATGTCATTGTAGGGTTAGATGAGTGTAATTGAGAATCAATCAATTGTTATACACTAGAATTGGATAGTTAGGTGGTTCTCTGCCTATTTGATATAGTTAGGTGGTTCTCGTTTTATGTTCACATTGATTTGGAGCTGATTATATCATCAATTGAGCAGTTTCTGAAATTTATACCATGTTTAGTTGGTCAGGAAACTAAGAATCAGCTTATCATTTATTAATATTCTATCGGATGCTTCATGTTGTGTGTTTGTTTTATGGGTGATTTGGTTTTTTGATGCAGATAAACCAGTCGACCCTTTTTGCTATGATCCCTGCACATCCAGCTTTGGAGAGGCGCAGTGCAAATCAGAGTGCGGCACAAAACACTTCCGGTTTGGACACTGCTTGACTCAAGGTGGCCAGTTACTTTGTTGATGTAGTCCTTAAAAGCTAGCCAGGCTTGGAGACAGAAGATTAAAATGATCGATTGTTAGTAAATGAGTTTACTATGCCACACCATAGCATGCCCTATCAACCAGGTGGTAAGCTTCGGTGCTCGATCTTTTGTTGATCAAATTTTGTCTTGAGAGATCATAAATCTTCTCTTGTTTAAATTGTTCCTGCCTATTTTGTATGCCACCTTATATTTATGGAGTGATCTTTTTCAAAGAAATCTGATATTTAATTAACTTCTCCATCACAGAACTTGATTTTCGGTTTCCAATTGGAGCCCCTATACATGGGATTCTTGCGTTTTTATCTACAAATCAGATCAAGGTAAATATTTGCATTGCCACTGTCCTGACGTTACTGCAAGCATCATTTTTGTCATGGTTCATTTCTGTACATGCTTTCCAATACTTTTTTAAATTTAGGAATTAGATAAGCCGAGAGAAAATGAAGCACTGGTTCCATCTTGAATCAGGAAGACATTGCATGTGGTGTGATCCGTGTTATCATTTAGTATTTGTTGGATGTGATTTATATGGTAATTAGAGCTTGTCCGGATTTCTTTTAATGCTTTTACTTTATGATATTTTGTAACTGCAGACTTATGATAAAGCAAGAAATGCATTGGCTCTTGCATTGAGTTCTGTCGTCAGGGCTCTGGTTGATCCAGATGGAGCATTGTGTGATGTGCTGACAGGACCCGCCCCGGTTTTCACCCTGAAATCCGAAGAGGCCCTGCGGGGCCCACTTTAGAAGAAATTCTACCAAAAATTTAACAGAACTTCCCCTAAAAATGGACAACCCAAAACCTGTAGAAAAACATCCACACTTCTAAATCATCCATCCTTATTCTCCTGGAGCCACCCTGCTCCCTATATCACAACATCTCACATATCTCATTCATAAACAATTCAGAATTTAAGAATATTAATCTCATAGGTTATCAGAGCAATCTAATATACAGGCGAACAAGAGAATAGAAAGCAAGATAAATGACCGATGCTTTTATAATGCGGAAGCTATGACAGCTATGCCTCAACCCCAAGTACGCTCGACCTCAAGCTAAACTGGCCTGCAAACTGGGCATTTAAAACCGAAGGGCCCAGGGGAAAACATTTAAAATCCGTTAGAGTGAGTGGACGAAAAATAAGTACTTTCAAATGTATAAGTAAAACTTAATGCTTTCCCAAGTTATTCTCTAAAATCTCGCATGCAGTAACAATCTTGAAAACACTCTTAATCATCCTCTTTACTGAAATCTCAATCACGTAACAAGAACATCTTGAAACCTCTTTAAATCTCATCCTCAATCCTTATAAAAACATCCTTTTCATGAGGCTCGTTTGATGACTGGAAAGGACTGCTGTCTAGTCATCTCATGCCATCTAGGAGGGACTGCCACCCAGATGACGCATCGGAAGGGACTGCCAACCGGAATAGGAGGCGGTGGATAGATGGGACTGCCAACTAGCCACATGTAGTAGACGGGACTGCCGACTAGCCACATGTAGTAGACGGGACTGCCGACTAGCCACATGTAGTAGACGGGACTGCCGACTAACTACCTCATGTCATCTGGAAGGGACTGCCAACCAGGTGACGCATCGGATGGGACTGCCAACCGAGCTGTAGTCTGGAAGGGACTGCCAACCAGACTATTACCTAGAAGGGACTGCCAACTAGGTAAGATACGCATGCGCCAAAACTGGCCTCCTTAATAAACTGAATAGCCTCTTCAAGAACTGAAAATAACCTCTTTCAATCACTTGCTTTCGGAAAGAAACTCGATATTACCTCAATAAATCAATAATAATTCACCGAAAGCATAACTCAGTGATAACTCACTAACTCAATCCTCGATATCTCAATAAATCCTCGAAAGCATATTCACATACTCTATAATTCAATAATTGCTTTCGGAAAGAAAGCTCCATCTAACCCAAGTCTGATAAGTGCGGAATTCAAAACCCAATAAATCTCGATAAATCAATCATGCTCAAATATTTGCTAAATCCCTCGCACTCGTATATCTTCATAAAAACTTATATTCGAAAACAATAATTCTCATAATATTTTTCCGAATCAGTCACTTCCCGAAAATCATTTCCCAACTCAATAACTCATGAATGACTATCTAAAAAAATCTACTGAAAGCCCTCGGGAAGGAATTGCAATACTAATCTCGTAATCCATAAATAAATCTCGATAAACTAAATCTCAAATATTCAAAACATAATTAAATCTCAATTGTAAGAAAATAATAATAATACTGCATGCGGAATTAATTTAAAAACAAATGTCCACTCACAGTACTATTTAGGCGACCATGCATACGAGTTCCTTCGTCGAGCAATAGCTCGGTACATCGCCCTGTACACAATTATATTCCGTGAATAGTTATTCGACAAATTAATACGATTCCTAAAATCAATTCCTCATAATTACATCTCCACTTCTCCTTGGATGCAACCCAAATTATACCACTAATACCAATTCGTTAATTTAAAGGTTCCAAGGCAGAACCGAGAGATATCCGACGGTCGGATTCTCGTAATTCGATAATCGAAACCCTAAACTTCAAAAATTCATAATTAATTCCAAGCTTCTCCAAAATTCACCAAACTTCACATACAAGCTCTATGATAATTATAGAATTTAACTAGCCAGAAATTGGAATTAAAAAGTTACCCTAGCCACCGCTACCGCCGCCCACAGTGGCGGCGCCGCCGCCACCGCCGCCATCTCCGATGGCCACCAAAATTTGGCAGTAGCACCTTCTCAACACACCCATTAATTCTTTCAACTGTGACCAAGTTAGAAAATCAGCGGAAGTACCTCAACAATTAAAGAGAAGTTTGGACCCGAATCATGAATAGTAACTCAGAATTTCAAACCTTCGATTCGACCTCCACACTGCAAATCGTGGCTCAAGGCTAGGGGCAACATGATCCTTGGGAAAAACCGCTCCTTCGACGCCGGTTTTGTGGCCGGACATGGCCGGAATCGCCGGAAATCGACGAAAATCCCAAACTGCTACAGTGAACTTGTTGGCTTCGATTCGTCGTCTATGGTGAATGATAGGGTGCAAGGCATATATAGATAGAAACCTTGTTTCAAGACGAAGAGATGGACACCAATTTCATGGCCATAGGTGGCCGGACGAGGTGGTAGCGACGCCGGAAAGTTACGTCGGCGAGAGGAAGAAAACTGGAAATTTTCGGGGCTTTCCCGAAATGGAAAGTCCAGATTTCTATTTATAGACATGAATTCCACAAATTTACAAAACTGCCACTAACTTAAAACCCTTATAACTTCTTCGTTACTACTCCGATTTTTACGTACCACATATGCACGCGCTCGGTTTAACGTCCTCTACAACTTTCATGAAGAACATTTTCCCAAATTTTGACCCGAACAAAAAGTCAACTTTTAGGGCCCCCTAAAATATCGAAATGGAGCCAAAAAGTAAATGTAAATGTCGTTTACCCATCGAAAGACTTGTAAACTGGTAAATTCGGGTTCGGGACGTCACAATCTCCCCACCTTATAAAAATTTCGTCCTCGAAATTTCATATCGCCGAAAAAGAAGTAGGACGCACATAACAATCCGAAATACAACATTCTTCAAGAAGATAGTTCGTCGACTAAAGAAAAATGACGATCATAGTGCACGAAAGAAAAAAAAATGTGCAAGCCTGCTCAAATCATGTAGAAATTAGCTTTAGATCTAGTCCAAGAGTTGGCTAAATAAGATAAAGGAATCAACACTCAAAAGGAACAGTCCTCAAGCTGAAATATGGCCAGTCATTGTAATCTGATTGATTTCCACCGTCTAAGGAGTAGACTTATTTCCAAACGTCACAGAGAGTCTTCATCAAGTGAGGAATGAAAACGTTAACTCCAATTGGTTCAATATACAACAATCTCAAAACTTATCAACTCTTCCTTAGATTAAACTTCCCTTTCAACCTCAAATCTAACTAACAAAACTCTGATGATCCCCCACTACAAAGGCAATGAAAACATGCTAATAATTAATCCAAAAATCATCCACGTCCGAAGTCAAATCCCTTGTCTTGCTGAACCCTATAGCACCATAAACTCAACAAACCCAACCTCTTTCTCAACTACAACAAGTTCCAAGTTGGATACCCTTGTCTTACCTAACTATGTAGTAGTACATACCCACAAGTACACATCTTCGACGTCAAGAAATTTAGGTCAAATAATAGTTCAGATGACTCATGGTATCAATATCACAAACTATTCAGTTTGAATAGTAGCATTAATACCTTTTCATATAACTCGTACAGTGAAAATCCACTTTGTTCACCAACAACATGATAATACATTTACTCACACTTAAAACAATTTCAATTCGTACACGGGTTATGGAAAGTCCAACAGTTAATAAAACACCACAAGATGCTCACTGATAACCCACATGTCTGAAACAACCAATTTCCTTAGCAACCACAAAAACCACACTTCCTCTTTGTCTATTTGTGCTTGGATTTCTGATCGAATGTCGTGCACGTAGAGATCCCATAGTCGTCAAGCATATCAAAGAGTAGCCTCGAACCAACCTATAAGTTCTTAATCATGCATGTTATGGGGCCACTACACTTTCATTGCGCTATTTTGATACCTGACTAAAACATTGATCAAAGCCTTGAGATGACATCTAAGTCAACTAGAGAAACTTCTTTGATATATACCCTGCTGGCCATAAGGCGACACATTTCACACACTTGTTTATGTTCAAAATTTCTGTACCAGACTGCTAGCAAGATGGTCCATTCTTTCTTCTCTATGTTTCCACACCATAATCTTCCAATAATCAACGTCAAACTTGCAAGTACTTGAGTATAGCGAACTCTCCTGGCTTGGCTCAAAGCCGGTATCCCCAAGCGACGCTGTCATCGCTAAACTGAGGATAAAGTAGCTGAAGATCCACCCTCTAACAACACTTATTCAATAATATTCCAGCTACAACAACAATTTCAAAAACTAATCCGCGCTAACTAAGATTGCACCAAAATTTCTCAATCCTCATCTCGCTAAGCATAAATCCAACAACACAACTCAACCATACTCGCTCAACAATTTAGTACTTCAAGTGTCAGTTGAAACCCTTGATAAAACCCAAGTCCAAACAAACAATTTCCAAACTCAACTCCAACATTTTGCCAAGTCATCGTACCTATAAACCCGTGATGGTGACCGAATATCAATGGTACCAACAGCTTTCTATACTTCTCCAATCAAGGGCCACCATACGGTAGAAAGATCAATCAAAGTGAAAACTAAATTTCAAACTGTTTAACCCATTCCACCAGTAACGGTACCAAGGTAGAAAAATTCACTTAATTCCTTCAAAGCAATCTGTTAGTATATGTATGCAACTCAAGCAGCCACCAATTTTCCTAGATGACAAACACCGTTCACAGAGTCTTTCCTCGAACAACAACCTTGATGCAAAACAGACACTCGCCCAACATCTCATTTCACACATAGCGGTACCTGGATCTGAAATTAATCCAACCACCTGGCGATCCAATTCCTCCATTTAATTACCATTGAAATACGCCACTACACAGACATACCGTATTACGTCTGACCCACATATAACAAGAATTCTGGTCAAACCTTAATCTGAAATATTTCCGGAGCCAACTGAGAAACTTATTTCCTCAAAGTTATTCCACTAACCACTCTTACAATATCACAATCCAACTGTCTAGCAAAAACTTCACCAAGAATCTATCACAATTAATCTTCAAGGCTCCTCAATTTATAACTCGAATCATACTCTGTATCACAAGTAATTCCACTTGCACCATTATGAATACCCAACGAAATCACTACCGCTATTCTCCAAACTTTAGGTACAACCATTTCAGCCAAAACGGATAACCAATTAAGTACACGCATAGGCACAATCTCATATACAAAAGTTGTTTCTAATCTTCTCAATTAAATACTGGCAAAGATCGTAACTCGACTGTAAAGCTCTATGCGTCCAACTAAATACTCAAGTTTCAAACATAAAACTATATCAAACTTAAATTCTGTCTATCTCCTTACTCAATACGATCCACAACTTCAAAAGGATCAATTATAAGTCAATGTATCAAAAATCAATTTCTTCCAATCCGAACAAAACAAAATCCAAATATCATGGTTAGGTCAAAGAGCCAAGATAACCAGTCATGATTTCCAAGTAATCTCCAACAACTATCAATGATATCACAAATGTCACATACATGCCATAACACATCACGTAACACATCTCCTGAAACTTGGTTCAACGTCAGAACCACTAATATTACTAGTTCCATTTCCATCAACAATTCTGATTCCAAAGCAATTTATAGCAAACAGAGACAGCCCAAAGCTATGTCCACTCAACTCTAACAATCAAACACAAAATCGAACTCCAGTCTTGCACCTTAAACCTTACCCCAACAAACTTGTTGGCATCGATGGAGAGATAACCACCACATTCCCTCGGATCGCATTTCGTAGCATAACTCAACCCTGTAAGGTAATCTTACATCACCATCACCATGAAAAGGTGCAAGACACTTAAACAATCTGATATGCAGACAGATCCCTATGAGGTCGGCGTATAAGAGGCA